>JAMWET010001917.1:0-600000 GCA_024036415.1 Prochilodus magdalenae | reverse complement strand
ATTATGCTAATATTGTTTTCTAACAGTAGCTTCGCAAGGCCACACAAATGGTGCTAAATGTTTTATGTCGGAATTTCTACAAGGCCAAAGGTGGCTTCTTTTTCCAACGCATTTTTTTCTGTTGCATGTTGAGTGAATAAGTTAAATTGTGGCATCTGCACAAGCAAGACTGTAGCACTGTCTAATGCGGATAATAAAGTTAGCCCGTTTCTTGGGCAATGAGAGATGAAGCAAGTGGCGTGGCACTTTGCTCTGATGTTCATGTTAAGCTTATACCAAAGAGACCAGTTATTTCTGTATGTAAACAGCCATGAAAATGAAGTAGATGTCTTCAGATACAACAGACCACACAGGAAGTGATCAGATAACACAATCCCCCTTTCAAATGAAGTATTCATCAGTTTGACACCCTCATTTCAAAACTCCACGAGATTTGAGGAAGTGTCACTGAGGTGATAAACCATGTTGAGAAAAAACATTAGACACATGAGAAGCCATTGTGTCTGCTATGCACCGCTCTAATTAAAGAGTGGCCTCTTAATGCTAGAGTTAAACACTGGTCTCCGTGGGCCCTATTGAAAGTTCTTTTCCTCTTTAGACCAGCAGGATTGTATCAGTTTGAGGGGTATCGCTAAATAAATATTATTTTACCACAAATCGTACCCTTTCCTGCTTCCTCTTTCTTTATGCACACCTTCAAGTATAAGTATTAAAGAGACAGAGAAAATGTTCCTACAGGCTATTGCAACAATTTGAGAAAACCATCAGATTTCAGTTACTTCCTCAGGAAGTGACAACATGCTTCGTGTGTAGACAACACGACAAAGTCTGTCTCTGTCTGTCTAGTCATTTTGATCACTGCACATCTGTGGAACTGATTTGGTAGCTCTTATTACCGAATCAAATGACACAGAGTGTTGAAAGATTACCCTGATGATGTGGTGTTGTGCAAAGTTCAAAAACCACCTTATTCCTCATTATACGCACTGCTGGGATCGTGCCTTACACATGCATGAAATATTACTGTTATATTATGATTAATTAGACATTTAACTTAGAAAATAAGCTGTTTATACCACATTGTTACAAATAGATAGGGATAGGGAAATAGAGAGTGAAATTACATATATAGCAGAAAATGATCCAAACTAAAATTTTAATATTCAGTTTGTCCTCCCTTTGCCTTTATTGTAGCTTCTATTCCTTTTGTGACACTCACTTTTGAGGTTTCTCAAGAAATCTGCAGGGATATTTTTCCACACTTTCAAAGTTTGGTCTTGAGCTGTTCAAGTAATCCCAAACCAGTTTTTGGATGCTAAGATCTGGACACTTGGGTGGTCAGTCTCTCATAGCAACTGGTGCTCGATTCCTCTGTCTTCTAAAGAAGAAAACTTAAATTTAGGATATGGAATAAATGCAGTTTGGAAAAGAAGAGCATACCTAAAACCTCTACTCCTCCCAGTCTAATGCCCTACAAATTCCCCTCTTTACCTTCTGTTTCCATTTTGAGGTTCTTGCAGTCCCCACCACCATCTTATCTCCTCTCTGCTCCTCAGTCCTATGTCATACCAGGGAGTAGTTACACAGGGGGTAGGACCTTCTAGCTCCAGACAGAGGATGTCCAGTACTCTGGCCTGAATTCTCTCCCTTCCCTTGGACTCTTCCCTTGTACTACAACCAAATTTTGAAGGCATTGTCCAAACTCACAAACTACTGTTTGTCTGATGGTGTAAATTTTGGTGTTCTGCAAGGTCTTGCACAGTTAGGAATCTCAGTTTCTCTATTTCTCTTAATCACATTTTAAAACTCCAACTGTGGACATTCCCACTGCATTGTTTGACTTTTCATTTATGCATGTGTATTTTCTTACATCTATTTCCTCATACAAATCTTCTGAAAAATGAATATTTTGAACTTAATTTTCTTTTTACTGGAAATTAAACATCTGCCTTTCACACAGAAGTGTACCTTCCATTCATCATGTTGTTCTGCTTTAAGTGCCTAAATGGTTCTTGGCTTGTATGTGCCTACAAAACACATACTTGTATAAGTTTTGTTATACACGTCTGCCATATACATCACATATCCAATTTAGTGCTTACATCTCTCAATTTTTCAATAATTATTAGTATTAATGTAAATTAAACACAGAACTTCTGAATTCACATCGATTTAGCACATTGATCTTGCATTGATTTGGCCAGTGGTGAATTTATGGAAGGATTACAGTGCAAGTTTAATGACAGGGCTCAGTTTATTTCAAGGCACAAATCTGCCCTCAATCAGCACTAATGATCCTTTACACCCTTCACTGAACGAACAGAATAATCCCCACCTAAAATGACTTTTTGTAGCCTCCCTTGAACCTTAAAATGTAATGGGTAACATCCAAAAGATTTCTGCAGTGGTTTAAGGCTTTTCCAGAAATATCCCCTGCTGCGTTCAGTGGATATTTTTAAGGTGATGAAACTGTAACGTTATAATTGGGTTGGAGCACGATGACATGCAAGCAATGTTTTTAAGTGTGACCCCGAGGCATCTGAGCAGATGCTTCATTAGTCCTCTTGTGCTTTGCCAAGACTCAAACAACAGAGGGGAGAAATAAAAAAAGAGAAAAAATGAACATCAATACACATCAGTGTTTGTTGGTTTGTCCGTCACGCAGCATTTGTGAAAACACACTTTGAAGGTTTGTTGAAGCATGACTGTTTAGCATTCTGACAGTCAAAAATACGAATACGAATTCCAATATGAATATTTATTTACATATTTATACAAAGTTTTCAAAAGTGCTTTGGGACAATGGGTAAGGTCAAAAGCACAGACAGTGTTGATTGGCTTGGCATGCATGGTTGTGTATAGACACATCTGTCATTTGAACAGAATGTCAGACTTTGAATGTATTGTGTATTTTAGAGAAGAAATTATAAGGAATGTAATGAACACAGATTAATTGCATATTTTTTACGTCTTACTTTAACACATTTCATTGTACAGTTTTTCCATCTTCCATCTAAGCAAACTACATTGCATGAGTTGTGAGACATTTCAATGTCCTTATAGGAATGCCTGACCACTCAGCAGTCATCTTGGCAACACTGCTGGGCAGATATTGCCATTCATACAAGGGCAGGTTTGCATCACTTTGAGTAGAAAGATACCTAAGACTCTAAAAAAACATACAATAACGCAATTTTTGGGGGAGGGGTTGATTGTTCTGGGCACTTACTGAAGGATGGAACAGATGTCTGTGGAAAGTAGTTAAGGATTGTGACCACACTGTTAGCTTTGGCATTTTCATTTCCAGAGTTGTGTACATGTTACAAAGGACAGCTTTTGGTCACTTATTTTTGAAAATAAGATAAAAATTAAAGAAATGGTGATGCAATAAATTACTGCCTTAGGGCTCATTCTGTGTTAGGATCATTTCCTTGTCATCATGGGGGGAGTGCTCAGAAATACAGTTTTAAGAATTAACATCTACAACTCATCACTATCAAACCCAGGAGAAATAACTGACCACAGTGGGACTAATGAGTGCTGATATATCCTACTAGATCTAACCAAGGCAGGTTGGTTCTCTAACTGTGTAAGACCAATCATTAAATGATTTAACTATTAAACCAGAAAAACTTGGTTTGGGTATTTAGTTTGGAATTCTTATGGCGATATTAGATCATCATATCTTGGCATTATCTAAAAGCTGATTAAATTTGCCATTTCCTTCTGATCACTGCAGGCCCCCAGATCCTGTACATGTCCTATGTTCAAACCAAAGTTACTCTTTAATTTGTCAGTTTTCTTTATTGGTAGTTGATATGTTCATGTGCAGGTATTAGATGGAGGTTCTTTATTTGTTTTGCTATGAAAAAAGGCCTTTTCTCTTCTGCATCATTGCAGGGCTTGCTTTCTGAACTCCATGTCCACATGGAGCTCAAGAAATTCAGGATGATGCAGAGGGCACTCAGGCAAAGCAGTACAGATCACTAAATCCCCTGGCATAGTAGCAAGCTTCAGAGAGCACAGTTTTATTTTTGAGAAGACTATGATGAATGAGACAGGCTGTAAACAGGTTCAGGGGGGAATGTTATTAATGGTAGTTTACACAACACCGGGAGGTGCAGGTACAGACTCAGCGGAATGTTTTGATGTTGAATGTAGTTCTCTTGTTCTTTCACTCTCTTGCTTTCAAATGTGCTGTGTCAGCTGACTTCCAGCTTTGTTTTGTTGCTATAATTATGATTTTTTCCTTGCAGTCATGACAGACAGGTTATTGGTCAGGAGAAGGCAAGCTCAACACTGATACCTCCTTATGCAGATAGCTGAGTCATCACCATGCATCAACATAATCTTAGCCAGTTGCTAGTTTCATGTAGACCAGGTTGCATGTAATAGCTTAGAGAATGCATTTGTATAACAGTTTTGAAGTCATATTTAATTACAGGCAAACATGGTGCTTATCTGCTACTGAGCGTGCCTTGTTAGCAACCTCAAAACTCAATAGAACAGAACGATAAATCAGTGTAGGCCTTGGCTCGAGGAGCACCTCTGAACTTAAGAACGTTTGACTGATTAAAGGAATTTAGCCTCGCTGCTCTTTCCGTGAAGAGGGATCCTTCTGAGAGCTGTCTTAGTTTGAACACGGAATAGAGAGAAAAAAACAGGAAGCAGCGGTACTCCGGCCTAACCATTGACTCCTGATGATTATTTAAGCTGCCCACAGGAACAAACTGATAGCCTTGAAAACACAACGAGCAGTCAACGTGAAAATAGGGCTTGGGGGAAGAAATGATCGTCTCTAGGCGAGTCCAGTTTTCGACAGCAGTGTGCAAATTCAATTATTTATTTGTGCATGTTTGCAGCCTGTGGGCTGGTTGCCCAATCTAAATGGTAATAGCAGTGCTTTTTCTAACAGAGGTTCAACAGCAGTGTTTCCCCGCCTGCGTGTAAGGTTGCTCCTCCATTGCTACAACTTCATTATCACACAGCCGGAACGGTTAGCTTAATGATCACGCTTAATCCTCCATAGTCCTAGTACACATCAAGTATGCAGCATAATTTTGCTAAGTAGTTAAACAGAAGCTGTAACAGCTTGAACAGCACAGCTTTTTACAAGCAGGAGGAGCTTCATTCTGAATGATTGTGTCCAAAATGACACACTAAGAGTAATACGAACTTTATTACAGGGAGTGGAAGCGAAAGGTATTTTCACAGCTACCTACCCCATAATTTAGTCTGATTTTAAATCGGGCTCGGTTAGATGTAGCAGTGGAAATCTGGACAGAAACATTGTTTCTAATGTTTTACAACAAGGGCAAGATGTTCTACAGCTCAACACGAAGAACAAAAGACTTGTTCACCTATAGTCTTATCTTATGATGTTATTTAAATGTAATCTGGAATGTTTTTACCATCCGAGCCCAACTTTCACCATCCAAGTTAGACTTGCTGAGGCGATGTTTGGTTGGCCAAAAGAGGAGAGAGAAAAAAAAGAAAGTAAAAAAAACAGACCAAACCATTACATCCAGAACTAGGAAAAAACCTGAGCGTAAGCCTGCAATCTTCCCTACGCCGGAGTAAATTGCTTTCATCTTGGCTTGGCTCCCCTTTGTTGCAATGTGACAAGGCCACTGATTAAACCAGAGGGAGATCAATAACATGCCAGGCCCAGCTCAAAACCAACGAGAGCAAATCAACACTGAGACTTCACTGAGCTGTATAGCGAGAGACAGGAGGCACAGAGCTGTCCCTCGGCCCACGTCCTCAGAGGTGTGGGGGTGGATCTGTTGATTTGGCACCTTCTGATGACCAGTCAGTTAACCATAGCTAATGAGGTCTGACAAACAGAGAATGATTCTCATTGACAGGAGAAGTGGTAGGGGAGGGCGCCTGTACATATGAGTACCAGTTCCCACCAGTGGAAAACTGGGTCAGTGGGAAGGGAAAATGTGTGCTACGCTAAGCGACTTCATGAAAAATGCGACAAAGACTGGACTTTGTTTGTCAGCCAGGCTGGAAATGAAGAAGATGGCAGTAGATTTTCATCCAGTATTCCCTTGCTGTGACAGCACAGTGAGTAGAGTTAGCTGTTCATCATTGTGTAATTAACCTTAAAGAGCCCACAGTCCACTTCTGAATGGAGCGATGAAGAGCTTTGCACTACTTGTCACTGTATGTTCTGCTGGAAGGAAAGAATCAGATCTTATTTACACATTTAACTCATTCGCCCAGATCTCCAACAACAGCTCACACTTCCGGCTCCTGAACTGAGGTGGAGAAATTCCGCCTCTCAAACCTATCATAGCATTTAATAGAATATCTAGTCTAACCCCCCTCCAGCAGCACTACTGATCCACTCACACCAGCGCAGCACACACTTACACACCACCACCATGTGAGTGTCACTGCATTGATACATACTCCACCCAAATAATACCTGCTCTGTGGTCCTGCTCCTTGAAAAACAGAGTGAAAGGTAATGCAGAGAAACTGAAACAGATTACAGTGTAATTGTAGAACTACAAAGTGAACATATAAGTTAAGTGGAGCTGATAAAATAAACAATGAGTGTGGATACAAGGCAGTGTTCCTAATAAAGTGCTTGGTGATTTTGTGAAACTTGCAGCATGCACAATAGACAGCACCTTCCTCAAACTTCCCCTTAAAAAGGCAAGAGCTGGCTGTCCTTCCCAAGCCTTGTTTTATAGTGTACAAAGATCCCCATGCAAGTCTATCATTTAACATGACAACCCCTGAGTGCTGGACAATTGCCTGAGGGGAATACATGATCTGTTGTTGTGGTTATTGTCATTTCCATCATCATGGGTCAATTCCTCCAAAGGGATGTTTCTTTTTTCAAAAACAGCAGCCGTGGAGAAAAACACTCAGCCAGGTCAATCTATTCCTACCATTTTCAGTTAACAACGCAATACCAAACATTGCAAAGATGTTGTATGTGTATGTATGCATGCATGTGAAAATGATGCATGAGGCGTTTTATGATGAACTTGAGGTCATGGTTGGCTAATACTTCTACTGCAAGGGGCAGAGTTTAATGTTGCTAAGGAGGGACTGCTGGTAATACCACACAGATGGCAGGCTGACTTCTTCACCTAGGAAAAAAAACATTACTGGTGGTGTGAGGCAGTGGTGTGAGGCTGTGGCTTTGGAGTAGAGCAGACAAAATGATAAATAACTCCCCCTAATCACACAATGACACAGTACACCAACACTGCAGGAAGTGCTTAGCCAAGCTGAAGCAGCAGCTTTGTGCATGTTTACTACTAACACCATGTTCATCATCATTGGGAGAGACAGCATGTAACGTCTGGCTGACTAGCAACCCTGGAGTGATGGAATGAGGTGGAGATCTCTGCTGACAGCAACTGTTGGGCTCGGTAACGGCTTTGCCCAAGCGACTACTGCTGTACTGACCCGTTCAGAAAAATGGCTGTATTCCAAATAACTTAAAAACCTTTCTCTTGCACACTGCCCACTCTTTTTCACTTGTTTGCTTACTCTTGGGCTCCAGATGTGTAGCACACTGAGCGTGAGAGTCAGAATTAAACTTTAAACAGAGTTGCAGGGAGCGGCTTGCTTCTTGCCATGCCTCTGGCTTCTCTGGTGTAATTGAAGTGTATTTGGCATGGAAGGTATTTTGGAACTGGCCTGAGACTGGCGAGCAAAGCAGACAAGGATGTGTTCTGATAAAAGTGCCGAATCTTGCCCTCATCTGCTTTTGGCTCATTTAGCAATTGCTTACAAATGCTGAAAAATCTCTGAAGCTGCACAGCAGTGTGAGAGGTAGAAAGACAGAAGCAGAGTGTAATATATACCTGTAAGATGTTTTCTTCTGCCTCACCAAAATGGCAAAACACAAAAGAGCCCTCCTCCCAACCAAAACAAACACAAATGTAACTGTATATCCCTACTATGCATCTGTATCTCCATGAGGTGTAGTTCCTAAATGGGTCTGCAGTATACAAAGGTTCCTGTGACTGGCACTTTATCAACCCTTGCTGAATGTTAAAACTATGAAATGACAGTAGTACAGCTCTCACAATATGGTAAACTACTAGAGTTCATAATGGCTGACTACATGGCTATGATGATAACTGCATTACTGTGATCATGTGATGCCTATCCAGGGGTTGAGCTCATTACTGTCACCCCACCATTTTTGCTTGTAAATCGTGATTCCCCGTCATTAATCACGATTGCCATTAGTTTACTACTACACTAACTGCTCTATTTCAGCTCCAAATCATGAAATTGGTTTCCTATCAGAACAGAGCTAGTCATATTGTTCATGAGCCCACCAGAAAAGGGAAAAACAGCTTGACAAATTATAAGGCTGTAAATGGGCATGTAAAATCTCATCTGGACATTTTTTACCTCAGCCAAAGCCACAGAGCTTTAATGGAGACATCAGACAGCAAAGAAGAATGCTGCATAAATGTATTCCATGACAACTTCAAGGTTGGGCTTGACTTTGTTGCCCTTGTGGGCTCTTCAGTTTTGCCCTAAAGTTGTGCTAACCTACACGTGTATATGCATTGTATTTACTTGGATTGTTGGTGTAAACAAACAATAAATCAAACAATAAATGAGGGTCTAATAAATGAGGATTTGACCTCTTCATATTTTCTTCATATTTGTTCATTAGACTGCATCTGATGATCTGAAAGTAATCATTAAGTTAATAATATAGTCTAACCAGCTTTTAATAGGGTAGACATTTGATGTGTTGCCGATTGTATCAAGAGAGAGGACATTAATTACAATGGCCAATATCTCCAAAATTGCCTAGTAATGACCGTCTGGGTTCTTATCCGTCTCATCTGCAGACTCCACCACCGCTGTGACAACTGCAATGGACCAGGGACCATGAATGCATCAGGAGGTTTTTTTGATACATGTTTTGAAGCTGATGTCAATGCATCAACACATACTTCCGTAAGACAATGCTTCCCACATCTGAGATCCAGTTTCATTCTTATACTCCTTCCCTTTCTACACTAGTGCCTGCTTGTTGACAACCAAAGTAAGATCCGCAGTCTCAGCAGACAAGAAACGCTCATTAACTAAAATGTGAATCACAGAAGTGTGCACAAAGCATAATGCTGTGGGTGTCGAGTGTCGCATGGTGCCCACCATTTTGGCACAGGAAAGGCTACACTAATGATGTCTGCTTTTAGAATAAATGTGACCTTGAAATGACTCATATTTCCTGAGGTGCTGAGCATAATTCATAATGCAACATGCCATTTCTCACGTCTGATTTGTGCTACACAGCTGTAAATTTGGGTTCTTTACAGCGCACCCCAAACTGAGCTGTTTTAAACGTGTTTTCATCGAAATCTACGAATAGCACTGATGCTTCCTTTTAGCATTTTTTGTGTCCATAAATGTAGATGGTCTGCAGTCCCGATTCAGATGGCCTCCGTGTACAGCCTTTGTTCAGGTCCTCCATTGAAGCTCAAAAGTAAACTTTCACCCAGTTCAAGACAAGATGATGAGCAGTGATAACAGAACCTGAGCAGGATTGGAGTGAAATGAGGCATTCAGGTGTGCCGCACAATCTCGCCGTCGCCCATCCTGACTGACAAGCAGTTTAACTCTATTGTGGCCCTGAACCTGACAGCTCCACAGTGCCATCTGCAGGTTCTGAAAGGAAGTGCACCGTCATGGCTCATCAAACCGTGGTGCGTCTTTGGGAATGCGCGTGTATTCTGCAGGTGCTCTGGTGAGCAGCAGGATCAGAAAGTGCCGGGATCCTGACTGCTGGAGCCGCAGCGCAATGTCTCTTTGATTGCTGATTCTCTGCTCCCCTTTTTTCTTAATCTCCCACTGCTCAACACTGCGAAAATGTGATGCAATCAAGCGCATGCTGTGAGGAACTTCAGTCACCTCAGGGCCAGCCAAGCACTGGAACAAGAGCAGCACACAAAAGAGAGAAATGTGAATTTAAGACAAATGACATTTCAGTAAGTGCACTGCTTTCTGTTGGAACTGGCTTGATCTTTTTTGGGCTTTTTGCTGTAAACAGCATTGAATGTTTACCACTTCCTCTCACAGCCTGGAGCCAAAAGTCATCATTTATTGCACTCTTCCACTATATGTGGGTGTGGGTGCATGGGTCTTTGTGTGTGTGTGTGGGTGTGTGTGTGTGGGTGTGGGTGTCTGTGTGTGTGAGAGAGAGAGCGAGAGAGAGAGAGAGAGAGAGAGAGAGAGAGAGAGAGAGAGAGAAAGAAAGAAAGAAAGAAAAGCAGAAGGAAGACTGTGTGTATGGGTGTAGGCTATGAGTCTTAAATTATGTGCAGCTATTAAAAATCTATAACTGAGAAAAGTAAATAGACAATAAAGATGAACATGCACAAGTCAAAAACGACTGCTGGATTTCATAGAACAATGGACTGACCACCCCAGTGTATTCCAGACCTCAACATGATTACATGTGTTAGAATGTGATTACCTGGACTGCGAGAAGCAAGATGTTGTTAATAGTGTCTTTCTGACAGACGAGACAGACCGAGCTGTGGAGGGTTATTGTAACGTTATTTTAAATAGGTTTTCTTCTTTTTCCTGATGCTGAAAATAGCTGGGCAAAATGGTCATTTTGACTAGAAATAAAAGAATTAATGGTGGTCTTTTGTAAACTTTTGTATCTTGTAGATGATGAACAAAAGCATATTTTTTCCTGTCTGTCATCTGCTGGGGGAGCAGACTAGTATATCTAAAGTCTTCACGCAGCTCTGTCTGCTAAATGGGTGGATAATGAAAGCGACGCATGTATCGCTTCATGTCTTTCAGAGACAATAATGATCAAACGTCACAGCCTGATGAAGTGTTCTTGCACACTTTATATTGGTTGGCATGTACAGTGTCACTGGATTCATAAGCACTAATGTCACAGGCATTTTCCCTCCTAACCCTGACTTAGTGTGTCAAGCAGGGGTGCAAAACAAGCCTGACATGTTGGTTTAAACAGAAGGACGGCTGACCCTTCGCTGACCGCATTAAAAGTGTGTGTGCATGTGTGTGTGTGTGTGTGTGATGGAGAAGCTCAGACTGGCATTGGTTCCAGATTTATTTGTAATTATGGTTTGGAGTTCTGTAACGCTAGGTTCATTCCTGCTGTGCCTGTGGCATTTGAGAGAGAGATTCGTTTCCTTTTCCATGAAATGAGTTTAGTCTCGCATGAGCAACGTTGACAAAGAAATGCCAGCTAATTACTTCACTGGAAGAATCCACCTTTATAGAGCACACAGCAGAGTATGGTGCTTTCTACAAGTTAAAAAATGACTGGGAGTTTAGTACAATAATCTGGTCAGTGTCAGATTTCGACTTGTTGAAAAGACGAATAGCCTCTTTAGTTGGCTCTGAGAAGATTCCAAACTCATTCTTGAACTTGAAACGAGGTTTGTAAGCCACACCGTATTTTCCAAGACTAAGATTTTCAGATTTGGGAGACATCATTATCCAGGATGACTTACAATTTTAATTGCATTACAAAGGTAGGTAAGGGTAATCCCTGCAGCCATTTCTTGCTTGAGCAGGCAACCCCTAGTTTGTCTCCTGGAGCCCATCAGTGATAGCCACTACGACTTTTCTGCCCCAAAGCCCACTTAATAAAAATTACAAAGCATATTGACCAACTGAAACCAACCTTTGTAAATTCTCCAACCTTTGTAAATACAGTTAAGGGAAAATTACAACTTATTGTTAATGACTAATTGCTTACACCATTTATATACTTATCGTACTTCATATAACACTAATATGATTATATACTGTATATTTTGCTTCCAGACTCACTCCAAACTACTGCCTCCACCTGAGTACAGACCCAAGGACCACTAGAGGGTGCTTCATAGCCCGCTGGTGGTCTGCAGCCCCTGCACTATTCTACACCAGTCACTAGTCCTCACCCTCCAATTACCGCTTAGAAAACCTGTTGCTATCTGCTATTACCCATCTAGCTCTTTAGCAGCATAGCAGCTTTTACCATGCATATACTTAGAATTTCAAGTTCCAGATATAGTCAAAAGATGTTTCTGGAGGACCTGTAAAAAGTATGGCCGAGTAGAGCGTGTTGTTTTCTACCTATTCTCGAAGTTAAAAACCAGTAACTTTGTGCTGTGGTTTTTTATCAGTGGTCTGAGATGTTGGTGCTTTTATTAAAATAGCCTGATAGGTTCTGCAAAAAGCCAATCGGTGGTAAACATTTTGAATGCCTATGCTTTAACCTTAAATTATTTTCACATTCCCAATAAACATGTTCTGACATCAAAAGCTCTACATTATATGATCAAAACTTGTGAGGACGATTTTCGAATTTTAAATCTAATTTTGTTCGATGTCATAGTTTTATTTTTTTATGTTCGCATTACTGCCTTATGATGTTGTAAGTATTATATAAGGCAAAAAAAAATGTCCTACTGTCAGACAGTATTTTATGTCCCACAGAGAAAACCACAGTACTGGACAAGTGAAGCGGACTTTTCCTCTCTCTCCCTCAGCCATGTAATCTAATCTCATCTCCAACCTTGTTAGAGGGCAGCAGAGAGACAGCATTAACCAGCCATCGGCCTGAATTAAGGCTGTTATTTGTCACGTGGCATGGACAGCCCCCCAATCAATGGCTTTGATGAGAAAACAAAAGGTGACAGGCGCGATCTTGGCTCCTCCACGCTCATGGTTGTTGCGAGTAGAGTGGAAGAGCTTGCAGAGAGCCAGGTCGATAGCGTGCTGAGGGCTTGTTTGTGTGTTGGCATGCGGAGTGAGCCTGGATGAATAATGAATGGAGGAGAGGGATGGCTGGAGGTCATTTCTCACCTGGCTTCAGCAGGAGCTGCTCTGTGTGCTGCAAGCGGAGCTTCTTCAACTCCACGTGCGCTCCTTCTCCATAGGCTCGGCCTGAGTGATCAAGGCTGAGGGGCTGATGGGATTGCCGCAAAGGTGCTGCTTCCACGTCATAACTGTATAACTTTCCACAACATGTCTTACATGTAATCATGTAAAAATGCAGCAATGTCACTCCTGCTTTACAGGTCAGTAAAAAGTAGAGCTTAACTTTATGCAACCACCAGAACTTCTCAACTCCTCAGAGTAAACGTTCCATGAGGCATGAGGCTCAACAAAGCGCAATGCTTGAAAAAAGGGTAAAAGTCCGAGACGATTGCGGAGAGACCTTGTACACATCGTTCTCTTGCAATGCACCCCTCATAAATATAGCATCAATAGTAACCCTGGATGCAGCGCAGGTGGAGAGAATAAAGGTTTCCCCACCTCAGCGCTCTGTCAAGGCTGTCTCAGATCAATAGGATGTCATGCAGACATGGAGTAGAGTGACAGGAGGCACATAGGGCCAATTCCACATAGACCAACGCACACTCTGAGTCATTTTTCTTTACTGATGTAAACCTTCTCATAGCCACTAATCTCAGCACACGCACACACACACAGTGATTGAGATTGAAGACTAGTAGTAACAGTGATTTACAGCCTTAGTCAAAGAATCTTGCTTTAAAACAAGTATGGAAAAATATACAGTACTGCAAAGTCAAAGAACATACAGTAAACACCAGTCAAAAACAGTTTCAAGTTATTCACTTATTAAAAAGATATGAATAAAGATTAATATAGATATAAGATAATTCACTTGCAAGAAAAAAATGTTTCCAAACTGGAACATTAAAAAAGATATATGTAAAAAAAGAAACAGAGGAAATGAGTGCAAGACTTCAGAGACCACCTAAACTGTCACCTTCAGATAAACAGGACTTCTTATAGAGACAGCCGAAAGTCAAGCTACACTCTTACTTGCTTGATCTGGAAAAAAAAAAAAAACAGGGGTTTCAGTCCATCCTTCCACTGGGAAAAAACAGATCAACTCTCCGGGCATGACATGATGTGTAGCTGTCCCTACATAAAAACAAGTCACAGATAAACACATTGGCTAATCATTGTTCTTAGTACAATGGACTGACCACCCCAGAGTCCAGACTGTAACGTGCATTAGGCATCATTAAGCAGCCAGCATATAACTGAAAGCAGGTGCCACAAAAATGAATGAAAGTTATAACAAAGGTAACAAGTGGAAACGCTGAATCGTGAAAATGTTCATTTTGTATTTAATA
Source organism: Prochilodus magdalenae (assembly GCA_024036415.1). Lineage (NCBI taxonomy): Eukaryota > Metazoa > Chordata > Actinopteri > Characiformes > Prochilodontidae > Prochilodus > Prochilodus magdalenae. The sequence continues at coordinate 585,859 of JAMWET010001917.1, read as the reverse complement.
CTTTGAGGCTTCTGTGAACATATGTTTTTGCTTTCTATCAACTGGATATGAGTTAAATTCAGGATGGTCTTGGACTTCTGCACAACATTGTACTTCTTTCTTTACACTTCTCAATAACAGAGCAGAAAGACCAGATGATTTCCTCAGCTGAACCTTTCCTCACACTCTCACAAATTTGATATAAAATGAGAAGACAGCTGAATATGACTGGGGTTTTGTGAGTGTTCCTGTTAAAGCTGAAAATTCCTCAGAATCCCCAACTGCCCAGTGAGGTGTGAGCAGGCAGCTGAAGTGTTGCTGGGAGTCGTATTATGACAATGGACAGGTGGGCCCATCAATCCTCAGCCTGTTTACACGCCTGCCAGATGTTGAAGCCCATGACCAAGAGGACTGTGCTACAAGCCCGCAGATGTTCCTCGCCGACTTCACAAACCCAAACTATGCTCCCTGGGGCCGAATTATGCTGCCTGTGCTTTTTTGTTTGCTTGTTTGTTTTGCTCTTTAAAAGCCAGTGGTGGACATTAATGCTGGTAATGATCTTATTATAGTGGAACTTTTAGGGGATAATCTGCATTTAAATGTTGCCTGCAGTGTACTGTGACAGGTCTAAACATTGCTTTTGACTTCTTTGTGGATTATTAATGAAAGTTTGTATGACTGCATATGGTGTTTTGATTAATTCAATATGTATTTTGCATTAGAATTTGCTGATTAGTTAGGTCCACAAATCATCTTCAGACTTTTTTATTCCTTTGTTTTATTATTGTCCTCATAAACTGTCCTCCTCGACTGCCCTCCTAGACAATATCCCGAAAAAACTGGTTAACATCAGCTAATGTTTCAAAAAACTGTTCACGTTATCTCTTTTTTAAGATGATCTGAGACTTAAAACAAGACGCTTCATCACATGAATTTCCAGAACTGAAGGACTGCACTCGGAAGTAGTGGTTTTTGCGGTAATTTTGCAGGGGAATGCCAAAGCAGGCACTAACAGATACACTAACAGATTCGCTGACTATAGACATGTCTGTAACAGTTACACTCAATGTCCAAAAAATAGTTGCACCCAGAAGAAAGTGTTGCCTTGCTAGGAAATTTGGCATTGTTGATGTCGTGTTAAGGGCACGACCCTCACCTCCAGCCCATGACTGCCCCCAAAAGAGGTGCACCATTCCTGTAGGTGCTAGGTCAGTGAGTAGATTGGACGGACCAAGCTCCTATACCATCTCCTTGTTCTAAAAAATCTATTCTAAAAAATATTCTAATGATGATAAGTGTATTTTTATAGGACTGTTTTTGAATGGTGATTTCTTTAATTGTGGAGCAGGAAGACAGAGATTAGAAGAGAGTTAGAGAAAGATGGGGTCTTAAAGGAATGCATTTTAGGAGTTTGAAAGCAAAGACCATGTCATATGGCTTTTATACAAGACTTTGCTTCATCAGTTGTTAGTAGTGGTGAGCACTTCATCGGTTGTTAGTAGTGGTGAGCACTTTAATTTAATTACAGAAGCCCTCAGCGTGGCCAAGCGGCGCCCACACGGTGTGGCGCAGCATGCCAGCCGGGCACATCCTGTCTGAGGCGACAGGAACATCAGACACAGCAGATGGTTCATGAATCATGTAGGTGCACACACAGTGACAATGGAGGCTCCTACTTTAGAGAGGGAGAGGAAGAGGAAGAGAGGAGTAATTCAGTCTAGTAAACTGTTCGTTTCCACTCACAGAGTAACCTTTTTCCAGTTTTCCATTATTCACAACTTTCTGTTCTATTAGGATGTGTGACAGATGATAAGCAGTATACTGGGAAAGCATTAGGCTAGTCTGGGCATGTGCCAAATTGATACCAGCACGGCTAGTGAAATATGTCTTGCTGTTTATGCGCTGCCAACACATCATATCTGTGAGCCAGCTCCATTCACAGCGAGTAATGTTGTGTCGCTTTTGTTATGTGGCTTTATTATTTAAATCAAATCATTTATTTTCTCTTTTCCTCCTTGTGTCCTTAATGATCTGTAACGTCACTGATACAAGTGAAATCTTTGTGTACTGATTTAAACTGCAGAGCGTTTGTTGTAAATGATGATGCCTTGTGTCTCAGTGACATTTTTAGATTCATTACCTCTTTCTTCCTAACCCGAAGACTGTTTTGCTTTCATTACATTAAAGATCTGGACAAAATTGTCAATTTATCCCAAATACAGTGGATCGGTGTCTGAGGTTTGCTTCTAGGTTTGCACTGAAGCTAGGAAGAAAGAACTTATAGCCACCAGACACTTGCCTCAAACCACAGAGTTGTTGAGAAATCTCAAATAGACTTGGTGGTTTCTGCTCTTACAGAAAAAGCTCATGAATTTCACACAAACACAAGTGGTTTTGGAACATTTCACATGCTACAAAATGTGTCATCACATACAAAAATGTGGGATCACACATAGTTGCTTGTAAAACCACACAGTTTCTGCACACATGAGAAATATATAACTTGTCTGTGTGGGTGATACAAAAAACAGACAGAAGTATTGTAGTGAACCGCTACTGCCTGGCAAACCGTTTCTCGCAGCAGAATCATGTGTTTCACTCTACGTCGACAGCATGCTACTCCTGCTGCAGTGTCTGAAAAATCCCCTTGGTGTTTTGGGGGGAAGGAGTCATGCTACCATGCCGGCTAGCTACTCCAGTATTATCTGCCTGCTAACTTACTTTCCACAGCTCTGCTTTGCATAGATACAATGGCAGCAATTTTTTTCTTTTGGAAATATCATATTTGGTCTTCCAAACATTCACTGAGATTTTACATATGTCTTCTTGTGTCTTACATTTGAGAAATGGGTAAAAACTCATTCCTTCAACCAAACTTCTGGGAAAGTTTTCAGATACGCTATTTTAAAATAAAAACAGAAAACAGAAAAAACAGAAGCTAACAAATGTACTACTACTACCACTAATAATAATAATAATAATAATAATAATAATAATAACAACAACAACAATAACATTTTATGTATATTGCACTTGGTATGCTCAAGTTTGCTTTACAAAACATCCAAAATTCATAAATAAAGCAGCTAAACAACAAAATTTGAGCATCTGTTTGTACCTAACAAAGCAGCATAAAACCAGAGTCAGTTTATTTTCACAGAACCTGCGAAAAAAATTAAAGGTATTCTCGTGGTTTATTAAGGGTGTTCAGTCCCCTTCAGATTCCCCTGTATTTCACACCTTGCCCTGCTGTAGAAAACAGCACAGACCAGTATACATTAGGGTCTAGTGCTGGTGACAGGCATACCAGCATAAAAACAACATTGTTGGTTTTGATGGTGACTAGCCATGCTGGTCTACGCTGTTGTTTTAGCAGGGACATTAAAAAACTGTAGCATCTTAAAGCAATGAATTTTATCCATACATTTGTTCATCATTAAAGATGTAGGTCATACAGAGTCAGAAACATAACACCAAAGCAGGTCTATATTGCTTCACAACAATATGGTTTGAGGCAAGCTCTTGTGCAGTGTCTAACTAAACAGTAGCTCACCACATTAACCTCATACCCACAGTGGATGCTACAAAGTAGTAGACTTGGGTGTCACTCGATGCTTCTGCTGATAGACTGCATTCAGGTTAAGAGGGTTGGGTTATTGGTAAGCCCACACCATTCCTTCAACAGTGTCTTATGAAATGTGAATTAAACATGTAAATCATACAGAGCTAGTATCTTCTCAAGTTCCCACCAGCCTGTGCTAAAACGTTCTACTGACTCTACAACTTTTACCTGTTCAGTTTCAGGGACAATGTTACATTGCCCCCAAGTGTAGCTTCTACAAGTCACCGACTTCCACTAATGTGATTGCATTGCTTTAATTAGGATCTATATCTGACTTGGTGTTACAGGAGTTGGTTTCCTTTAAAATTGGATTTTCCTGACAGAATCCTTAATACATTTTATTTCCGGCTTAGCCGTAGATGCTGCAGATACCCTTCAGTGGCTTCATGCATGTGACGTTATATTAATTACAGGCATATGAAATTCCAGAGCAGGGACAGAGTGGGCATGCTGGATGAATGAACACTAAGCTGATGAGGTGCATAGAGAAAATTTATTGTGTAGATAATTATAATCACTTGTGTGATAGGAAGGCTTCTAGTTTGGCCACAGACTGCGTACATTCTTGGTCAAAATGAGCTTGGTTGTTCTAGCGAGCCACACGCAAGAGAATGTAGATGCTAGACAGGCTTTTGGATTCCAGTATTGATTCCACAGCAGTCTGTGTTCACGTGCTGAACAAGCCAGTGCCACAGCTCTCCAACTGGTTTCTGGGCATCAAATGAGAGAAGCCCAGTCCACTTAGTAATTGAAATGCGCTGGAAAATATGGGAGAGTTCCATGTGAGGGAATAAATCCAAAAAGTTATTGCCACAGATAATATAAATCTTCTGTTGGAAGGCTAAATATGAAGCTGGCTGTTACATATGAAGTGCTGGTTGAGACTTGTTTGTGAAATGTTAGTCCTTCATCCAGGAGGTTCTCAAATTATAACACTTCAACAGTCCTGTCCTCTTATGGTCAATGTCTACATGGTTACAATTCTGTCCTCATCGAAAACGACAAGAGCACTTCACGAACACTTTGCAAAGAAGGGAAGTGAGAGCACAAGATGAATAATGCTGACTCCGGCACTTCTTAGCTGTATTTAGTGTTTTAGAAAAACACACTGCCTTGTGAAACTGTTGACTCTGGCCTTTTGCGTGGGAGGGACGCTGGGCCGATGATATTGTTCATCTGCAGTTCTCTACATGTCCATCTGCTGCTCTAGTGTAGATTCTTCAGTGTAGTTTACTGGAATATAACTTGGATGTATATTGACTTTCCTTGTTTTGTGATCATTAACATTAAAACCAACCTGACACCAAGGTCGAACCAAAATTTTAACTTTGCTCCCCTTGGAGCCAATATTAGCACACCAACAATTTCCCCATATGGCCAATCATTGTAAATGATGAATGAGCTGGAAAAATTATGTTCCATTAGAGACAAGGAATATACAGCTGCAAGTATGGAAATATGCTGAAAAAGAATCCCCTAGGCTTAAACTCTGGCACAGCAATTGGTTTGATAGAACAAATTAATGATCATTTTGTGTTCCATAAATACATATGGCATCAGAAACTTTAACAGGGCCTTTCTTTGAGCTAGACTATTACTACTTCTACTTCTTTCAAAATGTGTTGGAAACGGAACATTCTGCTAAATTCTTTTTTTTTTTTTTTCTTTGCTTTTTGATATATTCTGACATTCTGGAAAGATACGGCCTACTGGTCTGAAAAAATGTAATGTATTTGACAACTCATTTCTCAGCAATGCTCCACCAGATATCTCCCCCCATTTCAAGGCCTACCTGAAAAGCTTATTAGGATAGACTGTCATGCATTTTGATTTTTCAACCATTCACCTCCAGATATATGGAACTGGCCAAGGAAGTCTGGTATTCATCAAGCATCATTGACCTCAGCTGGTAGGATCAGAAGAGGCTCCAGTGCTATACAGAATTCCAGGCGAGACACATGCGTAACCTAAAAAACGGTGACTTTGAATCAGTGCAGCAGATGGTAAGTGCTGCTGAGTGGGTCAGATACAAGTGCTACAGAAGGTTCATGCTGACAACCAAAATAGTAAACAGCTAAACAAGCTCAGAACATTTTATACTCAAATCTATCAGCTATTAAAATGGTACAGGTGCTTGCCTACAAGTCTTAGTCATCAGTTAAGCACATCATACCAGCTAATATGAAAACCATGTTCCTTGTTTTTCCTCTAATATCTGTTCACTGAAACTCCTGTATATCAAGAAACATAGACTGAAAAAAATCTTCCTCTCAAATGAATGTTTACATCAGTAATTGTGTTGATATATTATATTTTATTATTGTAAACCAATGTACACTTTTGAATCAAATGGTGAATGCTGTCAAAAAAAGGCAACCTAAAAATACAGCTTACAAAGAGGCTCTGGAACTTTCCAACATAAGACAAACGCATAGTGATTGGCTTTTACTTTTACTTAAATGTGTCCAAAGCCTGCCTGTCATCAGTTTGATATTGTTTTAGCTGCGCCTCAGCTCAACAGAGAATGGAGGGCAGAATGAAAATGGATGAAGAGAAAATCACAGCATTTGTTCAGCCTGGAAAACATCCTTTATGACTAGTCTTTGTGATTCTCGTTTAGCTGAATCAAAACGCAGGTTTGAAAAGATCACAGTTCTACTGCCACAAGACAAAAGAAATCAAAACTTGCACCCTCTTTAGTGTGTGGTAATTGTGGATATTTCATAATGGCGGGCTGCAACTGTTGCTCCAATGATTGAGTCCCACTTAAATAACTGGTTCTAAGGTGTTCTTTCCAGCAATCAAAGTCTGCTTGTGCTGTACGGTGGCTTCATCATTCTCCTGCAAAGCTCCTGTTTTGCTTGTTTATGTTATATTGGGCTTGTAATCAACGAGTCTTTAGTATCGCACCATCTGTTAACTACACGCCATCTGTAGGACAGTGTCTCCTAACATTTTCCAGGAAAACACAAGAATGGTGCTAACATTTCAGGGGTGGCCATTTGCTTTTTTTTGATAAACTGTCTTTGGGAAACGTAAGCTAAATGCAGCCTGGGTGCTGTGTGTACGAGATTGTAGGGATATGGTGAATAAGGAAGGTTTTATTCTAAGCGTATATGCTCATGTCTCTCTTTTGTCCTGTGGTGGATTGCTTTCGTTTCACGTCGCACACCTGCGCCAAGGCTGTAGTGTAAGTGCAGCTTTAATTTAGTGGTTCACTGAGCTCAACTGAAATAGGTTTTTGAAGTCCTGCATCCGAAATGAACAACATGGCGACCATCTTTTAATTCAACTTCTCTCATTTCTGTCATATTTCAGGCATTAAAAACAAGGGAAATGTTAACTGAGGTTAAAAACTTTTTTTATTTCATGTATTTATTTAGAAGGCTTTTTCTGTAGGTAGGGTTCAAAAGCATTTGTCCACATACAGGTTTGAATTCACACTGCTCATACCCAGCAGCACATATGATTAATGATGCTATATATTATTTATTACTATAATTCTTAGAATAATGTTAAGGATATGCTATGCAAGAAATGTGCCAATTATTGAATATGGTTAGTTAATTTATAAAAGCATCCCTACATCAGAAACAAATGACACAGATGTATAGTATTGCATAACCACGATTACGATACATTAATAATACTCATATTACTATGAATATGTTTTAAATAGACACCATCAGCAACTTAATGGAATTGCTTTTCATTAGCATTAGCTTTATACAAAATCTTGGCACTTGCTACATGGGTATCATAACATGCACTTCAGCAACATAAAGCCATGTACTAATTGCATTGCCATTTCATACAGTACAGTTCCTTTTAATGTATATTATTAAATAGTTATATCATCACTGTTCATTTTTTATTCCATTGATGATTTACAAACATAAATTACTTTGTTGTAGTATTTTTTAATAGATTTTAATGCAGTATGAGTAATTATTTAAAAATTTTGGAAATACATGTAAACTTTGTACAATAGTACAATCAGTCCCACCATCACTGCACTCATTTAAAATTCAGTCTATAACTGAAAGTTTCTCTCAACAGAACCAACAGGCCCAGAGGTCGTTTTAACTGCTGTAGGTGAGGAAAATACTTTAGCTGTACGGTTGAGCCATGAAGGCGTCATAAAGAGATACGCACACGTCAAGAACACCTACGCCATCAAGGGAACAAGCTAGTCTTCAAGATGTTTTATCTTAGGTCAGAAATGTCTGGGGTTAACCCCACGTTCCCCACTCTTACACAGATATTCCTCGCAATAGCATCAATATCATGATGATTTTCAAAATCAGAAATGTTCAAAATGGGCAAAACTAAAACTATTAGTTATGAGGCATGATCACATGGTAGAAAGCAGTAATATAAGATTCTGATTTAAATGATTTCATAATTATTTCATTGGTAAGTTAAATGAAATGTTTGTTTACAGCAAAGCCAATTATATACGCTGCGCTTATACATCTTTGTGATTCGATTTTTTTTTTACCTTTGTGAAACATTTGAGTGCAATGTGAAAAGTAAATCTAGTGAGATCTAGTTTTTGCAAGGAATTTACTGTATCACTTAAATGTCTAGCATATGTGGCTGATATATTTATCACTAATGCAGTATTGTTAAGTCAACTGTATTTTTAAAACATTTTGATTGGTTTTATGTGATTTACAGAAAAAAGTTAAGTACATTAAAGAAGGTCACTGTGACATTTTAGGGCAAAAATCAAAATAGAAAATTGTTTACAAAACCTCAAAATAATGCAACTATTCTGAATTGAAACACATTAAATTACTAAGAACTTGTGAAACAAGGTTAAGCATGTTAAGGAGATTCAATCATTTTTATATAAGTCACAGACATGCCACATGATGTTTTATGTTCACTTAATTTAAACATTTAATATGAATTTATGTGTACACATTCTCCATGTCTGAACAACTAGAACAGATACTCTTATTTCTAGTATTTTAACATTGGCCTGTTGAAAATCCTTATACGTCATTGACCCATATACAGTATAAATGTCAGAAATATTATATATGGCATATGAATAAACATATAGTAGTGCTCCAATTGGAAACTATAAATACAATATTTTAGATTCAGGTTTATATGCCACACATCACAGCTTCATATGCCATTCTACTTTACCCTAAAACAGGGCTATTTATGCCCTCTCTGTAATGAGACATGGAGTTGGGAAGTGTTATATAGGCATATAGCCAAAAGGGCCAAAAAGACATTGTCTTTGTGACACATTTCAATGTTAATTATTATTATTGTAAATTCTATGTAAATTATTATATAGTTTGCTCAGCTCTAGATGCCATGTCATTCATTCCACATTCATAAATCTTCAAAAACTCAGTTGTTTGCTACTCCTAATTTCCAAATATCCAACCTGACAGGGTGTGAGAAGATGAGCAAGTTGGGTAGCCAATGGCTAGACCTTTTTAAACTGTTCCTTATGTGTTCATAAAAAAAAAAAGCATTAAATGCTGACTACTCACTTTTATTCATGGCCTAACAGATGCCAGTTGGCCAGTATTGCTGTAGATGTACAGGAACATAGTACTAACTCATCGATCCCAACTGCACTTGGGATTATCTGCAATTGCAGTCGAGATATCCATACTCTGCCTAAACACTAAGGTTGTAATATATTCTTTTCCCCAACATTCTGTAAACCGGGTCTAACCTCACCGCAGTAGCCACGAAAAAGCCTGATAGGTCAGTTTGCGGCAACATGATTGCTATCTATTTGGATTACATGGAAACTGTATCTGCACAGTGTTATATATACATATCCGTGTACTGTAGTATGACTCAAATTCATCCGAAGCACTCCTATTTTCGTATAGTCAGTCTGAAACAAGTGGGCAGGTGTTAGATAAACAGGTGGAGCCAGGTGGGGATAGAGGCAGAAGGAAGTGCTGCTGCTGAAATGACTAAACTCCCTCTGCCCTCAAATTAAAGGACATATGGATCAAAGCATGGCACCTCTCACTGTTCACAGCACATCCTCCCCTGCCATATGACATCTGCCTCAGACAAACAGATACCAGCTCTGGCTCAGACCCCTGCAGCCCAGCAATTCCCACCATGTCTGATCGACTGTCATCCACCTCCCTTACTCCTCCCTTCACCTTCTTTACTCCTTCCAAGGACTGTCACTATCACATCAGCTCCACCCTACACATCAGGCCTGCGTAAGGTGTCTTTTTACTGGTCTCACAGTTTGTTTACGTTTCATCATAACACTCTCCCGTTGCCTCTGAATGGAGTCATGTGCCAAATAAAAGACAGCCCACGTTTTATCACTGTCAGGCCATCCAGTTCATCGCAGCATGGTAGAGCCCAGTCAAAGCCAATGTGTGCTGCATGCATCTTTGTTCAGCCAATCAATAATCTCGATATGGGGCACCCAGCGCCAGCTGTCCACATCTCATTAGCGGAGGAGTAAGCCTGCTCTCCGCGGCACCATTAAACACACCCCTGATCAGGGAGTGACAAACGAGGGGGAGAGAGTGAAAGTCAAAGACTCTGCATGCCATCTATGAACTCATGGTTCTTCAAGGCCAGTGAGGATAAAGAGACAATGGTAATTAAAAGGACTAAACAGTTTCCAAAGCAAATGGTTTTAACAGACCATATAAGTTGCCTTAAAGCTAAATAAGTATGCCAGATTATGTAAACACACACTCACACTAGGTAAGGGATTTTAGCATCCCTGTGTAAAGGTTATATATACCCCTGAGAGGAAGTGCCTCTGACTGTTTCTTTATCTGTTATGCTGTTTATCAAGTCTTAAATTTCTAATTAATTAAATCACAAGTTTACTCTGCATATAGATTTTGGTAGACTTATAATATATGTATATATTCATACTTATTTGACCAGAGAATATTCATATAACAATGCACTTAACCATTATTTAAACTTGTAATATAGTTACAGTTAATTTAACAAAGGTCATTAAAATGATGATTAAATGCTTATTAGAGAACCACAGAAAGACAAATGAAATGACCAATAAATCTTTCAAATGAATGAATCAGTAGAAAAAACGCAGTTGTAAATGGTATGAAAATGAAATTAAATTACAGACTTTAAAAGATCAGCACAATTTATATTGAAACATATTTTAATTGACTGGTGCACATTATTTAAACTGCAAACCTTCACAGTTGTACGTAACCTGTACTCGCTGTGACCCCACCCCCTCCCCCACACTTGCCTTTATCACAGCTGCCATTCTGTTTTGGAGGCTTGCTTTCAGTGTTTCAGTGAAGCCTGCAGAGATATTTTCCCCATCTCCTAAGTTCAGTGTTCAGCATTTAGTGATGTTGAGGTCTGATGTAGTAAATCTATTGATCTAAACATGTCACCTTTTTATCCCCTTTTTCAGTAAGGGTTTCTCACACCTACACATTTTTAAACACATACTTTTGACGTTTCTTATTACAGCAGGAAGGATGGACAAATCTTTTTTAGATCTGAAGGAAGAATACAGCTGAATGTTGTCCTTGTTATGTCTAATCAAATTATTAACTTGTACTTAAAGGCAGTTTTTTATTGGAATGACATAAATGAAGGGTGGCTCCTGACTCAAGTCAGGTCACAGATAGTTATAACTATATAAGACTGAGAGGGTACATCCCCATTTACCTTGTAACTAGTGTTGCACTAATGCTGATAATGTATCTGTATTGGTGTTGATACCTAAATGCAGTAAAGCATCAGTAATGTGGATACACATACCTATGACTGACATCACAACGCATTTTCTGATGTGCACACACACTGACATGTACATGCTCACCAGTAAACTGAACGTAATAACATGCCGGGAGTGTGGGATGACAAGAAGCAGTAAAAATGGTCAAGGCTAAATCTGTAACTGGAGGATTTAACATTATAAACATCCTAACAGCAACCCTTTACCTGAAGGCTAAACGGCTTCGTTCAGTAAACGTTCATCTATCGTTGTGAACTTACTGATAGTTGGAGTTAATGTTAGTCCAGAATGAGGGGCAGAATGAACCACCGTATTCTCAGCATAATGATAGCCTTTAGCCTCAGCCTTTAGCTAGCATAGCAGCCTGTTATCTGGGCTAGAGGATGCACTGCCTGCTGTGCACCTCCATCAGTCAGCTTTATCACACTGCTGCTGACACTGTGAATGACAGTAATATTTGCTAAACTCTGAAACAATCTGACGCTCTGATGTGTAGCGCAAATTAACAAGACAAACAATTTGAGAAATTCAGATGCTGAATTCAACATTCAGCACCATTTTGTTTAGTGCTGTTTTAACTTTTTGTACAGAAAAAAAATATGTTGCAATTACTTATTTTACCATTTACAAGTTGTTAAACACAATTCTTTCAACTATAATTATAAAATAGTAAATAATTAACAGTTACTATAATAATGTTACAGTAAATACTAAATATATACAGGGGTTGGACAATGAAACTGAAACACCTGGTTTTAGACCACAATCATTTATTAGTATGGTGTATGGTGTAGGGAGAGTTGAAGTGCACATTTAATTCTGCCGTGATTTGGGCAGCCGTGGTTTTATGTTTTTTGGATACAATCCGGGTTAGCACCCGAACATCCCTTTCAGACAGCTTCCTCTTGCGTCCACAGTTAATCCTGTTGGATGTGGCCTTCTTGGTGGTATGCTGACATTACCCTGGATACCGTGGCTCTTGATACATCACAAAGACTTGCTGTCTTGGTCACAGATGCGCCAGCAAGACGTGCACCAACAATTTGTCTATTTTTGAACTCTGGTATGTCACCCATAATGTTGTGTGCATTGCAGTATTTTGAGCAGAACTGTGCTCTTACCTGCTAACTGAACCTTCACACTCTGCTCTTACTGGTGCAATGTGCAATTAATGAAGATTGGCCACCAGGCTGGTCCAATTTAGCCATGAGACCTCCCACACTAAAATGACAGGTGTTTCAGTTTCATTGTCCGACCCCTGTACATTTAGAGTAATAAAGAAAAACATGGCAATTCAACAAGCAAATTAGGCTGAATATGTTTTATTTGGGACACAGAACATAGTGTAAATAAAACAATCAAAAAATAATAAAATATTATGATTTATATGCACCAACATTCCAGCTCGCTTCAAGACTTTGTATGTGTGAAAGTACATCTGTGTGGAAATACAGGTACAGGAATGGTTTTTGTGAACTGGTGCTGATTACATCTGAAAATGACCACATTTGGACTTTCGTAATCAAAGATGGCTTTCATTCTATTAACACTCAAAAAGCCATCTACCACAAACTCATTCTGCTCATTGCAGTGCCTACATGGTTATTATGGAACTGAAGCACAAAGAAGTCAAGTATAAAAAAGAGAACATTATACAAATAGTTTTCACTCTTTTGTTATTTCGCTTTGACATAACAGGAGGGTGGAGGTTATAAAGTTGCTTAAGGGGTGTCAGCACTGTCACTGATATACTGCGACTTGTATACTGCAGGAGAGCCCATTAATGATTTCTGGTGTCTGTCTCTCCCTGTGTTGTTGTCATGCATGTTGAAGCTCTTAATGAGTGCTCATTTGGGGCTGCTGCAGCGCTACATGTCTTCAGAATTCACTTTTGAGCTCGCTGCTATGACTCTGTGTCTGTTGGAAGTTACTTTCTTCCTTTGAGTTTGGAGCCCATAAAGGAGACGAGACCTGATTAATTAGTCCCCAGACACAAGCTGATGCTCGGGGGACGGTGGTTTGGTGCCACACAGATGCACCAACTCCCCGCATTCAAATGAGTCCTCACAGGAAACTGCATCTTGACTTTCACCAAAACAAACTGCCATTCGGGCCGTGTGGGTGTATTAATTTGGGGATATTGTGAGGAATGTTTGACAAAAGGTTTTCTTGCTAATTAAAGTTGAACTTAAAGAAGCTGTCACATTGTCATTGTTAATTATGACACAATTCTGTTTCTACTGTGCTATACTCTCTCTCTCTCTCTCTCTCTCTCACTCTCTCTCTCTCTCTCTCTCTCTCTCTCTCTCTCTCTTTTTCCCTCACTCCCTCTCTTCTCTACCTTGTCTCAATTTGCAGAGATGTTGATAGATGTGTTCCGTGGACTCCCTCAATGGCTTTGTTTGCATAGACAGTCAGATCTGATTTTTATTTTTTCATGCATCTGACTGATCTTGTCCTAGAAGCACAAATAACAAACAATGCAGGTGGATCTTTAACCTTCTTATATGCATCATATATTTATGTCCAACTTATGAATCTCAGAAACTGATCATTGAAACAAACCATCATTAAATAAAAACCTGTTTTTGCCTGTTGCAGTGTAGATCAGCATAGCCAGCTACTAGCTACCTTGTACCTCTTCATTTTTTCACATGCATGTAAAATGCCAGTCAGAGTTTACATTATGTCAAAATTCCATGATGAATGGACTAGCAGAAACTGTCTTAAATAAAATCTTGTTCCGTTGCCTTCCAGTGGAAGATAATGATGTTTGTATCTCTCTGTTACCCTCTTTACATTTTTGTTCAGACAGCAACATTATGTTTTCTTTTGGATGCTTGTATGCTGATCATCTTTCCAGCAGAAATGGACACTGTTATGCTTATCTTAACCATGATTCATGAGCAGCTTTACCAGCACCAGACCAGCATAAACCATTTTAGATCAGCATAGTATTGGAAATGATTTTACAACAGGGCAATAGATATAGCACAAAATTACATGGAACAACATTTCATTACATTCGTTTGCATCATTTTTTCTACCTTCTGTAAAGTTACCATTTAGGAGATCAGTGAGTTTTTATAGGTAGATACACTCATCATCCATTTAAAAAAATTGTTGCACCCTGAAGGAAGTGTTGCAATGCCATTTGCATGGTAGATAAAGGTTACAAAGAATAATAAGTTATGACATATTTCAATTTATATAGGAAATATTTATTAGGCTACACATACTGAAGTAGTGTCTCTCAGTATGGCGTCGGACCACCACGATTGCTAACGCATGTCTTGGCATGGTTTCAGAAGGTTCCTAATGGTGTCCTATTATAATCCACCCCAAGCAACTTGAAAATTCTCACACAGTTTCTGCAGATTTTGTTGTATGGGTGGAGGTGGAGTGACACCCGGCCTTCTGGATGTGTTATGTGTAACAACAACAAACACGCTGCCTCCACACACCAATTTGTTGGTCATCTCCACCAAGAGCAAGCCTTGTCACTGAAGATGACCCGCTGCCATTCTGAGTCACTCCATGGCAGTGACTCCATTGGTAACATTGGCGTGGTGATAAGGGCAGTCGTCGTAACTGTCTGCATGTATTTAGTTCTGTATTGTGCAACCGTCTGCCTGTGGTGCTGGGTGAACAGGATGACTCATTGCCTATGTCACATGTACTACTGAGGACGAAACTTGAACCATTCACATCACCTACACACAAAAATTCATTCCTGTCGGTCCATTCCTTGTGAGTGTAATTGTTTGTGCAACTTTTCTTTTGATGATGAGTGTAGATTTATTTTTCTGACAGCATCAAAACATTTCTAATATGTACATACTCTCAAACCTGTGTCTATTTCCCTAAAAACACTAAAGCGATGCAAATTATTGTAGCTATCTATGTAGCCCTTTGAGAAACTGTATGAAGCAATAATCCATCTATAACTTGTTTCTGTGCTATGAAGGTCGCAGAGCTAATTCTTCAGCCTTGCCATGTAAGTGACCAAAATCTTGCTCTTGCATTCAAGCACGCTCTACAGACTGATAGCAACAATAGTATTCATCCCCATTACGATTATACGGCACTCAATTTAGTCAAAACGTGAATTATTCAAAATTAGCTGTCAAGTTTGACCTTCCAGTTTCAGTGAAACTGAGCTGGACTATGCTGTTGTAACTAATTGAAAGCTCACATTAGAATGATCTAACCTAACCTGCCACATGCATATAAAATAGGCATTATTGGCTTAACTGGGATTTTCATTTAATTCTGTAAAGCTTGTTCAACAACACAGTAGTTGTGGGCAAAAGCATGGACAGCATGCACAGGTCAGTTGCAGCCCATATGCTTACAGCAGATAAAACAAAGAGAGACATACCTTTTGACAGGAGGCTATGTAGCAACAGGGTTCCATCTGTTAGCTGTTACGTAAGCAACCTCTAGAGGACCGCTGGGCGTCAAGTTCAAGAACCAGGCATGTATAATGCCAACATGGACCTCCAAGAACACAGCTTGAACTTATCATTGAAATTTAATGTTGTCAAGGGTCTATTCATGAATAATGCAGGACGTTCATTGCAGTTAGAAGTATTTGCAATGTGAAGATTTATGAATCCTTAAGATATTTTGCTTAAGTAAATTAAATGAAAACAAAATCATTTAAATGCAACAAATATAGAGGAGTGTAAGTAGTTTCATTAAGTGAGAGAGCATGCACTGGTGTTTTGTATAATCTAATACTGTTATACGCTTCATGATATGTGTGGCTATCCATAGAAAACTGCTGTATTACTACTTTGTTAATGAACTGGCTCATAGTAGACATGCCACAGGAAAATATTTTGAATCAAAGAAAATACTAAAGCCCCTGCTTAATTACTGCAGACTTTGGGGGAAGAGGGGCACTTTAAAGGAGCTCCACTCAGTAATGCAGTCTGCACAGTAAACACTTGTAATTGGATTGCGCACTTATGTGTTTTGATGTGTTCTTTTCTCAAAGGATTTTGTATTGCGGCATTAGAACTAATGGATAATGATGGAGATTTATAGAGGTTTATCAAATTATCACTAAAACAAACTGAGGAGAGTAAGTTAATGATTCCTTTGAGGTCATTGCTTTAATTGATGGTGTTTTTCATACAACAGTTCTAAATGCTGATTTTTGTTTGTTATGAAAGGAAACAACCACGAGGAGTGGTGATTTGTAAATTTGTGTGTTTTTCATTAATCATGCCTCAGTGTGTAAGTAAATACCAGCTAATTCCAGTAACTCTGAATTTGAATATGGATGGCTGAACTGTAATTTTCTTAAAGGGCAGGCATGATCCTGACTGCATAACTTGTGAATGTGAGCAGTGTTAAAGCGAAAAGCACTTCAAAACTGGTAAGCAGTCTCTCAAAGCATGTAATTACGCTTTTTTATATACATATATATATACACTTTGCATCTAATTAATAAAGTTTTACTGATTTTCAGGTTTTTACACTCTTTAATCAAGCAAACCTGTTCAGGATCACTGACAAACCTTGTTTTTGGTTTCTTGTTTTTGGGGGTGGGATTGCATGTTACCAAATAGATCACAAGTTGTGTGGGTTTTAGAGAATAACATTAAAGCATGGATACAGAGTTGCCTTCTCATAATCCAGTGTGTGAAGTAATTCTGTTATTGTTTGGGAAGTAATTAGAAATTTGTAATGGTCTATTTAAAAAAAAAAACTACTCCCTAAACATGTGCACATTTACTTTTCCCCCTAAACTTCTAACTAGAAGCTTTGGCCTATGGATGTAGATTAAGCCTGATACTAGACCAAAGGTATATCTATGACCTTGCTGCATTTCAATTAATCAATTCTCTCCTGCACAGAGAATTTGTATGCTCACCAACCAGGGAGCCACTTCTATTTATTCACCTAGAACCCCTAAATCCTCCTTTCTCTAATCTTGAACCACCACACTGAGATTGGCACTGAGCCCCGTCCAAACACGGTGCCAACTTTTGGCTTTTCTAAACAGTGTTCCACACTAGCAGCCAGTTACAAATTAGACCCCATTGCAGTCTCTGGAGAACTTTCACCTTGTGTTGTACGATCAATATGCCATGGCCGACTTCTCCTGTCCACTGAATGCCAGCTGAGACCTTGCAGAAAACATACTCTCCTCTGCCATGTATGTGCCACGGGTGTTGTTAATGTGCCAAACATAGAAATCTACAAAGAGAGAGAAGTAATCATTTTACCTTCATTTCTTAATACACTTTTTATTTTACCTAGCCATGAAGTTGCATATTATCGCCTATGCCTCCAGTCTGCCCTTATAGGCACTGCAAAGCTGGCCCTTTTATATTCGGCAGCTCTCTTCACTCGCAAGTCTGAGCCCATTAAAAGGTGAATGGCTCAGCTTGGCTGGCCTGTGCATCCTCAGCTTCACATCACCTTCAATTTGAATTCCATTAGTTGCCGTGCCACTTTTCAAAAAATGGAAGGCCCTATTAATTACCAAAGTATGGGCCCAGGGGAAAGGTGCATGTGCAATTACAGAATTAAATCAAGTCACCGTTTAGCTTGTCAGTGCTGACAGAAATAATTTTAGTGAATTATTAAACACCTCCACTGCAATACAGTGAAATGTCCCATTGCCAGAACGAGAGCCAGTCTTTTCCTCCTAATCAAATAAAACCATGAACTGCATTTCAACAGGTTTAGAAAGACTTTTGGACAGATATTCCTTCAAAGCATGTGATGTACAAACATGGTTTGTTTATACTATAGAAAATGGATTTTGAAACACAGGGAATTATAATGACGTATTGATACATATGCTTAGAACATTATTTCTGAATGTAGGTATGAAGTGCTAAACTTATAGGTGGAGCTTGTTAAATATTATTCACCATTTGCCTGATATTCCAACATTAAAGAATAAAAGAGAGATAAACGTGTGCTGATTAAGACATGCTTGCTTAAGTGGATAAAACTGCAATACTCAAGTAGACTTATTCTAAAGCTTACCGCCCAAAATGTAATGATTAAACAACAAGAAACAAAAACAAAAAAAAACTGCAATGAGTTGATTAGCCCGTATATAGTTTCTCCATATATATGTTACCTACCCACCAAGTTTCATTCCTGTAGTTTGATTCCTTCTGTGTCCATCTATTTGTGCAACTATTCTTTGATGATGAGTGCACTTTAGAGCAACATACTGCAGGAAATAAAGATTCAAGTTTGAATAGCTTTTGCTAAAATCTTTGATAGTACAAATGGACTAATATCTTAATAGTATCTGGAAGTTGCACTGTGTATTTTTGCCTACTGCCAGAGGTTCGTATGAAGCACATTTCAGATATGAATGTTTTAACATGCTGAACTGTACTGATATCTGTGTAGTTTGCTTTTTTAGATCAGTTGGCACGTAAATGTCATATTTTCTAGTGATTATACGCTAGTAAGGAGATAAAGCATTGTCTTATTTTCTTTTTCTGCCTCAAGCAAGAGATAAGCTAATGGCTGTTATGGATCCCCAGTGCATTGGAACTGACCCCTGTCTTGTCCAGTCTTAGCAGTGTTCTGCCTTATTAAGCACACCTGATCCAACTTATCAGCTAATTAGGAAGACTTGTGAGTGGAATTGAGAGTGTTCGGAGATATCTGACATGATCTCATAACAAGAATGTCTGGGGGAAACCATGACAGGTGGCTATACGGGAATAGTGAGAACAAACAGAGTTTGACATTTCTAAATTAATTTAGTTCTTTGTAAGAGACAGAGATGGTGCATTCATCAACATTATCAGACAGCATACAGTTGCCCATGGCACTTGCCACCCCTATTGTATCTTTTAACCCATAAGAACCCACAGTGACGTATGTGTCACAAGCCTTTTAAATATCTATAAATTTGTTTACAGCTTTATCCATCACCTAAACACATGGAGTCCCTGAGTAACCTATTCGAAACATCCTGGATGCAGTCACCTGACAGTTGGTGAACATATGACCTGATTTAGAAAATGACGATGTGCTTGGTTAGTGTGGTTAGAGAGAAACTAGCTCATTTTAAAGTCTTGTTTTTTGTACCTATAAGGTTTCAACCCATTTAAGAGCTCTAACCCATATTCTATATTACACATACCCATATTCTATATTACATATACCCATATTCTATATCACATACACCCATATTCTATATTACATATACCTGTATTTCTATATTACATATACCCATATTCTATATTACATATACCCATATTCTATATTACATATACCCATATTCTATATCACATACACCCATATTCTATATTACGTATACCTGTATTTCTATATTACATCTACCCATATTCTATATTACATATACCCATTCTGATGCCATTTCTAGAACACTATGATGGAATACTAGTTATGAAATCATTCTTGTTGTGACATATGCTACCAGTATTATGACTCTATAATACTTACAGAAGACACCATGTGACCTCTTTGTCACAATAAGACTGACCTTCTATGATCTTATAGCTGACCCTTCATTATTTTCCCTTAAGGGGAACGGGTCCGGGCTCTTATGGATTAAATATAATTAAATTGTACATTACATAAGGGCAAATTTAAATGTGTCTATACTTCAAAAACACATAAGCAGGCAAGATTAGTTAAATAAATAAATAAACAAATGATATTGATAAGAAATTACAAGACAGACTTCTGTGAGCATGAGTTGCATTCTGACTCAAGACAGAATGAGCCAAAAATCAGTTTATTGTGCATATATTGAATCAAACACTACAATATTCAGGAGATTTTTGTTATATTTTATCAGTGATTTAAAATATGTTATAATTATTTAAGCTTTAGTTTTGAACATTTTGGACTCATTCATGCCCGGAGATGTTGCAAAGATGGCTACAGACTGTCCTATAATTACTCACAGTGAGTAACACTGAGCTGCTGAGAGTATTCCTGTGTTCAGAAGTTTCATGTGAAAAAAAAGTAAATTAGAATTCCTGCAGAATTAGAATTCTCACGCTAGGCCACTAGAGTGCGAATTTTACAGATTTACAAAAAAAACCCACAAGAAAACATACATGCATATTACAACAGTCATCAGCTCTGAACCTATCTCACTGTAACGTTACATAAGGTTTTAAACCGACAAGTTAGAATGGGGTTTGGTGGCATATATATATATATATATATATATATATATATATATATATATATATATATATATATATATATATATATATATGCGCTATTTTTAAATAATTGTCATAAGAGGAGGGAAGAAGAGCTAGTGGAAGTTTTTTATAAGCCTGTATGCAGGTATCTGTTGCATAATCAATAACCAATATTTCACCACTGTTGAGACCAATAGTTAGCAAATGCAAACAAACAATGTAAAGAATGAAAATCAATAATGAAAACTATATTGAAACTATAATGAAAACTATAAAACAGTTTTACCATTAAAGAGTATAGTGACCAAATTTCTCACAGTCATTAGTATTATCCTGACAAAATGTACTGAACATTTCAAAAAGCACTGATACATAATTTCACAAGTTTCACATTGAAAATGACAAGTAAGGGCAACAGCACTAACATTAAAGGAGGCACATTTGGCCATGAGAGGTTGCGGTAGAACAGCAACATTGAAAAAGAAAGCTGACCTTAACTTTAAGCTATTAAAATATCTACAGTTGTATGTTGATTTTCTTTATGAAAGAAAAATGTCTGCCCATCAGTTTGTGACATCAGTCTGTGACTCATAATTTACATGCAGTTGGATTATGCAGCAGGACACTGATCTAAAGCATTCAAGCAAGTCAATCCCTGAATGGCTTAAAAGGGTTTGGGGGTTAAAGTCCTATCTTAAATCACATTGCTGTAGCAAAACCTGAAACAGGCAGTTCATGCTCAAAAACCCTCCAATGCAGCTGAATGGAAACATTTAGCACAGGCATTTTATTCCAGCTGTTACTACCAAGGGGTATTAGGGTTATTATCACATTCATGGGTGATATGGATTTTACATAAACATTTGTCCTCAATGGAATGAATGATCTCAAAGCTGCATTTTGTGTTTACTTGTGTTTCTTTTATCATATATTTAATTTAGCTTGATGATATGAAACAGTTTCTTAGCAAAAATAGAACACAAATTAGCAAACATAGAAGAAATCTGATGAGGCCCAAATACTTTTTTAACAGGACAGTAATGTACTTCTACTAATGAGACCTACTTCTGTCTCATTACGGCAGGCAATATTTGGAATAGGACTGAGTGATAAATTCAGTGCAGTAAAATCAGCCAAGCTGTACAATGTTATTACTTTACATGCAGAAAATAATTTGAGGCAAACAGATCAGAACTATGTAACAACTTTAAATTCTATTAGAGATACAGCTACTGGCATAAACACACATAGTAAATGCCACTGGCATTAATACACAAAGGAAGTGCCACATCAACGTGCCACCCTGCTAAAACCCTGCCATCCCTTTGCCACTAGATCTGCCACTGGACAAGCCTGTTATTAGCTCATAGATGTAAAGTAAGTGAGTATGATTAAAATTCCCCACCAATAATCTCCATCTAAGCATGTAGATGGGTGCTGCTTTTTTAAGCAAAACACTGTCCCATAGCTAACAATAACATCTCTCGAGACAGCTTGCTTTGCTTGTGTTATCATTTGTGCTCTTTCTACTCTTGATGTTACAAGTGCCCTGACTAGTTGGACATTGAATGGCACTGGCATCTATGAGGGTATTCCAAAATCAGTTTTATCAGTCTTGTTACATCGGTATCCTCTATACTACCAACACATCATGTGAAAAGTGTAAAAAGTGTTCAAACTACATGCACAAAACACCCAGAGCAAATCGTGGGCAGTCGGTTATCCCTGTATCTGCATAGTGAGGAGCCAGTGTGGAGCACAATAGGTTTTGCTACAGGTTTGATTAATTAAAGCAGGTCTTTTCCTCTCCTTTCCGTGTATGGACCTCACGTCACTCCTGACTTTCATCTCCACCTGAAAGGGCCTTTCAGAGCTGGAACCGGGGGATGAAAACGGTTACACTGAGCGGTTCATAAATCAATCTCGCTGAAAAGGGAGCTGACTTTAAACACCTCTCACTAGCACAAATGGAACAGTAAGTGACAGAACAAAGTGAGGCAATTAACTATGTTTTCTTAAAAGAGGGAATATGGAAAGGCATGGCCATTCATCATTTGTCGAAACGAGTGCTGTGTGGGAGAGTGCTGTAGGAGGGAAGGACAAAATATCATCAAGCATACTGAGGCCGGGAACACCTGAAGTGTTAAGTGGCTTTTTTAGAAGGTTATTCGATCTTATAGTTAATGGAGGAGTGAGCACACAGTCCTGTCTTGTCTAATAAAGTAAAACACAGCTGAATGTTTCATTTCTTTAATGCACAGCTGTAGTTTTTTTGCATGATGTTGTTGAACAGTTCTTATGAAGATGCTAGAAGAGAAAATACTAATTAAACCATATATTAACAGATGAGAGTTAAAGTGAACATCAATCGGTATTTAGCTTCTAGAAATGCAACTTCTGTTGATGTACTCTGCTGCAAAACATTTACTTTCATGTAACTATAATGCTATGTAACACTTAATACCATACGAGGTCCTCAAGGCCAATGGTAGAAGGATGCCTGTCATGTCCTGCCATAGAACTAAGGCTTTTGTGTTTGCTGCATTTTGTGCACAGTAACTTTCAGGAAGATCTTCACCATAATTAAGACAACTGTAGTGTGGTTGTATATGAAAATCAACAGTATTAAAGGGGGGTTTTGCAATATGGCCTTTACTCGTCTGGAAAGACTTTGCACAATGTTGGAACCCTGCTATGAGGATTTAATCGGATTTGAGGATTCAGTCACAAGAGCACTCGTGAGCTCAGGTACTGACATTGGGTGATTAGCTCTGTTTGTGCAGATCCACTTCTCCACAGACAAATGTAGGTGAGCATTTACGCCCCTTTAGCTCATGCTTGGCACATACAATGCTGGGAAAAAGTATTTCCACTTCACCAGATTTCTGGTCATAATCGGACATATGCAGGTGAGGCTTACTAAGTTTATTACAGAAACACAATCTAAAACCATAATCAGAAACATACAAAAAGTCAAGCAGGGCGAACATAACCAAATAGAGCAAAATATCAAAACACAAGGTGAAACAACACAGACAAACAGGGCACAGACAAAAGACAAAGTCAAAAATGAACAAACTGTGGAACAGTACACACTGACAACAGAGACAATACCTCGTAATCAGACAAACAGACCAAACATTGTATCTAATACTGACAACAGGTGAAAGCAATCAATAATTGAATGAGCCAGATCTGGGATTGGCTGCCAGCTGTAAGGAGGAGGTCACATGATTAGTTCTCGAGAGCTAGAGTCTGGCAGAGCTGGAGAGAGGCGTGACACTTCTATTTTCGTTCTTTTCTAACTTTCAAACATTTCAGATCATCCAACTAATTTTAATATAAGATAAGAACAATTTGTTTAAACACTGTGTCACCCATGTGACAGTTATTGCCCTAAACCTGGTGGTGCACCTTTAGCATTAACACTGGCTAAACACATCTACAGTGGAGGAATTCTGGCCCACTGTTCTTAGCAGAGTTGTTTTCACTGGGCTACATTGTAGAGTTCTTGACCTATTGTGCTCTATCTTTAGGTCATGGCAATCTCCTTTAATCTCCTTTAGGATTTTCTATTAGAGAGACATTTGTGAATAATGTGCTTTATTTGGTTCCCTGGAATCCCAGAGCTTGATCGATAGCTTTGTAACTCTTTCCAAATACAGTTTTCATTTTGCATCTATACTGTATTTGAATCTCTTTAGGATGTGGCATTATAACAACCCAACCATGCTAGCATGCTAAGTCAAAGCACACTGCCATGGCAGGCAGGAAAATGTTTCTAGGCCACTTATTTCGTACCAGTCACTGCTGACAATAACCCAGATATTCAGCATGACATTTCCGTTTGTGTTTGACTTTGGACGTAAATATCTTCTGTTGGGATATTAGGTCTCTTGTACAGATCCCCCTAGCACTGTTACATTTTTGAGTGCCTTTAAAATTATGTGAAGTCTATAAAGATGGGTCATGTATGTTTGCGATGTCAGTGAGCAGAAACCACTTAACGCAGTCAAGAAGCTGCTCTACTCACCAAAGAAATCGGCACTCAATAGCAGCAATGTCAACCAATCAGCACTGAGTAGCAGTAATGTTAACCAGTCAGAACTCAGTGGCAATGTCCTGCTGAATGTTTGCAATGGTTTTTGTTGATGAAGAAATATTTATATTTTAGGAACCATTCATGCCCAGACAGTTTCAAAGAAAGTTTTCAGAATCTTTCAGGAATTCCATGGCTGTAAAATCCTGTTCTCAATTCTTAAAAATGCTAGACCAAATTAACTATACAAGCAACGTTAAATGTCCAATGTGTCTTTGGATATGCAGTGCATCTCTCTAATCTAATTACATTGGTCTTTATGTAATATATTCTGATATCACAGCACTTAATGATGAGAATATCTCTGAAACTTATATCAGAATGACGATAAGACGTGATGAAACACGCAGCCCTAACACCAGCCCTGTTTACTATGTTCTCTCACCATGCTCTGTAGCTTCCTTACATCTCTTCAGGTCCTGGTGCACTGGCATGCTTAATAAGACTGTAGTTTTCCCGCTGTCCCATGCACCACCACCACCGCGCCTTGCATGTCCTCCCTCTCACACCCAACATCTCCCAGCATACAGCTCTGCCAGTGCCACTGACCTGTGGTAAGAGGGAAATCAATAGTCAATTCCATTTTGCAGCCTGCCTGTGACAGGTACTAGATAGGAGTGGATTGGATGCTTGTAAGGAGCAGGAGCGTGAGTCTAAGCTTGTCTGCCCCCACACCACCCCCACAGTTCCCAGATACGCACACACTCACTCCCCCTATACTGCACTGCTCTCTCAGAGACAGCTATAAAGTGCACAAAGCGACTGTGCTATTTCCCACTATAGCTTTTACTCGCAGATATGCATTAGGTGCTTCAGAGCAGCTCTACTGGCAATTGACCTAGCTAAGGTCTGCTGGTAGCACACGCTTTACAGAACGTTGTCAAAAATCCTCTTTAACCATAATTTAAAATGGAGTTAAAAGCAAGAAAAAACTCGTTCCCAGATCAGGGTGGTGTAAACAACCTTCAGATAACAGCATTGGGTTCTCTGTATGTTGGATTAGACACTTCCTTTAGGGTGCACCTATTTTTCTGACGATGAGTCTATCTGTGCAACAATTCTTTTGATGAGGAAAACTTAAAAAGTTGGTTATGAAATCAGTGAGCTTATCTTGGAATAAGTCATTTTATTTGTTGTAAAAGTCATTTTGCCCGTGTGTTGATCATGATATGGGGACAAATTAGTCTGTGCACATACACTGGAGGGGAGGACTCATTTATCATAGCGAACAGAATATGTAGAATAAAGTTGTTTTAAATCATAGGTAAAGCTAAAAAATGCTGCATAGTCAGCAGTGTTTATTAGAAATGAAGAAATACTCCAGAGCATCTGAGTCCGAAAAAAGGGGAAACTAAGAAATAAAGAAAAGAAAAGAAATTGTTGTTTCTGTCATACAGCCGTGGTCAAGAAGTCACCTCACTGTAAAACGTGTTATGCCAGGTTTATGACTTCTTTTTGTTTTTTACAAAATATGTTTTAGCAAATGTCAAAATTGCATTATGTCATCATTATGTAAATTTGCAGTAGTTCACAATGCCAATTCTGGGTATAGATTTATTTATGGCTCGCTAAGACCAATTTCTATTTGCTTCCCTGTAATACACAATCATTGGAATTATGTTATTAACTTTATTTTAGGGTCATATGACACATTTAGTTTATGATCTCTTGGAGGCATGCCGTGGCTCAATATATACACTGACTTAAATCACTCCACTCTCGTCCATGCGAGGCTAGCTGCAGAAATTCATAAGCATTACACATATTATTGCAGATTAGCACAGAGCTGGAGTACTGTATCAGCTTCACTTTAATCAGATAATGATTTTTATTAGCATGGAACAGCCTCAATTATAGTGCCACTGTAATCTAGTCCTATTTTCTCTTCAGCTTCCCGATAATGTATTGTGGTTTAAAACTTCTCAAAAAAGGTGAAGCTGTTGGCAACTGAGTGGATGAGTTGAGATATAATGACACAGGTTCGTTTTATAAATTGCTGAACTAATAAACCTAATTTAACAAATGATCTGCCATGTCTAGTAGAGTGGCACAGGTTACACTCAGATTTGGGAATCAATTTCACACACCCAAGATTCACGTTCACCCACCCACGTCTGCTTGACTGCTGTGAGATCACAGAACTTACAACACTTCCTGTTTTTGTTGCGTAGCTGTGGTGATTTCTTCTTTCTTCTCAGAAGAGGGGGCCCTGGTGTTGAAGGATTAAAGATGTTGGCCAAAAACAAATCTACAAAGAGCAGACTTGAACTGGAAAGAAGGAAGATGAGTCATAGAATGGACTCCAGTCTGCTCACTCCTGTCTGTTCTGTTAGCAAGGGTACGACATACAGCAATTTGGTAACAAGCTAATCTGAGACAGAAATGCCCAGACACTGAGGGGTCAGAATTAGACAATATACACTGAATTGCTGTTTATTCAGCTGTATGGTGTACCTACCCTTATTGGACTCAGTAATATCATGTAGGTACACACTTGCTGATGACAGCTTAGTATTGCAGTGACACAGTGGTGGTGCCATGGTGTATGTGCAGTGTATGTTGTGCAGAATGGAGCAATACTGAGTACACTGTCCACACAACTATCTTTATAGTGCATCTAGTAGGCGTAGTTGTGGGCAGTTTTGGGAATGGATTTCCCAAAAGAGGCAGTAATTACTGACAATCTGCCAAGACGTTCCATTTATGGGGGCGGCTAATTTAGCAAGATATCTTCTAAGATATTTGAAAACTATATAAAGATAATTAAAACATGACCAGCACAATGCAAGCACCTGTTTGACAAAGCAAGGTTTTAACAACATAAATGAAAATGTAATAAACAAATAGAATTTAAAAGGAATATGGTAAAACACTTTACATTAGGTGCTGACTAACTAATAAGAAGTAACACATTAGTTAACATGAATACATTAACAGTGCCAACAATGCTTATCTAATATTAGGTAGTCTTGTAACAACCAAAGTGTAATAACAATTGTTACATGTTTAACATAAAATACTAGATAAAATGAGACAATAACACATTTTCAGTGCCAAAAGAATTTGCAATTTATGTTGTGTTGTAAGTCATTTTCACTTACAAAAAACAACAGGTAACTCAGAAAACTGAATCAGGTTTAAATTATAATGTCATTTTAAGCTGTTAATATTTGATGAAACATTGTACAGGCAACTCTACTGTTATGATGGTAAACTTGAGTATTGATAAACACTAACGTCATATAATAAAATGCTAGCGTTATCCTTTAGGCAAATTTAGGCATTAACGTTGCTCCAAAAATGTCCCAAAATTGTTTTAATGTTTAAGTAACAGAGACAGTCAAAGGGAAATGACTAGAAGGTACATAAAACTAAATAAAAATGAAAATGGGCTCAGGTCAAGGTTTAATTGGAGGTACTCCTAATTCGAGGTATAAATCAGCACAACACCAAAGACATTAATTTGGAAGATTTTCAAGGGCATCCATCTCTATGACTATTCCTGAAACCTCCAGGTACAGGGCGTGATGAGAGCCCACAGTGTCCCAAGGAATCGCTGACCATGTCCCAGTCATGATGTGAGAGTTATCTTCTAACAGCAGCAAGTAAAAAAGGATGACCAGTTAGTTTGCTTTATAGCTGATTTAAAAGCACACTCCGTCCACCCAGTCCTCCTTCTCAATCCTTATACTTCCACTTTAACCCTCAGTCAGTTGTCAGTGCTAATTTTCTTGCTCTGAAAATGCTATGAAGAAATAATTATTTAAGATTTTTCACATGCACTCCTCTCTGTGTGCTTCGACCTTTTCATTGGTGCTACTGATTATTTTAATCTGTAATCAAGTGTGCCTGCCAAAGTTAGCACACAAAGTTAAAACATCTTAAAGCAGGAAACTTGTCTTCCTTAGCGTGACTTCTTAAACAGAACACATGAGCAGGAAATGACTTTTATTCCTCAGGGTTTCAAGAATTTCAGTGTTCTGAAATTGTGTTCCGAAAGGAGCCTGTACCTAGACTCTGTTGGATAGCAGAATCAGCATGTCATGCAAAAAAGCCAAAGATAACAAAACACAAATACACAAATGTTGTGAAGTATGATAAGATATTGAAGTGTACTTTTGGTAGTTTCTGAAACATGACTTATTATTTGTTGAGATATTCATTTTAATATGTATTTTAAATGTATTTATATGTATCCGTGTAGAGTATTTAGCTCTATTATCAGGATAAGCACATCATATCTGCAGGTTGCTTTTGCTAAATTTGGGCTTCTCTTATGAATGCCCTGTAGAGTCTGTCCAACCCAGAGGAGGTCACAGAGTGGGAGGTCTCTCTAACTGGAAATCCTCTGTTGTTCTTTCAGTATAGACCCTTGAGCATGTCTCATAATTTTGGTTTGTAGCTCATACTTAATATGCAAAAGAGCCATTCAGTAGGATCCATTTTTGCAGACTGGAAAAATGAATGGTGTTGGCATTGTTAAATCACCACCTCCATGTTTCTGGTTCCAAAGGCTCCATGTTTTGTCCTATGTAACTATTACTGTGCCATTTGATTTACGGTGTTGTCTGTACAGAAGTATTTCTGTATACATATTCTAGGTGTAAGCCAACACTCCAGCACATTAACGCTCCCCACACAAAATCTTTTTTTTTTCACAAAAAGATTTGCCATGGTGGCAGTCAAGTTACTCTGGCAGTAATATACTACAATCTGAGTAGCTGGTGTGTAGTACTGTTATATCAGTGTGGAGTAGTAGTTTATATTACTGGTAGGTGTCTTAGTGTGCAGTTACAGCAGTAGCCCTTTTTCAGGCACCTTACATGACATAAGTAATTGGGGGAGAAGGGCCTTGGTAAAAGAGGTGACCATGGTCACTCAGGGTCACAACACCATTCCTACAGAGTTTTTAGGGTGTTTTTCAGCCCCTAAATATTTTTACAGCCCTTAAATACTCAGGGGCTTTAGTACATTTCAGTACAAAATTCCTAGTCACATGTACAGTTACATGTAATAAGCTTATTGTGTTAAATTCAGCAGTAAGCATTTATGTAATACTAGTATTACAGTAATTTAAAATAATTAATATTAACCCTGCTGAATAGAACATCTCAACTGCAATACCTCTTTGACTGAGGAGTTTTTATATATCTAAAATTTTATACATTTGTATAATTTATACATTTTCTGAAAAATAATATTTTTAAAATACTAATTTAAAAAAAATGATAATAATGATGAAGGTGATTATTATTATTATTATTATAAGTATGTTATAAGTTGTGCTTATATGTATGTCAGTTTTTCCCATAGACAAAAAGTAAATGGCACACAGTCTAAGAGGTACCAGTATATTTCACATTGTGGTGATGCATATAAATATAAATGTGACAGTGAACTTGAATACTGTGTAATGTAAAAAAAAACATAAACTTTCTTTTCTAAATCAGCACTCTTGGCCCTGTCTTAGTTCAAGTGTCTTTCATTATCAGTTTGTCATGTTTTATTCTCTGTTGTGAAAGCTAATTCAATCCTAGGCTTGCTTCTTCTTCTTCTTTCTTTCTTTCTTTCTTTCTTTTACCAGTCATGTGATCCTGCTAGATAAATGCAGAACCATCGAGCTACCCTGGCCTAATGCAGAGAGTGGTTTCACAAGTGCAATCAGATTAGTCTGATCTTGTCTCGGCGCTGTCAGAGACAATGAAAGCGCTCTCAGGCCGCAGTGCTTTATGTGGTGAGTGCTGTTCTGTGATTACATTTCTTTATCTGTCTTTATCTGTCATTCAGTTTTTTCTGTGGTAAACAGATCTTCAAGCTCCATTCAAATAATCAGAAGAAATGATGTATGGTTGTGTCATTGTGAGACTTTAAGCTATAAGGATGGATTGTTTAATCGTATGTTTCAGCAGGTTATTAACCCATCACAACAAAGTTCAAAATAGTGGAGTGAACTTTTCAACTACTACTATTCTACTATACAGCTACTGCTAATCTACAGTTCAACTAATACTATGCTACTATTACTATTCTAATTTTATACAAATACTACTTGAGTATTACTATTTTACTACTCTACTATACTACTATTCTACTATTACAATTCTACCATTACTATTCAACTACTGATATTCTACTATTCAATCCAATACTATACTACTATTACAATTCTACCATTACTATTCTACTATTCTGCTAATACTACTCAACTATTACTATACTACTATTCAACTAATACTTTTCTACCATTACTATTTTACTATTCTACTTTTACTGTTGAACTGTTACTATTCTACTATTTAACTATTACTACTCCATGAAGAACTCTTCTGTATATCTTCCTAAATGTCTTTATCTATGGATTCCAATCATTGTAGGACTATTTAGAAACTTTATGAAAGTTATTGTGTATTATTATGGACCTTTTGCGATTTTATCCACATCTTAAAATCCATATCATAGTCATTTTTGTGTTTATTGCTTTAATGTTATCATAAATGGAAATAGTTGAAAGAAATGCCAGACAAACTACAAATTAGAGGTTTTTTAAAATGTAATGTACCTAATGCTCTTGTGTTTAAAAAGGAGGATGTGAAAGGGATTTTTCAAACACAGTTCTTTTTCTTCTTCTTCTTCTTCCCCAATTGTGCAATCGCACAGTGGTAGATGGTAAAATGGAGGATGTCTGGCATTTACTTTTTTGCTGGGACAGGGGGCTATTGGGGGGTAATGGGGGTTATAGTAAACCTAAAGTAGATGGTGAACAGGGGAACGAGAGAGAAAGTAATAGAGATGGACTGTTAGATCTTTTCTTTATCAAAAAAGGGAACCGTCAAAGGCAATTGTTTGGGCCGGAGTGAAGAGTTACATACATCAGAGATAAAAAAAAAAAAACAACTGTCTTATGTGGATTACCAAGAAATGTTAAAGACATACTTTATGGCCATGTACAAAAGAGTCATCTTTACACTTACTAGGAATATCTGTTATTTTTATGAATCCATTTCATGGAAACGAACACAAAGCAATTTGTGGCAGCAGAGACCTTAAAAAGCCTTCTGCTATATATATATATATATATATATATATATATATATATATATATATATATATATATATATATATATACACATATATATATATATATATATATATATATATATATACACACATATATAAGTCATTTGTTATGTTCTGTCATATTTGCATTAATATGATAACTTTTCAGTTAATAAATGCATGGAGGCAAATCGAGAAAGAGAGGGTGGGGTGGGTGGGGGGACACATAAGCAATACTGAGGTCCTTTAATGGAAAATGAGAAATTGGCAGTCTCATTTGTGTTCACAAGCACATTAAATCATGGTGCTGGAGCAACATGCCAGGCGGTCACAAAAGAAATCACTACAAATATAATAACTGCTCTCTCCCCAGCAGGCTGCAAAGCACATTTAGGAGCCACAGGCAATTAGCCCCTGCAATAGGGAGAAACGCTGAAAGGCGAATGCCGAGAAGTGAAGGCCTTTATGTGAGCTAGTGATAAGAAAAGAATAGAGTATAACTTCAATACTGCCATCTTACTAACAGTCACACACGCACACACACACACACATACACACACAAGAAGGAGGGGTTCTTTATTTACCACATGGGCTGATTGTGTTAGAATGACCCAATTGTATGTTTTGTTTGCGTCAGAAAAATAAACTGGCACTTTGATTGAATGTGCTGAGCAGGGGCAGCTGACTTTAATAACACAGCCATCATGTGTTGCTCTGACCACTCTCCAGCATCTCATCACTTCTTGCTGTTCAGACACAAAGCTAGATATTAACCGATTATATGTAGCATATAAACTGCTGTGTAATTATTTTGGGCAACATGATGATGAACTCCAAGGCAGCCTACAAGTATTACACTGCTCAGTGGGTTCTAGGTATGAGTCGGTAAGCATATGGTACGAACTCCACAGTACCATGTAATTTTTGGGGTATCAGTGCCAGCTTATTATATGTTGTAAAAAGACATCTTACATAGTATGTGCCAAAAACAAAGTTAACAAAAGGCAGGCTTTTTACTGTGTACAACGTAATTCCAATGCCGTCATTCGCACCATATGACTAATTTGGTCCTTGAAAGCTTTTCCAGTTTTAATTTCTGTTTGAACATGTGACATTACATTGATATTTAGTCCTTCTTTCTTTTTTCGTTTTCTTGTCTTGACCTCAGGCTGCTTTACTATGGACCTTGTTAATTATAGGCTGCGTTGAATAAATTAAATTTTTGCGTCAACTGGTTCAGCTTTGCACCTTTGACATTCTTTGTTCGTTTCAACGTGTGACTTCTCAGGATCAAGGAACTGGAACATAAAGCATAAACGATACAATGCAGGCCTTATAATTAATGAGCAGGATGATTACTCCACTCTGTCTACAAGGCAACATGTCCAATGGTGAAAGCAGAAAAAGACAGCAGAATGTGTGAGATTAGAGGGTCGCACAGCAGGTTGCACAACAGACTGACATTTCCTGCTCGTTTTGGTCCTTGTGGTTCAGGATGAAGCTAACGGTACACCACAAAACAGCCAACGACAGCGTAACACACAGAGGAGAACCGAGAGGAATGTCCACTCCCGGCCGAAGCTCATCAGTCTAATGTTTTTGAGCGTTCTCTTTCAGGAAGATCACCGTGTACACCAGGCATGGAGGTATAGGTATAACACATATGGTTTGTTCCTGCCCTGAAAGGACTGCTGCTCTTCACACTATGTACGTCCTTTTATTTTTTTCTACTTTTCTTTTTATTACAATAAGCATTAAGATGTTTGATAATGTGTGAAGGTTTATCTTAACTTATTTTCTTTGAAATCTTAGTTTTAAAGATTTGGATGGGTTTTATTTGCATTAAGTGTACAGTGAATGAAAAAACAAACAAACGTTAACTTTTTTTTCTAGACTGTAACATCATGGCGCTTTGCTGGATCTCAGTATGTGTGGTGCTGTGGTCAATTATATGTTCATTGACAGCAAGTAAGATTTTTTTTCTTGATACCTTTTTCCTTTACAATTGCAGTTAGTTTATGAATGTAAAACTACGAAGTGGCATATGCTGGTATCTCCTCTTGGATTTGTAGGATAACCACAAAAAGCAAAACATCACTGTGAAGTAATCTTTTATAGAGAAAGTGCAAAGGAACTATTTTAACAGTTACACATTTATTGGACCTAACCATGAATGTCTTTAGAGAAGTACTTTTGTAAATGATATCTGATATGAGTACACAGTAACTTTAAGGTTAAAGAACCCCAACATAATGGGAATAATGGGTTATATACCAATTACCAGACTGTTCCTAAAACCAAACATTAAAGCCAAGGATAATCAAAGAACTTTCATTTTGAACAGCGGGTCAGTGTGGGTTCAACAAAACACCCATGGGTGTAACTGTCAGTCCTCCAGCTGGTAAAGCTAAAGATACGTTTACGGCAATGCTGTGACACTTTTTACCGTACATGTTGAAATAGCCTAGCTGTCGAGAAGATCATCTGCAATGCTGTGTTTCGTAAGGCATAGGGTGGGGAGGGGTAGCTAACTGTGTAGTCGTGGCATGGAGTCTGCTTTCATATCCCTGTATTCATTCTCCTTCATATTTAAAGATGTCAGATCATCACCATGTGCTGAGGTCCGCAGTTCTTCGGCAGTGGTACTGTTTGGCTCCCCAGTCACAGCTACCTGTTACATCAAAGAAGACTGTCCACTAACAAAGGACCAAGACTTCCATGTGGAGTGGCCTTATCAAGCTAATTTAAACTATAATAAAACAGCAAACCCGAATACAGGCGTTTATGAAATCATCATATCCAAGTTCTTCAGCAGGACAGCAATGCTGGAGTGTGCCATCTGCAGAAATGAAGACTGCAGTGTAGTAGCTGGTGTAGAAATCAAAGCAGGAGGTAAGGATTTTACCAGTGGTTTTAAATTAGTTTGCTCAGCATCTGATCTTAGATTACCAAGTAGCTAATCTGCCCTACCAGTGATTAATAAATTCATTTATATCAATAAAATATATGGTATTTTAGATAAAACTGTTTACATTCTGTTTATATTGGCCTTTTTAATTCATATTTTATACTCTTTTATGTTTAGTAATTCTGTTTTACAGCAAGGGTGTAGTTTAATTACTAAGTTTTATTTGCATATTAAAAAAAACATGTTTTGTATAATTTTTTTTTCTTGTAATCATCATGCATATAATCACTGCTGTAATAAAATCTTGTATTACTGTAACTTAACAGGGCAACAAAGAAATGTTATTAACATTAATGGACGTTAACGATAACAAGTATCAAAATTAACAACAATGTAATACCAACAACAGTAATAACAAATTTGGGGTATTCTTAGACAATAAAAAGCTATTGACATTTCACATGTGTAAAAGAATGAAAACTAAATAAAACAGACAGACAAGAGTAATGTAAAGAAGTAATTAGTATATATGACTATGTATTTTACATGAAGGAACTGTGGTGCAGTGATTCCTTTGTGGCATGACTTTTTTTTTTTTTTTACCTTTGCCTTATTTTCATTTACAATTGTCTTTGTCTTCAAAGCTCCTCCTGCAACACCCGAAAACTTGACTTGCCTATTAAATCTAACTTCACAACCCTTATTGCTGTGCAAGTGGGATCCTGTTCAAGAAACTTCAAGTATTCCAACAAACTATACTCTCCACACAGACACTGGGTAATTATATTGTAGCATTACATTGTTCTTACCATGCAAACAGTTCTACTGTATCATACACTATGATAATATGGCTGCATTTAAAACTGTATTCTGTTGCTTAAACAATGGCGATAATGAAGATTGTTTTCTTTTATGTTTCTTAGAACTGAAAAGTTTGAATATGTTCCAGCAACTGGGAAGCATTTCTTCTGGGTCCCACGCGATGGCTTTATTTTGTTTAGTAAGCTGCAAGTTCATGTAGAAGCAGTGAACGCCCTGGGTCGATCCACTTCTGAGTACTGGGTGAAGGACCCAATGGAAACAGGTTAGAAAGTCACTTCAGTGTACTCTAGAAGATACAGATGTTACGCTTGTGAACATTTTCAGGACCTCGACTTCATGTTTGTTACCGTTACAGTTAAGTTCAACGCTCCAGAGATTCAGAAGGTTGGAGCAAGGAGGTTTGGATGTCTACAACAAAATTGGAGTCTCTCAAAAGAACAGAGCTGGGTTATGAAGCATTTGGATATGGAAATCAGACTTAAACCTATGCATGGCCAGGTTGTGGACAGACAGCAGGTACTTATCTGTTTATTATTTCAACCCACATTTGTCAGTTTCAGTAACTGTTACATTACAGCACAGTGCAATAAACATGCGTGTTTTATTCCTGCTCCTGTAAGAATGTCATTTTGGAGATACCTGCTTTTGTTTTGCACAGCTATGATATTACAAAAACAACAAAACCTGTAAAAACATTTGAATAGGCATTGAAAAACATTTTTATAGACACATGCTCATCCAAGGCTTCCTCTAAAATTAAGGGTGTTTGGGATTTTCTAACCCCATTTCCTGCAGTAACAACATTTACTCTTCGACAAATGCAATCCTGAGAATTGCACATTAGGAGTGGAGATTAATTATATTTGCACATTCAGCATTTAATTATTGATTCACACTAAAAGTTAGGTAATCTACAAGTGCTCAAATGGTAAACAAACTATTAATTATTAAAATGCTTAGTTAAGGTTAGGGTTAGTTAGGGTTATGGCCAAGTTAAAAACTGGGGCTGATATTTTAGTGGAGGGCAAATGTTTGTATTTGTTCTTTTATTTTTTCTTTATTTGTTTATCTGCATGTGTCTTCATAAGGATTTGTATTGATCTGTTTTTTTCCATAGGTCACCAGCAAGAAAAGTAAATCTGGTTACATAGTTGAGGTGTGTGATCTGCTTCATGGGATGATGTACCAGTCTGAGATAAGGGTGAGGTATCTCAGCAGCCCATGGAGTGAATGGAGTCGTCCTACAGTGGCTACAACCTTAATGAAAGGTAATTGTAATTCTTCTGCGTCGGCTGTAGCCTCATCTGCTGCATTATCTGGTCACCCGACAGTATTAAGTGCTTAAGTAAGCTGCTTGGAAGTGAACATTAGACGTGTTGTGTGGGAGTTCTAGTCAAGAAATGTTTGGATGCAGCCAGACTTTTGACCAGAGCATAAAAGCCTGAAATGCTTCTGCAGTGGAACTACCTTCCGTCTAGCAAGTGGTGCTTAAAGCTGGGAATTATACCGATCAATCACATCCCCCTGGCAGTTGGGTGTAATTTAAAGTCAAAGCAATTCCCATCAATGTGACAAAGCAGTACCAGTGCTTGACATATAGAGTAGCCAATTGAATCTACTTTCCAACTCTCATGAAAAGTAGAAGAAAACAACAGAGAAATGAAGCTGTGAGCTTTCTACTGATGACAAGCACAGCCTTGGTCTCTTCTGAGGCCAGTTTATGAATCCTTTTCATTTCAGTCCCCAAGGTGTTTGATATCAAAATGTAGATACTTTATACTGTGCATTTGCTTAGCAACTGCTTTCTGTAAAGACATACCAATAGGTCTCTTTCAATTCACTACAAATCAATGGATATTAGTCATATCTTCCTTGCCAAGATTGCCCATATGACTTGTGTATTCATAAACCTTGCTCTCGCTGTGGCCTTATCAAATTCAAATATATTTCTCTGACTATAATTTATTTAGAGTGCAGTATAAGAGGTGATGAGAACGGTCTGTGCTA
This sequence comes from Prochilodus magdalenae, assembly GCA_024036415.1. Classification (NCBI taxonomy): domain Eukaryota; kingdom Metazoa; phylum Chordata; class Actinopteri; order Characiformes; family Prochilodontidae; genus Prochilodus; species Prochilodus magdalenae. The sequence continues at coordinate 548,446 of JAMWET010001917.1, read as the reverse complement.
GTGTCTCTAAAAGCTTCACTTAATCACCAGCACTGCTTGATAAATGCTAAAAGCCTTGATGTAGTGATGTGTGCTGGATCGACCCATCTCTTTTCAGCTCCCACTGGCCGACTGGTCACATGGTTGAAGCTCATGGGGCAGCCAGCCAAGAATCAGCGCAAGGCGGAACTGTTTTGGAAGGTGAGATGACATCAATAGAGTTTGTTTGCATAAAGGTTTGGTCTAGTTGCACATGTACAGAGCCAGGATGTGAGCCACAAGTCAATTCCTTCTTGAAACGCCCATATCATGCAAAACATGTTTCTCATACAGTTCCACATAGTCCATTCCATATAGTCCATATATGGGAACAGCAGCCCGTTGTGTATTTACTGTTGCTGTGATCTCACCTAGTCAATAACATACTGTATATTCAGTTATTCTCTCCTACCAGTTTAGCTCCACCCATTATGGCTTTATCCAATGCTGGTGTTACAAGGTATGTTTTAGCCTGGACTTTATTTCAACGAAGCACAATACAGGGCATCCAATCAAAGGAGAGCTTGTTAACATAGGCACATAGGCAAAAACAGCTTGTGTAATTCTAAGGGGTGAAAATATGTTAAGAAATGGCCATGCTTTGGTACACAAAGCTACATAATGTCATACAGGGGGAAAATACTAGACTAAAATTAATGACCTAACCAAAAGACAAAAGGCCATGAATTAAGTTTTTAGGAAAGAGGTTTTAGCAAAGCCAGCAATTACAGCCTGATGTAATAGTGGACTACTGAGGCCATGATTGTATTTTATACACGTTTTATTATCTGATGTGGATAACCAAAAAGACATCCTTATACAGTTTAACCAACCGTCATAATGTAACAAACAGTCACTGTTTGGCAATGCTCTGTCAGATGTTCAATGGCGTGTTGCACTCTTTTTCTCCCAGCCATCTTCGCAGTTCCGTGCCAACAGCATGAACGTGTCTTACATCGTCTCACTCGCAGGACCACACAGCAGGAAGAAGACCGTGTGTGACACATACCAGCAACACTGCTCTTTCCTGATCCCTGTAGATTTCAGTAGGATATACTTGACAGCCGTGAACACAGTAGGAAACTCCAACCCTACTGAGGTGGCAGTGTACAAACACACAGGTAGCTAGGGCATTTAGATACACCACTTTTTGTCCTTCTGCCATTTGCATTATATTTATGCTGTTCCTACAAAAACAAGCAAATACAGACTGATTTTATTTTGCATCCACCTCCCTGTGTTTCCTTCCAGAACGGGAGCCTGTGCCTTATCTGAAGATTCGGCCAGAATCTGAAGAGTCTGTGCTGACAGAATGGTCAAGCCCAGTATCCTCAGCTGTTACTGCGTATGTATTGGAGTGGAAAGCACTGCATAATGGAAGCTCCATTAAAGCCTCCTTTGAAATCGTGAACAAAAATCAGTCCAGCTTGGTAGTAGCAGGTACAGTGCAAATTGGAAATCTAGATGTTTATCTCAATTACAGTTTCTTATTAAAATTTGCTAAAGAGTTTTTTTTAACTTTCATTTGTAGGTCTGGAACCCTACAAGCCCTATAATATTTCACTATATCCAAAGTACAACAATGGCATTGGCCAGCCATTTACAGTCATGGCATACACAAAACAGAAAGGTTAGTTTTGGCTGAGAAATGTGGCTGAGGCAGTACAAAACTGTTCATGTGAAAATGTACAGTTGAATGGATAATGATACAATACTTCCCTCTAGTGGATCTAGAGTTTTAGTTTTGCCATAAATTCAAATGTGAATGGTGCAATGGTTTGCACTATTAAACTGATCATAATAATAATGACTTAATAAAAAGCTAGTGGTTCTCCATGATTCCAGCCCCCTCAGAATCTCCAATGCCACAGTTCAGAGAGATCAGACCTTCATCTGTTGAGCTGTTCTGGGAGGAAATCCCACTACAGCAGAGGAATGGAATCATTACTGCCTATCGAGTTTTCTACTGGGATGAGAAGAACAATGTACGAGGTAAATAAAAAAAAAGATATTGTCTCAGTCTTGCTGAATTTGTTATTCCTTTCCACTAATGGCAATGCTTATCATAAAGTGACAGACGTTGAGGGGACGGAGAAACGTGTTATTCTGAAAGGTCTTCATCCTTCTTCCATCTACAACATCCTCCTCATGACTAGCACCACTAGTGGGAGCATTAATGGGACAATTGTCATTGTGAAGACCCCATCTATTGGTATCTGATCATTTTTTTTGATAATTTCTTTATTGTTAAGGTATCAGTCTGTTCAATCATATAAACCATGCTTACTTTTTTTTCAGATGCCTTTGAAATAGTTTTGATTGTCATCCCAGCCTGTGTTGGGCTGACACTTCTCTTCCTTGGAGTGTTTACCTGCTTCACCAACAATCACTGGTAAACCTCTCCCGAACTGCATACTAATAGATTAGCTTCATGCTTGACGATATAGAGTACAATATTGTTTTTTTGCTGTCACAGCTTGAAGAAGTGCTTATGGCCAATGATTCCTGACCCAGCTAATAGCAGTATTAAAAAGTGGACAACAGCTGATTCGCTGGAGGTATGCCCACTTTATTTTGATTGAAACATGTACATGCATTAAACCATCACTTGAATGTGTGTAAATAAAACTCTACATAACATCAGAAGAACTGTAAACATATATACAGTTAAAAGTGGCCCTAAAGTAGTCCTAAAGTATTAGGAGTTGATAGACTGTGAGATTCTGGACTTTGCCTTACAATTCCCAGTTTGCAGATCCATTTATTCAAATCCACCCTAGCACACCTTAATGAGACACTGATTAGCCAGACTAGGTATTGGATTTCCTAACAATAACAACAAAATAATACTGGGCTACCAACAACTGCTTTCTCTTTGCAACCCTACCATGAACACCACTGTGATCAGTGATCTCCTGATGGTGGACTCATGAACATTAACATTAGCCAATGCGAGGAAAGGCCTTTAGATGCTTAGAAATTACCTTAAGTTCCTCTGTGATCCTGCAGAATAGTAAACGTTGCTCTTAGCAAGATCTCTTTTGGTCGACCACTCCTGGGGAGGGTAAGAATAATCTGGAATTAGTCTGGAATGTTTAATATTTTTGTCCCATTTGTTGGGAAACAACGGGAAGAAGTTTTAGCAATAAATCATGCAGAAATCTATACAATTTTAAAGGGTCCACAAACTTTCAAGCACTGTTGTATACTGCATTTTAGAATACATCTCTTCATGTCTATGACACATTTTTCTCCATAGGACATCCCCTCATTTAAAGAGGTCAAGGACCCTTCCCTGGTGTATCTTTCTCACTTCAGTCTTCTGAGCTTATCTGAGAAAGAGCTGTGGAAGGGGAACCCCTCAACATCTGAGTACCTCCACTGCGGCAAATGGGCATATGATGATAAAAGTATTAATGATGACCATTCTGACTCATCCCGTGATTCCGGAATCTACAACTCAGGGTCTCAGAGTGAGTCTGTCCCCTATGCCACTGTTGTGTTTGCCAATTCATACCGCACCCAGCCTGCAGCTCCACGAGCCTACCTGCGCTCTGAATCCACACAACCCCTCCTGGGAGAAGAGGAGCCTCCCAGCCCTCGTCCATTTGAGCAAATGTCGACCCAAGTGGAACTCTCGGAAGCAGACCACTTTTCCACATTTCCAGAGGATTTAGGAAGCAAAGAAGAAAGGGGCTCACTTTGGGAAGATTTTCCTATGCTCAAATCCCTGGAAATCAAGAACATTAATGACCAGGCCTGAATTCCAAAGACCTGCATTCATACTGTAATGAGATGCATAGCTAGGGCTCTTATTAGTGCTAAAGACTTACAAAGACTTCATTAAAAAAATGTAGTATACTAATACAAATGTTCATTCAAAACGTTCATCAGTAGCAATCTGTCATCACTGGCCTAAACCATGCTGTTTAAAAGTCATAAAATAGCACTTCAATTTTTTGTTAAATATTTGAGGATTTTGTCCTTGTTCTGAAAAATGAATACTTCTGGTGTTGATTGAAGCCTTATTCAGTCAAAACCTGAAAACATTAATTTTGCAACAAATATTTTACAAAAACTGAAACAAAAATGAATAAAAAAAAATAGTATCTATTTTTACTATATAAACTTTCCAAACTTTGCCTTTATTAGAACTCCCATTCTTTTAAAGAATCTTGCTTTTGGATTAAAAAAAAAAAAAAAAAAAAACATTTCCCCACATTTCCTATTACAGTTCAGTCCCAGAAGTCTTTGTGCTTCTTGAATATAATGTGTCCAGAACCTGGGGTGGTCACTCTTTTGTTTTGAGAACACCAGCTGCTTCTTTGATTAATATTATTGCAAAAAATCTTCTTTTTTAATCAGTTTTTTTTCCTTAGCAACAGTTTATTTACCCTTTTAGACACAGAGTGTCGAGTTGGCAGTGGAAGGATGTGAGAGTGGAGCTTGACTTTTTTCTGTGAGCTATAAATACTGTTTGGTAGTCTACAAGGTTTTACACTGTCATTAGTAACCCCATTGTTTTTCTTCATTTTAGCACCTTTAGTTTTCAATTCCTATTTTTGAGTATTAAACTTTTGTTCATTTCATTCAAGCTTCATGTCACGATAACATGACATACACTATATATGCTAGCCAAAAGAAATAACCGTTCAGTTTAAAATACTTCAAATAAATTATGGGTTTGCCAGTTTCAAATCAGCCTTGTTTTTTTTTTTTCCTTTTCCAGTTGAAATTCTTTCAAAGAACATGGTCAGCAATGTTCTGATTGCAATAACATCCCTCAATGACTGCCATTCGTTGTCTCTCTAATGTTCATTACAAGTGAGTAAGCTGTAGCTGTCCTGGCCTTATGGTAATTAATACATCCGGGATGTCATGTGCAATTGGTTAGTCATACAATCCGTACATACAGTGTCTTACAGAACGGAAAGTAATAATCCAATATTCCAACCTCATTTTCACTGCATCCAGTCTACCCTCCATGACAAGCTGTGTACTTAAACTCAGCTGTTGTTAATCAACCATCACTCACTGAGAGATACAATATATTCCTATATTCTAGTCCCTGCTGCCAGAATGTCATAATAACAATACAATGATCTGATGTTATTTCCAGGAATGCACTAAAAAAATAGGAATTATGAGCTAATGCTGATGTCCTGTTTCCTGAACAAAGCTGCTGACATAAATAAAATGGAAACATCTGGTTTGAAACTACTTGGATTAGCATTACACAAAATATAACATGTCTAGAGTAAGAACTGCAGTAACATATTCAGTAGCAGTCCAGCATTTCCTTGCTCTTCTGCTTATCAGTTCAATGTTTTTAAGCAATTATTTGCCGATACCAATATGATCTTTTTATCATCTTCTACTCCTGATGATTTCCATTGCAGAAAGATTTTCTGGGCTTTCTGCAAAAGGCATCAAAGGTTTTACCAAACTTGTGTTTTTGTACTTTTTAATTTTTTGCATTTTGCTTTTATAGAAGTTGCATAACTACAATCTTATGTGCTCTAGTGCCGAAAATGAATGGGTCCATCATATGAAAATGACTTTTAACTTTTGAAAATGAATGTATAAATGAAATTATTGAGCTGAATGTAATTTCTTTGGATACTGGCTATTCCTGTGTCTGCATGGTTTCCTCAAGGTGCTACGGTTTACTCCCACAGTCCAAAGAAATGTTGTCAGGTGAAGTGAAGATACTAAATTGCCCCTAAGCATAAGTATGTGAGTGAATCAATGTGTTTGTCTGTGTATCTGATCTGTGATGGACTGACGGCCTGTCCAGGGTGTTTCCTGTCTCCCGCTTAATAATCACTGGGATAAGCTCCAGCACTCCCTGCGACCCAGAAGGCAGACAAAATTCAAGGATCCAAGGAAGGAGAAATATGAATGAATGAATGATCCTACTGTTGTTATGTGTCACCCAAGTTAAAGGTCTCAAGGCATGCCACTCTACCGGCTAACCCTAAAGTTAACCAAACTATGTATAAGTTACAAGTTTGTGAGAATCCGTTATGACATCAAGCGGACATCAAACAGACGTTACCCTAATTAATCAACATACTAACTAACTAAACCTCAGCTCTGTCCATGTATTGCTGAGTAAATAATGGGGCCTTACAAAGATTTTAAAAGGCGTACTCTCCGCAAGCCAGACCACCCACACTCCAGTGGCCCAGTGTAACCCCCTTCCCTTAGTTATGCCACTTAGAGCTTGGTTATTTTCTCTAATCTGACACATTTTCATGTGGATGATTTTGTATTGATTAGAGTGTCATGGGGCTTCAGTAAATGTGTGTATGTCTTCTAATGGATTGGTTCCTACCTTAAACACTGCATTGACTTTGTCTCTATGTTTCTTTCTGTGTAAATAAAGATTAGAAAACATGAAGGCACAATATTTCAGAGATTTTACTGGACTGAGTTTGTAATTAACTAATGGTTGCTCCCCTTGTAGTGCATTTTGCTCTAAAGTCACTTCATTGAGTAAATATACTGAATCAGTGCATCTAATCAGTCAGAAATGCAGTGAAGATAGAGTTGAGATCTGTGCGAATTCAGCAGAAGGACAGGTTGGAACATTAAATAACACTTACTACTAGGCAACAAGGCCAAAAAAAAGTATGGCCCACAATCATATATCAGTACATCACAAATCTGTACTTACTGCTTGCATCAGTGCAACAGCTTTTTTTCTTTGTTTAAAGGTTAAACTGATGAAGCTCAGGAAAGAACCATGCTGGAACTGAGTAAAGATTTTGCTGGATCTGAGCACATGTTGGTGCAAATAGTAATGAGTCAATTATCTGTAGTGACCTGCTACTGGCTCATGCTGCCTCCAAGACATGTAGTCATAGCTACATGCCCTCCTACTTAAGTGTTGTTTATGCAATCGTTTATTTGTTTAGGTTCCCTACTATAGACCATTCTCAAGCTCACACATTCATTAATGTAGAAGCATAAACAGTAGCATTAAATGGCATACAGCCATGTTGTAAACAATGGATGAGGCTACTGCTCATTCCTACATACACCATCAGCTCAGTCAAATAGGCTTAACTGAGTTTCACTTAAATTCTAGTTCATGTTTACATCCTGCAACACTTAACAATTCAATATAAAGTAAAACTAAACAGTGGATGCAAAGCTGAACAGTGAGACCGATTGACCTGTATTTAAAATTTAAATAAGCTAAACTTGGAGATAAATATTAATTCATCGTTCCCCACCTTGCTGTGCTGAAAGATGTTTAAAGGAGGCTGAAAATCGGCAGCTGCTCTGTTAAACGGTCCACATTAAAGTTCGATAACGCTGCTAGTCAAAGCCGAGGTAATGATGCAGTGACTGAGAGGAAGGTCTATGCATGCTATGTTGTTATGTACGGTGACCGAGCAGTGCAAACCAAATTAACATTTCAGAAAAACAAATTATATTTGGTATTTTGTTTTTACCTTTTTGTTGTAATTTTGTTTTCTTTAATGTATTTTTTTTTTTTTTCATTTGTAAATTTGCTTTTATTTTTGCGATTTCTGAAATGTTAATTTGTTTTGCAGGTCTCTGTCACTTTAGGTTATGTGACTTACTGCAGAAAAGGGAGACAGCCCCCTCCTGTGGACTGGAGTAGAACTTCCACAAATTTTCAAGGTTAAACGTTAAAGAAAACCAAATGTGGGGGCTGGCGGTGAAGACGGTGTTAGAGGCAGCACAGCAAAGCTGGAGAACAGTTAAAGAGACGCTACAGGCAGATCAGAATGGCAGCCTGGACAGGCGCTGTCAGAATGTCCGAGGCAAAAAGTATCCAGTGTCTCCAGTGTACACCAGCATTGGGGCCTGTCAGTAGTTCTACTCAGAATCAAGCTTTATTGGCCAAGTATGTTCACACACACAAGGAATTTGTATATGGTTCCATTAGCTCACAGAGAGTGACATTTCAGAAAGTACACACACACACAATACCTTACATACCTGTAAATTTGACATTGTGTGGAAAGGCATATGTATATTAATGTGCTGTGTGCAGTAATCTGGATGTATAGGCAGATTAAGGCTTATAAAGTGCAGTACAAGAAATAACACCGGCCTGAGATGCTCAGTACAGAGGATGGAGTGTTGTGTGAAACTGTAACTAAAATAAATAATCAGCTGTTCGTGAGTGTGATGGTGTATGGGAAGAAGCTTCTCTGTAGCCTGGTTGTCTTTATCCTCATTTGGCTAAAGTGCCATCCTGAGGGAATTGGCACTGGAACAGGTGATGGCCAGGGTGAGTGATAATTTTCTCAGCATGCTTCCTGGTTCTAGAAGTGTGCGGACCCAACAGTGTGGTAGTTTGACTCCAGTGGTCTTCTCTACAGACCTGATGATGCGCTGCCATCTATGAGCAGTATCATGTTTGGTGGCTGAGCTGCCCCAAACTATGATTGATATGCCAATAATAGATTCTATAGCGGCAGTGTATAACTGTACTGTCTACTCCTGGGATAGGATGAACTTCCTTAACTGACGCAGGAAATATATCTTCTGTTGGGCGTTCTTGATGATGAGCTGATGTTGCTGCCCCACTTCAGGTCCTTGGTGATTGTCAACTTGTAGGACTCCACAGCCATCACATTTCTATTCTGGATGGTGGAATGGTTGTGGGGCTTCTCCTGAAGACCACTGTCATTTTCACTGGTTTTGTTGTGTTCAACTCCGGGTTGTTGTGGTTGCTCCAGAGGATTACCTGATTAATTGTCCATCTGTAAGCAGACTCATCATCATCCTGAATAAGACCAATGACTGTTACATCATCTGCAAACTTCAGGATTTTGATGGAGGGGGTCCATGGAGGTACAGGTACTTTGTGTATAGTAAAACTAGCAATGGTCACAGTACATGGCCCTTTCATTGAACCCATTGCTGTGTTCAGTAAAAGAACCTGTTATATCCATCTTCTTCACCTACTCCAAACGTCTGTCTGAATTAGCACTGACATGAGGGATGTTTGTGAAACTTACATCAAGCAACAAAAGATACATTTATGAGAAACACAACACTCCAGAAATGGCAGATTCAACATACGCAATGGGAGATTCAACATACGCACAGGAGGCGCTTTAAAGTAAAAGAATGAAAGCCAGAAGTGGGGTGTGTTCACACTATGACGCCTGAAACTCCTGAACGTGCGCTATCAGAGCGTGTAGATACAACAGGGCTGAAGGTGAGGAATGATAATGACGACTTGAGGCTGGACGTAGTTTAGCCTGGTACAACCAACAGGCATTTCCACTCCAGTCCAGTAGGTGGAGTTAACGCTTCTCTCATACGTTTGCAAAGCGCTCAGAAAAACAGGAAAGAAGAAGCTGGGCGAGATGGCTGCCCCCGTGCACTGAGGAGCAAACGATTTTTATCGCTATTTCTGCCAGTGTTATAAAATCGGCACAGGAAAAGAATTATAACCACAATAAAGACCATGCTTTTGAAAAATACTCTGAAGACAACAGCAGCGGTTTTACGAACATGGACTGCTTTTTCAGGCTCGTCGTGCGGGAATGTCACGCCGGGACGGCTATACAGTAACCTCACAGGGAGCCATGCAGTCAGGAGTACGTCCAGTCTCACAGTTATTATACAGTCATGCGTATCAACCGAACTGGTGTTAAACCACTTCCTTTTTTTTTAAAACTTAGCCTGAATTTTGTGGCGAAATGTCGCGACAGTGCGTTATGGTCTTACTCATGCTGGTGTATGAATGGTTTTCTCGTCTTTGTTGTCCGTGTTTAGTCTGAGCTGGTTTGCATGTTACATTAACGCTGTTTCCAACCAGATTTACTAGGAACAAATAGCCATACTGGTTCAGTGCATCCGAGATATGAGAACATTGCCCTCTGCTGTTGGCGGTCACAATTAATTGAATTGTGGTGCACGCTACAGTCTGGATAATGTGACGTACGAGTTCACCTCTCGTGTTAAGTTATCTTTGCCATGTCAATGTTCAAAATTAATTTAATAACAGATAATGAGAGAAATGCGTGTTTTACGGGGTGTCCCGGAAACGGACTGCAAAGGCGGTCGCGTGGATGACGTCACTGCTGTACATTCCTCGTAATTGAGCCCGTACGGAACCATGGGTTTTGTAGTTAAGCTACTGTTATCTTCAGTTATGTCGTTCAGCAAAGTGTTCAGCTGTTTCATATTGTATTTGTTGCTGTCGAGCTGGTACGCTCGCAAAGTGGCTACACAAAAGTTCCAGCTTTAAAAAAATCAAAAAAAGTCCCTGCGAAGAAATAATGTGCGACTCACAACGCAGCCAGCAGGTGGTGTATGTCCGCACTTCCCCTCCCCACTGTGTTGGTTGAACGTTATCATCACTCTTTGGCATTCAAACTGATCCTCAGGGATCACCAGTCGTTCCACATTTTTGTTCTATCTGTACACGATGTGAGTTGGATTGGAACAATAATGTGGACTGTGTGGGGGTGGTCCCTGAGGACCGGTTTGAGGGCCGGTGTGTTAGAGTGTCCTATAATTAATTTCTGACATGGCCGTGGTCGACAAAAGAGGAAAGAAACTGCTGAGTGGTTTACAAAAACGTTTTCATTTTTTGGGCTGTATATCATCCTGCCATGTGTAACAAACCACCTGCGGGAAGCCACAGTTGCATTAGATGAGCTTGGTAATTAATTACAAATTTGCTTATGCCTGTGTTTCTGAGTCCCAGTTCTACCACATATCTGCTCCCATTCCGACATACACAGGTCAACTCAGGAAGATTTGGTTCTATTACTTTAACCAGTTGTGTTAGAGCAGGGAATACACTAAACCATGATGGGCAGAGGGAATCTACAGCTGAGAACCTGTGAACACAGTGTGCATTAGTATTCACTAATGTTGTCCTGTAAAGTTCTGTACATTTAGGATTTGTAGTTCAGAGAGCTAGTCCTCATTGAAGATTGGTTAGACGTTTGATCAGTCAGAGGTTTGGTTGCCAGACAAAGGGACTGTGTGAACAAGGACGTAAAAGGATGTGGGCTACCAAGTCATTTCCACCACCCCCTCTTTGATGACCTGTTTTTCCTCTGTATCATTTCTGAGATGGTTGTGTCAGCTTTGGCTTATAATGAGGATAATTTCTACAATTTTCAGCGTACTTTGCTCTAGTCTTGGCCTAGTTTGCTTGGCATGTCATTCCACTTCAGTGAGAGTCATTTTTAAACCTACTCCCATGTACAAAAAAGCATAAATACATCATCAGGTTTTGTTCACTTGTTAAGTCTGATGCATGAAGTTTAAGCTCTGGCTGTTTATTTCAGGTCATGAAAATTTCTCAAATGTATCAGTGAGACAGTATGCCCGAGCAGTACGAAGAAAGCCAGGTAAGCAAACCGGCACGAGCTTGACCAGGTTTATGATTATACCATATCACATGCTGTTTGTGAATATTTATGAATGCAGAGGCGAGTGAGTTACTTACTGGATTGTCTTCTTCCTTAAAAACAGAATTTCAGAGTCAACTACAAGATCTGTCACCATCGATGCTGAAACATGAATACGCTTCAGTTCCACTTGCTGACACGTACGCTTCCTCTGTGTAACTCTCCCCACCAAGATTTAACTTTAACCTAAAGTTAGGCTAATAGGTTCAATTTGCGTTTTGCCCTAGTTATTTATCTCTAAGGCTTAGCAAGGTGAGGCAATCATGTTATGACTACTGAAAAGTGGATTACTACTAGTCAAGCTCAGACAGAACAGTCGCACTAGTGAGGCTTTTCTGTAGTTGCTTAAAAATAAGAGTGGTCAGATTAGATTCCTGACATTAATACTATTTAGTATTTTTGGCAACCTCCAGAACTATTGAACCATTGAACTACAGAACTAGCAAACAAGCAAATGTAGTATTGCTCTGTCTCAGTGTGCAGAAGTTAAACTGGTTGCAAAAGTAGTGCATGTGATAGCTCCTGAGATGGTTGCACAAAGCATAGAAGTAGCAGAAGGAATGCTTAAAAAGTGTAGTCACTTTGAAAGTCAAATTGTAGATGTTTCACTTCAGTGTTTTGCTCAAATCCTATGGTGTCACATGTTTGCAGGGTTGATGATGTGGTCAAGAAGCTTCTCTCACTGGAACTTGCAAGCCATGTATGACTCTTTCATTTTACCAAAATGTTCTGGTGTTTTTTTTATTTGATCAGGTGTTAAACAGTTTTGGGTTGCCTATAACTTAGATGTTGTGCTTCTCTGAGCAACTGGTTCTAATTACTGTGTCCTTTCAATAATAATAATAATAATAATAATAATAATAAAAAATGCTGTATAGTTGACCAGTACCATTATCTATGCCCAGAGTGAAAAACTCCGCCTGAAAAAGGAACAGCTGATTGCAAAGGTCCAGAGGGATGAACATGACCGCAGCTCAACAGAGGTTAAGGGTTGGTTCCTGTTTTTACCCCTTTGGAGATAAGAATTGCTTTAACCACTTCACAATCACAGAATGTGGCTCAGTCTGACTTGGTTTAACTTCTTGTTTGACTTCTTCCAACATTCTTTATAGTGGCCATTTTGACGGCAAATATCCGCAACTTTCAGGAGCACTTGCAGAAGCACCCCAAGGTATGTGTAAAGAAGAGCATGCATAGGCACCTTTTTGCGGATTTTGCATGTTTTTGCAGTCATTAAAGGTGTTGTAGCACTCTTCACAGTCCATCCCCCCTCACACCCTCAAAGCGGCACAGGATTTCCTGTGTACACTGATCTGAGAGAATATCTATTTCACCACCTAGATATGTGTATATGCTAGGTATCTGCTAAATTGTATAAAGCAAGCAAACTTACATACACATCTATTAAAAACGTAGATCTGCAACCATTTCATTAATAATGCAAAATTTTACATCAGTGATAATTGTCATGCACTGGCTTACTTGTTACATTTTGTACGCTGCTTTAGGACAAAGCTAACAAAAGGTGGATGTTGATGAGCATTGACCAAAGGAATAAAAAACTGAAAGTCCTGAGAAGAACCCACTATGAAGCATTTGAGAAGGTCTGTCAAGAACTTGGCATCTCTTATACCTTCCCTCCAGAGTACTACAGAAGGGCTACTCGACGGTGGCTGGCTAAGAAGGCCCTATGCATCAAGGTAGCATACAAAACTGGCCCATTTTTCTTTTGTGTTATGAGTGGGGCTTTATTTTAACAAATGCTGTGAAGGTTTGATGTGTTCAGACTAATAGAAAGTTCAGACAGTATTTGAGAATCAAATAAATATCAGAAAGCAGTGATTTGTACATGACCATTTAAACAGTACAGTGGCCAGATATAATATTTTACAGTATCAGCATTGTTGGATTTTGTAAACATGTGCTTATTCTGAAATAGATGTCTGCAACACATTTTATAATCTGAATCATTGAATCTTGTGAAACATGGTGATAAAAATCTGGTGTGCAGTCATGTGAGTAAAGGCTTCAGAAAAGGTGTAGTCTTTTATGATCTCATTAAAAGACTGCAGGAATCCAGAGTAATCTGTTTGTAAAGGCCATAGCTGAAAACCACTAATGAATGGTCATGACCTTCAACCCCTCAGACACCACTGCATTAAAACCAGCATGCTGGTTCACATTGGTTCACATAGGGTCGCTAATAAACAGTGTTCTTCACTGCATCTATAAATGCTGTAGTCCTGAACATGTGTGGTGCGAAAAAAGACAATGAATCCCCTTTATGTTTGTGCTACTAAAACAGGCATAGACTGAGTGATTTACTGTATCCTAAATTATACATGTGATGTAAGCAAGGATGGGTCTTATCACTGTATCTGACTGACCCAACAGTCATGATTGCGGCCATTAAGCAAGGGGTGATGCCCTTCATGAGTCAGCCTGTTGGTGCCAACACCTTTGGCAAACGACTGCATGATGCAGGACTACTTGCAGACTGTTATGACAACTGCCATTAACACCACATCAGTGTCACCAAAGACTTTAATGTACCAGAGAGGTTCTTTATTGACATGTTCTGCTTTTGTCATGGTGGAGAAGAAAAGCGAATCGCTGCCATGCATCACACATCCATCCAGAATGCCTGATGTCACTCCACCTCCACCCATACCACAAAATCTATAGGAACTGTGTGAGAATATTCAAGCTGCATGGGACACCATTTGCAGGACACCATTAGGAACCTCTACAACTCCATGCCGAGATACCCAGTGTGTTGCGTTAGCAAACACAGCTGCCTGTTGCCATGCTGAGAGACACTACGTCTGTATGTGTAGCTCAATGATTGTTGCCCATTGTCATCATTTATTGGTCCTGGGAACCTTTTATCTTCCTTCCCAATAAAATTGCAACTTTGTTTTTGAGTGTGAGTGTATATACTGTAAACAAAAAAATGCAGTTCAAAAATCATGTTTTTGGCTGTTGTTGGTATAATACAGGTCAAACAGAATGTACTCATCACTGCTTTCTGGTTTTATTAGTATTTCACATACTGCCTTGCCTTTTTTAGAAATAAGGCTTGTAGTTAACCCTTAATTAAAACAAGTATGTGTTAAAACAAGTGTGTTATTACTTCTCCTGTTTACAGATGTAATTCATGTTTTTGGATTCTTTGTACTTCTTTGTTTCATCAGAGATTTAAGACAGTACCTCAAAGCAGCATGCTTCAGTGCTTTTTTTTCTAGTGTTGTATTTTGGTATTGTAGTTGTTTACATGCATGCCTTTTTCTCTGTCTATCTTAGGTCTTCAAAGAGGTCCAGAAGCAGAAAGCAGAGCAGAGAAATAAAATGAACCAATCTCTGCTGGCTCAGGAGAAGACTGAAACTTCAGGCACTAGCCCTTCACATGCCCAAGGGACTACAGTCTAATAAAGCCCAGCACAACACATATGGGCTAATCATATGAAGTAGCTGCAGCTAAACACCTAGAGAAAGAATTGGTTACCTGACTCTCTGGCAGCTGGTGTTTTCTGTAGATTTTACACATCACTCTACAAAGCCTGATGTTTGAGTCAAAACACTGTCATACATCCTTCAAAGTGAGTCACTGTTGTCCATCTGTCAATTCAACTAAATAAATAGTTTGTGCTGTGTTCAACTTTTTTGTCCAAATGCACTTTATTACATCAGAGACTTTTTTCATCTCATACAATCAGTATTATACATCGAACTGACAACTAATGAAGATTTGAGGCACAGATAAGAGGCAAATGCAGCCTGATGCATTTTGTGGTTGTGGTTAGTAGATATAGCTTGTCAGTACTCAGTTCCTGAGTCTGTTTTATTACTTGTGCGTGACAGTCATATGTATAAGAGGCCAAAGTACCAAAACTTCACTAAGTCAGTATGCTTGTTTCTCTTTTAATTACGTGCTTCGTCACATTTCCTATTGTATTGAGCAATTCTGGCCCTTTCTTGTGATCAAGTTTGTGTGTGTGAAGGCTGTGGGGTGCGTCGGAAACATTGCAAGCGTGTTGCACTGCGCGGTAGTGTGTCACAACTTCCTTTTGTGCTAAACATTCAGATCAAGAGGATCAGAAGAGCAGGCAGTGTAAGTCCTTTCAGTTAGTATACATATGTTATTTCTTTAAAAGTGGAAGTTCTGTTGGCTATATTTAAAAGCATTATGGCTGTGTTATCTTCCGTTCACCCTTGGCTTTGGTCAGTGTATTACTATCTGCACTTGCCATATTTTTTAGCAGAATGTAGCTTGTCAGCTTAATCAGAAATTCACAATTATGTGTTAGTTTTCCATAAACCAGACCCACGCCAGCGAGAGTGACTCAGTTACATAGTTCTAGAAAACCACATTCTAATATTTTTTTAAGAAAATGCTAAGAGTATGGGACTTTTTTTTATCCACACATTGTAACTGGAGGATCTAGCACACTACAGACTAGGCATGGTATTTTTACAGTGTTTTAGTTGATAATTTACACTGATAAGTTAGTTTAGTGAAAATGAGTTAGTTTAGTTCAATTCAGCACTTAGTAGCTCAAAAATGTGATGGAAAAGGGTTAAATGATCTTTTACCTTTCAAAAATATACCATTTTGGGCAAAAACAGAATTTGACAGACCCATTAAAGCATCTCAAAACTGAGTAGACATTGAGTAGTTATGCTGGTACGGTCTTTATTAAATTTGATTTATTTCTACTTTAACTGGAGGATTTGTGAAGGTTCCATCTCCTGATACGGTGTGGAATAGAAGGTCCTATTGCCAGATTTTTCACTTATTCGTATTTTTAATATGGGATCATTTTAGGCAATTGGAAACGACCCCAATTGATTGACATGTCAAACCCAGTGACTCATCAGCCAGCAGCAGGCTCATACGGAACCAACGTGCAGACAGGAGAATGGAGCACTGGCCTATGCTCATGTTGCAGTGATCTGCTTGTCTGTAAGTAAAGATTCCCTAAACCAGTAACAGAATACAAGTACACCAATCTTTAGCCTGTCATTTTATAGTTAGAACAAAGCCTTTTTAAGCGATCATGATTCTTTCATCCTAACTTCCTGTAAATAGGAACTAAAGGAGAAGTCTGCTGATGTTACAAAATTCTGGCATAATTCAATTGCTGCCATGTGATCAGTCATTCCTGGATTGTTGTGAAATTATCTATTGATAAAATTCAACCAGAGGTTGTAATGTCTACAACACAAACATTTAATTTCAAATTCAAAACCACCAGTGACCTTACATGTGTTTGTATAATGTTTGTTGTGGAAAAATATTGGTAGATCTAAGGGGGATGTTCCATTTTAATCTGGGTTCTAGCTAATGCACTAACACTTCTGGTTTCTTTATAATAGAGCATTTTTACATCGAACCACTCAATGACTTTGTGTGAAGTTGGTAGAATTCCTCTTTGGTTTAGCCTTTTTTTAGCCTACGTTTTTAATTTGATAGTTAAAGATCACACCTTAATATTTCTAGTTATTTTACCTGGATAATATGCATTGCCACAGGGCAAACTCTCCAAATATTATTATGAGGCAGTGTCTGAGCTCATGGCAAGTTTAGACTCTAACCCTCCTGTGATAGCTGGTAAATATTATTCAACAGATCACTAAGCACAGTTGTAAGTCGCTCTGGATAAGAGCGTCCGCTATATGCCTTAAATGTAAATGTACAAGTATTATGATCATCCCTTCATGACAATGTGATTGAAGAGCTTACCAACACCAACACCAACACCAACACTGTTTATATTGTTGATACCATCCAGGTGGCCTTGGCTTTCTCTGTCCAATTGCGCTGGGATGCTACACAGCTAACAAGTATGGAGAAAATGCATGTCTGGCATGTGTTCCTGGAGGCATGGCTGCTATGAGGACGCACATGAGACTGACCTATGGCATTCAAGTAAGTTACCTTATAATACAGTATAACATTATGTTTTTAAGCTTATGTTCAAGCTCCTAAATGAGTAATACATTCATTTCTTTTTACTTACGGTACATTTCTGTTTACGGTTATTTACGGTACCAGTTTAGCTTATTTTCAAGTTGATCACCGAATCATTTGTCTTTCTTACAGGGTACGGTATGCAACGACGCCCTGATGACCTGTTGCTGTGGAATATTTGAGACTTGTAGAATGGCCAGAGAAATTCGTGTTAGGAATGGCGAGGCATAATCATGTGTTACTATTGTAACACTACTTTGTAGCAAAGTACCACAGTCACTTTTTTTCTATTGTTTGTAAACATTCAGTCAATTCATCTGTGCGTGGGATTAAATAAAAAATGCAGTAAATATAACGGCAGGGGAAAAAAGTATTTAACTTTATATAAGCACAAACAGTAAAACAAATAATAGAAAATAATTCTACAATAATTAGTAATTCTACTAATTCTGTAACTGAAGAGTTTTGTTTCAAAATGCATTTCATTTTTTGGAAAGAATAAAAGCTGACATACTGGACTTTGTCAAAGACACATTTTTTAATTCTCTAATATATGTGGCTATTTGTATAGTCTACTCCCAAAAAATCTACATCACAGCATGGGGGAAAATGGGTTTGACTACTTGCCGGTTGAAACAAATTCAGTTCAGAAGTAAGTGTGGATACTGTTAGGACGAAGATAGTTCTATCTGGTGACTAACTGGTGACTAACTCTGTTTTACCTTTTTTTTATCAGGTTTTAGCTACACTTACTAAACATGAAGATTGTGGTGATCACTGCCATCAAGGCTATGAGTTATTCCATGAATGTTTTATTCTTATTTAACTGGTAACATTACAGCCTAATAATAACCTGACAGTGCAGCCCCTGATTCTAGTAGACCACTCAATGTCTTCGAAGGTTCCTAAAGCCATTTTGGTACAACCTTAAAGCAGTATGCTTTGTAATCGAAAGGGAGTGGTGTGAATAATCAGTCTCAGCAGTCACACAGAAAGCATTTCATGTTGTACAAACTCAGTTCCAAAAGTTGAAGAGGATGGAACACTGAAAAATAGCATGATATGAAGGCTAAATACACCAGTTGATCCAGTTTTAAAGTCATTCGTTGCCATTAGTCTGTTATACAGGTCTTCAGCATGTTTATTAGAGGGCAGGACAGTTTAGCACCAACACTCTGATTGCGCAGCCACACTGTTGAAACACTAGAGGCTTTATTGGTTTTTCTTGTTTCTTTTTACTACATGCCACATGTTTTTATGTCTACGCTGCAAGCAGGCCAGTCTAACACCCACACTAGAGAGCAAACATTATACAGCCATGCTGTGGTAACAAATGCAGAATGTGAGTTGCCATGTCATGTTGAAATAAGTATGGATTTGCCTGAAAAAGACCATTTCTAGAAGGGAGACTGCGCTACTGCAAAGTGTGTATCTTTCGAAATTAATGGTGCTTTCACAGATGTGCAAGTAATCTGCTGACACCACCCCATTTTGAACGTTGTGCTGGTAATTATTATTTCCTTGGCTCAGAGAACACAATGTCCATTATTTTTCTATTAACAATCTGTAAGGTTGACTCTTCAAGGTATTTCAGGTGAGCATGAGCCCTGACCAGTCGGCAGTGTATCTGGACGCTGTTGGCATACTCTATGCATAGTGCAGTCATACCCTGAATTTGTAGACAACAGTTTGTCAAAGTGTTTCGTAGCCCATCTTGTAAGATCCATCACAGAAGCTTCTCGGTTTTTATTGCAGTGCTGTCTGAGGGTCAGAGGGTCATCAGCATTCAATTGTGGTTTTTTATTTTACTGTTTATGCACATTAATCTGGATTACCTTTTGATAATGTTATACATGGTAGACGGTAAAATACCTTATCACAGCCCCTATTATAGATTTTTGTTCTTAAATTGTTGGATTAAACATATCCTGCTAAAATACAATTTACACAGACGCTGCCACAGACGGCCTAATCTTATGCATCAAAGTGTTCTCTGTTTAGTCCGCAACCACAGACAGCTGGAGGACAGAAAGTACACAAACTACTTGACATTGTAACTTTTTGTTGCTCTAACTAATTTTAAAAAGATTCTACATAGAACCACATGCAGCACATTTTCCATCAATTTAAAGAGCCATTCACAATGTAGCAAACCATTTTTTCATCATACAAGGGGTTCTTTAAGCGTTCATGATTCTGTACAGAACTATTTTCTGTGCTGAAGAAGCCTTGAAGCCCCATCTTTCTGTGTAAGACTCCCATCATGTGCGGTCACCAGCAAGAAATGTTCACCTGCCAGGTCATGCTAATGTGTACATATACATATTTTACTTCACGGCGTAGGCTTTTAACAGTACATGTGTGCAGATGATAGCTCATGTAGGTGATTTCTGACTGCCTGTTCTTAACAAACCGCTGATGCTGTAGCTTCTTCATGATCGTTGGTTTTTGGCTTCTGACTCTTACCGCACCGCTTCGGCGCATGTGCGCAGCATGTCTCAGCATGGCTCGTCCTGATTGGTCGTTGTTCGTCGTGACCTGGCAACCGAGTGAGAGCTTACCGACGCCTGTGTCTTCTCTCTCGGCTTATTCTATTAGCGATAAATCCTCAAACTGCACTATTTGTCAGCACTTGTTGCTTTTATTTAACTACGGGGAAGATGTCGACGAGAACACTACCTCTTCTTTTCATCAATCTCGGGGGAGAAATGCTCTACATCCTGGATCAGCGCCTGCGAGCCCAGAACATCCCGAGCGATAAAGCGAAGAAAGGTGAGCTAAGCAAGCTAGCTTAGCTAGTAACCTGAGCAGAGCAGCCAGACGCTCGAGCTATGTGTACTATAACTTTTATGTGTTTACTAGAACATACATTTCTTGTTGACCTGGCTAGTTTTCTATAAGCAGCGTTTGTTTATTTTTATTTCTTCTTTTTATCAATAAAAGTCCAATATTAGCTTGCGAAGCAGTAGGTATACTAACGGTACGCTGTATTACGTTAGGTAGTTTTCTAAAGATCATGTGGTGTAGCTAAACTGTAATTTTCAGTTTAATTTAATGTTGTTTAACGACATGATATGTTTAAGACGTTTGCGATGTTAATGATAATAATGTTTTACGTGCTGATTTTGCTACGTAAACGTGGCTCTAATTACATTTACTAACTGCAGAAATCTGTGTGAATATACAACTGAATTTGCAGTAACAGAAGTCCAGTAGAGTGGAATCGCTATAGTTAGCTATCTGCCTTCCTTTATCATGGCTGACAGCCTGTCCGTCTTCAATGTGTCCTTTTGTAATCTTTGTAGCCACTGTAGCAGGATGGATAGAGGAGGACAGAAAACGAGGTATTGTTACTCTGCCTGCTTTGCTAACGCCTATAGAGCAAAGTAGCATGCGTTCGTCTCTCTGCAACAGGCAAAGCTGAGCGAGCAGTCACTTGCTGGGTAGATTGGGGCTATTTTGGTATGTGTCATGACTGAATGCATTTATGAGACCAAACATTTCTGTAGGCTATTTGAGCAATAGTAGCCTTTTCATTACTGATCCAGAGGCAAAATCCGTCTCTGTTTTATACTACCTGCAACTGTCATTGCGAAGTTTAGAGCATTACTGTATAATTCTCTTTAAGACAATGCAGCGTCATTTTTATTTTATTTTTTTTTTGCCATGTAGTTTCTAGATTGCATTCTGCTTGCTTAGGTGCAGGTGTGATACCCAGAAACTGGTTATGGACTGTGTTTCTGTGTTCTGTGTTGGGACAGTCATGAATGACATCATTACCACTATGTTCAACAAAAAATTCCTGGAGGAGCTGTTCAAGCCTCAAGAACTGTACTCCAAGAAGGCTTTGAGGACAGTCTTTGATCGACTAGCCCATGCCTCAATTATGAGGCTTAATCAAGCGAGTATGGACAAGGTAATAAGAGTGCAACATTTTCATCTTCCACGCATCACAGCACGCCTCACAACATCAACACCCTTTCCTTTTAGTGAATTTTAGTGCTTTGTTTAGAGCAGATTAAATTATCTTGAAAGTTCCTATTTTAATGCTCATTCTTGTACTGATTGGAAGCCTTATCATTGCTTGGCTGTTTCAGAGACATATGACTAGGCTCTTCGCCATAAATTTATTAAATTTATTAAAATTATCTTTTGAATTTGCCAACAAGAGCACTTCATAATTTTTTTTCTTGTATCTTACCATTATATTTAGATTGTATTATCTATACCGTCTACAGATGGCATGATGCCACCAATACTTTTCCAATAATGATAGAACTGGACATACAGCTCCGATAATTTTCCTATTAAAAAAATTAGCTATTAAGATAAACTGCTGGCTATTTTGCTTCAACACTTACAAATATATAATTTCACGCAATTTGAATGTGTGAGCTTCAGCATAAAATTATGTCTAATACAGCATTTTCTGCTTAATATCAATACCTGTTGGTATTGATATGCCACGTCTAGTGCAGACAGTACAAGAAAGCTTGCTACACTACATAGATGGTCTAGACTGGATGGCTGCTGTTAATAGGGTGGTAGCATCTTGGAACCTGCTAATTTTGTGGCAATGTTTTGGAGTTGCTGTAGTGAAGGTGTACAGAGAATGGACTTCATGCACATTGAGTGAATTCAGTAAAAATCTGAAAGCAAAGGTTCACGCTTTCACCAATATACAATATCTGTAATATTAATATGGAATATGTAAGGATCCAATATGTACATAATACAGCTGGGAGAGGAAAATGAATTTGTCGTGGGTTGGAGGTTAGGGAACCAGCCTTGTACCGGTTTGATTCCCTGAACTGACAGTACACAACTGCACTCGACTAGTTTCCCGGGCACCGTGAATGGGGCTGCCCACTGCTCTGGGCAAGTGTGGTCATCATCCCCTGGTGCATGTTCACTAGTGTGTGTGTGTGTGTGTGTGTGTGTGTGTGTGTGTGTGTGTGTGTGTGTGTGTGTATATGTGGGTCTTTCACAGATAGAATAAACACAGCAGACAGATTCCTCTGTGTGGAAGCAGAATTGACAAAATAGTTCTAAATTCTAAATTAAATTCCAGTGAAAGAAATTCAGTAAGCAGGTGTAAACTATGTGGACATCTATGCAAGGTATAATGCTGTAGTGAAACTTTAATCAAGCTCCTAGAGTTATCATTGTTATTTTATACCTAAAATAAGCTGTTTTGATTTGCAAGGACCTTCTTTATCTTTAAGTAGAGTTTTATACCGTAGCCAAACACTGGTTAGTGTTTATAGTGTATAGGATTACAACCAAGTTTATGTTTAACAGAGGTGAATGGTGGGCTATATAATATGCTGACTGACTTCTTAACCACGTGATGTGTTTTAGATTATTTTTTAAAATACTGTTTGCTTTCTTACTCCCTACAAAAGCAAATACATAATATATGTAAAGATATATAGGCTTCCTTTTCAAATAGTGATTTTCTGCTACTTTAAGGCTGTGGACACAGGTGTGCACATAGCTTGTTTCTACATAAAGAATGGGATGCTGTGGAGAGTAAGCTCACTATGCTTCTTAAACATTAAACAAACGTTATGTTAAACAGCTATAGGATTCTGTGTTTGGCCCGTAGTGTAAAATGCTTCTACAATATTGCCCTTCAAAATGACAATAGATTATAGTGGTTTGTCTTTAAGCACCTGCAGCTTGTGTTCATACTGTCTTCAAGAAACTTTGGTTGGGACAGTTTTATGAGATTATATATTGTGTTACTATATTCATTTTTGGCTGAACCAGTCATTTTCTTGTGACAGAATTACATCACCATACCACCATTACTTATTATTACCTATGCATTTTTTGCAATTATTTATTCATCACATATCATTACAAATTACTTGCTGTCAAGCAGTTGCTCTTATGAGGCATGTTCACTCTGGTACTGGGGATCCGGATAGGTACAAAAGTCTAAATGAATAGGGTAAAGGTTAATGCTTACATTACAAATACAAATACAGAAATTCAAATGCAGTTCAATTATTTCTAAGCCCTACGAAGGAAATGACTGTATGTAACTGTTCTTCTTTATGTGAAAATATCATACAAAGGAAACAAGTGTAAATGTATTTTTAATGGGCTTTATAGTTTGACATTTAACTTGAATGAATATTCAGCTCTGTAAACTGTATGGAACCCCACTGTTCTATGATATTGAATAAACTAAGCAATCAAAATAAATAGTCTTCAGCTATACTGAGAAAGAACTAAAGTAGTCTGCAATAAAGCTGCCATTATAGTTCAGCATAGTGACAGTCATCACTTTTGCAACAACACTTTGCCTATTGAGAAATTGCTTCTCTTTTTCTTGACTGTTCTGATTGGTGAAGGTGGCAAGAACAGACATTTCTTTGTTAGATAAGAGGAACACCTCTGCTTGTGTCTGTTTAAGTTATTGAAAGCTTGTAATACTAATTTCTAAAAAAAAGGTACCATTCAAACTAAATAAGTATCTCTTTATTGTAAAGAATCATACTGCTCTCAGTCTGTCAGCATTAAGCATTACGGCAACATTAAATATTCTGAACTGAAATAATTCTTATACTTTTTTTCCCTCTGGATTTATGTAATCTAAGTTCTCAGTAATTATTTGCTTAGTGGCTCCCTCTGGTGTATGGCCATTTCTGTGAAACTCTTTTAAAAGTGGCTCTGTTGTTAACGTATGTGTTTTGTATTTTTCCTTTCCAGCTTTATGACTTGATGACCATGGCTTTCAAGTATCAGGTTCTTTTATGTCCACGCCCTAAAGATATTCTTCTGGTGACTTTCAACCATATGGATGCAATCAAGGACTTCGTAAGGGACACCCCCAGTATTCTCAGCCAAGTGGATGAGACATATAGACAGCTCATAGAGGTACAGCTTTATTGTGTTTTTTCGTGATTTTGCAAGTGATGCATGAACCAATAGGAATGGTCAAAAATTACTTAGGAAATAATGTTGTGGCACTAACATGCGTTATTGGGCCCATATTATGGAAAACTACTTCCTTGAAAAAAGTAGTGAATAAATATTGGTAAAGTTTTAAATTTTGCAGTGCACTACCCAGTCCATGCAGTCCATATATAGAAACTGTGCTGCAAAAACAGCATTTTTTAAACTGATACAAGTTCAAGATACAAGTTTGAGATTTTATGTAGGGGTTACTTTTTGAATGAGGCACCATACATGAACAAAGCTAATTAATCTTAAAGAAAACTGCTTGATTATGATTATGTTCATTTCTGGCCCATAAAACCACACAAATATTTTAAGTTGACTTTAAGGTAGAATAAGAAATATGTTGACATGTGAATATACCTTACCTGCTAGAAACGTGCAACAGTCCTGAGTCAGTGTGTGTTACATGTCCCTTTGTGTGTTCCTTTCAGATATATACTCCTTTGTCTGGTGGAGAATTTCAACTAATTAGACAAACATTGTTAATCTTCTTTCAAGATATGCACATACGAGTAAGTCCATCTAACACCTTCTTTGCAGGTGCCCTTTAAACATACATGCAGAATTCAAATGATACTTAAACAAATAATATTATTAGATATTAGTTTAACATGTGTGAGTGATTGTGCATGTCAGAAGGTAATAAATGATTTGAATTTAAATTAAACAAAAATGGAACATTACAATTTCTCATAGGTGTCCATATTTCTGAAAGACAAAGTGCAAAACTCAAATGGACGCTTTGTACTGCCCACATCAGGACCTGTTCCATATGGGACTCACACTCCAGGACTAATCAGGTATTTCTTGGATTCTGTTGTGCATTCACCATGTGGTAACGCTGTACTGCAGGGCACAGTTCGAAAGTCTACAAGACCTGCGTAAACATTACGCTTTTTGCAATTTCTCAGTTAGCTAAATAAGCCTTAAAGACAAATTATGTCTTTTTAATAAGCATTTCTAAACATTTATATAGGGCTTGGTCAGTTGTCAAGACAAGCTTGTGCAAACTTGTGAACTGTTCCTAACAGTTACAACTCAAGGTTTGTAAATGGCTTGTTACTCCTGCAACTAACAGTCATTGGCAAGATCATGTAAATTGTGCATTTACTGTGGTTGTCCTGTTAATCTGAGTCTTTTGCTAAAGTTATATTGGACAGGAAGGTTTTTTTTTTTTTTTGATAATTCCATTAGCCAAATACTGTTGAAAACCGATTTGAACACCTATTTTTAAATTTAATCAGGGGCACTTATAGACTGTCCTAGTTTGTAAAAGGATCAAATACTACTTACACTGTCAAGCGTTAGACTAAGCAGATTTGTTACTTTGAAAAGAAACATTTTGTTTTCTCTGCAGTTGTTCAAGATGGAGTAGTGGTAAAATGACGTTGCTGAAACAGCCACAAAGACCTCGTATAACATACTAAATATTAGTCAAACCTAAATATCGAACTCATAGCTGTATGGTGGGTGATTCTGATATGACTGTAACATGGTAAATGCTGTAGTCTATATATCGCTGATGTCATTGTGTTTCCTTCTGTAGCTGTTTAACGTGTATTTTTTGTTTCTTGTCTGTGGTTTATGTAGACTGTTTAGCTGTAATGGTGAGGAAGTGAAAAGGGTACAATTCCGTGATGGAGGAAACTACACCGCCGCCCTTCGCGAGGGTTCTTTTGAGTTATTTGGTGACAGAGTCATTAAACTGGGTACAAACATGTAAGTGTTTCTCTGTGTGTATAATTGCATGGGGTTTCTACACTGAGGTCCACCCCAAAGTCACATTGTCTAACTTAACTCACAATAACATTGTATTTGCATGCCATCCAAAGTCTTGTCACAGCAGGAACAGAACATTTGTAATCAATCTGTGAATAGTTAAGTTAAAGTAAAATTTGCTTCAACAGGTATAGTGTGAGCCGGCCAGTAGAGACACACATGTCTGGAACCTCCAAAAATTCTTCACAACATACCAAGGTAAGATAGAACATAGGCCTGGTGTATCTAAAACAATGAGATTTCACTGAGCTTACAATATAAACTTAGACATAGCTTTCTGACTTAGACTTTTGTCAATTGGTGTGGCCAAGAACCAGCTATTTGACAGGAGAGCACAGTTTGACTGATGTGCACAGTGATCAATCACACTTTTTTTTTGTGGTTCATCAAATGATGCTGCAAGTAAACCAGACCTACTGCTGGCAACATGCAGCTATATAACTAATCACAGTGAACCTGCCAAAAACAATTTTTGTGATCAATTTACCAAGTACAGTAAAATGGTGTTGGGAGGAGGTAGTGTTGTCTACTGGCTACTGTTGTCTGCTAAATGTCTGCATTTACCTGTTTTTGTGAAGGTCAACACAATACCAAACCCCTTGGCAAAGGAAGAGCTGAATCTGCTTGCTAAGCTGATGGGTGGTTTGGAGGTGAAAAAACCAAGCAACACTGACTCTGGTTTCCGTGTCAACCTCTTTGCTACAGATGAGGAGGAAGAGTAAGTTTTTCTTTTGAATAGCATGCATCGATTAGCATGACATGTTAAAATAATACACTCAAAGTAATTCAGTACTATCTCACTGATCTTACTAAAACGGCAATGAATCTCTGGCTTACTGGAAAGGTCATTTACACCCACAGGGAAGCTTTGATATCGAGACCTGAGGAGTTGTCTTATGAAGTTATAAATATCCAAGCAACAAAGGTAAGGTCAGAGCCTGTCTGTAAACACCATAATGTCATATTTATGTACACTGTTCTGTTTCCACTAATTGCACGACTCTAAAAGAAAAGAGTAATCCCTGATTACAAATGTTCCACATATGTTCAGACTGATTCACGTAATAGGTCCTCAACTGCCTCTAAAGGATTATGGGTGGCGTGTTTACAGTAGGTCAGTTGGGATAACAGGATGACTGTTGCATTTTCTCACGACGTCATTGGTCTTCTCTTCTGCCTTTTAGGACAAACAGGCCAATGCAGAGTTGGCAAAGATCATGGGAGAGTTCAAAGAAGCTGGAGAGCCGGCCCCAAGCTCCAGCAGCAAAGGTGATGACCTGTTGGCGATGATGGATGGCCTGTGACGTGGAGTAAATATTTCTTTTGACTGCTGTTAAGCAGGCCTGGTACTGCTTTATGTTCTCCAGTGTCTCACTTAGAGCCGAGAGACCTACCATGTTACACATTGGCAACAGATGGAAGCTAATATGTGTTTGTGCCGGTAGAGTCAATCATAGTCGGACGCTGTCCATCTTGTTTTGAGTCTCCCACTGTCTGGGATTCATTCATTCTGGGCAGTTTCAGTGCAATCCTCTACTATAGCTTTATGTCAGATCTATTCTCAGTACACAAGCCACTTTACAAAACATTCCATTACAGCAACAAATGCCATTAAATGTCAGGTTTGATACTGCCTACGTGAAAATACAACCTAAAATATTGGTACATGTTGGTCAAGCAGTAATGTAAGAAGAAAGTTAACATGAACACTTTCAACAGTAAATAAGGTTCAACAAGCCACAATAGCTTGAAAATAGGTAGCTATTGAATCTCACTTGTTGCAGTTAGCCTATTAAAGGAATTGCTCTGTGTTTTTCAGCTTTGTAATTAGTAAACAAACAGACACTACTGAATCAAAACACATTTCCCCAGGCTGGTACAATTTGCTGTGACTCTTGATATCATGCTGTAATTGGAGTCAGCACATTTACTGTTCTTTTACTAAATATCTGAAAATGAAAGAATTGCTGCCAATTGGCATTCTGTAGCTGCGTTTCCACACACTGCTTGTTGGGACTAATAACTTATAACATCAGGGCTCACTAAACATAGGGCGTTGATCAAATATCAGTGCTTTCCACTACAGTTATACTGTCACTGATAATACTTTGCAGGTTTTCTTTCTGTTCTTAGCTTAAGCTAGTGGAACATGTGACATAATGGTTGTGCATAGCAATCCATTGACACAGTATATCAGCGTGCATCACTGTAAAATGGTTGGTTTATGCCTACAAATGCTGGGAAATGCCACAGAAGATCAATGAGACACAGTTAATTTGGTTAGCTGTAAAGCAGGTCTGGATAGTTTCATACCATTTTACGATTTTGTTTTATTTATTTATTTTATTTTTAAGTTGTTTGATGGTTATGTTTATGATTCCAGCAGAGACTCCACAGTGTCTGTAGACATTGCAGATAAAGACCTGTTAGCTAAAACAGAAAAGCATTCCCTTATTGTAACCTACAGTGTGTGGGGGTTTCTTATTGAGGTGTTAAACAGTTCTACACACTTGTCACATTTAGACTAGACTACAGAATGTGGTTCTAATTCTTATGATTTAATTTGCTATTTAATTAACTTGTCTTGGTGGAAGTCCATTTCCAACAGGCAGAGGAGAAAAAATGCTTATTACAGCAGTGTATCAACATTTTAATGAAGTATCTCAGAATACTGGCATTTGAAATTTTACATTGAAATATTAACTCAGAACAAACAAAAAATATAAATCTAGGCTATTTTTTCTCCTTAGCTTGGTGGGAAATGGCTTCCATTCCACAGCCGATGAACATGGAAATGAAACACATATTTAAAAAAGGCAAACTGAAAGCTGCTGAAGAGTCTCGCAGAAACCTAAGTGCACTTGTCCTGATGGTTTAAAATAGGTCATTCATTTTGCGTTACTATTTTTTTTTTTTTTAAGTACTGTGATTTGTATAAAAGGTTTTTCCTTCTTTGGAACTTGCCGCCTTCCAGAAGAGTGGGGTCGACTATAGCGTGGATAAGATGTGCAGAGAGTAATTGAACCTTTCCAAACATACCTTAAAATGGAATATAAATGCAATATATTTTGTTGTTTTGTTTTATGCATAACAAGTTGATAATTTATTGAAGACAGTAGTATTGCATTTGGTTGTAATTACTGTTGTCTTTGGTTAATTGTACATTGAAATATGAAATGAAATAATTTCATTGCAAATAAAAATGGCACTAAAATGATCGTTATACTGCTTGTGTTCAGCTTGTACCTAACACTAGGTGGAGCCACTCGAAAATTACATTTAATGTGCAGCCTTAGAATGGACTTCATTTAAAATTCACTCATTCATGTATGACAGCATACCCATTTATATGTTTGTTTATATCAGACTGGGATATTATAACACAGGTGTTGGGTATGCAAATGTTCTATATTAATATTCATTTCCACCAAAAGCTAGTTATAACTGCAACTAATTTAAAGGGGAATTTTAAGGAGAAACTTAGTGACTCGGATTTTTATGCACTGATGGCAATTGCAAGATTACTCAATGACCAGTAAACCATGTGTCTTCTGAGTTTTATATGCAATGTTAATAATTGTAAAGCAGTCTTAAATTAAATAAGTTTGCTTTTGGTGCTATTTTCCATTTACATGAACTTCATGTAGTCCTGTACCATGCAAGGAATTAGCCTAACACCGTTCCCCCAAAGTTATCCTAAAACAAGGTCTCTGTAATCAATTCATGTAACTATTAACATCTAAAAAATGTAATTTTAAAAACTTGTTGGAGTTCCCCTTTAAGATAGTCACCTAAAATAAACAGGTCAGACAAATACTCTGCTAACCTACAGGAAGAAATACAGATCATTTTTCTATTCTAGTATTCTATAAGTTGTATTTAAAAATATATCAATAGTTTATTGCTTTAAAAAAAACTAAGAATAATAATAATAAAGGAATTTGGATCAGGCTTATTTGAAGAGGCCCTTTTTAGTATTAGCACAAAACCTATTTATAGTCCTTTTATTCTTCTCTTCTTATTTCAAGCGAGGTAGAGTGATTCTACCAGAGAAATATATTTATAATTGTAAGATTCTGAGCTGCCAACTCCACTTACAGTGCTAAACCGTTTGATTTGATGATTGGATAGTGGCAAGGGTTATGGATTATGACAATCTTTCATTTTTTAATAATCCTGTTGTCTCATGGCTTGAGTAGCAGACAACACAATCTGCTGTTGTTGCAATGCACACACACCATTGGCTAACCACTCAGGCTAGTCATCATGTCCTACTGCCCACCGTCTCTCATTCACCCACGCTCTTCAGACTGTTGGTCTTTTGATGACTTTTTCTAATAAGCAATTCTGAAAACCCGTCTATTCATTTGTATAGCCGTGGGAGAGGTCTCCTGCTCCTACACAGATATGAATGAATATGTCTTGCATTCATTCGCCAACGATAAGTGCTCTAACTCATCACTAACTTGATGGTTTTGGTAATGATTTTTGGCTGAGCCATGTCCTTCTGTGACCATATTTAAACTATGGAGAATATTTTGTCTCAGATAAAACACAAAGTAGCTCAGCAATGTTTTTCATCTGTTTGAAGTCATCAGTGCTGAGTGTAACTATATTGACTCATCTCTCTGTAAAAGGCTCCCTGCAAGTTTACCACACAAAACTTCACTATTTAAAGAAATTCAACAAAAATATATTCTATACTAAGTGATTTTATTTATGTGTTTAATGATTGGATGTTTGAGTTTGTGGCAAGGGTGGAGGTGGAGTGATGACAGGCCTTCTACATGTGTAACGCATGACAACAAATCGTTCATCTTGGCACTGACCATGGTACCTTCACACATGGACTCATTGGCCATTGCCAACAAAAGCCAGACTCGTCAATGAAGATGACTTACTGCCATTCTGGCCTGACACCATTGCAGTCTTTGAAAATGTTGATGAGGTGTTAAAGGCAGTCGTTATAAAGTGTATGAATTTGCATAATTCGCTTGCAAAGGATGCTACCAACACAGCAGCACAGAATGTAATGCACATGCAATAGGACAGCCTTATATAGTCAGTCAGGTAACCTACCCATCCCTGAAATCATTCGCATGTCTCATGATGTCGAGCCAATCCATTAAGTTTCATTTCTATCAGTTGTTTCCTTCTGGGTGCAACTTTTTGAGTACGTGGCTTATAATACATTGCATTGCAGTTCATGGTGGTATTGTAAACAAGTTGATACATTAACATTTTAATCAAAATTTATAAACACTGTCATAATATAAAAACAAACCACCATATGCATGGCTGTGCACCCTTATGCTACTTGTTTATGTTGGAGTGGAAGGGACTAAAGATTGATTACATCATTGCTATCAGGCGGCCAGGGGTTTAAACACAACACTAAACGAAACACTATCATTTCTGGAAATTTGCATATAAATTATTACCTAAAAGTATTTTTTAGAATTGATGCAGTAACACAAAACCTAATATTGCAATACTCAGGTGTATTGAAACTACGCTCCCAGTTACAACTAACCCTGTTGGGTGGAAACTGGTCTTCATCCTGGTTTGCTGTCTCTGTGAGATCTTCTCCAGTCCCCAGTAGCACTTCAAAACAGTGCTATATTTCTCCACCAAGAAGGAGATTAGGTGTGAAATTTGTGACTAATACACACCACCCAGTGACTGAAAAAACTAGAAGTACAGAAGTCATGGATTAGTTTGAAATATGAGAAGGCCAAAAGCATGTTCTGCTGGAACCTGTTCAACTGCTTAAATTTGCCATGTTACATTTTGTGTTACATTGTGGCCCCTTCTTGTGTGTCTCTACAAGACACTCACTTGTATCTACATTTATTGTACTTAATCAGCTCTACCTACCATTCAGGGGCACTTTATAGTTCTACAGTTACAGACTGTAGTCCATCTGTTTTTCTGCATACTTTGCTAGCCCCTTTCACCCCGTTCCCTAATGGTCAGGACCTCCACAGGACCACCACAGGTATTATCTGGGTGTTGGGTCATGTTCAGCACTGCAGTCACACTGACATACGTGTTGGTATGTTATGTTGCTGTGTGCTGCACAGCGTGGGTCAGACACTGCTGGGGTTTGTTAACAACTCTGTTACAGTATCCTGGGGCCAGAAGTTTACCGTTGCCAGAGGACAAGAGGATTACAGAGATGAACTGTGCAGCAACAGGTGAGCTATTGTCTCTGACTCTACACCAACAACCAGCACATTGCTGTGTCTAATCCACAGGTACCAGCACAGCACTCACCACCATGTTAATTTGGTGGTCTACAGCTTGGACAGACAACATCTTGTAATTTTTGACGTACAAAGTGAACCTATTAAGTCGACCTGTTACAAAGTGTTAATGAGTGTCACCGTGACAAGAGTGATGGAGTGATGGTGCTGCTTTTCTGCATTTCTGTCTGTTAACCTTAGTTATTCAGTGCTGCCATTCAGCTCCTCTGCGTCCAGTTTCAATAGAGTACAGACCAACAGTTCCAATCACCATGGTGACTGTAACTAGGTGACATGGGGGCAGCCTGCAATGGCGTCAAAGAGAAATGAGAACGGTCTGGGCACGTTTCAGAGCCCCACACCACGGCTTCCAGTCACGCACTCTCATAATAGCCATGGGAGAAAAAAGCTGTCAAAACATGCTGAGGCAATAGGTGGTAGAGCTAGACATACTTACCATCAGCCTTGAGTGCTTCTCTTTGCAGTGCTGTACAGCAATGTCTGTCCAGTATGATTATAAACTCTTGAAGTTCTTAAAGGTGTGTTCTAAATTTAGGGTTATTTTAATGTGACATGCGTATTAAAATATTACATTCTAATCTTTAACAAGAAAAGGATGTTCAACTCTTTCACTCAAGTAGGTAAATATTGAAGTCTATGCATTGTCAGAACGTTTGCAACACTATAAAGTGTTCCTCTTATGCATTCTTCTCATGCATTTTCTCCCTCCTTACATCACTCATGGGTCGCCCACTCTAAAAGTATGATTCAGTCAGTTTCCACCCTGAAAACTGTGGGCTGGCCAAACATAAGCCACAGGCTGATAAAAATGTTTCATGTGGCTGAAGGCAAAAGCTGTGCTGAGTCAAGGCAGGAAAGCAAAAAGAGCCATGACCCTTTAAAAAGAAGGACTTGTATTTGACAAGCTAGTCCTCGTTAGCCCACTGCTCTAAACTGGCATTTGCGTGGGTGGGGTTCAGGGGTGGGACTCTAAAATAGGAGATCTCAAGGGTCTTGTGCATAAAAGAAGTGTAGTAGCAATGCTTGACTCAACAGAGTAGGCCTGCTTAATTATAGAAGTGTAATTGTAGGGAAACACAGCATTACAGGGGGCTGATAATTGTGCTGCAGTTGAAATCATGCATTGTGTATCCTGTATGGCTGCCTACTGGAACCTCTTACCATAATCTGCCATCAGTTTTGGCATTTAATCTGCTAATGCATTCATAAAAGTAATATTTCAATATTATTGTTGCTATATCATATTAATAATATTATTACAGTATGCTAACAAGTGTATGTTTTCAGTTCATACATGCATTCCCAACAGGCTAGGTTCAACAAATGTTTATATATATATATATATATATATATATATATATATATATATATATATATATATATATATATATATATATATATATATTAGAGGATGAGCATTTTCCTCTACTAATATGGGGCTTGATGTGTCTCTCAATTTATATGAAATTATTCATGCATGTCAGTTGAAACTGATGCTTAACAAGTGAATTTGTTTACCAACATTTTTCTTTACACTTTTTTTCATAAACAAACATAAATATACAAACTGTATTTGGCAGCATGTCGGGCGTTCTCTTACTTCCAGTGAAAGACAAAAGGCCTGAACACAAGTTAGCCAGAGGCGGGCTTTGGTGTTTTACTGGCTGAACCATTACAGAAGTATGGGCCGTCGTTTTTTATTGGCTGACCCGTGCAAGAGGGGCGGGTCTTTGTGTTTGATTGGCTAAGTCCTACTGCCATTCACCGTTCGTGCGTCATTTCCGTTGTCAGGTGGTGCTGCTATGGAAAGATGTGATCAGTCCGACGGGACGAGGCTCTTCAGCGCGGCGACGCTTTGCTTTTCCAACAACCAAACATCGCCTTTTCAAGCACACACCGCTTCGTGGCGGGCGGATAACAGGTTTATGCGCTACTCCTGAGAAGAAATCTGGCCAGAGATGTCGGCGGTTTTGTAGACGGCAGAGGATTCCCCCCGGCGGTTTTAGCTCGAGGTGAGTGAGTTGTTAAATGGCCCGTCAGTCCGTCGAGAGGCGGCCAGCTGAACGAGCTAATGATAAACCCAGCCGTGCGTAGATACACATACGGTTACCGCTTCCACGGGCTTCGCCTTGCATGGGGAACTGTGTGCCTTGATAACATTAGCCAGAGAGCACTGTTATCAGCTCGGTCGATCAACACAAGTTTAGCTGAAAAACCTGTCAGCTGAAAACGCTGTGGCTAGTTACGCTAGCTAGCTAGCTTAGTGCTCAGAACACACCGGCCCAGTTTGTTTTGGAGCCACAACTTCATTTGTGTCACTAAACTGTCCCATGTTACGTCCAGTAGTAAGCAAACATTTGCGGTGCTTAACCGTATAACGTTAAAAGAAGTGTAGCTATAATCAACTTATGAGCAGTCTACGCGTTGGCCCAGTCTTCCTGTGACTGATAGCCCAGTGTTATCACTTTCCCTACAGTCAACATTAAGTGCCTCCGTGAATTAGCTGGAAGGGTCAAATTGCTATTCAACAGGAGTTGGCAGCCCAGGAACGGTTTCGATGCTCTGTGTAGGGGGCGTTGAGTTGTAACGTTAGAAAACACTTGTCACTGTACACCTAGTGCTGATTTAGCGACGGTGCCTGTCAAAGTTTAGCCAGAAAATCAAGAATCGATTTTTGAGAATACATCATTAGTATCTTATTTAGCGATTCCTCACATTGCTGAAACGCGTGCCTCTAAATTTAGCTGGCTGGGTAGTGACACTGGCATGATGTTCCAAAGCCATTAGGCTCAGATAAATTACATCATTTGACCAACAACAGCAGCAAACTTAGCATGTGATAAAAGGAACCCCGAGCAGAAAATGCACAAATAAACAAATGGTGAACGTTTTCACTATCCCTTCGTACAACCTGTTTCTGTGTTTGCCCCACTGAACCGAACCACAGCTGGAGGTCTTGGGTGACGCACTGCAGCTCTAAATTTGAAGTCTTAAGATTGTTTAACAGCTATTTTGTGCTTCCTGAACTTACGTAATCCAAATATCCTTCCCAGGGCCTAATGCTAAACTGTGCATGAAGTGACATCAGAGTGGACTGAAAGAAGTGCATGAATCATGGCTTTGAATAGAAAGCGTGGACTGCAGTTAATGATGCAAACTATATCCTGCTTCAATAAGTGACTTTCATTCCTCTTTATGCTGGATGTAAATTCCTGGTCATATTTAGAAGTGGCATACCTTACTAGATAAGTGCATGGGGTGGTGTAACTGTGCAAAGCTTTTAGGAAAAAAAATCTGCTAATACATCTCAAAGGGTGATGACCATGTGATCATGTCTGTCGCTGGTGTCTGTCGCATTGTCAACAGTCTGGAGCTTGACGAGAGAAAGAATCCCTGTCGAAAGTGAGAATTTATGTACAATTGCAGCCAAATGAACTCCTACTCCCTCCAGACAAGCTGCGTTTAGCTACAGAATGGCATCAAAGGAGTTCTTTATGCTTATTCTTGAGGTTCAGAGGCACAAATTGTGAAGTCTCACAAGACCCAATGGCCTGATTTTCTGAATTGCCTGATTATGCTATATAGGAATGGTAACTGGTGCATATCTGAGGTGTGGGATAGCATTACATTACTTTTTCTATTTTCTGCCTGCCTCTTTGAGGGGTTTATATTTAGAACACCTTAAGGCTCGC
Source organism: Prochilodus magdalenae (assembly GCA_024036415.1). NCBI lineage: Eukaryota > Metazoa > Chordata > Actinopteri > Characiformes > Prochilodontidae > Prochilodus > Prochilodus magdalenae. The sequence goes on along the minus strand of JAMWET010001917.1, from coordinate 512,325 downwards.
ATATTTAATGGACTTTATTTTGAGTGGCCAAAGCTCTGCAGATGTTCAAGTGCACTCTCTCTTCCCACATTATGGGACGTGTGTGTGGGTTTTTTTTTTTTTTAACGTATATGATGTTTATCAAGATATTTCTTGTTTCAGACAAATCATAAGGCAAACAAGTACCCCAGGTGATTTGTGAGTCACACTGCATTAGTATTGAGCATGTACTTCCTTCTTACAGGAACCATTTGTTTCATCAAATAAGAGGAACCAATTTCCTGTCAAAATAAACAAACAGCTTTTCCCTGCTGAAACCGGCCCTAGTTGTTTACACTGTAGTTAAACATGGCTACGTCCTAAAATACAAATTCAAATATTGTTTTTTTTTTTTTTTTATTCTCTTTATTCATTTTAAGCTTCACTGTAATGCTAAATGCTTGAGGGTATTATGGGTTTCTGTGGGACTATTACAAAACGTGTGTCCTGCACTGTGCAGATTTTCAGATAAAACTTTCCAGATTAAGAGCAGAGGGATTAATAGTCAGGGAGCAAATGTTGAATTAAAACAGCAGAGTTCACCTATTTTGTAGACTTGACCTTCTTTTGGTGTGCATGTGCGTGTGTACGTAGGCCCATTGGTTGTATGTGGAGACCCTGTGCAGTCCACACATTTCCTGATTTTGAATGGACCAATGCTCACTGTGCCCATGCATATCTTATGCATGTGTCCCCATTTGTGTTGATGAGATCACATCAGGAGAATTCGCACCAGCCGCCATCCTCAGTTGTTGCAAATGGATCTGTGATGGCCTGCCATTCATACAGAGCTAGTGCTGTTGGCAAATCTGATTGCTATAAGGAGGTGGGGAGGGGTTATCTCTTACTGACACCAACCCCCATCCCCCACATACATGTTTTTTTTTTTTTTTTTTTCCTCCCTGTGACTCACTCTTTGCTGCCAGTCTACTGGAAGCCATCAGTAGCAGTGGACTGGATGTTTTCTTTCAGATTTGAAATGCAAAGAGTTGGTTTCCCTCCATCATAGATATAGTTGCTGTAGTATTGTGCTCAGAAAGTGTGACCAAAAGTAATTTTTTTTTTTGCCCATTATTTATCCATCCCTAATGTAATGTTTTTTTTTTTTAAATGTAATGTTTGATATTATTTGTTTAATTTTTACTCTAATTTCCTTTGGCTTGCTTTCATAGATCTACAGAATGTCTAAGCGCCGTGCCTCTGAGAGAGGGGCAGGGGAATCATCCGGCAGGGCCAGTAAGCTTCTTTGTCCTGGGATATCTGGCAACAATGCTAAGAGAGCTGGCCCCTTTGTCTTAGGTATGGAACCCGAGAATATCTGGTGCAGAATCTGCTTGTTTGATCTATATTTATTGGTGCACACAAAATCTATTTTAAGTTAACAAAAACAACAATGCCAAAGTTTGCTGTGGTTTGTTAAACTGAAGTTACTCAATTCTGAATGTAGTATGATGATGCTTTGCACTTGGTTTCACTTTCCTTTGCACGCTAAACTGTTAGAAACAGCTACTTGTTAAGTGAGAGCGGGGTAATAAGTGAGTGTACATTTGGGGGGAAATTGCATCCCAGTGGGCAAACTGTACCTTTTGGTCTGACAGCAGCTGTTCACTTTCACCACCTCCCTCTGTTTACTAGGGCCCCGACTGGGGAACTCTCCCGTGCAGAGCATAGTGCAGTGTTTGGCCAGGAGAGATGGGACAGATGATTTCTACCAGCTAAAAGTAAGTTGGCTTATCATTTTTCCTAACTAAAAAAAAATAAATAGCATGTGATCCTTTGAGAAGTGAAAACAAAAGCCCCAATGTTTGTCATTCCCAACCTTTAACCTTCCCTAACAGGCCTCTTCCATATTGTTCATTTATGACCTTGTACAAGGGATTTGCCTAACCTAGAGACGGCATCTAATGACTTACTTTATGAGGGGCCATTGTATAAGGAGTCAAAGAAGCCTTTGTTTGAGGAAAATTTGTAATTTAGAGATGCTTTACAACCTAGGATTTTAAGTGTTTATCCCCTTTCTTCTGTAGTGAGCTTGATTTGTGTCACAGCTGTATCTGTCTGTGCTGAACAAAGGGTGACGGGATATGGCTTCCTCTTATTAGAAGCTTTTATCGGGTCATCTGTGTTGTCTCAAGATCAAGAATTGGTCTACTTTGTCACCCCTGGAAAGATAAGCAAGTTGAGAAGCTCAGGATGCTTGTTGGGGTCGTGCCCTCTGAGCTTTCGTCTCTTCTTTAGATTCTGACCCTAGAGGAGCGAGTGGACACAGCCGGGGAGACGCAGGAGGAGAGACAAGGCAAGATGCTGCTGCACACTGAATATTCATTGCTGTCTCTGCTCCATAACCAAGATGGAGTGGTTCACCACCATGGCCTCTTTCAGGTAGAAACAAAACAAATGTTTCAAATACAAACACATCAAATGGCTTACTAGGAAAATGTATTTGGATTTGCTCCGTGTTCTGAGGTAATAGTCTCTCAAGACTTTTGTGCCCCATCAGCCTTTTTTTCTTTTTCTTTTTCTGTCCTATGGTTTCCTTTTTGCAACTGGGAATTAGATTTGTCACATTCTGCAAAGTCTTATTTGACTCTGTGTAAACATTATTTCTACAAGAACATTTTGGTGCACAGCTCTCTAAGTGACTCATCAGTTAGTTTAGTTTCTGTTTGAACCAGGCATTCTTCTCCCACTCACTCATCTGCCTCACTGCCGTTGCTGCACCTCCGCCTCTCCCAGCAGAGCAGAGATTCACAATTGCACGGCTGAGCTGTGGGTGCCATTCATTCAAGCGTGCACTATTGATTAGGTTATTATAGCTCCTCTCTTGAGGGGAACTGTAAAACATGGATCAGCAGTGTAAGCCAGCAGAGGCACTTTCGTCCTTCAGCTTATGCTATAAGCCAGTGTGCTTCCATATTTAAACCTCAAAAGTATGTATGTATGTATCTTTGGTACTGTTATGAATATTCCATAGTTTCAGGAAGAGTTAAGTGACTTCAGTCAGAACATCTTGTTGTTTAGATGTTTTGTGTAGGTCTGTGCTTTCCCTTTATGGCCCGTGTCTCATTCTCAGGATCGCTCTTATGAGGTTGTGGAGGACATGGAAGCCAATAAAGTGTGCAAGATGAAGAAGCGGATCTGTCTGGTGCTGGATTGCCTGTGTGCTCATGACTTCAGTGACAAAACAGTTGACCTCATCAACCTACAACACTATGTCATCAAGGAGAAGAGGCTGAGTGAGCGCGAGGCCATTGTCATCTTCTACGACGTAGTGCGAGTGGTGGAGGCGCTGCATAAGGTAAGCAGTTTCTTTTTAATGCTTAGAACAGATTCTAGCTCTAACCAAATTTAAACGGTTTGGGACTGTTAATATGTATTTTCTATTAAAACACAAAATGCAACAAGCATACGTTGCACCTTTTTTAAATGTTGACTCTCTTTCTCTGCAGAAGAACATTGTGCACAGAGACTTAAAGCTTGGAAACATGGTGCTCAACAAAAGGTAGGACTTCACCCCGTTGTTTTCCTTTACCCATTTACCTGCTGTGCTAGTGGAGCTAAGGACTTCACTCTGACATTCATTTGGCCTTCAGGCAGTGCTAAAGCAGGTGCTTATTCACCAAGAGAAGTCTGGCCTTGTTGACCCGCCCCACAGCCTGGAGAATATGTGTATGATTCAGTCCTGCGGTTGGAGTTTGGGAAGCAGGAGAGGGAGCCTCTTCCAGTGAAAATAAGTCAGCACGGAACGTGCCCTTGCTTTGTTCTCTGGAATGAGGAGGTGGGGGTGGATGCACATGAAGGCAGGGGCATTTCAGGTCGAAGCAAATCAGATTTTTTAAACCCCCTAGATTATAGATTATACTAGATTAATTATATATATTATACAAGAGTTTAAGTTGAAAGTTCAATGTACCGATTGAATAGTGAATGGTATTTCTATGTTATTGGTTGCTGGAAATGGCTTGTTAGCCTGCTGAACAAAAAAAAAAAAAAAAAAAACCTAAATTGTAGCTGATCACATTTGCAAGCATGTGTAGCTTGTGTCTGGGCTGGAGCCACATAAGGCTCACTCTAATACTCGCATCGGTCTAATCTCGGAACTCACCCTGCTGCACCATGTGAGCTGGACAGCATGCTCACATGATGCAGCAGAATGAGTTTCAGCCATCTCCCAGCAACCCCAGCTTTCTCAACTTGACAGTTTGGAGTTGCCTGCAGGCATGTGTATGTGGACTGTCCACAAGCACAGGGATGTTGTAGAAGCTTTGCAATTGGTCTTTTGTGCGGTGTAAACTATATAAGGATGCAGGACAGTTCTGGCCAAATTACATCTGATGGCTACATGTAGTCTCCTATGGTGATTAAAATAGGTCTCTGGTCTCACTGGCTCTTTGGAGCAGGAGAGAAGAACACTCTGTCCCAGCTGGAGACAATACAACACTCTGCCAAATGATCCATAGCTCAGAGCTGAGTCACACATGCACACACGTCACATTGGCAGGGCTCTCCCTCTGCAGTTTTTCCACATACCTCTCTTGCCCTTTCGTCTTTTCAACCTGTTCCTTCTGCTATTTGCAAAACATAGGCTTACTGGGTGCTAGGAAAGGAGCTGAGGATGTTGCACAGTAACAGCCCCTTTTTAGTTCATTTGGATAATGCTCTGGCTCTCGAAGATGACTGTACATGCAATCCGCTCTGAAACAGATTCTTGTAGATGATGTAATTCTCTGATTGTCTGCAGTATTCAGATGAGAGAACATCTCACTGAGGAGTGATTGAGATCATGGCAACGCAGTGTATGAATGACTTGATAGAAACTGCAGTTTTTTAAACGTTTTGGATGGAGTAGGTTAGTCTGGATTGAGGTTGGTTTAGGTACCTTGAAAAGAACTGTTGGAATGTTTTTGCACATTAATTTGGCTTATAAATCATATGACACAGAAATAGGTCTTGACATTAAATCAGTTGTGGTTGAATAGTCTAGTGGTTATTTACATTGTAAATCAAGGGTTCTCCGCAATAGGCCTGTGTGGCTACTAGCAAAGGAGGAGTGCAACTTGTATAACTCATGAGTCGTTTCAAGACTGAGACCAACTGATTAAACAAGAGGAATCGGTTGTACTTCTGCTTAATTGGAAACGGCATCCGTACTAGCCCTTGGTGGATAAGATTGCTCACCCTCTGGGCCTGTTTCATTAAGCAAGTTCAACTTGGGGTTTACTCACAAAACCAAACAATGGGTTATAGTTATGATGTTTATGACCGACAATCAACGCACAGAGCGTGAAGTCAAACAACCTGTTATTTTTTTAAAAAATGCATTAAATAATTTTAAGAATTTGCAAAGACTTTATAGAATTTGCAATGGTAAGAAAGCATCACTATTGTCACTGCATTAATGCATATTAATGTTACTGCTTTTTTTTTTCTTATTTTATTTGTTTCCTCTGCTATATGCATAATACTCCTTTCATGATTGACACCATGGAATAAAGGAAAAGAAAGTGACTTGAGGGGTCACCTTGGCATGTTTTGACTGCCGACTCAAATCTGGTTATTTTCCAGATTGATTTTTGATAGTCTGGATGACAAAAAAACAAATGAAATACTGTTTTTGCTAAATGGTCTAAATGGATCCAAGCCACTTTTGGAGGTGGATTGAATTCCATTTTTCTATTAGATTTTTACAGATGCATTTTTGTCTGGGCACTCTAGCCACTTAAGTCAGAAGTGCTTTTTATGTCACTCTCAATGTGACAAATTGATGATTTGAAGATTGACCGAGGTGCTAGGACTCAAAAGTGCACAAAAGATACTAATGCCAAAAAGTTTCTACTTCATGAACAGTGACTCGACAGAAAGATTGCTTGGAGGGCAAGGTTTCCCCTCTTAATTGTTCTTGTGTCCATGTTTGAAGTCTATGTCACTAGCGTAGCAACATAGTTACTGACGGCTATGTTCTTACCACAGCAACCCATGCAGATAGTGGGGTGATGTCTGGACACACAAATTCAATCTGTTCACTTACAAATTACAGTACTGACAGTTGTCTAAAAAAAATCAAGAAACAAATCTTGATTTACCAGCAATCTGAACATGGCCCTTTTGTCAGTCTCTGCTTCATCCACAAGCTACTAACCTGTCCTGGTGCAAGTTAGCTGTGCTGGAAGTTTCTGTGGTCATGTAGCCCAGAAAAATGTGATTCAGTTTTGTGGGACAGAAAATTCAAAGCCAGGTTTAATCAAGAATCAGGCCACTGTTGTAGACAGTCTAGCTTTGTGTTATAGAAGCAACCTTATATATAGCACACTCTCCCTAAAAATCACACCAGGGTTTTTTTATTTATTTTTATTTTTTTGGAACTTATGTTTGAGGAGCACTATAATCAAATGCATACTTCAGCACATTTTGAAGAATGGCAAATAAAGCTGTAGATTCAGTGTTTGATTGAAGTGGTTAGTTCAACACCTATGCAAGTGTTTAACAGGTGGTGTATGGGGTCTGTATTGTCCTGTGAGAAGCAGCTCTCTATTGTACTGGAGATTCCCTCGCACCTTTTTAAACAGCTGCCTCCACCCATTCACACCTCTTGCGTCCTGCCGAGTGCACACACTTTCCCTGTCACTGGGGTGCCTGTGCAACAAAGGCCACAGTATGTCTGCATCTGTGCATTTATCACTCACTAGGACTTCAGGTGTGTGTGTGATTAACGTGACACATTGTCACAATATAAATAAATAATAAAATAAGCCCTGAAACTGGATTTTAAGCAACATGTGGTGTACAAATGCAGAATAAAATCGTGTTCAGTTTTTGGTAGCTGTTTGGTTCTTTTTCTCGGATCTTAAAAAATAAATAGTGTAATATTTTGAATAGTTCTTAATGTGTCACAATGTTGGGCTTTTGATGCATTTTCAAGATCTGAATTTGTAGGACATCCAAAAAAACAAAGCTGTCTCAAAATAAAATTTTGTCTTTTCCTAAAAAAATCTGCTAAATGTTTAAACTTGAAGAGACAGCCCTTTTAATTATTAGGGTTTTTTTTGCTGAAGTTCACGATAGAAAAAAACTGTGCTGTGTTTTAAAAAATCTGCAGAAAGTTTAGGCTTAGAAGTTGGTTGCATTTTTCTGCTTCTCATGATCACAAAGTAATGCCAAATTCAAGAGTGTAGCTTGATTTACCCCTCTGTCTTCCAAAGATCAAAACTTAAAGTACTGTTTATCTGATGGCAACAAGTTTGATGGCCTACAAGGAATTGCGTGCTAATGAATCGCATGTTCTCTTTATCTATAATTCTTTGACTTTTAGTTCCAAGAAACAGTGGTTCCCCCTTTTATTTCCCTTGTGTATTTGTATTGAGTTTCAACTAGCAGTTTTTATTTACGAGTAAAATAAATTCATCATGGACTTTTACATGGTACTGTGAGTAATGTGCATGACCCACGTCTTCACAAACTTGTCTGTGTATACATGACAAGAAGAGAGGGGTTGTCTTGTAATAAATGCACACACATCCTCTACATCCCAGAATGACAGTGAAGCTCTTCTGATCTCTATTGCTTTAAATCTAGTTCCTGTTTTGCGAGTGTTGCCTAAACTGAGGAACTCCATTTATTGAAATGTTGCATGAAAAGTCCTGTGTTGCTCTCACACGAAGGCAGCTGTGTCAGGATTTTAGCCCTAAGACTTCCCCCTTACATTTAAATCTTTTAGTTTTCCCATTAGTAGGGCTATTTTTAGCTGCAGGGAGAGGCAAGAATTCTTCCGGTTTCCCTCATGTGTACGGGAAGTGGAGATGAAGTGTTGTGGGTTAGCATCCTGAGGGACCCTTGTGAAGAGAGCAAGTAGGCTTCGGCACTGCAGCAGGAATCGAGTAGCACCAACACAGATGGGTTGTGTTTCACAAAGGAAAAAGATAAAGCCAGTGGGAGGAAGGAGACATTTGTACTGGACTCCCTTTGAGTTTAAGTTATCTGGTTAACTGAGACGCTGCTTTGAGAAATGGATCATTCTTTGTGAAACAAGTCTTAGCGGTGGGATCTAAACAGGCTCTATGTCGTAATCCAGACAGGCACCACACACTTCCGTTTACGTTCTATAAACAGCCAGTTTAAATTGATAGGAAACTCTCCCAGGAAAGCAGAAGGCTCGTGGAACAGCCCTAATTGTAACCTTGCATGTTTGTGAGTCATTGTCAGTGTGTGAAAGTGAGAGAGATTTGGAGAAGCAGTGGAAAAGAGGATGTGACTGAGAGAAGGGTTTCATGAGTAAAGCTCCACTGATGAGCTTCTACAGCTGTGTTTTTGGCAAAGCCATATCCATTAGCTGTTCCTTCCATAGCAAACTGTCTGTTGAAGAGGTTGCTCCATGCAGATTGGCTTTAGTGAGCAACAGTTTGTGTGCCATGCTATGAGAAATGGCTCCCATCACTCCTCTTTACTGTGAAAGGTTAGTCATCCATGCCACAGATTGACTCACTTGTTTGTCGAAGTACAGCCGCTGTGTGTACTGTCATGTTTAGTTCTGTTCTCAGTAAAGGCAGGGCATTGCAATTTCTACTGCACTCCATGGCTCCCTGCCACCCACAACAGTTGTGATGACAGAGTTGAAAATATCAGACGTGTTCATGCAGATACCAACAGAGCTCACCTACCAACAGTGTGTGTGGCGAGGTGGGGGGGTGAGTTTCAGGAAGTGTTTGGCTCCATGGAGGGTTTTTTTTGTTTTGTTTTGTGTTTACCCTCCCCCACTCTACTTCCATTTTCTGCTGTATGTCCAGTAAATGGAGTTTTGGAAATGCAGACCTTTCTAAAATATTTGATTTGGAGGTGGCGAATAGCCTTGTGGTAGGAGAGACCAGCAACTGAAGGTTGTGGGTTCAGATCCTAGCTTTGACTGGCTATTCCGATCACCCCAGTCAACACTGCTCTGTTAGCGATGCTGTGCAGCTCCAAGACTGTACATACTTGGGCTGCAAAATGACAGAATATAGGCTCCAGTACAACTTATTCCAGCTAAGCATTAGTCTACTACATCAAAATTCTAAACTGCTGCTAAGATTTAGTTTTCATCTGGATGCTTAGCATGTGTTCTATGTTGCAGGACACATCGGATCACCATCACCAACTTCTGTCTGGGTAAGCATTTGGTGAGTGAAGAAGATTTACTGAAGGACCAGCGAGGCAGCCCAGCCTACATCAGCCCAGACGTCCTGAGCGGTGAGATGTTGTGCTTGCATGTGTGTTTGTGTGTGAGAAAGAGAGTGAGAGGCTATGACTCACCCTCCATGTCACCACTGTAATCAAAACTCATAAACTCAACCACCCACGCTGCACTGATCACGACAGCAATCAGAAATGGCAGGAATGACTGAGGGTTGGGTTTACTCAGGTAGATTATTACCTATATTTTTGTTCTCACCAGTCTTGGTATGTCTATATGAAAAAGTGGAGTGTGCTTAATCAAGGACTTGCTGATGATGAAGCTCTGCCCGTTCTTGTGTTCTGTGACTAAATAGACTCTTGCTTTTAAATAAACATGTCCAGCAAAATACCTTAGATCTGGTAGTCCTGAGCATGAGGGTACTCATGTTTCTGCTTTACCAGGTGGGTTTAAAGGGCGGTTAGTCTCATTTTGTGTGTGTGTGTGTGTGTGTGTGTGTGTGTGTGTGTGTGTGTGTGTGTGTGTGTGTGTGTGTGTGTGTGTGTGTGTGTGTGTGTGTGTGTGTGTGTGTGTGTGTGTGTGTGTGTGTGTGTTTTCGCTCGCTCCCGTTCTTGTAAAAACAAAGGGAGCTCGGACGTACATCAGCGAAACGTGACAATAGAACAATGAAGCACTGCCTGAATGAGTCATCTGCATGAGTCACACTGAGGGAAACAACTACTCCTTCCTTCTCTCTCTCTTTCTTTCTTTCTGTGTCTCTGTGTTTCTCTATTTTCTGTCTTTTCATTCTTTGTTTTTTCTCGTCTTGCACTCTTCTATTTTTTTTTCTTTCTATTTTGGTTTCTGCTTTTAATATTTATGGAGCAGAGAAGTGCGGATGTCTTGTGCATGTATGATTCAGGCAGACATGCTATAAAGCTTTAACACAGACACGTATCTGCTGTACATGGCATGTAGAAGGTGTCATTTCTGGTTCTGTCATTAGCAGTGACTCATGAGCTTTTCTTCATTTCTTGTTTTAATTAGCTATTTATGGCTGTAAACAGAAATCCACTGCATGAGTGTTCAGATTATTTGCTAGAGTCTAGTCTGATATATTTTTTTTCACAAACAGGACTTTGTCATACTACATTATGAAATCCCCCCCCCCCCCCCTTCTTCCCCAATAATACATCTTTTGGCATAGATGTTCTGAGTAGGGTGTTTTATGGCTGGGTCATGAATCTGGGAGTTAGAAGTTTTTGTAGAAAAACTTCTCGTGTTTGGTAGAAAAGTTGGACTGCACTTCAGTTATCAACTCTTGTTAGGAACTTGTTAATCTTGTTAACCCATATAGTACCTTTTTAATGAGGTTTATAAGACCAGCAGCTTGCGGCCTTGATTGTGTTCCTTAATTGTTTGTGTAACGTAGAGTTACACATCCAGCAGTTCTCCAGCATAGTCTCGCCAGAAAATATTGATGCATGTCAACGCCTGTTATACAGTACATCCTTATTACTGCTTCTAATTGTAGGGTTTTGGGCAGTAAGAAAATGACCCACTATGGATAATATTTGAAAGCGCTGGGCTAGTGCGTTTGTATGCTTACAATATTGGATGCTTTCTTGCAGGTCGGCCATACCGTGGAAAGCCCAGTGATATGTGGGCTCTCGGTGTGGTACTGTTCACCATGCTCTATGGCCAGTTCCCCTTTTACGACAGCATACCTCAAGAACTCTTCCGCAAGATCAAAGCTGCAGAGTACTCCATCCCAGAGTGAGTGATTCACATGCCTCTGTTTTTAACTTTTATGTTTGTGTTGGAAACATTAAAAAGGGCAAGTTTGTTCTATTTTCTGTAAACTTAATTGAGCATTTGGTTGGTGTAATTGTTTATTTTAGTATTCTAATGTTCTGTATACACATTCTTGTGCAGGGATGGGCGCGTGTCTGAAAGCACGGTGTGTTTGATCCGTAAGCTGTTAGTGCTGGATCCCCAGCAGAGGCTGACTGCAGCAGAGGTGCTGGAGTCTCTTAGTGGAATCATCGCCTCCTGGTGAGTCCCAGCTGACTGCTTACTACCTGCACTCTGCAATAAACTCTGCTGAAGTCTTGTACCTTCTGCAACACATCAGTGGGTTGCATAAGAGCAATAGCAGTTTTTCCCAGTCCACTAGTATTCAGAAGCCTGTCTAAAGTTTGTCTGTGACTTCAACAACAGTATTTTATAGATCCTTGGTCATCAGTCTCTGAACTCTACCTTGTAGGCAATCCGTCTCATCAGTGAGTGGCCCCCTGCAGGTGGTGCCTGACATAGATGATCAGCTCAACCAACCAGAGCATCTGCAGGAGGTTAGTATCTTACAACGTGACTCATGTTTTTATCATTTTTCAGTACTTGTAAATGTAGGTATTTTAATGATCACCTAATTGTACACTCCTTAAAATCACAACAGATGTTTACCAACACTATTGCCGAAATTGTGTGATTAAAAAGTCGGAAACTAGACAGAATATTATGTCAAACAGCAGAAATATTTTTTCAGAAACTAAAAAATTTTGGCAGTATTGAAATGTACTTTTAGTTGAGTCTATTTATTTATGTCATCTAAAACATTGCATTCTATTCTTGTATCTTCATTAGTAGTTTTAGAGGTTTGGACCCTATTGTACATGGAGAAAAAGATTGCAATGTGGTGCTGGTACTTTGCAGGCTTCATAGTTTTCACATTGATTGAGGCTGTTGAAAATGATGTCCAAATATGTCCAAAATGATTAACATCAGTGTAGATGATAAACTTAAAGCTGTAGACTAGCAAATTGATAAAATAACAAATAATTCTTTATAATTGAAATATTAGGATAAAATCATAAAGCAGAAAAACGTGAAATTGTTTGATTACATATAAAATTTAAATGATTATAATTTATACTTGCTGAATTACTATATATTTAGATATCTTACTAATTTGCAATACTGATTAAAGCTGTGTGTGTACAATAGCTGTAGCTGTATGAGTAAATTCCTCTCTCCTTTGCTGTGCTGATCAGGTGAAGGTAACGGAGGAGTCATCACAGTATGAGTTTGAGAACTACATGCGCCAGCAGCTGCTGCTGGCTGAGGAGAAGAACACTATCCATGAAGCCAAGGGTTTCCTCAGCAAGAGGCCCTTTGGCAACGTGCCACCAGTAAGGCGTTTGGGCCATGACGCTCAGCCCGTCAGCCCACTGGACGCAGCCATACTGGCCCAGCGCTTCCTCAGGAAGTAGCACCATGGCAACGCCTGCAGCCAGGAGCAGGTCACTGTGAGCGGGGTGCCCCATGGAACCAGCCTTGTGTGTGGCTGTGTGTGTGTTTGGGTGGAGAGATGGTGTGTCTATTATTATTATTATTATTTTCTTTTATTTCCCCGCTCCTCACATCTGTTCCTCTCATTGGCAGAGGAAGTGGACTCTGGCTTAAGCGCCACAGCGAAACTGTGGGGCACGGACCCCTAACATTTCTCCCCCTCCCTCTCACACTGATAGACGTTATCAGCAATACCAGAACTGAAACATGTAGCAAATGGGCACACACATGCATACATACATGTCTTACTTTCTTTTTCTACTCTCTCAGCACTTTCCATGGGAACATCTCCGATCACCGGACCTCCATCTCTCCCTCTGCCCAATTGTCCCTTTTCCCCTGTAACCAGACCCATCCACATCTGTCCCACCTACATCCACAAATGCAAATCTACCTCTTACAGTCTCTCTTTTTCTGTCTGTCAGTCTGTTCAGAACTATGCTTTTGATTCTGTTGAAAACAAGTATCCAAATATGGGGGTAGTGCCACAAGCACATGCTTAACAGCATTATTATTTTGGTGTGGAACTCCTTTGGCGTGTCAAAACCAGCGATTAGTTTTGCCTCATAATCTGAATAAGCTTTTTTTTCCACTCAGAAAAAGTAGCATTTTACATAATGTTCTGTATTTTTCCCATTGTAGATTAAGTTGCTCAGTCTTGCCAGCTCTAACCTCAGTTATGAAATCGTACTATAACACAAGGTCTCTTTATTCCTTCCTCCCTTAATTGGGCATTCACAGGCAGCTAAGTGTAGATGCCAAGAATGGGATGGAGAGTCACCTCTTTACATCCTGCAGCCCAGTGAGGTACGAAAGCTTTTGTTTTAATTTATTTTTATAGATTTTTTTTTTTTTTTTGGGTGATAATTTTGCATCTAATCCCAAATGGACTTGTTTTATATAGCCAGCACTCCTTCTTACACCCCCCCACCTTTACATGCCTTCTTGTGCTGGTTATTGTGCTGGTAGCACGGCATGCTGAGGGTTATGGTCAGCTCTGTAAAAAGAAAGGGGTAGCCTGAGGTGAGGCGAGGTCATCAGGAAGCCGGAAAGTTTAGGCTGCAGTCACGCGGAAGTGTAAGCTCCGTTAAGCCCCATAAGCGCCTCCCTTAAGCTCTCCTCCGCTCCCATAGTAACCCAGGCCGCTTGCACTTGAAAATCAGCTAGCTCTTTGAAGTGCATCTCCTGCATCGAGTTCATGGTTCTCTTGTGCTGATTAAGCGCACAGCTACCATTCAGACCCGTGTGTAGGGAACTAAACCCAGAATTCGAACCCAGAGTAGTCAGCATTAGCCAGGAATGTATAACCAACCCTGATCTGCGCCTTCCATCATTTTAATCCATAAACAGAAACTGAGGATAATCGTCTCAGTACAGTGGTCACCTCAATATGTTTTTTCTCCATCACTTTTGATGTGAATGTTGCAGGCTATAAGTATTTCCGGTCTTGTTTTGGATGGTTTCCAATACCATTTAAGCTACTTGTATGAATCATAGCCACTGAATATCTTGCCTTAGATTGAGAGATTGTCATTTCAACAGTGAGCAGTGAATATGTATCTTTGATGCTCTGGTATAGCTTAGTAAATAGGTGGTTTTCTACAATGGGCCTGTGAACCTGTGACTTAGTTTGTGAGGTCCTGGCTGGTTCCACTAATTTCTTTTACAGAAAAAAAACTAATCCAGTACTGTACTGGTCTCTGAGCTTCTCACCTAATCATGTTGTTTATTTTCTTGGATTTCCAAGGCTGAATCAGCCCTGTAGGCAGCATGAGTGAATCTGCTTGGCTTTTGTAGTTTACTTTTTTTTCTTATTCCTTTTCATGGGTGTTCATTTATTTATTCGCTATGTAAAAATGGACTTGCTTTCATATGTTATTTTGAACTCCCCCTGTCCTCTTAAGGTGTGAAGTATCATGAGATCCTTTATATAATCTGACTCTAAAGCATTGCTGTGATCTTTCCCCCAACACCCCCAAGTAACCAGTGAAGGTTTATATTTTTCTTATTTTTTTTCTTTTCCTTTTAAAATCTTGAGTAAATGTTGCCACAATCCTGATGGTTTATTAAGCTAATAACGAGACTGACTTTGCATAGCTCTATTTTTACGCAACCTAAATTATAGTTCACGTTAGACAGAAACGATGTAGAGATTATCCTGCAAGTTTAATTACAACACCGTACTCCGGCCAGTGTGTACATACCATCTCGATGGCAAGTTGCATCTGTAGTACAAAAACCAGTAGTCTGCCATCCTGCAGAGTTACACCAGTGCTTTAACGCGTGATTTTGCCTGCCACAATTGAAAGCATTAGTCTACTCCCACCTCAATGTGAATATTTTAGGGTATAAAGCAGTATTGTAGATGGCATGCATGCAAGAGAAAGGGAGCGAATGGGTTTGTTTGCTTGTGAGTAAATTATCTATGGGGAAAAATGTAACGCCAGATCCCTCTCTCAAATGGGGGAAAAAAACATGAGCGCCCAATCATCCATTAGCAGCAGGGCGAAGTAGTGAGGCCTCAGTGCCATCTCCTCATCGTAAATCTGTAGGTTTACAATGTAACTGTTGCTGGTGTTTTGTGTAGTCAGTACCTAACCAAGAGGAGCTACGCTTAGGTCATTACTCCTGTTGAATGCCTGCCCCATTTAAGCGTCTGAAGAGGATCGCTCCCTGCATAGACAGTTTTCTGTAGCGCCCTTGGCATCAGATGGCCAAGTTGTATTTCCAGCATGAGAAGTGTACATTGTTTATACATTGAAAAGAAACCAATGCATGACTCAGATGTGCGAGATGTGCCACAAGATCTCTGCAGTTAGCATACCAGATCGTTGGGATGGCTGTGGGTGGTTTTTTTTTTTTTTTTTTTTTTTTTTTTTTTTTTTCAAAAGTGAAATTCATAGTCCCATTGCAAATACACTAAAAAAAAAACGAGAAGACACATCTCAGCCGTGATAAAACAGGAGGTTTCGGTTTGAAGTCAGAGCAGTTTTTGTTTGGAAGTATGATGATGATTTTTTTTTTTTGGTTTCCCCTTCCTCCTTTCTTCTCTTGTTCTGTCGTATAAGCATTTGCATATTTTACTAACTGGAAACTTCAATTGGTGTAGAATAAGATGATGGTGAAATTAGTTAAAAGCCCTAAAGTTTGGTGTTGTAAGCTGCTTGGTTGGATAGATATCAAAGAAGAAACTGGGAAAATGTACAGAGATGAAAAAAAAAAAAACGAATTTGTATAAAAGACATATTTTTGTACTTCATAAAATCTCTACATGCATGTCAGCAATAAACTTTGATATGGAAAAAAGTCCTGCTTTATTTGTTTATTTATTTGAGCTAGTATACATGCCGATTTACTCAGTAAATTCTATTGCCTTCATCATTTTCCAAAGAACTGAAGAGCTTTTCTTGGGAAAGTGGTCAAACATGAAAACAGTAGCCTGGATGACATTCCAAGGAGTGAAGCTAGAACTTCAAACAGATCTTTAAAGACATGCTGTGCTAAACAGCTTAAGAGCTAAGGAGTTCCTCACATTCTAATGGCAGGGCTCATTTTACCTGTCTTCATCTAACAAGGGATTTCTGACCTTTTGTAAGTAATTTGTTCTGTACAGCAGCGTATTGCTGTTGTGAACAGGCCAGAAGTGAAAGAAAAGTAAGGGATCAGATTACATAGAGTATGTGTACAGCTGATTTTAAGGTGCATTCTGCCCTCTAGTGGCATATAGCTGACAGTAGACCTCTGCAGAGGCCCTTCTCGCGACAGTAAGATCAATGCTGTCATAAACATTCACTGTAACTGAAAAAAGATGAACAAATACCAATTAAGGTTTTTATACTACTACCGTTTGCCTCAGTAGTACAAGTACTAGTGTTATTAATGTCAAAATTGTTACTACAGTGGTTTGAACAAAATGAACACAAACTAGAGAATAATGCCTTCAGCAGTATATCACCTTTTAGTTTGGATACTAACTGCTCCTATTGAATGATTTAATAATGATTATTAATAGTTAATAGACAATTGTGAGGGTTATTAAATTGATTGTATTTTGTAGAGGCTCTTTAAACATCAATGTTTAGTCAAATATGCTTCTTTAAAACAACTTGAAACAAAAATTGAGAATTTGCTTCTTTTTTTTTTTAATGGTGTTTTAAGAGTGGAATATTCACGTAGATACAGGCACTGACACCTATGGAGTTATTGTCAGTTATTTCAACTAAAGGAGTCTAAAAGAAGAATAACGAAAAGGTGCAAAAGGCTGTATTTTTGTTTTTCTGTTCCTCTAGAGTGTTAGTACAGATGCTTTAATAAGGCCAGATGACTTACAGATTAATTTCTAGGCCTCTAGTGTGCAGCAGACGTTGGAGGAGGAGGATTAAATCATTTCAGTGCTTATAACTTGTATAACATCATGTTGAAGTAATTACGTGAATGTTTCTAATAATGCCAACATCCGAATACAGGAAAGGCTGCTTGTTAGTGGTCTGTGTGGAAATGTTTCTATTGCTGGCCTGCATGCTACACTATATAGCCAAAAGTATGTGAAAACCTGTATATCGCACCCTTCTGAGCCTGGCTGACATTACTTTGCGGCTTTGACAGCCTCCACTTTTCTGGGAAAGGTTCACTCAAAATTTTGGAGTGTGCATGTAGGCATTGGTGTTGATCTTGGAGGAGAAGGTCTCATCCGCAATCGACTTCCAATTCGTTCCAATTCATTACGAAGATGCTTAGTCGGGTTGGGGTCAGGCCTCACTAAACTCATCAAACCATGTCTAAATGGAGCTTGCTTTGTACACAGGGGTACAGTCATCCTGGAACAGGAAAGGGTTTCCCACAAACTGTTACCACTGTTAAATTTTGGAAGCATATAATTGTCTAATGTCTTTGTATTCTGTCGCATTAACATTACCCTTCACTGGCACTGCGTGGTCAAGGCCCATAATCCCTCCTCCACCAAACTTTATTGTTGGCACTATGCCCTCCCTGTAAATCATGCTCCCCTGTAAAACAGATTCATTCAAAAGACTAAGTGGAGCATGATTCATGTTTCCACTGCTCCAGAGTTGGTGGCATGCTTTACCGCACTCCATCCAGAGCTTGTCATGGTGAATTTTAAATCTAGATTTGTGATCAGCCACTCAGTCATAGAAACCCATGTTATGACGCACCTGAGGCACAGGTTTAGAGCGATGTTGCTTTCAGAGGCAGTTTCGAACTGCATTTTGAGTGATGCAACCAAGGATAGATGCTATGCGCCTCTGTGAGCGCGAGTGGTTTACTGAGCTGTTGTCATTCTTAGACACCTGCAATTGAATGTAGGTCCAAAATTTGTCTTTGAAGCAAAGGTGGTATTCTGTGACAGCGCCATGTTTAAAATCACTAAACTCTTTCTACTGCCCGTGTTTGTTTATGGAGACTACATGATGTTTGAAATTACCCACCTGTTAGCAATGAGCTTGGCTGAAACACCTGAAGTAAAATAATCAGAAGGGGTGTCCACATATTTTTGATGATGCCGTGCATTTAGACCTTGGGAACAGACCTTAAGCAATGCGTTGCAAATTTATATGGGATGCCATCTACCTAGAAAATATGTAAGTTATGGAACATTAATAAAAGGGACACTTAATGTACTCCGTAAAAAACGGAGAAAGAGAAGGATGTATCTGTGGCTGAGTTAAAGGAACAGTGCAATGTTTTCCCCCTCAAAATTAAAATTCAGTTTACAGGGTTTAAAAATACTTTTTTTACATTTGTATAAACATAGATTAGTGGACTATGAGACAAATACTTCCAGAGATAAAGGCATGAACAAATGATGTCATTTGGGTTACTGTGTGTATTAATTCCCTAAAAACTTTAAAGGAAGTCATTTTCCATTAATTATTCTAATTATCTATTAGCAGTATAGGACCTTATTTGTGTTTAATGTTCTAGCTAGTTTAGACCTATAAAGGCGGCCATCTTTACAAACTGCCTGTAGCACAATACTGGACAGTTTAACATGCTTAGAGTAGAATGCTTACCGTCATTTCTCTCATGTCAGCCTACAGACATCTGTGTTGGCTAGCGTAATGGCAAGTGAATTGGGGAGAGGGTCGGCCATCTTGCCCACCCAGAGATAGTGATGCCAACAATGCTATCTTGGACTTCCTAACTTTGTTCATGAGGGGAGGAATACATACAGAAATGCACAACGTTTAGACCATCACAGAACAGTATCCAGGCAGGATGATATGCTTTCTGTTTATACCTTATCACATCTCACCACAGATGTCTGGTTGATTTAGTCCAAAGTAGTTTAGGTGCTGTTATAAATCTTTTGGGTTTTTTTTTTATTTATGAGGACGCCCGCTAGTTTTCTCTGTTGTTAACATTTTGAACAGATCTTTGTTGTTTACTTCAAACATGCTAAAGTGGTATAGTGAGGGTTCCCAATCCCCGGATAATTAATAAATGAGTTGAATTGTGCATAGTGTAACGGGCTTGGGCGCTGGGTGAAGCCTCCCGGGGAGAGAGATGCAACACGTTAGCTTCTTGCCCCGACCTCTGTAGAGAAACCCACGCAGGAGACGGCCATTGCGGCGTACTGGAGACCACTTATCGGGCATGGGAGCATCCACACCTCGTTTATCACAACCCGGATAACAGCAGTGCAGCAGAACATACAGGCTACAACCTGGAGCAACCATCCCGCGTACATTAATTACTATTAATCCGTTAACGTTTCTTCTCTCTCTCGCTCACCAGATACAGCATGCATGCGCTCAATACAGGCACTTAAAGTGACGGACTGGGATTAGACGCTTTAAGAGCATTTAACTAACAGCTAATAGGTCAATGCACAATACCAGACCTTAACACACACATACATTATATTCACACAAGGCACCCATGTGTGCAGTAATGGTGCAACTAAACTCAGCAAACAAATTCCTCCACGTTGTTTGTTGCAGAAATTTCTGGTCCTTTGTTCTTTTTACCAGCACTTTTGAGTTGTCTGTGGCATTTCCAAATCTTGCTCAACAAAAAAAAACAAAAACAAAAACAAAAAAAAACTAGACTTGGTGGCAAACAATCAGCACATATATATTAATTCTGCATTACCACTGATCTCAGGTCATTGCATGTAAATGTAAGAGCTCATTATAATTTTGTGTTATAAAAAAAGGGCAATGTTTGTATGGCTGCAGTGGCTTTCCTGTCCTGAGAAAAACAAAATAAAGGCTTAGTAGTTTCAGGGTGAATGCAGCGTGGGAAAGACCATGTATAAAAGAAAGGTATAAGCTCTCAGGAACAAAATCCTGAAATCCAGTATCTAAAGGATGTATAATGTTTTAGTTTCCACCACTGCCTGTTTGGTGTTTTCTCCAATGTTGTTCCACTCCTGGAGGTCCCAGAACTAATTTCATGCTTTAGAACTATACAAGCCCATTGCCTAAACCACTACCACTCACTGTTTCCTCCACAATAAAGACCCAGACCAGTAATCTGTTAGTGATCTGATACACTGTCATTAAATCAGAGACTTTTTAAAGAAATGCTTTGTTGTGGGCAGGTGATCTGTTGTTAGCTGCCCAGATGGGACTTTCCAGTCCCTTGGCACACAGTCTGGACTGAGAAAGCTTGGTTGGATTGTGGTTCATGCTGTCACACTTTGGATGTGCAGAAGATTTAAGGGTTTTATGGAAAGAGATGTAAATATATGGCTGTCCATTTATTTGCCCAGAAAACACTTCTGTTAAAATAAAAACAGATACACAGCACATTGTAATGTGTGTGAGTGTGTCCAGGAATT
Organism: Prochilodus magdalenae; assembly: GCA_024036415.1. Classification (NCBI taxonomy): domain Eukaryota; kingdom Metazoa; phylum Chordata; class Actinopteri; order Characiformes; family Prochilodontidae; genus Prochilodus; species Prochilodus magdalenae. Next base: position 492,013 of record JAMWET010001917.1, on the reverse strand, counting down.
CCAGTATTTATAGTTCATATAGTCCATCCAATACCTACTTCAGCTAATCAATCCATCAGTAAATGAAACCAGGTGTGCTGTTGATTTTAACAAATTCTATCAAAATGCTATACTAGACTTTTGCACAGTACTGCATGAGAACCGTATGAATATATCAGAACCATCAGTAACTGTTATATGTCTGTTTTATTCACATATATACCATGCTACCATGCACATATAGACCTTTTGGTCTCTGAAACCTTCAGTAGTCTTGCAGAGAATTCCGCTTAGTTTCCCAGAATTCTGCATCATTCAAAAAAGAAAGAGAAACCTACTGACTCAGATTTTTTTAGCCAAGGTGATGGGAACCAGATATCCTAATGTGCACAAAGCAAATTTAGCCCTTTTATTTGTATTATTCAAAACTAACAGTGATTCTACGTCACCTGAGTAGTTTTTTCATGTTGATGATGGTGAAATAACAGTGAATCTAAAATAATGTGTTGTGTTAGACATATTCTTCATAAAAGCACCCACCATGTACTCACTCCACTTTAAATGTATCTAGAAATATGTTTTCCCAAATCTACAAATATGCCCCAAATCTTTACCTCAAAGCTATTGTAAAGTAATGGTTCAAAACCATTGCGTAGTATAACTTTGTGTAAGAGCGTTTTAGAGACAATAAACTCTTCAGACATCTGGTTCCTGTCACCTGTAAACAATTGTGAGCTTTTAAAAAAAATAAATGCTGCATTTTAAATCAAACCAATATAAACATTGTGATTATGCAGAAATGAATGGCATTCCAATTTAAGTAACTTAACAACAGTGGGGTGTTTGATATGGCTTTCTGGCTATCAGTGTTGTTCACAGAGTCTAACTGAAATCTGAAAGTCCGAATCTTAGCACAGATCTTTTGAGATGTTTTCAGAGCAGAGTGAGCAACAAAATCTGACCAAATCTAAGCCACTTTCATGTGGCATCTGTAATAAGGACATTTAGATCAGGTCAAATCAAATGTTTTCACCTCACATGCATGTATACTATCTTCTTTCATTGTCAGTGCCAATGAGCGTCTGACCAGTTTTCACCTTCTCACTTTAACTGTGACCAGTTGAGAGCTGACCAGAGCATGTAATCTTTGTAATGAAGGCTATTGCTGCTAGATCTTCCATTTGCCATCGTTCACAGCACATGTGGATAATTTACGAGACATCACTGATTAGAATGTGTGCATGCACAGAGATATATGTGGCTCCTTTATCAGCTATCAAGCATTTACAAACAATCAAAGAAGAACTGAGCAATAAGGTGTACTGAGTCAATAAAGCCTGAGCTTTTGAATCTGTGTTTTTCCCCTATCTTCTAACTAGGTGTTGTTGTCCTTTGGCCTGGTCCTTGTCATCTGGCATTAGACTTCTGCTTTGTCAAGCAGGAAAAAGTCATCCAGATCATTTGCTGAGCTAAGAAAGAATGTGAGTGGGTGAAAAGCAGCACTAGACAGAGTTGCATGTAGTATTTTTGTGAATCACCTTTCCCCCCCGGATTATTTGAAACACATTTAGCACTGATGGGCTGCTGTGACTCCGCCCCCTGGATACCTCAGCATCAAGCATTCCTGCACTCTCCATATCAGAGACGGTTGTAATTCGCTCTGGATAAGAGCGTCTGCTAAATGCCTTCAATGTAAATGTAAATGTAAATATCAGAGAACAGATCCAGTATAATCTTATATCCTACAGTACATCTTATATTTAAGCATTGTATAAGGAACCATTAAAAGAAACAGTCTATAAACAGATAGAAAGAATAACCTCTGTCGCTTCTCCACTGAGTTACGAAACTGAGATGTTAGACTATTTGGACATTCTGTCTGTTCTATTTTTAACTAAAGCAAATATCTAAATTTTGGCAGGATGCAGGGATCCCAGAGTGTCTGTATTCCTAAATACCGCTCACCCCTCGCCTGTCCTGTCAGGCAATGTTTGGGTTATTTTATTCACATGGCTGTTTTGTTAACTGTGGTGTTTATGTACAGTACAATGAGTCTGATTACAAAATTCATGTCATCCATGTTATATATGGTTTCTTTTATCAATCAGTCACTTTTTCTCAACAACAGATGTTGCCCTAGAAACATTTTCAAGTTTAAACAAGTAATTGTGAATAATGCCCAGTTGAACTGACAAACATGTCCGGCCTTTAATTGAAGACTATTTATCGCCTGTGGTCCTCCAGAGAAAATCGTCTTTGTTGTCCTCTTTATTTTCAGCTGCCTGTTCTGTGGCATTATTCTCCATTCAACTCTAAAACTTCACTGATTCTTTTATCCAGAGGCTCAGATCAAGACCTATGCAGTTGAAGCCTCTTGCTTTGATGGAGTCCATGCTGAGCTGCCCTCTGGGTCCCTGCCTCTAAGGCTTTTCTCTCTCTGGGCTTGTATGTGTAAAATATGACTGTGCACTGCTCTCTGTGGTGATTTATCTCTCCTTCTGCTGGGCAGCTGGGGCCCAACACACTAGACCTACAGATACATTGTATGCAGGGTGTGTATGGTGGTCAGTGTTATAAAAATGGAAAACAACACAAAAACATGATTTTTGAGTTTTACCTCATCATTCCAAATGTAGTGCTTGCAACACGTTACAGAGCAAAAGGCTGGGTTAGGAGCACGTTAGCCACAGTGTTACATCACATTTTAACAGCACTGAGACCAAAGACACCAAGTGATCCAGTTTTAAAAGAGGAAATATTTGGCATTGTTATACAAAACTCAAATTGTACAGAATATTTGTAGGCATATTTTGATCTTTATGATGCCATGTTTTCATAGGGGAGTCAGTTGTGGACTGCAGGCAGGCCAAAAAAGTGGTGTTCGATGTTACCTATCCCATCTTGATGGTTTATAATGTGTATATGTTTCCGTAAATAATCTAAAAGGTTACATGACTACATGTTTCTACTGTGCATTAGACCATTTCCGACAAGCTTGTGGCCAGAGTATGTTATTGACAGCATGGCTTCCACTGTGCATGGTACAGTCTGAACTTGCATTGGTTGATGCAGTGACTAATAATTTGTCATCCATCACACAGTGGCATCTGTGTGATGGATGCCACTAAAGGTCATGGGCATTCACTTGTAATTTTCATGTGATTCCTTGAGTCATTTGATGATATTGTGCACCGAGGATGAAATACCTGAACAGTCTGTGCAATTACTGATGCAATGTCTGGCAAGTTTTGACTCTTCTGTATGTTCCTTTTATATTCAAGCATGGATCACTCGAGTAGTGTCATTTTTTTCAATTCACTTCGTTCCTAATCTTGAATTGCCTCTGCCCAACTTTTTTGGGAATCAGTATATATTTACAATTACTGTAAAATTTACCAGTACTCTGCACAGTTACAAATTTGAATCTAATCTAATTTAACCTTTGGATGCTATTGTTTAAATGCAGGTAATAGGATTTAAAAAGCATTGCTTTGATTTTTTGGACTGCACTGGATGTAATGTTCCATCTTTTTTAAAAGCGTATCTGTCTTTGATCATGGCTGTTAGTGGTTTATGTATTAGCTCATCTTCAGAAATCCAGACTTGACTTTTTAATATAAGATCTGCATGTTTAGGCTACAGGCGAAAGTGCATGAGCTGCTAAAAAATCAATTACAGAATATTTTCTCCTCAGACCTCCGAGGTGTTTTTCTGGTTTTAAATATCATGAATATTTAAATCTAAACTCACGGTAGTTTTTCACTGGGGTAAATTAATGTTAAGAGATTTTTTTCTGCATTAAAATGAGCTTTTACAGTTTTTGCCTAGAGCACCTTAGCATGCCTATGCACTATAAACACTTTCTAACTGACCTCATTGTCACTTTACCAACACCCGTCCCTTTCACTGCTGCAGAGCAGGTACTGTATACTGGGAGCTCTATTATCCTAGTTTGTATTTCAGACTCCTCCAAATCAGTTAGCCAAAAGCACTAGCTGTATATCTCCTGAATATTTTCCTTCAGACATGTGGAGCTCTGCACTGCAGGTATAAAACCCTACATCCTCTGGGCTTTGGATTTTCCTTGGCTCATGCAGTGTCTCTGTGTACTTGGGGAAGCTAATATGGAGCAGGAGAGGGTGAGCTTTTCTAAAACTGGCTGCTAAATATGAACATCTGGCATGAGGGAACAGAGTGGCCCTTTCAATAGGAACCATTGTCTCCACTGTCAGCACTAAGGGGTGGCAGTACTAAGGGGTCAGCACATGTGTGAAACTGAAAAGCCAGTATGCACGTGTGTTCATATTAAGGCCAACATCTTCAGAAAGCAGACAGATTTGCAGTTAGATTTAACTGCCACAAAGTAAGTCTACTTTTCTAGGATGAGCTTTGATATGTTTTTGAAACTGCATTATTTTTGAATCAGCAAACAGAACATTTATTTCATAAACCATATAATGTCCTTATAGCTCAGCTGCATAGTTCCAGGTTTTCTAACTGACCTGAGTTTTGCTAATGCAAAAACGGCAAAAACGGTGAGCTGTTCGGGTTTGTGTTTCAAATTTAGCAGTAGGTTTCGAGTTTCAAGTTCAAATCTCTAAAGTGACTCAGTGGTATTGTCCACTGAGGTAACATATCATATCATATCATATCATATCATATCAGTAATAATATTAATAATTAAAAAATAGTAATTGATCTTCAATTATATGCCCGTGAAGACCTCCAGCATTAGCTATTTCTTTTTATCTGCCTTTTTTTTTTCAAAGCAATTTTAGCGTTTTTAGCTGCACCGCTGTTCATCTATTACTAACTACCATGAAAACCATGTGACTTTCATTCCCAGGTAGAGTCAGATTTCAGACACATATTACACACTCAACTGGTTATTGCATAAAATGCAAAACAGATCAGACTAATTTAGCTGTTTTGGGTGCTAACTACATGAATTCACTAGGTTTAGATTAGGTTTGGCAAGCAAGACATGTTTTAGCATCACAACAATTGATCTGACTTTTATTGCGAACTACTATTCTGGTCATATAGACACTCTTATTTACTCATTCTCTCACACAGAAACTCACTGTACACCTAAAAGATACACAGTGGCCAAAATCAGAGAATGTCAGCAGTGCTGGGACCAGTATGTGTATGTGTGGAGTGATTACGACTGTAACAGCTGTGCTTGTTCATGCAGGCAGCAGTGTGGAGAGAGAGCCAGAGGAAATACAGCGCTCAGCTTCCACAGAGATCTCTGCAGGGGGAAAACGGCAGGAAATGCTCAGAACTGCGGCTCCACTCAGATCAGGCCTCTCACCAGTGGGAGTCTAAACAAAATAACACTTTGGCAAAGCGGCAAAATGGCATTCCTTCCAAATGGAGCATGGACAATGACTTTCAAATGGAATACCATAATGTTGGAACTAAATTCTGAACAGTTTTCACCCAAGCCTATATAGTCTATATACATTTGTGCTCAGCAGTTTTTCAAAACCGATGTATTATTATTAGGGAGTGAGAGAGAGAGGGAGAGAAAAATTCTGGCAGAGTTAAAATTCTGAAACCATAACCTCTAGGCTCCAACTACATTTTTATCAGTTTTAACTGTTACTTTATAAATATTTTTGTAAAATAATTTTAGAACAATTTAAAATGCTCTTGTGTGACTATTTAGGTAAGATAAGGTAATCCTTTATTAGTCCCACAGTGGGGAAATTTACAGTGTTACAGCAGCAAAGGGATAGCAAGGTACTCCCTACAAAAAATAAGACAGGTGAACAGAACAACAATATAAACATAATAAATAATTGCCATTTCATGGCAAATGGACCAATAGGAAAAGGCAGAATAATATAAAAGCAATATAACAATAGATACAGTATAATAAAAGAAGTATTTTTGTTTTCTCCTGTGAGAAAAGTAGCCATTTCTATTCTGATAGTTAAAAAAATTACATTAATTTCTGTTAATGGCTTTTTTATTTCTTTAAACAAACTCAAACTTCAGAGAAGACCTAACAAAGTAAATACTATAGGGAACCTGAACCAATGTATTTCAGTCAGATGTTGGAAAATGTGGCTGTAGCTCTATAAAGGAGCTCTTCACTGTAAATGTCTATATATGCTGATATGTCCCTAACATTATATTTGTTTTACAAGCTCTAGATAGATATGTGATATGTGGCCAAGCAATGTTCATGTAAATCATCAGATTAATGCTGACATCAGAGGTGGAGTCAGTTATCAGGAGAGCTGGGAGAATAATTTTGGGCCAGTTACTAAAAGCTAAAGTATAAATAAACACAATAGTGCTCAGACAAGCTATGTATGTGAACCTTTAGGGGAAGTTTAAGGGTTACAGTAGTGGCCCCAACCTAAAGTCTTTTTGTTTGAGTGTTATACAGGGTATGGAGATTAGGTGTAGTTTGTAATTCTCATTTTCTGTTCCACCTTAAATGTTGTAGCAATTGCAGGCTGGTGTACATTCACCAGCCTGCAATTGCTGCACTAGTTAAGGTGAAACTGAAATTTTAGTATAAGTTAAGATTAGCCATAACAAATTAGCCTAATAAATTCAACATAGCAATATGGTTCCCACACAACAGGCAATGCTATGCAGAGCTCAGTATGTTTTTTGCACAATTTCTATACGGCTAGTTTTCAAGCTCGGTGTAGCATACACCTAATAAATATGAGACAAGTACAGACTTTAGCGCATGTAATGCAGTGCATGTTTGTTTCCACAACAGGAGAAATACATTTAGAGTTTAAGGTGTTGCTGCTGCATCATGCAACTCCCAGTCTAAAAACAAGTCCCACTCTGGCATTAGCTGGGATACTACTGGCATACTACTAGAATCCCAAAGGAACACTAGTGGAACTGAAGTGATCTGAACTGAAGGCCTAGCTCTAATAATCTCCACTGCATGCTATCAATAAGCAATTTGCTGAAGTTTTACGCTTGCTGCAGTAAATAAGCAGATACAGAACAGAAACAGTAAAAGAAATTCAGATTTATACATGTTGCACAAATCTCTAGGATCTCTGATGTGTGTATTTGATCTAGAAAAACCTTTACAGTATATACTGTATGGTAACCATGCCAACTATATATGTGAACTGTAAACATTACTGTAGGACTGCTTAAAACTGTAGGACATCTGTTTCTTTACTCCTCTTTGTACCAACTGTTCTCTCTCTCTCCCAAGTGATGAAAGTTCCCACTGTTCAAACAGGCTTTGGTCTGGGCAGTTGGAGCATGTCTCACTGTACATGCAGTAAACAGTCTTTAATGAAAGAGCCAAATGTTAAAGTGCCTCTTAATCTCTAAAAGCTCATCAGTCCGGGACCCATCAAAGTACAGGATAAAGGATATGAACTGTGTGTGTATGTGTGTGCTTGTTTTCATACACTTTTATGACACACAAAACCGAAATGCAAGGGTAACACCACTTGTAATAATTAACTATATCTTGCCTTTATGAAGTGCTTTCATTAATTAAAAAAAACAGCAGGGTAAACACATTTTGGTCGCTGTAGTAAGGTTAAGTTTAAGCTTAGGCTTAGGAAAATCATATAATATAAAGTTACATATATGTAATAGATGTATATTACCACCAGTATCATAGTAGGATGTTGTACACCTCAGTGTCGAAAAAGTATAGGTCCCCATACAGAAATGGCTAATAAAAAAATACAGGCTGGAGATGCAGTTTACTTGTTTATCTGCTATTAATGCTCTTCAGGCATGCAACAGCACCCACTAACATCTACGATTAACTAAGCTGTTAAGGATAGACTTCCTCTTTGGATCACAATAATTAAGTCATATTTAGCCGCCTGACATGCTGCTGGATAAATATATCCGCCGGTTATATTTCTGAGAATCCTGCTGTGCAATCTACATGCTTTAAAACATAGGCATTTTGACATATGATTCATGGTATCATTTTAATCATATACGATTTTAGAGAAAATAGATAGTTAAAATAGATAAGATGCAGATACTGTCAATAGCCACACTGCTGGCACTTACATATGCAAATGTTTGGATACCTCTGGCCAAATTACATATTTTGTTTTACATATGAACCATTTTGCAAATTTTAGAGCACAAATTCTAATAAACAGAATTGGTAAGTATAATGAATTAGACATAGCATATTTAATGTGAAGTGATTTTTGCACAGGCCATGTTTTATGCTTGTTTTAATGTTAATTGGAGAAAATAAGCAGTAATTGAGCATTAAAATGTATTTTCTGTTGAGAATGTGTTCACCCCAGAATATCTCCCCAACATCTAAATCTACTGAACATTATCTACTAAACACTTTTACATACAGTGCCATAAACTATATATAAGTATAACCCCAAGTCCTGACTTTGTATAAAAACAAATCTGTGTTCGTCTTTGTTTGTGCATGTGTATGTGTGTCTTTGCGACTTAATCTACTTGATCAAAAATCCCCAAGAGTTTCTGAAAAAAGCGTTCTATAAGCAGTAGATGATGGATCTTTCACTCGATCAAACAAGGCGTTGCTGTTTGCAATGTTTGTTGTCTTTTAGCTCCTGTGACTGTGAAGGTGACTCTCATTTTCCTGGAATCCAGAAAGGGAGAAAGAGAGAGAAGGAGAGGCATTCCAGTCTAGTGAGGAATAACAGCTTGCAAAGCTCTGTGGCAAAAACTGCTATTTTTACGGATCCCACTCTGCTGCTGCCTTTTCCCTGCAGAGAGAAAAGGACTGCTATGTGTTCATTATGGTCTTCCGTGGGTTCTGCTAAATGGTGACGGGCCCTGTGTGGGTTTGGCTGGACATGTCAGTGTGATGGACAGCCTCACTGGGTGTAATTGTCCCTGTCCCAGCTTCACCACAATGAAACCTGGGTGGAGTGCTGGTGGCCTGGTTTGTTTCCTCTTTTGTTGCAGTGTTTTGGATTGAGGTGCCGCTGTATCCTTACCCAGCCACCAAGGAAAGCATGTAGAGAGGCTCAGATCTATAAAAGTCTCTGTGTGCTTTTCTGTGGCTTGGCACATTGAACTGTCCTGTTGGCTCTGTGGGTCAGACATGCAGGTCATGGGGTTAAAACAGGCTCACTTTTAAATGGAGAAAGCTGCTGGAAAACAACACCCTGCTTTGCCTTTCCCATTCGATTCAGTGCAGTCATTGTTCTCTTTACTCCAAATGATGAACACATATGGCTTGAGTGTGTTATTATCATTACGAGCCCTTACACAGATCTCAAAGATGTAAAATTACAGTTATATTGCATTTATAGTTAGAACATAAGTGCACGTTCTTGCTCTTAGGGACAACAACATAGGTCAATCATTCACAAGTCACTATTTAATATTGAATAATCAGTATTGAACTATTAACAAAAAAGCTCCAGCAAGTTTATTATGTTTCCACATTCCTGCTATATTAGCATACATAATTTCTGCGGCTCTGGCATAAATTGCCTGCAGCTCTGCACAAAGAAAAATATTGCTGGGGATACAGCGCAAAACGACATCTACATACACAAAGAGTAGGAAAAGGAGTATGTAATTTGTTGATAATGGGTAAAAGAATATAATTCATTGAGCCCTCCCACTTAATCGCAGGAAATAAGATCAGAATGTTTTCTTTATCCGTTGCCAAATGTTGCGTACGTCTAGTTCAATGACACCTCGGTCTTTGGGGGCACTAAATAATCGCTCAAAAATTAGACAGAACAGAGTCCAACTCTTGGGATGATGTCCCGGTAACCATAACAAAAGTATAAGACTGTCCCTGTTTAACCTGAGAGCACCAGAGTGTCCTGTCATAAAGGCCGTCCCTCTGGGGCCGTCTTAATCACAATCTGGCCTGAGTCATTGACAACATGCCATTGAGATGATGCTAGGGGCCCAGAGGCACCACAGTGCTCTACAGTGCAGTAAATACAGGGTGGATAGGGTTATTCACATGGTTCTGACATGTCTTTTCTCTGTACGCAATTTTACCATATCATATATCAAGTTGAGATAAAAAATGTAATCCATCACAAATTAGTTATTAAAATGGGATTATAGTAGTTATATCTTCCTGGATACAGTAATCTCATTACTGATTAGTTTACTCTTAAAAACCTCCACAAAGGAAACCTCAGTATGTCATTTTCTTTAGGATGTAGAAAGGAATTGTGAAGTACAGTAAGTAAAAGGCATCATTATTCTTGGCAATTTGTTTTATTGATCTCTAAGTTGTTTCTAGCCAGGAATGCTGTTAAGATAACAAGGCTCGTCTGTTATCTCCCTGATTGGTGCTAATATGACATCTTTTGACAGTTTCGTAGGATGATGATGGGGTTCTTCTTTTTATTGTCAGCTTGGTGGTTTTCTGATAAATCTATCAGTATTAGTGTGATTAGATGCTTCTGCAGAGCGGCACTGTTCACATTCACAGAGTCATGCAGTCAATCGATGAAGAAAGCATAAAAAGATGAGACACATTGTACACAAGAAAAAGGCTCCAATAGTATAGTAGCATCCCACTACTGGCATGGCCATGCACACATCATGACCTGCGTGCTTTCTCTGATGTTTGAGTAGTGCTGAGCTGCAGTTCTTCCTTGCTGATGTGTATAATAAAACATCTGTTTCAATCTCAATGTTTTAAATATATTGCCTACATTTGTTTTGCTGTTCAAGACATAAGAGTTACATAAGAAAGGTTGTTAAAAGCTACCTCTTATGCTCATTTTCAATGGCCTGCCATTCTTCATTTCTTCCAAAATGCAAATTTTTGGCATCTGTATTCACCCCTTATCTAAAAAACTGACACAGAGTTACAACGCCTGTGTCCTTAAGCCCCGCCTCTTGATGAGCCCAATCTGACTGAATAATTAATTCACACACCCACTGTTTTGTCTCACCCCCACATTAGGCAGTAGGGAATATGTAACGAGATGATTTCACCATGTACCAGAGGAAAAAGTTGGAATTCCAAGGTATTTCAGGCACACATAACTGCACACATAACTACTACATAACATACTAAAGGGAATACCCAGAAAAGCATAGTTAGTCTGTAAGTCCGGTGAGAAAGTAATAGTAGTTCTTGGAAAAGTCACAATCATTTATTGGAGATCGTCTTACTGTAACACTGTGGCCACAAGCCCTCCTCCGGGATATACTTTCCTGAAGAGTTTACATCTAACCTACATGCTGCTTCCCCCAATATATGACACTAATGTACCTGATTCAGCTAATCAAAGACTTCTAGTGAAGTGAATTAACTAGAGGAATTTTTAGGACCAGGGTGGCCCCAACACTGATCACAACCCTTTCTTTGATGTGCATACATCAACCTTTATCGGACAGAGTAAATCTGTCACTTAAGAAAACATAAGTTGGCATTTCAGTTGTGTTCATATGTAAAAGCATCTCTCCTTTCCAACATTTGTTTTCTGTAAAATCACCCTGACTGGGCAGTGAGCCAGCTAGGCACCTTTGCCCGGAGGTATAAGGCCTTGGAGTGAATTGGAGATTGACTATGGAACAAAGGTGTACTTATGACACTGGTATTTTTGTCTTGACCAGAGTGAAATGGGATATGACCGAAGATGCATTGAATATGTGGTGATATCCTGAACGCATTAAAATGTTATTGTACTTTTGTGTGTGTGTGGTGTGTGTCTGTGTGTGTATTTGAGTAAGGCATGCTCTAATGTTTACTGTGGGAGATGGCTGAACCTGAATAAAATGACCTTTTCCCCATTTCCTGAGTTATTGCATACATTTGAGATATGCAGGGAGTGTTTCTGGAAGTGTCACAGACTGTTCAAATTAAGAAGTCTAAAATAACAACAGTATGGGGTCTGCTTGAAATCCATAATATTAACTTGATACCATCTCTTCCTGCCTTAATTAAATTCAGCTACCAAAAATGGAGCATTCTTGGACAGCTTAAAGCTCAAAGTCGTGTTTTTTTTAATGTTATATTTGGACGAGGCAGCCTGAGAGCTCCAAGAGTGGAAGCTGTAACAATCAGTATGAAATCTGATGTTTTGAATTATGGATAAGCTGGAGTGGATGCACAAACTATTTGTCAGCACATGAAGTAGAGTTAGCAGGAGAAGAACTTAGCATAGCACTCCTCTGGGGGGGAAATGGAAACATTGCTTCGAAAAGCGGCGCCCCCCTGCTGATGGCCATAACAATAATAATTTAACTGTCCCATCTGTAGAAATGCTTTTGTGCCTTGGCACATGCCTTGCACTGTCTTTTTTTCTGCTTGGGCTTCGGTGCTAAAAAAGAGTGGGGTATGTAAAAGTGCTTAAAAGGTAGAGAACGGATTCTGTTCTGCCATAAACAGCACATTTAGAGCTTTCTCTTGCCTACCTGACTACACAGACACACTATACGCGAGCCCAGAAAAGCCACAAACCTTAATAAAACCACCTGCAGTGGCAAGGGGCTCTACTTACAGATCCTTTTAGACTTAGACATAACACAGGGATACAGAGACCAACCATCAGCACCCTAGCTACTATGATAAAGGATAGATGTTCCCAACAATCTCTCTCTCTCTCTCTCTCTCTCTCTCTCTCTCTCTCTCTCTCTCTCTCTCTCTCTCTCTCTCTCTCTCTTTCTCCCTTTATGTGCATTATTTTGCAGTGTATTATAATCTATGAATACATGTTCATATCTTTACGTATAAACTTCACATTTCTGCAGTATCGCTCGGCTCTGTTGGCCTTTAGGTGATTATGTTTTCCTTTTTTTCATGGTTGGAACCATGCCAGAGTCAATACAGCTTTGGCAGGTGGGAGGAAGCTTTCTCTTTATTTCCCTCCGTGACAAAGTGTCAGCTGTGTTTACACTTCCTCTCCTAAAGCAGCCACACGCCCAGCCGTGTTTTTGATGCTTGAACCGTTTCTAATCCTTTAGTTTTTGTTTGCCATGCAGGAGAGTTTTCATGTTACCCATGCGTGTGTTCTGAATTAATCTAACTCAATCTCTCTCTGAACTGTGTTTAGCTGGTTTTAAAGACGTGCAGACAGAAACCTTTAAGTTCAGTTGTCTTTTAACATCTGATCAGTCTGAGGGCTTTGTGCAGATGCATTACTACTCTACATTCGTATCCATGTGGAGCAAGAGTACTGACATGTGTGTGTATCCCGGTTATGGAAGGAACACAGCAGCTCTGGACTGCTCTGGGCCAGAGAGTTTGAGGGTCAGCGATGCATGAGGGATGCTGTCTGGCTTCCAGTTGGCTGAGAGATCCTTTTTGCCTCACTACCAGTCTTACTGCTAAGAGACACATCTAAAAGCACTTAACATTATACATCTATTTGACCCCTGACCCTAAAAATCAAAGATTTAAACAGATTCTTGTCTTAACAATACGGTTACAGAATGTCTGTAATAGATTTAAGACTTTTTTAACACTTAGATTAATTAACTTAATTTTCTAAACAGAATGGTTCTTGTAGTTCTTTATGGATCTTTTTTGTCCCTTTATTTTTAAGAATGGAAAAATTTTAAAAATCTTTTACTGTTATGGGTTCACCTCTGTTGGGGGGTTTCCACCACTCCTCAATATCTATACTCAGGCCAATTCCATCTACTAGACCACCAGATCCTATACATACTTAATATGGAGGAAAAATAAAGGTTTCGACAAGGTTCCTATATGTAGGGCTCAAAGACAAAAACATTCTTTGGTACAGAATCTTCATATTACACAGAGGTCTCATTAAAATGACCTCTTATTACAATCTTCTGTAACTTAAGAGTAGCAAGGGTATAGGCAGTTTGCATTGTAGTCCATGTACTGAATTAGCTTTAGGATATAATGACCTCTAATTTTATCTAATCTTATCCTATCCCTATCACATGATCTTATGTGCTGGGACTGTGAAGGCTATTACGGGTTTACTCACACATGACACATAAAGTATTCACCTGCTGCAAACCACTGCTACCGCAGCATCAATGGACAGCTTAGCACAAAACATCAAGTGTGCATGTTAAGTCAAAGCCTAAACAAAAAAGAGACATATTGGAAGATATCTGCTTTACTGATGGAGCTGTCCAGCTGTGGTTTGGACATTGCTTTAATAATGTGTATTACATATTGTATTTTGAACCCTCAGATTTAACCTCAGTAGTCTAAATAAGATTAAAGAAGTTAAAATGACATTATACAACCACAGTGTTTGGTAGCTCAGTTGGGTAGCTCTAACTTCTAGCAGTGTCTCTTCAAATTGTTTACTAAATTGTTTTTTTTTCTTATCAATTGTGAGGTAGAATAGCAGAGCGATTTGATCCACGAGAAACTAGATTAATGGTCACAACTTAGGAATGTTGTGTAGCATGTCACTGACATGTAACGGCTGATAAGAGTGTGGCTGAAACCATCCAAAGGCCTCAAGAGACAGCTGAGAAACACCACACTCCTGCATGTTTCTCTGCACCCAAGCTGCAGCTGCACAGCTGGAATGTAGTATGTAAGGAGAGACCGTTCCTATGGTTCCCTCCATGGAGTGAAAGAGGCTGCACGGACTAGCGTGACTGATCAAATTCCGCTGGGCCTTTTGTTCTTGCGAACTTATTGCTCGCGCATTTTGGTTGCAGTCCACTGAGTTTAATGAGCCGTCTAGTCCTCCAGTGGCCGACACTGAGTGCTAAACCTTCACATCTCACCTATTTGTCAGGGTGCCCAAAATCCTGATGTTCGTTCTTGGCTCATGCCTGAAGCTCATGGAATTCAGGATATCTGTCTTAAACAGTGTCTATTTGTGCAGATGATACTTTTCAAGTGCACAGTAAGGCATACATAATGAACACCAATGTTTCTTTCCTCTGTGCCTGAGCATGGAACACATGGTGGCCATCTAGAGCTCAGGTATGGAGAAGGTTGGTCAAGAAAAGTTTGAAGAAATGAAATTCCTTCTACAAGCACCAGGTTTAATACACACGAATGTGAATAAAAGATACAAGTTTCCAGCAGTGTGTGAATACCACCTGGTATTCAGGCTGTTCCCTATGGGTTGGCTGCTAACTTACTCACTATAGTGAAGTTGATAGTAGCTTCAGTAGCAAATTGTTCTTCGGGTAATGCGCTCTTTCATGCACTAACAAATCTCCAGTTTTGTCTTTGGTTTAAAAAAAATGAGGAACAATTCATTTAATTTACTTATCTCTTGGAAACTGGGCAATATTTTTAAGATATTCAGAGAGTTCTAAAGGATAATTAGGACCACACCCCCCACCCTTCAGGACCCCGTTTTTCACATCTTGGTTTTTAGGTTTGTCAAAGTAAAATATACCCAGCTAGAAATTATTTGTCCTAAAATATTCTATAATAATTCTTTTAACATTGGATTAAAATATTTTCTTTTAAACTTTATTAAAACTTGTAAGTAATGTTAGTCAAAGTTTTCCTGCTAGCTGGGTATTTGGTGTAGAAACTTTAAGAAGGTCCTTTGCACTCATCATCACTCACCTATCATTACCTGTAGCTAAACATCAGTAAGACAAAGGAGATGGTGGTGGATTTTAGGAAAAACAGATCTCCACAAGCACCAGTTACCATCGATGGAGAGGAAGTGGAGGTAGTTGGCACTTACAAGTACCTTGGTGTGCACTTGGACAACAAACTGGACTGGAGTTCTAACACCTCTGCAGTCTTCAAGAGAGGATAGAGCCGTCTGTACTTTCTGAGGAAACTGAGGTCCTTTGGGGTGTGCACTAAACTCCTGTGGACATTCTACCAGTCTGTTGTTGCTAGTGCCATATTCTATTCTGTTGTTTGCTGGGGCAACAGCATCAACAAAACTGCAATAAACAAACTGAACAAACTGGTCAAGAAGGCTGGGTCTGTTATAGGACTCAAACTGGACACTCTGGAGGTTGTGGCAGAAAAGAGGACTCTCAACAAACTCCTTGCAGTTATGGACAATGCCTCCCACCCCCTGCACTGTGCAGTGGAGAAACAGAGGAGCACGTTCAGCTGGAGGCTAAGACAGCTGCGCTGTGCTAAAGAGAGGCGGGTGAGATCCTTTCTCCCTACCGCGATAAGACTCTACAACGAGTCTCATTATAGCAGGAACACCACCGATCTCTTGCTGTCTGAACTGTGTTGAGCTCCATTATATTGGTACATGCCCAGTTTTTAAACTTTACTGCACTGCTCTAATCTGGACTGTTTTTTCATCTGACCTGTCAATTGTCACTTTATATATAATCCTTACTACCTCACATCTCTAAGTGCAATATTACATCAATTATATCTTATCTTATCTTATCTTATTTCTTTACATGGTTTTTAAGACCCATTGAAAGGTTCTTTAGAGAGCCTTAAGTGGTTATTCTACGGCATCGCTCCAAAGAACCATTAATAATAAAGAGCATATGCTTCTGTTACCTGTCAGCAGTTAAAACTATAAGGGAACACGTTAACAACATGTTTTTTGTGACAACAAAAATGTATATTGTTTAAGATCTCTCCAAGGCTGAGATATAAACAACCTTACACAGCAAAGCCGAACACAAGCTATGTGGATGGATTGTTTTCTGTTTCCTTGTACTTTTAAATTACATGCTTACAAGATGACTGAGAATGGCTTGAGATCCAGCCAAATCCATTTCTACAGCACAAAATACTGTCCCTAATGTATACAAAACAGTCCAGCAGTGAGCTCTTGTGTGTGACGGAACATTTTTGTAGAATGCTGTATATTTAAAGTATGAAGATTTTAAAATGTATGTTATATGCTATATTAAACATTTTCCTGTTAGTTCAATTAAATACTGTTTTGTCACATTCTTTGTTTATGAAAACATAAGGTTTGTTTGTAAAAAGTCACTTTATTAGGACCTTTGAAGCACAAAAGCACTAATGTTCCCGATAGTTTACACAAATGGATTACTGGAGTACATCAGTTCAATACAGTCTCTATACAGTGACACATTGCCAAGCATTACTTTATAAATGCCTCGGTCAATGTGAGTGTATTTATGCTTGCTATTTTTACAGAAACGCATACCTTTGCCTTTCAGTGCTCAAGACGATGCACATGCTGGCTTGCTCCCAAACTTAAATGTAGCATCAACACGTCAACACATCTCCATAAAAGTCTCCAAAAGTGCATTAGCCCTGGATAATACTTGAACCTTCCAACAGTTGGAGCACTGGTGAACGTGTTAGCACATGCTTGGAACCATAGTCTGGATGGAGGGGAGCTAATGAGTGAGCACTCATGGTAGTGTAGACATAAGCGTGGGGGTGTCTTTACATGCAAGTTAGAGCGGGAGGCAAGTTAAGGACAGATGGTTTGGGGCATTATGCTTTCTCTGGTGTAGTGCCAGCTTATTACTCAAAAAAGAAGAAGCTCCCTTTTCTGGGGATTCTCCACCCTAGAAATAATAATCATACAAGAGTATCTATAGCAACAGTAATTGGTGAATCCCTAAAATTAACTGAATTGCACAGTCCTGTATGGTTTACTCATTCATGCTTTGATGTTTAATCCCATCTTGGAAGAAATCTGTCTCAAAAAACATGAAGTGAAAAGAGCCCTAGAAATCTTAGCCTCCAGCCATCCTCTAAGAATGACCTGACCTGGTGACTTTCACCACATTTCATGTGATTGTTGTAGGGGCTTCATTGCCTCATTCATTGCTGCAAAGAAGCTTGTAAAACAGGAAAGCTAATAACTTTCAATATGGAGTGCTATCAGTGTGGATAGCAAGCAGTGACTTTTATACTACTGGTTTATCCTGATTTATCCTATCCTGATTTAGCTGGTCATCTGGCATGACCATGCTGGTTAAGCACCAGATCAACATCCAAATCAAAACAAATGCTGGTTTTGCTGGTGACAAGCTATCCTGATCACTGATGGTTTCTCCAAAAGTTGCTGGCAAATTTGGTTAAAGTTTTATGTTACAGAACACAGCTGCCTAACTAAAAAGCATCTTTGCATCTTTTATAAAAAACCCTGCAGTCCTTCAGACTGAAAGCTTCTTTCATTAATTAGTTTATTTTCCTACAACGCAGTGCAGGCTTGGACTCACATAAAGTAACAGGACATGGTCAGGTCAGGACATTATGCACACATGATGTTCAACAGAACATCGGTTTAACCTTTAGTTCAGTGACTGGCCTTCTGACCACTTACTGTTTCGGCTGATCTCCTGACCATATTATCATTTTAAATGGACCTCAAGCAGAGATGTCACTCGAAGTTTTAATTAAGGACAGAAACCCAGGGGTCATTAACCTCAACATTAAGGACTGGTCTGGGTCTAACATCTGGAGGTGCAGGGTACGGTTCCAGCAGTCTGTTTGTTTTAAAGAAGCCTGAGTCAGCCGGGCGGGGGGTGCAAGACGGCAGTGCCTCTGACAGTGTGATGAGCGAGGGCAGTGCAACAGCCTGACACAGAGGTGTTCCAGGTGCTCACAGCTGTGTGTGTGTGTGAGTGTGTGTTTGTGTGTGTGTCTATGTGTGTGTGCACTGCCTTATGTCTCAACTTGTTTGGCCCTCAAGGGGGAAGGGCAGGTCTAACCTAGTGCGATGATGCAGTAAAGCTGCTCGCTTTGCTTCTATCTGTCTCTCTCTGTCATGAGCAGGCTTGTGTCCCTGTTATTACTTTAATCACAGACCTTAGAGCCACTCCTCTCACCACTCGCCTCATAGACAAGACAGATAAAATTGCACAGCAGTCCCTCCTATAATGTACCATATATGACAAGATCTAATAATAATACTCTACACTGTGGAGAGTCAAAAGCAGCACTTAAATCCAAAAGTACTAGAGCCAAAACTTTGTTCTTATCAGTGATGATTCTGTTATGGTTCAGCACTTTCACTAGTGCAGAGAAAACTAGAGGAGTCAATCTGTCAACAGAAAAGTTCTTAAAAGTGACAGATTGCTAGAAATAACAATTTAAAGATGTTTCCATTACAGTCTTAGTAACATGTGTCTGCCCCTCTGTGTACAGCACCTTGTTATATGTCTGCACAACATTTTCCAGCTTTGTGTGTCTTTGGGATCACAGCGGCAAACTATAATTATTAGAGGGCTTTCCGTTTGTACATGACAAAACTCTAAGGACTAAGAAGTCTGCCACTTTAGCCTCCAAATGTGGAATCATTCAGTATGTACAGAGGGACAGTTGGTATGCTATTTAATTAAGTTTAAATAAATTATACTATATTATTATTATATATATATTATTTTTTTCTATTTAATTATATAGTGCATATATAATCTTGGGGAAAAATAGTGTCAGGAATATTGTGAGGCCCAACATCCTTGGGGAAGAAAGTGGAGTCAGGAAGGGGCTCAACCAAGCGGGGAGGTTAAGGTTGAGCAGTGAGAGGAGATGAGCCGTCTGACTGGAGGGTCAGGCCCTGTGGGGTTGGTCACTGAGCTATGGGGATGTAAGAGCCAGGACTGAATCATCTGGATGCATGGACATGTCAAACATTTTCAGTGTTTCCCTTGATAACACAGGCAGCAACATATGCTTTCTCCACCGTGTAGTCACTCACAGATGTATTATTCTCTTGGGATCTATGAGGGGTTACCCAGTTTTGGAGACGTTCTTGAATTTGAGGACAAGTTGTCTGTCAAAGCATGGGGGTAAAAAGGACAGGAGCAGGCTTGGCAAGTCAATGTCAAATGACTGTTGGCCTTTATCTTGCACTCCAAGGCAAGAGGAGAAGATGTTCCAAACAAACTAGCCTGGAAGTGCTTGGCTGATAAATGGGCACATTGGACTGGACATTGGGCTAAAGTGGATGCTGACATTCAGCTCTTAATGAGGTACGGGTTCCAACAGGAGTAAAAAACTGCTTCCTTTGAACAGATTTATTTTGCTTTCAACAACCAGGAATAACTGGGAATTTTTAAACATGCTTGGACTGGTTTCCTGTTGGCAAGCTAGCGTGTTTGTGTGTCAACCAAATTACAGTTCAGAACACTACAAGGCAACCACAGCATGGCCAGGGTTTCCTTCTGAGTGGAGGGGGTAGACGGAGTGACTCCCAGCTATTGCTAAAATGAAGGCAGGGGGTTACTTTTGTGGCCTACGATATAGTGTCATAGACAGGTCAAAACAGGCTGCTAGAAAAGTTCAACTATTTACATGGACAAATGTGACATTATTACCAAAGCATTGCTTTTGTATTTATGGTGCGAAAAAAACCCAAAACAAAATGTGTTTCATCTTTTTTAAACCCCAAGCTTAATAGACATAACAAAAACCATATGTTGCCGCTAACAACAAAGCAGTAGGACATTCATTAGTGACACACTGCCCAGTCCCCATAGGGTAAGACGTGACCTAGAGTTAAAGGGTTAGGTATGTAAGATGGTGGCCACCATAAAGACCAAAAGAAATTCCATGGAGAAAAAAAAAAACAGAATCTAACCAAACTGTTTAAAAATGTTTATGCATAGTTGAGTTTTAGCTGAAAAAAATGCAGAGGAGAAAATGTGATTGTGTTATTGTGCTAAAGTTTGGAGTACTTTTTTGTAGCCAGTTGGTGAAGAGACCCTAGAAGGACCAAAACCTTCAGCTTGTATTTCTTGCACCAGTTCATATATACATATACATGTTTTGATGTGTGTTTGAATGATTGTCCTTTTGTCAAAGCCAGACTGTTTCAACGTCATGAGTGATCATGTCACATTTGCTTCCAGAATTTTACTAATATTTAGTGCAATCTATTGTTCCATCTATCCTGTATAACAGATCTCCATGCTCGACAGCTGGCAAAATGTTCCGTTCATCTAATGCTGCTTCTTCTTCATCTCCAAAATGCCTCTGGCTTGTCTAGCTGTTGCGTTGCATTCTTCAGATGTTGACTTTTGTGATGAGGTCTCAGGTAAGGTTTCCTTCTGAAGATCATGTTTGTGCAGGAAATGCTGCTTAGGTGGTGCACCACCCCTTCTTTGCTGGATAAACTGAGCAGATCATTTGTTGTCCTATGGGGGTTTTGCTTTGCCTTTCTGGCCAACTTATGGAATATTCAAAAAGTTTTCCTTCAGATGTTGCCTTATTTTTCGCAGATGTTGCCCTTTACTGCCATCTCTTCCTCATATTTCAGTAGATGGAAATCATGAGCTGGAAGAGCTTTGACATCTTTTTACAGTTTTTAGTTGCTCTGTAGACACGAATTAGCTTCGTTTTCTGATCTTCAGTCAGTTGCTAAGAGGTGTCTGGGGTTGTTGAAACCTTGTGGTTAGTACAAAGTTTGATAAGTCAGAAAATATGTTATACACTGAGGTATCACCTGACACTTACTTATGACATTTCTTGACCTGCTTTACCACTCCTAATGAGTCATTTAAAGTCTAATGGAATTTTAAGACTGTTTACACGTTTCACAATTACTATTTCTTTAAGTTATTTAATATATCTGGCGTTTGTACTTTTCCTCGCTGGAGAGGTTGTTTACACTACTTTTCAGTTGAAAAATCAAGATAAAATATAAGATGCATTGCTTTGCATCATAAATTTAAAATTCACCTTATTTGTTTGAAATTGGAAGCACTCTAAAAGGGTAATATTAAAAAACATAATATGAAGGCAGATACAACAGCAGCTCTTCTTGAACTCATTCACTGCTGTTCATTCATTACTGTGCGCAGATTCTTATGTCAGCAGCCTTAGGCATCTCACAAGGATCTCAGGCGGGTCATGTGCGTGGCTGTAATTAGGTCAACAGACAATTTGTCTTTTATTTCTTCGAGAGTAACAAGTTTAAACCATTCTATGAATATTATTTATGGTATATGGGCATAACATTTTAACATTCTTAACAAGGGGATTCACGTTTTAAACTATTTGTTGTTTCTACAGTTGTTTCTAAGAGTTTTGGTATGATGTATTTAGATTTTTATTGGATTCACAAAATAAGACCATTCTAAAGCATACTGAAATAATCCTGTGGCACTGGGCAGTGGTGAAGTTAAATGTCACCGTTTGAGACTACTGCCTGCAATTATCCCCCACAGGATTTGGACCTTCTCTTTCTGTGGGTCTTATTACTGTTTTAGCCTTGTGAGTTTCAAGCATCAGTCTCCATTAAATGCATCAGGGCAGAGTTGGGCTGTGCTGCAGCCAACCTCATAGACTACCAACAGCGACATAACTATTGAAAAGAGTAGCACACAATCCATATACAGTCCATATGAAATAGCCATACATCCAAAATCACAGTCTGTTATCTTTGCTGTCAGTTCAAAATAACAGTTGAATCTATAAGCAGCATATATATACAACACTGCACATTAAGAACCAAAAGCATGCTTTATTTACTGAAACCTTTATTTTAAATTCAGGGCATCAGACAATACCATGCCAAGCTTATATGATCTTTGCAAAACCTTACACTGCTTGTCAGTGCAATTATCACTCAATTGATATTCACTTTGTTCGGCAATTGCTTGATGGATAGACAAATAGAAATACTCCAAAATACATCTCCTGTAAAGTTGCCTTATTGGAGGCTTTTTAACAGAGGCAATATGTTTTATGTTTACTTTATAGGAGGTATCAGTCTAAGTCCCAGTCTTAGTCATAGATTTTTATCTCTAAGCCTTATTGCTGCCTCATTGAAACATCTTGTGGCAGCACAACTAGCATTTAAGAAGTCACAGGGGAGCAGTTTCTTATCTGGAGCTTTAACTGGTTTACAAGGAGTCGTGCGAGAGCTCTGGACTAAAACAACTAAAGACTCTGTTTTTGATTGATAGTCTTGAGCTCTGTTGCACATCTTTGGTCTTCTAGGTTTATAGACTTTGAATGTTTGCCCAATGTCCAGTTCCTCTTACTTCAGATGCAATGCACCATGCTTGTGTAGAAAGGCTTTTGAGAAATATTTCTTTTAGTTTGCTGAAAATGTGAACTTTCACAGCGTAAGGAAGAAGGTTCAGTGGAGTTCATTAATTGCAATATTCTGCTGGTGCAATTTGTCCACAAAGAGAGTTGCTAGATGCTTGCCTGACAGGGTGTTGAACTGTTTATGTAATCCCACTACCTCTTACCCCTTACCCCCACTCCTCCCAATCCTCTCGTCACACTCGCTCATGTTTAAACCTCAACCCCCATTCCTCCCCTCCCTCAGTCAAGGGAGGAACACTGAAGGCCTTTTACTGGTCCAGGCTTGGAGCTCCGGGAGTGGTGCCGACCATGGAGGGACCGCGTCAATCCCCCCTGAGCCATTTCCTGTCTTAGCCCTCCCATCTAATACCAAACAGACCTTTCCTTCTGCACGGGTTCCCTTACAACCTCGCCAGCAGGCATGCAGGAACTCTTTCCATATTCACCAAAAACAGCAGCAGCATCAGAGAGAACATCAGCATGGGGCACATTCTCCTCATACACTAACAGATGTGAGAGATCTTGGTGAGTTTGCTGCAAAGTTAACCTGGTTAGGCGTTCCACTCTACAATATCTGATTGACTCTGTCACGGACTGTTCTACATAGTTGAGAACATGTGTTGCACACAAAGCGTCTCAAAGAATCTATGTGGGGGCTTTACCAAAGACAGAAAGGCAGGCTGACAGACACATTCTGCTTTATGTAAGAGGTTTTGGGCTGTACCTGCAGGGAGATGTCTTTGTCGGGTGTGTGTTTTTAATAAGTATGTTTGGAGAGCCAGGAATCCTCCAGTATACTAATGGCTGCTGGAGCACGAGTCTTTAAAACTCCCACATCGTTCTCGCTAGAGCTGAAATTTCAGTGTCAGTTGAGGTGAGCCATGAGAGCTCTGCAGAGCATGTGTTTACGTTCTGAAATTCTCATGTGTTCTTGATTGACTAGAGCAACACATTCCTTCCAAGAATCTCCTCCTGGCATTTATTTCAGTATATGACATTTTTATTGAGATTACTAACCCAACAGTGCTAGATGACATTCTATGCTACACCAATGTACTTGGTCTGTCCTGAGTCAAGCTGGCAGATGATTCTTGGAAGATGCAATTTTCCTTGTCAGTTATCCGATTGCTGGTGGGCTTGAGAAATAGTAAATACTGTACTAGAAACTACCCTCAATTAAAGCAATCATGGAGCGTGTGTTCTGGCTTGCACTAAACATTGAACTTCTGGTGGGTTTAGGCATGCCACCTACTCAAGTGCTTTAGCTGCAGGCTGCTATGTGCTGTAAGCCTTTGAGGATACTAGCAATGTGTTATGTAGCATAATGTGTCTGAGTATTTCTTTTACCATACATATTATTCTTTTATTCATGAGGCGTTATCATGTTACCCTGTGGTAAGTGTTAGCCGCTCTTCTTTACACCTGTTAGCTTTTATCACCTCATTTCACCTTGGGTTTTGGACAAGTGCTGTCTTGTCTACAATGTTCTATCACCTCCACAGCTCAGTATAAGCTTTAGTGCTGTTCCTCACAGAGACTGATATGTGTTCTTTAAACAGAATGTTCTTCTTTTAATCTCCGTCGGTTTAAAACCCACTTTTTAATGATGAACGCTCATCAGCTTAGTGTACGGAACGCTCTGCTGCGCTAAAAGGGTGCATTGGGTTTATGCTGAACGGGTCCATATAAGTCAGCCCTGACAGCCCCCCGCATCCCCCTGCGTTTCTCCTTTCTCCCTCACCTCGGGCTCCCCTCTAGTTTTGGGAGAGTAAATCAGCCTTGGGGACAGGTGGACATCTGCCAGCCTCTGAGTAGATTCAGCCCACAATGCCACAGGGAACTAAGCAATCCAGAAAAACAGATCTCTAAGTTTTCGTTTCTTGTAGTTTCTTCTCCAAGTCCATGGCTCTTCTTTCTTCTCCTCTGGCCCACCCATAATAGTAATGAAAGAAAGTTGGAGTTATTCCGCGTGCTGCTTCTGCATTTCTTTTTTTATGCCTTTGATAGAACGACTGAAGAAGAGGGAACATAAAGTTTTGATAGAGAATTTGGAATGTTTGAGTTGGAGCACTCCCTGCATTCGGTCTCCTAACATACTTTTTCAGTTTCAACTTGGAAATGCACATGTGACTTTGCCAGGGCATTCAGATCTGGCCATTATTTTTATGTAAAAAGTTATGACCACACTTCTCTTGGTTTTCATGGATGGTCTTTTAGTGTCTACAAATTTGGCCCACCAAATTGACTGGTATTGCGATTGGAATTTAAATGCAATTATTATCTATAAATACATTTGCAGACATGTTTTTTTGCAAAGAAGACCTTTCTGCCATGATGCATACTTGTTGAGCGTATCATGTCAGAAAGGTCTTCTTTGCAAAAAAAAAAGGTCTGCAAATGTATTTATAGATAATAATTGCATTTAAATTCCAATCGCAATACCAGTCAATTTAGTTGTGATGTTGCTTCTAATTTGTCTAACTTATCTATAGGCAGATCACAAGCTCTGCAGTATTGGGGTAAATGATCTAAAATTGTTGATTATGTATTCTATAATCAAAATTGCAGCTTCTGCTAAAGTATTCTTAATTTCACTTTTAATTGTACTATTTCAAATCGCAATTTTAAAAATACACAACCAGCAATGGCCCACATGGGAGTCTTAAAAAGTGAATTTCCATGTCAATTGAAATTGAAGTATTTTTGCAGTACAGTGACACAACTTACATCAGCCAAGATGAAAGAATTCATTGGCTCTATTTCTCAAAAATATGCACACCCGATCACAGAAGAATACCAGAGCATCGTATCTGTTTAAATAGGTTTTCCACCTGAAAATCCACCACAAAGTTAAAGGCTTTAGCTTTCAGTGTGACAGAACACGGTAGTCTTTGGTAGAATTGTACAGATACAATCTTTGCTTTGTGAGAATGTCCTATTGATTAAAGAATTGTTTGGTGGCCTCAGGAGCATCTTTAATGTTGTGTTTTATTCCTACTGTTGATTGTTGTTTATATTTCTCTGGTTGAAGCTGTAATTGACTGATTCTGGTTCATGCACATGTTCAAGCGCATGAAAACAACAAAGGGACCATCTGTGTTTTTCATTTGAGAGTCTGCATTACAGTCCAAAGAGAACACACCCATTTCAGTCAATGCTACAGTCAGTGGCTATTTCTCTCCCTTGTACTGTCATGCTTTATTCAGTGTGGAAAATCTTAGTTAATTGGTTTCGGGATGACTTTTCCTGACTGTTTCCTTAACAACACGGGAAAGACTCCCCCTCCTCTCTTTCCTTTCCCTCTCTTCCCAAACCCTGCCCATTTTAGGCTGTTCCTCCTTTTTTTCTTCTCTCCCGTTTGCTGCCTCACTGAGAGGGCTGTGTGACAACGCTTCCTGCTGTTTGTAAGGCACGGTTTGGAAGCAGAGGGATCTGTTACGCTGTAGCTGCTGGAGGAAGTCAACACCTTATTCCTGGGCTCTTGAAGTACAATCAAACACTATAAGTATGGTACTTGCGTAGTGCTGGGAAGACATTGGACTGTGTGAACATCTGGGAGTGTATCCAGTAACGGTGGCTACTTGGAGATTAATGAAACGTTACTGTTTAAGTTGAATGATATATGTGGAGTGGAGTCAGATCTGGACCTCAGAATGGTTCTCAGCAATGTTCTATGAACACAACTTTGACGTCTCTTTCTGGTGAGTACATATCAGGAACTTTCAATTTTGGCTAGTAGTGTAAACTACTTTAATATAGCATGAATGTTTCATGTGTTTAATAACGTTATCCATAGAAGAACATACTAATGGCTGTGTTGTGGACACTTTTCTCTACATTCGGTATATTACATTCATGAAGAGGTTTGGCAAAACAAAGATATAAATATGTTCAGTGTTGATAAAAGCCATTGATTACAACCTGGTGTATTACTTCTACCAGGCACAGGATGCAAAATTATTGACCGTCTCACTGTACCTCCTCAGTACGGGTAGAAACAGAAAGGAAAATGTTTGTCCTACAATTATTGTTCACTATCAAGAACAAGCCAAGTATTTTCAGGCTCATCAGTTTCTGCATCTGGACAGAATCTGGTCCAGTCCTGTTAAAACTCATTCAAAAATGTGACCAACAGTGAGAGCAAACCTCCTGCCCTCCTAGAATGTATTTACTGGAGAAGTCATTAATAGGGTAAAATCAAATGGCGAGTCATGGTTAGGGTTCATACTTTGCAAATGTGTGCTCCCTGCTCAATAGTACATAGGGGATGCCTGCACACAGGCCAAGTTAGAGCACCCCTCCCCTATGCCGTTTAGCCTTTTTGTTGTTTTTAATTGACATTTTTACTCCTCATTCTCCATCTTTATAAACTCCAAGCCAAACTTGGTGATTTTTCTTCCGATTGAGTGACCATGTTTATTTTGACATGCTATGTTTGTCTGATTAATTGCATGATAGAAAGACAAGATAAGCACTGCATCTGCTTTTTGTTTTGCAATGGCTGACTTACAACCAGTCCTATTCCCTAAAAAGCACCCTCACCCTAACCCCCACGCCAGTGTCTTTCACTACGCCTACCTTATCTCCTGTCTCCTGTGCTGGTAGTTAACATTCCCTGTGGAGTTTGGGCGGGCCAGAGGTCAATCCTTCTTATTTAACTGCTAGTGTAAATTCCTGCCAGCAGCACCCAACCTGCTAGGATATATTCACACAAGATGTTTGTGTTCTTAGACATGATGTGCTCCTTCAATGACATGACGGACCAATTATGACACCAGAAGAGACCCTGACATCTGTAATGCGGCATTTGACTCCTATCTGTCTGTTTCCCAGTGTGTATGTTGCCCTAAGCAGGATAAGAACCAGAAGAGCACTCCTTCGCTCTGCCTTATCAACATTTGATTGATTTAGTGTGACCTTGGGCCCTGACCCTCTTCTTCCCTTGAGGGTTATTTCTGAGGCTGAAGGAGTGTGTGCCTTCTGACACGTCCCAAACATTCTTCCTTATGCTCCCTCTTTCCATTATGAGTATGTGTCTAGATAGCTAAAATCTGAATAATGTACTGCATGTGCGTATCTCCCAGAACAGGGCAGAGTTAATGATGTCCACCCACCAGTGGAGAAGATAAACCACATGTTTTTGCATTGTACAGTAATATGAAGTTCTACATAATAGATCCAGTATGTTTCAGTGGGTCTGCAGGGGCCCACTGGCTCAGATCAATCTATGGATGAGCTCATGCTCTATCTGTGGAGCTTAGGAGCAGGGATCACCTGGAGGTAACCATGCACAGCCTTTGAAAGTAACCTTGTTAATGCTTTTAGCCGTTAGCACAAGAAAATATTTATGTGGTTGATGGAAAAGCTTAAATCATGCTAGGCCATATTTGGATAACAAATCTCCGTAGAGCTGTAAAACTCAGGAATTCTAAGGGAATCCAAGACTTCAATAGTGAATAGTAAACTGTGACTGATGACTTGATATCTTTAGCAATCCCCATGGAAGGAGACGTGGGTGGGTGTTCTCATGGGTTTGGATGGGATTATAGTCCTGGAGCAGTCACAGGACAGAAGATATTGGAGTTGAATGATGAGACATATTGTGGTTAGGCACATGGGCCTCATGGGATAATGTTTCTCCACAGGATGAACACAACAAGCATAGGGGTTCTGTCTCCCACCAAACACACACCTGGGCCATATTAACCCTTAACCCTACAACTTAACCTTTATCTCAACTATCATCCTCTATAGCCACAACAACACTGCTACTGACACCACCCTAGTGGAAGATGATTGGAACTTAGGCTGCATTTACATTACAGTGTTTTTCAGATTGTTGAAATGTGGTACAGTGCATTTCACCATGTGTCACGTCTAAACTGAGCTATTTTTATGAAGTGCTGATCTCCCTTGATCATAACAGCATTAAAATCATGGTAAGGAGTTCATCAAGAATCACCATCAGTTATAGAAGTGTGTAATAAAACTTGTGAACTTTATCTAAAGGGTTATTAGGGGTCATACGAACTTATTATACAGCATCACCGTCATACCAAAACTTCATAACTGTATCTTTTAGAAAAAGTCAGCTGCACTTTTCAGTGCTTGAACGTTTCATTAGGAATGGACTTGTGCTTTATTTCTATGACAGTGTTGATGAAACTGTGCCTTATAATTGCAGCCCAAAAACATGTTAGACTATACTATGACGTAGACTATACCTGGGGGTATTAATTAATGGAAATCCAACCTGTCTTCAAGAAGAAGACAATAATCCACAGCTTTCTGTAAGTAAAACCACACTTTATCCTTTGGAGAATGATATGAAAGAGTGGGATTGTAGTAGTCTAGTGTCGGTTCCTCCAGCTGGCATGCAGTTTCATGGTCAGCTCCACCTTGTGTGTCGGGTCAAGGATCTGATGGATCCCACATGTCTGAATCGCGTCCAAGTGTAATATCACCCTTATAAAAGAGCCACTGGCAGAGCACGTATCAGGGGGACAAGTGCAAGTGCTCTGCGCTGTGTGATCTGTGAGCTCTCCAGTAAAAAAGTAGCATGGGAGAAGGATCCTTCGCTTTCAAATGCCCTTACAAGGTTCAGAGCTGGAAAAGAGCTCAAAGGAAAAGCATACAGCAAATGCTTTTGCCATGGATACTGAATGCTTTTGCAGGCAAGGTTGCCTATGTCTCTGCTCCAGAAATGTGTCTGAGTTTATCGGGTGGAAAGTAACCCTCTGCACCTCTGTGGTTTAGGGGAAAGCTTGAACTTCCATTAGGCCGCTACTTCGGTTTTGACTGTAGTGCTTCTGGACTTCGTTGGTGTTCAGGTAATCCTGACATCAGAGACTACATGCGGTGTACATTCTGTACTGTCAGCATTTTGGCCAAATGTTCTGCCAAATGTGATAGAGAAAACAGAAAGAAAGTGTGATAGAGAGTAATAGTACCCACACACTTATTAATGAACAAAGTGTTCAGTTGTAATCATTTATTTAATATTCATGGAATATTTCTGTAGAAATGCCAATAAACCTTCTCAAACAGTGTTCATGATGTTAGCAACTATTTAGGTGACCACATCTGTAGTCTGCACTCTGCAGTAGAGTAAGGTCAGGGGGAATATAGGATTTAGAAGATGCATCAGTATAACCTATTCGAGGAATGCTTTATATCTTGCAATCAATGGGCCAAAAAAGTTTTGTACTGGAGTTGTTGCAAGTTTATTATGTTTAGCAATGCTTTGGGGAGTTGTGTGGTCAAATCATTTATGAATGATTTGTCCCTTGTGATCCAGCTTTAGAAGAAGAGATGCTACTGTCCTGTGGTTTCCAGAGGGGAGGCTTGCTTTAAAGGCTGACCTTACTCACTTTTTATGGCTAACAAATCAACTGCTTAACTTCCATTAACGTACAGACAGCTTAATATGCAACTGAGCATCCCAATGTCTAAAGAAGAGTGAATTAAAGACAAATACGACTGGGAGTTCAAGGTTTATTTTGAGTCCCAAACAGAAGTAAATCCGGTGGAAGGATATGCTATTGTGGTCTTTAGGTCTTATTGTAGACAGGAACAGAAGTATCACCTGATATGACAGGCCCTGGACTTCCCCTGCTGCTCCTCCTCTTAAACACAAAGCAAACAAGCCAGCATCCAAAATAGAGACCGGCCTTTTCCCAGCTTCATGTGGGGTTTGTCTTGGCAGGAACTTGAACAGTGATAGTGCCCTGGCCTCCGCTGGTCAGAACTAAAATAGAATGTTTTAAAAGTTTTCCCTTTTTCACGCCGATTGTTTTCAGAGGTATTCCTGGTAGGTGTGATGCATAATTTCAAACAGATGTTAAACATCTCAACGATTTAACATGCTGACATCTACTAACACTACTGAGCACATAGCCTATTGTTGACTGACCAGTAGTGGGTGCACATTGAGCGTATTCTGTCATTTCGAATGTAAAAGAGACTGGTGGACAAAGTTAAGCAACACGGTAGCAACCTCTAGCAGCAGAGCAAAAGAATGTGCTTACATCCTCTAGCTTTTGTCAAAGTTTGTGGCAACATCTGCGGTGGAAAAAAATGAGGTCATATCCAGAAAAATGCACAACTTTACTCAAATCGCACAGCTGAAGGTTAGACAGCAGGGGGTCTGTTAATAATTTTCTCCCCAGGGCAAAAAACAAAACACAAACAAAACAACGGAGCAGGTTAATGAGTGTTTATACAGGCTTTAAACAAGTCTCCAATTGCCATTATCTTCCCTTTAGAGAGGCCTAAGCCCTGATTAGTATTAGCCAATACAATATTACCTAGACTAACAGAGTTACTGAGGCCAAATGAGTAAGGTTTAAATATGAGTCAGGAATTCAAACAGGCACACACGTTCCAGTGGTAAAGGGTTATAAAAAGTCAGGTTAGAGTTTCGCTAAGAGAATAGCATGTGGAGATGATGATATGGGATGATATCCATATCATTTTCACAGTAAGACATTATCACCATTCTTGCTGCATTTGGTACTTTGAGACCTAAAAAGAAGAAAAACACAATGATAAACTACAGTTTATAAAAAATGTACTACAAAAACTATATAGACTATATGTTTTTATGATCTGAACTTCGCTTACATTCCTGTTGTGAATCAAATAGATGGAAGGCCAATAATAGAATGGCCTTGGATTCTCTTTTTATGGCACTTCCACCACTGTCACAGTCCCCATCTTCCCCATGGACTTGTGGGGAGAAGATGCAGTGGTGACCTCTGGCTCAGGCTTCTCCACAGTGATCTGGAGCAAAGGGCCTGCCAGGAATCAACAAGATTCAAATCTGCTCAGGACAGCGAAAGGGCTCTGCTAAACCAACTTATCCTGGCAGCTCCCACACAGGGCCTGAAAGAGAATTCCCACTGTGGTGCATTCTTCAGAGAACTATGATTTGAGATTCTGTCCAGGCTTCTGGTAACTGGGCAGCAGTTCAGAGGCAGTGTTTTTGAAGTGTGTGTGTTAATTGTGCCAAATCAGCAGCACTTTGATAGACACTGTTAATAATTCCAGGAGTTACAAGGTACCCAGTGAGTCTCCATTCACTGTAGCTCCTCTATGTGATCTGAAATATGAGACAAGCTTTATTTTTTTTCATATATCTGCAGCAAAGATCATGAATGAGCCTGTAACAAGCTCTATCTGAACCACCATAAAAAGTTTACTCAGCATTTTCCTGACCTCCGGTGTCCACAGTTTCAATACAGCGGCTGTCATTTGTTTGCATTGCTGATGGCTCACTGCTTATGGATGTGATGTGGTCTGACAACTGTGTGTGCATGTTTGCTCTTATCTTTGACCAGCCAAAGAACTGAGCCAGCCAAAGGCTAATGGGGCAGATCCAGACAGTGTGAAAGACCACATTCAGCGAAAGCTACTAATGAATTGTGTACATAGTCTGAAGGCTCAGTTTTGAACGGTAAGCATTCTACATCATTTTGATCGGTTTTTGATTTTGTTTCCTATAATAAAACAAACAAGTTGATATTGCAGTCATGGCATGTTTGATTGACTAAATAAAAGCCTTATCATTGCAGACATGGAATAGTGGATTAATATAATGGCAGTTTGTTATAGCCACAGGAAACCTAAATGCTTTCTTTCTAAGCAGATTAGTCAGTAGGTCAGTCATGCTATTGTATGCACAGTATACATGTACACAAGCTCACCAGACAAAAAGGCCATAGTGTAAAGGAAGTAGCTGAATTTGCAGGTGTTTGGAAGCATACGGTCATGCGGGTCTATAAGCAGTGGCAAAAATCCCAGTCTACATGAAATTCCGATCAGAATTGGGTAAGGGACAGCATCCGTGAAGTCTTGCCGACCTACACAATTCTTTGATGCAAGAGTGGCTGAACATTGATGTTGTCCACATCCAGAAACTTGCCCAGTCCGTGCCAAATCAATTGCAACAGTTACTTGTGCTAATGGAGATATTACATGCTACTAGTCACAGCTAGACACAGCTAATTTAGTGAGCTTAGTATGCCCTGTGATCAAACTTTCTAATGTACACAAAATGACTGATGTATTTGATCAAATTCTCTTCTTGTGAATGTAAACTGAAGGATCCTAATCTTGGATAGTGCTTACGTAAGAGTACCCTCTTCATTCACAAGGATTATGTAGTTGTGTTCCTGTGCATTTGTTAGAGAAACTTACTGAGTGAAGGTTAAAGATCAGGTAAAAGCTAACGTTGTAAGCATAATTGATCTAGCAGATTCAGTCTTATCTGTAGGCGGCCTTATCTGTTTTCTGTTCGTCCATCTATTTGTTTATTCCTGCATTTCTGCAATCTTACACCAGCATTCCATTTATGTGCATCCAGCATAAAAGTAAAAATAAACCCTGGCTTCTTTAAGACGTCACCATGTAAAAGCTTTATGGGAAGGCTATGACACTACCTCCGCTGTCAGAGTCCATGTGTTTAATTTCTTCCTTCTTCTCTGTGTGTTTAGTGCTTCTTTGGCTGCTTCTGCTCCAGTTAGGAATTATACAGTTGATTATCAGAATATTAGCACCACAGCTAGACAGTCCTCCGATAGGTCTGATCAGCGGTGTTTTAAGTCATGGTTTATAATATTTCTATCAAAGTTTCCATTCAGTGGATTAATTTGCTGGATGATTGTTTAAAGACAATATCATGACAATACTTTTGAGACGAGACTTACACTGTTTTCCAAAGAACCTTAAGTATTATATTATAATTTGAATGAAGGAGTCTTTTCTCTAATAAACACACCAGTGCCTTTCTGGCTACCCATTGCAATGATGTCATATGTTGAGAACAATAGTGAGTATGGTAAGAAAGGCCAAAGTCAGCAGGAAGCACTATGTGTAGCTGATAGATGGGAGTGGTGGTGGTGGTGGGAGGATGGGGTGGGGGGACACAGGAAATCTGGTAAGGTCCAGCAAAGTGAGTCCTTGATATCCCCTTCTATCAAAGGCTTTGCCAGCAAGAGCACATGACCCGTGGCTGTTGCATTTTCCTGTGATGCAGTATTCCTAGCGGCTTTTTCAGATTTTAAGCAGGATTCCCATCGGAGAGCTGGGAAAGGAATGAGGACATATTGACTTCATTAAGCAAAAAATCTCCAGCGACTCACCCACTCCTCGTTTCTTTTTTTTGCCTCTCAAGTAGGAAACCCAAGACTTCCTAGGAAGTTTACAGCATGAGAGATATTGAGTCATTGTCTGGATGTGATAGATAGAAATACAATGGACGTAAACAATGCTTGCAGGGAGGTCACTGAGGATGAGTCACCTGATTGCCAACAAAGATAGAGATTCATCCAGCAAACAATCATTTGTCTACTACCGAACAAACACTTGTCTGCCAGATACGAGCCACTTTTCATGGAGGTTTGTGAAGGAAGTAGGCTTCCTTGGCTACTAGCAAAAGTGACCCTTTAACCTCAGCCTATAAAAAAACTTCAATACGCCGGAGGCTCTGTGTAGTTGTGCACAGAGAGACATCAGAAGTGACACAGAGTCACTGTTGTTTTCAATTGGCTAATCTCCTTCCACACCCACACCCACAAACATATGGTGAAGTGTTTGGAGTTTAGAGTTTAGTGGATAGCAGAACATGGTATGTGGCTCTTTTGGCCCTCATAAATGGTTAAATGGCTTTGTCATGGGTGGAGCTGTACTTGGGATGTGGGATTTCGCTTGTGTCTTGTTTCTTGTGCTTGGTTGTTATGTTCATTATGCTTGCAGTAAATATGTCCATTACAATATCTGTGTTAATCTATTACTACAGAAAAAAAAACATTCTTTCTAAATGTTATGTTGCATCTGCAGGTGTGAACTCAAGATGGATGTGAAAAGGAAAGAGATGGACCTTTTGAGTAATAGCATTGCTGCTTATGCTCACATAAAAGGTTGGTGCTTTTTAAAGCTACTGATTCATGAATAATTAAGGATTTTTAACATTAGACCAAGTGTATTGAGTCATACTTTTTAAATGTATTGAATAATGGACAGGAATACACCTCTGCATTCCTGACAGTCTATTTCTAATGTACTCTCATGCAGTCCTTCCAAGAAATGTTCCAGACAGTTCCAAATAAAGTTCTACTAACAGTGGAATTTTTTTTAATTCCTCAAGACAACAAAATACAACACGCTTTTAGCTTTTGAGACATTTAAATATAGAATTGTTAAAAAGGTAATAGAAACCAGAAATAAGAGTCTTACAAGAAAGAGAACTATATTACTTATAACTATATTGGGAAAGTTTTTCCCAAGTCTGACTTTTTCTTGACACTTTATATTTATGTTCATGTCCTGGCACTAAGTGCACTGGCTGCTCTGACCATATCTAATGCTCTCACTGCTCTGATGGTACTGACTGCACTGGCTGCTCTGACTCCTCTGACCACAACAACCAGTCAGTATTGGTTGAGCTGACTGCTTTGATTGCTTTGCCTGTGCAGACTTTACATTGACCGCTCTGTCTACACTGACTTCATTGACTGTGCTGGCTGCATTGACAATTACAGTTATATTACAGTATTTGTGATAAAAAGTGGAGTAGGTGTGACTTTATATACCACACACAAAATTGAGAAAGTTTGAATTGGTTATTGATGTGAAGTCCATCAAAATATTTGTTTTTGTGCAATTTTGCTTTATTTCTGCAGTACAGTGTCAAGTTTGTTAGAAAAATATTTATTACTGTGTTAAAGTCCATCATCTTTCATTTATTTCATTTGCAGTCAAAAAGAGGTTATTCAGTTTTCAGTATAAGGAAAAAAAGAACAGAGGGAAAGGTTTCCAGAGGAAACCTCAACATTCGAATACAGTGTAGTTTGTCCATCTTCTGACTTACAGCTTCCATTCTTTTTAGAATACTTGCAGATCTGCAGAGATATGTATACCCTATATCATCGCTGTCCAAAGAAAAACCAAAATGGGTATTTGGTAAATTTGGTACTCCAAAATGGCAACTTTACAGGAGAGGCCAAAAACCTCATTCAATTTTAATGTAAGTCAATGGAACCAGACGTCCTTCAGAGCACTTCTGGGTCTTTTCAGTTGGTCCGTTCATCATGCAAATCTCACCAAGTGTAAATGGCAGCAGCTGTTTGCAAATGATGCGTAAAAGTCAAAATGGACAAAAATGGAGATACATGTTTTTCATTGGACTGCGACGATATCTAACCTCCTCAGAATATATTAGCTAGTTCAGAAATTCTGTAAGCTTAACTGTATCTATATGGTTTTACCTTTCAGCTAATCCAGAAAGCTTTGGCCTCTATTTTGTCATCGGTGTATGCTTCGGTCTGGTGCTCACATTATGCCTGCTGGTCATCCGGATTTCTTGCAAGCCTCGGACCAAGACTGCACCCTCCACTCCAGAGAAAAAGCAGTTGAAGGACTTCAGTGAGGATGAGGAGGATGAAGACAGTGAAGAGGATGAAGAGGATGAGGAAGATGTTGGGGATGTGGAGGCTCCTATGCCTCTCAGCACCACAGAAATCCCAATGAGTAACCACCACAGCACGTCAGACGGGAACATAAACGTGTTTACTTCAGCGGAGGAACTGGAGCGAGCACAGAGGCTGGAGGAGAGGGAGAGGATCATCAGGGAGATCTGGAGAAATGGACAACCAGACATACTGGGCACAGGGACCGGCACCATAGGAAGGGTGCATTACTATTAGCTCTCAGTATTAATGGATGTGTGTGGTCTGGAGCCATACCTAGTGGCTTAGCACAAGACTTTGAAGGACAATGCCGAAAACCCTTTTATGGAAGGCGCGCTCTCAATGTCAGACAATCTCTCTGGAAGGCGCACTTTTTCTTTTTTATCTTGGACCAATGTAACTCCAGTGCTTTGGTCCACAAGTACAGCTGTGGCATGCACACTGCACAGGAGCATGATTTGGTGCTATATGTTACATAGAGAACTGCACAGATGTTAAATGATGGTAGTGGAAATGTTCGCTTTTTTGTTGTCATATGAAAAGCACAGGGTCACACTCCCCCTCAGGTTCATTCAGGCTAATCTTAAAGGGCCGGACATGATCTCGTAATAAGAACTTACGTGGACATCTATGAGGACGTTTGGGCCATATTTAGGTGAGACAGAAGACCTATTAGGGTGGGAACAACCTGAGTATGAAATTACATGCAGTAAAAACGATTCCATGACACTTTTGGCAATATTAGTAGTCTAGGGCCAAAAGTTGAGTGGCCTCACAGTTCCCACTGACCCGTGTTCCTTAATATTGATTTTGAACAATGAACTTCAGCTAACAATAGATTTCTATTGCTTACTTGCTTTGCTTGTGTTATATAGAAGAGCATATTCTATAGGGGAGGTTTTAGAGGGGCCACTTTGTTTGTGGTGGATTTCATTGCAATCCAGCACCAAAAGTTATCTCCAGTCGTGTGTGCTTATTTTGAGATCATGACTAGCCCCATGAGACTACATTCAGGCTCGAGGGTTGGGTTGACTGTATTGTACAAAGACATTGTTTTGTGTTTTAAGATGATTCCAAGACTGTGCTCAGTCATTTGCACTTTTCCACTATTCCATCTAAATCCTGGTTTCTTTACACAATCTACAAATCGTATGTTTAAATTCTCTCTCTGTGTGAAAGTTCTATATTCCAAAGTCATATGAAGAAGTATATGAATCATTTCTTGTATATTCCTTCCACTTTACCCCATTACACCACCAAAGCACTAACATGTTCTTGTTGTCCATATGATTGTGGTCAGTCACTATTTACAGAGTGTCACTATGGAAGTTATAAGAGGTCTGGAGATGTCTATATGTCTGTGAAGGGCTACAGAAGGGTTATGATTCCAGCAGGGTTCATTCAGCATATATTAAGGCTCCTGATAATCCAAATAGATTCCAAGTTCACATAAGATATTGTTTAATTTAGAATATGCTGGAGTGCTGAATCAAACCAACAAAAACTGCCCCTGTCCAATCACTGCTCCTTTTACTCCACTGAGGAAAATCATTAGTAAGAATAGAAAAGAAAATGACTATTTTGAGTTATAATGACTATTTTGAGTTATGCTTCTTATAAGACTGTATCTTGCTGGTGTGCTACTGTATTTTGTTGCTCTGTCGGATTAACCATTTTCATTTTTTCTGTATGACTTCTGTATTTTAATTTGACTGCAAAGTAAAACGTTTGTTTGGTTTTCAGGTCTTAGTTGCTTGCTTTCAAATATGACCATCAGACAACTTGGTTTCTTAGAGTACGCAAACTGATTTAGTTCGTTTAGTCACTGTACTGTTGTAAGACTGTCAAAATGCAGATAAGCCTAGTGATAGAAATATGCTAATGACTCTACATTTTTTGGCAGGATCATTTTTGGCACCATTTCTTGGCAGCATTTACAACTACAATTAATGACTCTGCTTTTACTGTTCTGACTGGGTACTTTGTCTTGTTAAGTAATTGCAGTCCTTGCTTAAAAATGATGAAAATAAATTTGAGGGCTGTTTGCAGAGCCCTGGGAGAGAAAGTGTCTTTATCCACTGAAAAAATGTGACCTTTTTAAAGCAAATAGATTTATCAGTGCAGTTTAAAAAAGTGTATTTGTTTAATTCCTGAGAGTCGAAAGGATTTTCAGCTGTTGATAAAAATAGCCCTATTGCTTAGTCACAGGCTGGTGTGCTTTAATGAGCACATGTTCTCCAGATGCGGTGCCTGGGCTGGAACTCAGCACAGGTCAGACACATCACAACCCATCACAATGGATTAGTTGAAGGATCCTTACACTTAATGCCCGATTCTACAGATGATTTTCTAATGTTGCTTCCAACCACCACTGACCAGATATCTTTTGGGTGGTGGATCACCACACAGCAGTGACACATTACTGGCATGTTAGTGCATCTCAGGCTGGGATGAGTGTTTTCATTCTAAAATGAAAGTGCCCCCAGATAAGAAGTAAGTGCCCCCCTTTAGCATTGCCCCAGAACGGTCATTTTCTTAATAAAAACATAAAATCTTTTTACTGGCTAAAGTTAGGCAGCAATTCTAGTTAACATGTGCTACATCTTAAACATCAGTAATGATAACTCTGTCAGAATATAAATTCTGGTTGCATCCAACATTTCTTTATTTGTTTTATAGTCTGCTACTAATTAGTTGACACCCATGAAGAAAACTATTAAGTAATGTATACCAACAAATTGGTTTTAAACTTTTGGAAACTGTGATTTTAGAGTTCAGAACATTAGTATATACCTGTTGTTTAGTACAATGGAGGTAGTTTCTAAGTTTCTAAAGAATCTATAAAAGTAATTGTTACTTTTTCCTTTCCTTCATTCAGTGGAGCACACAATCCAAAAAATGGGAAAGTGTCACCCCCTTGATGCAAACATAGGACATTACAATCTCTTCTATACACTATGTCTATACACACACATATATATATATATTTATATATATATATGTATTCCTTCCCTTTACTGATGTCAACTGTCTATAAAGCAGAGAATATATATATATATATACATACAGGCAATTCTCTGTTCTCTGTTAATATGCATGTATACACATATAAATACACATAAACACACATACAAATACATATACATGTACACACACACACACATACAGACATACACTTGAATACCAAGGTAATGCAGTTTTAACTAAGTGATCAGTTAAAAGTTTCTGTTTTTAAAAGTTTCTCAAATGTGAGCACAGAGCTCGACAGTGTAATAGAAGCTGGAATAGAGTTCCACAGTTTAGAAGCATAATAACTAAAAGAGGTCTCTCCATGTTTCCTGTATCTTACAGAAAGAATTTGCAGAAGGCCAATACCTGTAGATCTAAGATCACGAACTGGAACATAAACAGAGAGACATTCTGTGATGTAAGCAGGTGCTAGATTATTCAGACTCTTATAGACCAGCAGCAGAACTTTAAAGTCTATTCTTTAAAGAAATATTATTCTTTTAAAGAAAAGTAGTGATATGAGCTTTTTAGTTTTTGTTAGGATCAGGGCTGCTGCGTTCTGTATGAGTTGCAGGGGATAGACGGTTTCTTTGGAACCCAGGTAAGAAGAGCATTACAGTCATCAATTCTGCTGGTAACAAACACATGAACAAGTTTCTCTGCATCACTCTGAGACAAAAAAGGCAGAACTTTAGCAATATTTCTTACGTTATAAAAAGCTATTTTAGTGACTGAGTTGACATGCGGGATAAAACTAAGCTCAGAGTTTAAGATCATGCTGTACTTCAAGTTTTATAATAGCAGCTAAAGACCGAGTTTGTCATAAAGCATTGTTCTGAAAAGTACAGAGTATCAATATTTCAGTTCTTTTATTAGTTATAATAAATTCTGTGACATCCACTGAGAAATATTGGACATACAACTTCTAAGCTTTTCTACCAAGTTTAGATTATCCAAAGGAATGGAGATGTGTCTTTTGCATAGCTGTGAAAGGTGACGTCATGTTTCCTAATGACATCACCCAGAGCTAACACGTACAAAGAGAAAAGCAGAGGCCCTAAAACGGACCCCTGTGGTACTCCAGGGGTATATACAGACCAGATTATTTAAACTGTACTAATACATTGTACTAATACTAATACACTAATACAATTTCTACTATATTTTCATAATGAATAGCAAATACTTTTTACTAACTGTGTTTAAAATGAGTGTATCAAGCTGTAGAAATATAATACATTCACAAATATACATTCCAACAGCAAGAGTTAATATGTGACACAGTGATGGAAGAATAAAACAATAAACATCTTTTTGCCCAACTATTTGTTTATTATGTTTATTACCTACTCACATTTATCAAGTCCTTCTGTCATGACCATGACAGCAGAGAACAGCAGAATATACATGGTGCTATGTAACAGTATTTAGTTCTTCCTTTGAAAGGCCAGTAATATTCTGGTAAGGTGAACAAGGTGTTGCTGTCAAAAGTAATGTTATGTTATGTAAAATTATGTAGATTCTGAAGAAAGTTGTGTACATATTTAAAGCATGCATAATCACTTCTTTAGGTATTAATAGTAATGTTAATAGTTTTTAGTTTCGCTAGTGTCACCTAACACTAAATTCTCTTTTCACTAATTAAATAAATACAAATGTTAAATGTAGAGATGATTTTTATTTATAAAGTACTTTGTTTAAAATAACCTAACTAACTACTAAAAACCAAACACTTAACTAAACACTCCCAAGACCTTAAAAAAGTTATAAAGTCCTTTTTAAAGTGATATAAAGTGACACTGTATTTTGACTGTTATCCAGCAGGGGGTGTAGTACTACAGATGAGGAGCGCAGATACAATCACCCACATTGTTTGATTCTAAGAACCCAGTGAAGTTTGGCTGGCATCATGAAGATCTAGCTAAGAGGAATTCAGAATGTAGTCAGGCCCTCTATGTCACGCACTGACCTTAAGTAAAACCAGAAGTATTTATCTTCCACCATCTTCCTCTGCTTGATTAGAAGTGGTGTTGATAAGAGGACGGCTGGCAATTTTTTCTTATCTGTAGCAGAAGTTGTTGTGTACTCAGTGTGCTGAGCAGCAGGTCGCAAAGCAGTGTTTTACTGTAGTCCAAATGAGAGATGTCACTGCCCCAGATGGTGCTGCTCTGCTGGCTCTGTTGTGCTGCCTCTCAGATTGAGCATTTAGGCAACAAAATGAAAGATGTCTCTTACAAGACCAACAAAGTACATAACACATAACATAACATTTAACATATAACACTTAACACATAACATAACATATAACATATAACATATAACACTTAACACATAACATAACATAACATAACATAACATAACATAACATAACATAACATAGCATAACAGCATCTACAATTTCTGTGGAAAGCTGAGAGAATGATTTCACTGGGAGTGTGTATCGGATTAGTCTCATATTTAGCACGTCATGTATTATCCCTAGCCAACATTACAGTTACAGTATGTTCAGATCAGAACATCAAAATATAATTTCTGGTAACATAAACTCCAGTTTGGAGGAAAAAAGGAACAT
The DNA here is from genome assembly GCA_024036415.1 of Prochilodus magdalenae. Classification (NCBI taxonomy): domain Eukaryota; kingdom Metazoa; phylum Chordata; class Actinopteri; order Characiformes; family Prochilodontidae; genus Prochilodus; species Prochilodus magdalenae. The sequence continues at coordinate 450,123 of JAMWET010001917.1, read as the reverse complement.
ATATGAGAAAGTGATTTAGATAAAATGTTTATTCACAATGGTAAATTATGGTAAAATACCCCACACACGTTTCCAGATCACATTAACTTTTGTAATACCAGAGGGAGGATATCCAGTTTCTTTTGATCCCATTCCACGCAATCCCGAAAACAGGGCAGCAGAGAGTCAACAATGAATGGGAGTGACTGCAACTATGTATTTTTCCTTTTATTTATATATATTACCCCCATTCATCTTGGATCATCCCATGAGTGCCATCTAGTGTCTGATCAGCTCAAAAGCAATCACTGAACGGGGATCCTCTTAAACTAAACACATTCTCAGGTAATAGACTTAACATATCTATAGCTCAGCATGACCACCTTAAATCCATACAAACACACAGAACAAGAAAATGATGAATTAGTATAATGAATGGATGTAAAATTCCCAGCTAGTGTCACAGTATAGCTCCTGAGATCAAACTGCTATTCTATGAAAGCACATACACTAAAGGTAAGTCTTAATACTAACAGAACAACAGTCAGAAGATGAGAGAAGCAGGTCAATGTATATAATAAAACAGTAACACTGGTTCAGTTGCCATTCAGTATACTATAGAGAGTGACTTTTGAGGTGAAAAGTCAAATGCCTGTTCCACATTAAATACAGCTACGTGTTCTATTTGGAAACAGGAAAGAATAAGCAGGTGGTGACGCATCTACCCCCTTGGAAAACAAACAATGGAAAAATATTTCAAGAAAAGGAATAACTTAATGCCACCAAAGCAGACAAACAGCGAAGACTGAAGTAAGTGAAGAAAATATAACGTAATTAAGGTCCTTCCAGAACCCAAGCCTGAAAGGCAGGTTTTGCAGTGTTCCGCTCTCTCTTCTGAAAGCAGTTTCAATAAAGCAAAAGGCCTGTAGTCCTAATTACTGAGCACTGGGTCACTGAGTCTGCGGATTCAGATACTGTGAGTGAGAGTGTCCTAGTCAGTCCCTGGTGTCTTCTCTCACGCTCTGTGTGTGCTGTGCCCTCGCCGTAACTCAGGCTGTCTCAGTATCCCGGCGGGAGCAGTAACACATAGAAAAACAACATTCTTAAAGAGACAGTTCAAATGATAGTTAAGTCCTCCATGATTACTTCTGCCTCTTCAGCGCTAGGACCTCATCCTGAAATAGATTAGCATATTTGTGAGCTTGTCAGACATTTTGACTGTATTTAAAACTAACTTAAGTTGTAGCTGGATACGTTAGGCAGTGTATGCGTTTGCGCATGTAAGATTATGTAGTAATTGTCGTTATAGTGCTACTGTTATTGCTTATTTCCATCAGCCTTTTAACATGCCCCATAACACATTGTATGCACATATGGATATATTGGTGTATTGTTGGTAGTTTAACTCAAATAACACTTACTACATTACAATGGAAAAGATCATTAGGATTTTAAGAGTGACAGGACAATAGCTGGGGGTCTTAAATTCTGTCCATTCTGGTAGTCTTCAGTAACAATTTAAACCCATCTCACTAATAACAATGTTTTATTTTTGTTATTTTTAACTTAATATTTGTATATGTTCCCACTCACCTGTAGTTTCATTCGTTTGCTCCTTTCCTCACTTAGCTCGTCTTTAAGCTCTTTTAACTCTGTACTGTTTTGGAAATAATGTTGCATATTTTAGCATTTTATGGTTACTACGTTTAGGTAAATACTGTAATGAGATATTAGAATCATTGAGTCTGGCAGTGATACTCACTCGTGTCGATTTTTAAGAAGTTCCAGTGCCATGCGTAGTTCTTTCAGGTCAGCCAGTACCTGATCCAGTGTTGGTTTCTCCTCCTTGGGCTTGACCTCTGCTGGTTTCGTTTCAGTCTGGGGTTTGGACTGAACAGGATGCTGGGGCTTAGATGCTGGTATGGGATGCTGCTCTGCCTTGTTGGTTGATGGTACATGGTTTTCTGTGACCTGTAAGAGGACATCATGTTATTCATATATATCATAATGAACTTTTATTGCATAAATATTTATTCCAATCTTCTTTTAAGTTCCCATTTCTGAAATACAAGGCTGAGAACAACTATATATAAAACTGTATTATATTCATATTATACGCTCACCGTCAAAAATAGCTGCACCCAGAAAGAGTGAACTGACGGGAATTAACCTTTGTGGGTAGGTCTGTAGCTCAATAACTATTGCTCATATCGGTCTAAATCTATTATCATTTATTGTTTCTGGTAACCATTATCTTCCTTCCGAATAGCATTGCAGTCCAACACTTTCTTCTGGGTGTTGACATAAGTGTACAAACATGGAATGTTACATATTACTTACACTGAACTTATTACAACTTATTAAAGTATTCACTGCCTGTTTACGTTGCATATCATCCATGTATTTCCAAAAAATCTGTTTTGGTTTTGTTGTGTTGTGATCTTTGTTTTTCATACCTTGGGGAGAACTGGGTGCATTTTAGGGGCTTGATCTTCTTCTGCTGTTGCCTCATTTTGGTTGGTGTCACTGGAACCCTTTCAAGATACAGAGGCCATTAGTCACATTTGTATACCAGCTATTTGTTGCATTTCCCTTTCATGAAGTAACAGTACTGTAATGAAATATCTGTCATGACTTATTAGATTAGAGTTAAGCACAGCCACATCCTTTAAAGTGTCATATTCAAAATGATTTCTTATACATGTGGGGCTGCTGCGACGCCCGTAGGTGGTCTCCTTTGTGGAGGTTTGGCCCTGTTCGCTGTGGGATGGTTGAGTTTGTCTGAAGACACATTTACACCATCAAACTGGTCAGAGTCGTTGGCTTTATTCTCTGTGTGTGAGGCTGGAGGATGATCATCACTGTTCCTGAAAGAAGAAATGAAATCCTTGTGTGAAAACTGTGTGAAATTGGAAGCTGCCCACATGTGTGACGACCAGAAAGATTGTTATATGTTGGTAATGTTGTTGGTGTACATAAACAGGTCAAACAGGACACACCAGAACTTTCTCGAAAGTCAACAAAAGAGTTAAGCAAGGATCAGTTGAACTGTTTGGTTTCTGTCTGTGCCGTAATTGTATTTGTGATGACTTATGTCTTATGACTTATGTATGTCTTTATCCTTCCTAATGAATCATATTCAAATCCTGTGAGCATCAAGGTAATGGAAGTCATTCTCTTAAAGATGAATTGAAAAGATTATTTGATCACCCATAAAATTCAAGTTTTGTCTAATATTCAGGAGAGCTGTTCTGCAGGTTTGTGATGTATCATGCAGCATGATCATGCAGTGTAACAGGCGCTTCTGTTCTGAGAAATGTTCTGCATGGACGTACAATTAGAGGAAACAGGCTGCTTAAGCTTGTTTGGCTGAACAGTGACTCATACAGTTTCAGACTAGTCCAATTGAACTCTGAATGCTGGGCATTTAATTTCCTATTCCATATCCCACTCCTACATGGCTCTTACCTGGTATCCTTAGTGCCATGCAAAACTGAAGAAAGTTCAGTCAGTAGAGGTTTTACACTGACCTATCAGCAAAGTGGTCTTTGGGTTTGTACCATGAAGTGCACCAGCAGGTTATATTTAATTGGTATTTGGTTCTCCTTTCACGCTATATACATGTCAGAGGTGATAAAATAAGTGTTGTTTTAGATAACAATTTCTCATACTGTACAAAATGCAAAAGTAGAAATACACATTGCTCACACAGTACACAGTAACAGAGGAACTGAATTTTAAATGAACATGTGTTCTCTTGGTTACCATCTAACATCCCCACTTAACAAACTCACGGTCAAAACAAGCACCTAAAACGTTTCCAATATTTTTGTACATTAGTCGAGTACAGCAGTTGCACATTACATCGCAAACATTCCATGATCAATGGCAAATTAAAAACACTTGATATAAAATATATTCTCTCAACCTAATTTAACTTCATTTTGTTGTTTTTTGAAGGGAAATGGAATGGAAATGTTAGGGACCAAAAAGGCAAGGCTCATTATTTCCTCGTGACTTGGTTTGCATTTATAAAGTTGTAACAATCCCTTAGGAAATATATATGCACATAACTTATAGTTCCACTCTGACTTACTTTGATTGGTCTCATGATAGACCTCGTTACATTCACATTATATTGTCATTGTGTTTTATATATATACATATGCATTACGACCTCTTCAGGTATTCATCAGTGATTTAGCTTTCAGGACTTAGCTTTCAGCAGGTCTATCTCTGTCTTTAAAGAGCATTGAATTTAAAATACAGCTTACTTTGTTACAGCATTGTGCGGAGGTTTGACCTTCACTGGAGGAGGAGCAGGAGTCGGAGTTTTGAACATGCCAGGAAGTTTGATTTTACCAGGTGGATCGCTTCTGACATCTTTGTGTTCTGCTTTTTCATCTGCAAAAACCAAACAAATGATGTGATGACTATTAAAATAAAGATGCAAATTCCAGATGTCAGCTCTGGGGCCTGTTTTTGCTTTTCTTTTTGTTCCTAGTTGGGAAAAACATTTACTTATGCACTGACTTGTTTTACTTATTTTCTGTACTATGTGTGGTGTGATGTTTATGAAAATGAATGCAGCCCTGTTGGCACCAATAGCAAGTCAGCTTCAAAGATAACTTACTGTTAAACACAGCAGTCATTAAACACATTACACACTACAACTACATTTACTTTCAGGCAAGCAGTAATATTCTTACCTTTGGTCTCTACCTTTGCGCGTGCTTCAGTGCTATTCTTGTCCATTTCAGAAGCTTGTTTTACTGTCATAGAGAAAACATTAAACAGCATTAAGGTACGACAAGTTTGTATAAGCCCACAAAATCAGCAGTGTTTTACCGCCTTCATATAACATGGGAGGTCTGCAAAAAGCATGGGAATATCAGAGTTTGCCTGACAGAGGAAGCGGCCTGCTGTTTCCTGTGGCTGCTAAAACCTCTCACGAGTCTCTTAAAAAAACGTGGGAAACTGATAACTCTGTGGAACTTCTTGGAGTGCTTTCATGATGGCATGTGGGATAAAGCTCACAACATTTTAAACTCCATTAAACTCCATTTTGTGGACAGCTACACTAGAAAATGACCACTGCTGCTGCATTTTCTCTGAGAATGTAAAACTGAAATGCAGAGTTAAGCACAATTATACGTGGAAACTTGCCATTTTGTAAGTAGTTCTATGTAACACTTTGAATATACCGTACACTTTGAATATATGAAGCTATATATGCGGTCAGCATTGATTTGTTTGGGAAAAACACAGGCATTAGAATAAACAAACTAACAAACAGCACATTATGCTTGTATGTGTGTCAGTGTGTCAGCATTGCCATTCTCAAACCTTTTCTGGAGGAAGCTCAGTATTTACAGATACTATTACTAGTCTTATATACAAATACAAAAACAATCTTACTGTGTTTTTCTAATTTGCTTTTATTAGTACGTATCCTGTACTGGCACTGGTAAAAAACACTGCTCACATAAATAGTTTGTATCTTGGCTCCCTAAGTCATTTCCACAATACTGTATGTAATTGTAAATGACATTATTAGAATATACCACATCCTTTATACAATTTAGAGGTCTGTACAAATCTCAGCAAAGCATCTCAGCATTCACAGAAAGCGTGTTGTTAGATCTGGCCCATTTTCACAAAGCTTAAAGCAGGAGTGCTGATTCAAGATTAGATTCATGCATTATTTACAAAAATTTAAAAAATCTATTCACAAGAACAGATCATCACTGTCATCTCCAAAATGGTAACTTTACAGAGAAGGGCAAAAACCTCTTTTAACTTTTATGTAACTCAATTAATCCAGGCTTTTTCCAGGCTGTTTGGGGCCATTTAGGTTGATCATGAAATTTCCATCGTGAAGATTCATCATGTAATTTCAGATAGTATAAATGGCAGCTGCTGCTTACAAGTAAAAATCGTCAGAAATGGAGATTGTTTGGACAGCAACGAGGACAGCCACTCCGTACACACACCGTAAAGTTCGCTCCTTTCCACACTAATGATACAATGTAAATCTTATCCTAATGCATATTACTCAGTAAGAGCATGGGCTACAATGCAGACTGGCAGAGCTCTTCTTAAGAGCCCATAATCAGTATGCAATCTTACAGTTTATATTATGCTACAACCAGTTTGTCATGCTCCTATAGTACTACTGAATACACTGCTCAACATCTCAATAACACTGTGTTCTCTCCAAAAAACAGACCTCAAAGAAACGAAAGTAGAGAAATAATACATCATAAATCTGACTTTACATACCCTCTTTGCTTTGCTTCCAGCTTCTGGAACTAGACATTCACTACAAATATTAAATACCTATCATATACCTGAAGAAAAAAACCTAAACTCTGTGCTTTCCTCTGCAGCCTGCTCATGTGGCGTCAGCAGGGTCTACAACTTCCTGTGGAGCTCACATGAAGCTGTGCATGTCTGATACAATAAACACTGCCAACTAAGAATTCAGTTCATGTAAAAAACAGAAAAACAGAGGCTAAAAGCTTCATTTGCATGAAGCTTTTAAACTGTCCTATTGTAAGAACTGCACCACCTTTACACTTTCTCAGGAAGAGAGTGCAAAACAACCCAAGAAGCCACAGGTGTCTTAGCATTTTAAAAGCTTATTTGTGTCAAAGAAACCACTTCCTGCTCCAGATGTGACAGCTGTCAGGAGTATTTCACATCCTTTTTCTCTGAGAAACAGTGACTGCAGCACAGGGTAAACACGTTATAGGACACTGCATGCTGCACTATGAAATTCAAAGACAAACTTCATGCATTTTTGTATTTGTATAAATATATATCCAAATTTATAGTATATTATATAATATCTCTTTATGTATAAAATACCCCAAGTATGACACACATTTTTGTTTCCTGATTGAAAACATCCAATTTTTTCTGCCAATTTTAGTGCACAGCTGGACATCATCGCTGTCCAAAGAAAAACAGGTATCTCTAAAATGGCAGCTTTACAGGAGAGGCAAAAACCTTGTTTAACTTTAATGTAAGTCAATGGAACCAGACTTTTTTCACACAGTTTTGGGCCATTTCTCACTCTTTTTCGGTTGATGTGTCCGAATGATGAATAAAAGTAAAAATGGACAACAGTGGCGATACATTGTTTTTCATTGGACAGTGACGATATATACTTTGGCACAGGCCACGTTTTATGTTGTATTTTGTTTTTATCACAAAAGCAGTTCTCATCCGGAAGTGAGCAGACAATTTGTATGCAAACCTACAGACGTCTTCAAAAACCTGCTCAAATGATAATGATCTGAGATACAACAGCCACATTTAAAAGAATACTTTCCCAGAAAGTTGAAATTGCCTGTCACTTGGCTTGGCATTATTTTGTTTGTTCATTTTCAAACACAATGAACATAAATCTTTTTTAATATCATCAAAAATGTGCACATTTTTTAGAGTCTGAATACTTTTTAATGCCATCCTTTGCTGCTTTACTGGAACACACCGCCCCAATTTCTATTTTCACAATGAATAAATTAATTTTAAGACCGACCTTGTGAAAATGTGCTGAAGGTTAACTTGCAGCAGTTTCTAAACATCCCATAATATGAACCTCTACCAGAGACAATGCAGCATACACCCAGCAAATACATTGACACGGAAATACCTATGACCTGCTCATTGACTATCAGTGCAAGAAGCCCACTTTTTAGAAGGGTGATGCTTTTCTTACCTGATTGCTTCTGTGAGCCACGTCTTAGCGGCAGATGGCTTGTGTCCCCAAGCTAACAGGAAAATAAGAATAAAACGCATTAGAGACAGAGTTGGGTGAAACACCATGCTCTTTCCATAGAGAGGACATCATGTTACTGACTTTAGAAGATTATGGAAATCTCTGATTCATTCTTTCTTAAACAGGCCTAAAATAACAGGAAGAGACTGCACTCCCAGAAAGATCACAGTAAAGTTCATTTACTACAAAGCAAAGAGATGAAAGCAGCATTTATTGCCCCTGAAAATACACTGTAGAGATAAGCTGATGGTTCCTGGTCTGAAAACTGTTTTGTAAAATCCTAGAGCAGTGTGGACTGTGGGGTCACTCCCGGTCTCATGCAACAGGGCTAGTGTGAGAACATTTCTCCACCCCAACTCACTTGGACAGAGTCCGTCGGGATCACCATGACGAAATTATCAGGGAAAAAACCCCTCCGCCCATTCAGCTCGCCCTCCCACCATCCGTCATCCTCGCTGACCTTGAACACAGAGGGAAAGAAAATAAAACCAAGTTCTGCAAAAACATACACTGACTGTAGGAACACAGACACACAAATGACTCATCAGCTGACTCTAAGAATAAGCAATCATCCTAACAAGTATGTCCATTTGAGCCCCTATGCTCTGTTATACAACTTTACCATACCTGTATTTACATGACTTTACACAGAGCCAGTTGTCAATCCTGGTATCAATGACAGTACTGATAGGTGTCAGTAAAGGAGGTAGCTTAGTGTGTGCCAATTACTAAATGGTTTCAGTTGTTTTACATAATGGTTAAAAAAATGTAACAAAAATGGTTAAAGACTTAGAAAACAAGGAGAAGTACATTTCTCTCTACAAAAGGTCTCCTCTGGTGTCATTTTCAGAGAAACATAAAGAAAGAAAACAGGAGAGTCTATAGGAGTCCTACAGAACTCATTTGTAACATACCAGGTTACAGTCATAGGCATCTCTGGTCAAACACCATGTTTCGCTACAGGGAACACAGCCCTACAGATTTTATAGCCCCAGTGAAGTCAAATCTGTGTTTTCTTTCCAATTAAGATAATCTTGTTCTTCTGTACAAAGTACCTTCCCAAAGTCTAATAAATGTCTACTGTTAACCATACTTTTCTCCTCGCCATGTTAACTGGTCCTAATGTTGGGTAACATTCCTGCAAGAATTTCGCAACCAATCACAAGACAGGTGTCTCTTGCCCTGCTCACAAAACACACTTTAGAGTCAGAGAAACATAATGAGCTAAAGCTAGCCCAGCATAAGCAAAAACTAGCAAGCCAGACCCCCTGTCTGTAGCTGCCTAGCGGTTTATTCATTCATCCATACATCAGCAATGCTTGTTCATCTGTCATCTTATTCATACTGTGTTTGAATGTCTGTTTGTCTGGTCATTCATTTACACGTCTATCTGATCGTTTTCTCCCTTTTCTGTCCATGTAGCTCACATAAAAGCTGAAAAATGATTATAACTCTGTATGACTGGCTGAGCAGGCTAGGAGTGTTGAACAGAAAGCAGTCAATCAAGTTGCTCATAAGCCACACCCACACAGTTCTATTACAGGTCTGCTTTGTCATATTTACGTCTTTTAGTTTATATTTTAGTTAATATAAAAGTAATATACTACACAAATATAATATTAATATTACTGTCCTACAAACATTAGAAATTTGTACATGTGTCCTCAGGGGTATTAATGCACATCCATTGTCTATTTGCTAACCTTACCATATAGAGGAAAAAGAAACAAAAAATGTACAAACGTTGTGGTATATTTTATGTTTTGTGTTTGTCATGTTAACATGTTAAACTCAGCAAATAAACAGAAACTGTGCACTAAAATTAGCAGTAAATGCCATATTTATGTTTGTTCCCTTTAGACGTGTTACTCAATCCTTAACCTGGACACCCAGTATCCTGCAACTTTTAATGTTTTCCCAGCTCTCAACACACATGATCCAACTAATCAGCTCAATACCAGCTCATTATTGAGATAAAGTGTATGAGTTAAAGCAGGAAAACCCCAAAACGGCACCGGGCAGTGGGCCTACAGCGCCAGGGTTGAGACCCACAGCTCTAATTAACTAAATTTGACCAACTTATGATTATGAATTTTAAGGTGTTTGGAACAATACATGTGTGAGCGGTGAAAAAGTTTCTTGCAAATATTGCATAAAAGATTCCCATCAGATTATTGGTACTTTCACTTAGAGGCATCTGCTTTACATGTCATATGAGGAAACATGAGTGAACATTTAAAGGGCAAATTTCCGTCAGACCTTGCTGATGATGGTAACGATGTCTCCCTTCTTTAGGTCCAACTCATCCTCAGCACAGCCAGCATAATCAAACATGACCTGGCAGCATTCTTTCACTATCAGACAACAGGAACAGGAATGTTTAGTGAGATGAGTTGAGCAGCATTGTGTGCACCCCAAAGGAATGCCTTACTGAAGATGCAGGGCATGTTCATTATCAGCAGTGGAAAAGCAAGAGCAGAAATAGTAGTGATACGTGCTTTTGGACCAGGAAGAGAAGCACCGTGATTCATTTTTTAAATCTACAGCTTACCAGTACAACAGGCTGTGCTCTGTGGTTGAACCACAGGTTCTTATCACTCTGGCTAATAACGACAGGCTTACTGGAAGGATCTGAGACTTGAAGTTGCCACCCTTTTGGTATGCAGTGCTCAGAAGAATTCTAATGAGCTGTTGTCTCATATACATAATAATGGCTGATCATTATGGTTTAAATCCTGTCTGTAAATAGACCTGCTCTGACATTTCAACAAAGACCTTCCATACTTCAGTGGTAAAGTCATCAGAACAGGTCAAACCACATTTGACATCCTAAGCAGTAGCTAGTGTTCTTCCTCTCATTAAGACATAAAATGGCTTGTTATGCACCTGACATGCTCACCGTTTGTTTTTTTGCGAATGCTTGCTCTCTGGTGTTGTATTCCCTACAAAGAGAGTGATAAATGACACTTTATTGCACATCTTACCAAGCTATTTGACATACAACAGGAATGATATGCACCAACCTACCTCTTTATTAAAGCCAGCATCAGACAGTTTAGGCCGGATCTTGCTTTCATGAAGCTTTCCATCTGCAACACATGAAGCAACTTCTCATGTGACGAAATTAATGATTACCACACAAGAAATTACCACCATGAAGTTTGATGTTAAAAGTGAGCAAACCTTTTGGAAAGGAAATAATTTCTTTTACAAAGTTTGATGGAAAAGCTCCTAGTTTGTTATTTTTCTTCCCCATCCACCAGCCATCTTCAATCTGTGAGCACAAAAGAAGAGCATTAAATCAAGAGAACAGTGACTAAACATGCAGACACACAGCAAGAGAGAGGCTGAGATTCAGAGATAACAAGATAATAAACGTGAGGAGGAAGTAAGAATGCCAGAACATCCGTACAGTAAAAAAAGCTGGTCTTCAAGTATGCCAACAAACCTCTAACACCAAGCAATTTCTGCACATACTAATTTGGAGGGTTTTGTATTTCTAATTTATTGTACAGATTGGCATCAGCGAAATGCAGCAAAATGGTAAACTTAGGCATGATGGACAATGTACTTTGCTCTCTACCTCTCTGAGAATCTCAATAACATCTCCAACCACCAGCTCCAGCTCATCCTCGTTCATTGGCGCGTAAGCATAAATGACTTCACATTTCCTACACTGCTCCTTCATGGCCATCTTCGCTAGAGTGAAAAACAGGCAGAGGACACAAATGAAAGTTTGCTAAGACGTAACCAAACAGTTACGCAAAAAAAAAGAGAAAAGCCCTCCAGTCGAATGGCTTCAGCGTCACATGCGCCTGTTTTAATGTGTATTTATAGAACTGTTTCGACACTTATGATTAGCACTTAGCCCTTGAGATAGGAAGTGGTCTGTGTGGAAGAAGAAGTCTTTCATTACTTGGTTCTGTTTACTGTGCTGTCTATAGCACACTGCTTTTCTGCAGCTGGAGGCTCAGATTCTCCCAGGCCTGTCATTTTTTTTGTTGTGTTTATTGCACATTTAGTTTAGAACATGCAGAACTTTGCTTGGAAGGATGCACATACATTTACGCATGCTTCGCGGCTCTCTCTTGCAGTCTCCTACCAAGTGCACCGGTACTTCCTGCATGGACCAAAAAAAACAAAAACAGAAGTCATCAAGGAGGAACTTGTGAGAAAGCAAATCACCATGATGTGAAAAGTCAGCTTGCTGACAAATTTCAAGAACTCAAAAAGAGGATTGCACCTTAACAAAGTTAGAGGGGAAAATGCCCTTTTTCCCTCTGAGCTCTCCCTCCAGCCAGCCCTCTTCACTGGCCACTTTCACGTTCTTCACCACATCGCCTGGCTGCATGGTTAACTCATCCTCCATCGTTCCCTCAAAGCCTATCAGCACCAGCACCTCTGATATGGAGAAACATAGAGGATTAAAGAGATGAAGCACCAATACAGCTTTGTTACTGACAGGTTACTGACACAGACTCATTACAGCTGCAGGTACTGCAAGGTGCTTTGGGTATTGTGAGGATATTTTAAGATCTAGGAATGATATTACAAGATTAAGAGAATATTGATCAGTTGTCTTGTGTATGACAAGCTAATATCAAGGAAAGTAGCATCAGAGATGACAGGAGCAGGAATAGGCAATTTGCTGGAATAAGCCTTTATAAAAGTAATATGTAGCTTTATGTCAGCCATCATGTAGCCTTATCAACACGACCCTTCTATACAGTGTTGCTGTCTTAGAAGTTTTAGTCTTTAACATATTTTACTGTCTACTGTTAATTAATCTGTCAGGTTAAGATTTAGCAGTGCACCAATTTAATGAACACACTGGCGTGCTGCTACAGACATTGTCGTTTCATAATAAAATGTTATTATCTCAGATGAGTGCGGCCATTTATCTTTCATGTTCAGCAGGGATCTGCGAGGCAATGTGTTTCAACAGGCCAGAAGGTATGTGGTATGCAGGATATGACTCCAGGTAGACTTTAACTCTGGAATAGACTGCATTACCTGAAGTCTTTACTGAATTGTTGCTGCTATAGAAGGTGGTTCGACAGCTGCATCATGTTTGCAAACCAACAACTCAGCCATATTAAATAGCAAGCGTCTTATCTGTTGTTACACGTTGTACCAAAACTAGGAGATAATCTAGCCACTTTGTCAGAGTCAGTTGGAAAGAAGGAATTCTCATAAGTTCTAGCTACACTGCACTCTTTAAGAGTAAAGGCGCCATAAGGGTTTCTCAGAGTGACACCACAGAAGAACCGTTTTTGGTACTTTTCATTGAGCAACTGTAATAAGATCCTCTGTATAAGGTAACAATGCTGTACCAATAAAAGAGTTTTGTTAGAACTGTAGAATCAGGTCAAAAATCATTTGAAATCTCTTTGTTTTTTAGGACTGTATGAAACTGAAAGTAGGTAACCTACATAACCTACGTAATCTTCCCTAAACAAATCTAAAACTAATTTTTGTCCTGACACACGGTTCAAGCTTAACACTAGCTTTAATCTGCATCTGGAAAACTAGAAATTGTACAACAATGAATTCTGGAATTAGTGATCTTGAAGACTGACCCAGGACAGTTACCATAGACTGTAACATTGATCTACATAATGGTGGCAAAATCCTGAAAATTCAGGAAGCAGAGATGATATCTAATAAAATCCCAGGCAGTTACTTCGCACTTTTTGTACTGTACTGACCCACTGACCGTAGCACTGTCCGCAACTTCCACTCGCACTCAATAGTATTCAATATTCTATTCAGATATTCTGTTCACATCCGTGACACATACTGAACATAGATTAGAAACAGAAACCAGTAGAAACAGAAATCAGCAAGCAAACGCCAGTGATAATGTAATTCCCTCTGCATTTAAACACGAGCATCTAGGAAACATACAGACACTCACCCATAGCTGCGGAAAGTTGTACTCAGTTCTTCTTTCAAAGGCAGAAGTCTCACTTGGGCAGACAGATTTTCAGTGGTAAAAGTGCAAGCTGAATAAATGCTATTGCTTAAGACACAGAAGGAAAAAGGCCTGGGCCCTCCTTCCTTTAGTCAAATATTAACACTAGGAACCTCTTCCCTGCTAGTCATGACAAGCTACTAAACTTTAGTGCTGGATGTATATGTGTGCGTGCATAACACAGAGGGAGAGAGAGAAAGGGAGAGAGGGAGAAAGAGAAACAGGTGAAACAGGTTTCTGCTGGAGTGAGTGTCCAGATAAGGGCATAAAGTGCGAATAACAAGAACAAAAAAGAAACATAAGAAGGAGGAAGCCTTAAGCGATAATGCAATCCACATTTTTCATTTTGACAAACTGCCATGTGAGAGAATGTCTGGCTTTTTCATCCAGATGACGCCTCAGGGTGAGAGTTACCTATTTACTGACTGCATGATGTCAAGAGCTGTTTACCTTTACAGTAGAATAAAACAGAAAAGCTGAGTTAAAAGGGAAGTATGTAAGTCGTTTAAGTCACAAGCTTTTAAAGCTTTAAAATTATATCCAAAGAGTATTGAAAACAAATACTGAGTATTTTATTTTGACCATCGCTGACCCTATATTTTATCTTCACAAATTCACCTTATTTAAGCCTAATTAATGAAGCATAATCAGATTAGTTATTTTTCTTTCTCTTTAATATCCTTTATAATATCCTCTTTAATATTTAATATTTTCTGATATCATCCCAATAGCAAGGGTGTCACTTGAGAAGTTTTAGGGGATATTAAGACGCACTATGTTATATACACCACATTTCCAAATGCACATTACTAGTTCAAATCATACATAGTTTACTCTCATTTATTCACCATGCCATCATATCTTCAAATTCACAATAAACTATAATACCAGGCTGCAACCTGGGGGAGGTACTGCAGATGTCCTTACTAACGTTTTACTAATGTAACATGAAAAATAGAACCCCTGGCACGGACAATCATATTAAAATCCTAGGAGGCCTCATAGGTTCTAAGCCAATCATATTAGACATTATAGGTATTAAACCAATCATATCAGACCCTGTAGGTTGTAAGCTAATCATATTAGACCTCATAAGTTGTAAGTCAATCATAACAGACCTTGTCAGGTGTAAGCCAGTCATTTAACACCAGTGGGTGCATCTCTGATTTTACTTTCTCTGCAAAGTAACACCACTGCTGAAACTTTAAAAGACTTTTGGATAATAATTCACTAAAATACACATTACGTTATTCAGAATCTAGTAATACAAAAAGTGAAATAGTGAGCAGTGAAGATATACTCTCCTACCATATGGATTTGGCAAGTAATGGCCAACTAGTTTAGGAATTTAAAGAAACTTTACTTCATGTAGGTGTGTGAAGTAGCTATCATTTTTGAAAGGTCTATACATTTTATACAGGTCTAGATATAAATAAGACGTTCAATAAAGCTGTCAGACACCACGATGATGATATGAGATGTGATGAATATTATTAATAAAATAGTGTGACTGGCTGAACACAAGTACAGTACAGTTTTGGATGAGATAACCTCACAAATGATAAAAAAAATATAAAATTAATAAGCAGATACTAACAGACATACTATAACAAACAGCAAATACACTATAACAAATAGTAACAGATTTAAAAGGTCAAAACTGCAAGTTCATTTTTGTGCACTGAAAAGCTTTCAGAAACATTCAGCACTGCCTCAACAGCCACTTCTAAAATATCTACAAAGCCAATAATTATACACTCATCATCAAAGGAACAGCTGCACAAATAATTGCCCCCAGAAGTAATCAACCAACAGGAATAAAACTTCGTGATGTCAAAGACTTGACATTGTGAGACATGCAAGCGATTCAAGTTCCACGCTCAGCCGACATGACAAAAGACACACCTTGTCACTGTACCTGACTGACCCAACAGCCATGATTGCAGACATTCAGAACCGGCAACCTCATTAGCACAAGGGTGTTTCCCTAACCTCCAGCCGTCCACTGCCCCCACTGCTACTATGGACTAAGTGTTCTCAAAGCAAGCTATCTGAGTTGTAAACAGACTGGCTGGGCTGTTTTGTGAGCATTGTAAGAGCTGCTGTATTTCTTTGATTCTTTGAGAGGAAGTTTAGAAAACTACAGTATGAATTACCTTGACTTTCCCGACTTTAATGGGGAAACAGGCTAGTAGTTTACTGGATGGGGAGTTTTTGAGCTGACCTGTGTGTGTTTCGTAATTGGCTCTTTGGAAACTATTTTTTTTCCGTGTGGGACAGCAGGGTTCAATCCCAGTACAGAGAACCTCTTGTTTTAATGATTTGTGGTAATGTGGTGTCATCTCTCTGGTGATGCATGTGTGAGGTAATTTACTCTGTCATCGCGGCTCTAAGAATGTGTTTATTGCAGTAATGATAAAAGTACTTTTTATACAGCCCTACACTACATATTAGGAAACAATGACACCAGTAGATGCATTGTATTACTGTAAGTTAATGTCAGTGAAAAAGTCATATAGTGTTATGGTCTAGTCATAAACAACTTAATAACCTTAAGTTCCTCCACTTGTAGTTGATAATTAAGAGGTAGCAGCTCTGTGAAAGGCCAATGATTTTTATCGGTAAAAAATAAAGAAAAACACGTATTATTCTTGTAAATCTAGAGAGGGAGAGAAACAAGCTGAAGAAGCTAGAAAGACTGACAGAGCTGAAGGTGCTAATCTGATGAAGGTTAGTGATGAAATGAAGAAAAAGAAATAGAGAAATCTGTAATCTGTGTATAATGTTACTACAACCTTGCAGCTTATCTAAGAGATAGGGGATAGCACCGCTTGACTGTAATACCTTTGTGTGAACTGTGTCATACTAGCTCTATCACTTTTACAGACTACAGAGAAATCGAGCTAGCAGGTGCCAATTAGACCAAATAGCCTTTTTTGGTTCATTTTTTCTTTCATGATGAGCAGACAATGTCGGGCAATTTAAACCTTTTTCTGGCAAGCCGCACTCCTGCACTTCCCTATTTATGCAGATGGAAATGTAGTTACGTGTATAAGCCCTCCGTCCATGAACCTCTAGTGAAATCCTAAATTGATACGTCACTGACATGATAACAGGTATCGGTAATGGGCAAGGGTTTCACTAGAGGTTCATAGGCGGGGGCTTGTGCATGTAACTAAGTCTCCCATGAGCAAAATAGTGGACTTTGTATAAGAGGGAGAGCTAGTATGACACAGTTGTTATGACACAGTATGCCAGACAGTTTGTTTTGACTAAACGCTGTATAAACCCTAAATACAGACTATATGCTTATTCCTAGATACGGACTAAACGCTGTATAAAGCCTAGATACGGACTAAACACTGTATAAACCCCAAATACAGACTATATGCTTATTCCTAGATACGGACTAAATGCTGTATAAAGCCTAGATACGGACTAAACGCTGTCTATGGCCTAGATACGGACTAAACGCTGTATATGGCCTAGATACGGACTACACGCAGTATAAAGCCTAGATACGGACTAAACGCTGTATAAAGCCTAGATACGGACTAAACGCTGTATAAAGCCTAGGTACGGACTACACGCTGTATATGGCCTAGATACGGACTAAACGCTGTATAAAGCCTAGATACGGACTAAACGCTGTATAAAGCCTAGATACGGACTAAACGCTGTATAAAGCCTAGATACGGACTAAACGCTGTATAAAGCCTAGATGCGGACTAAACGCTGTATAAAGCCTAGATACGGACTAAACGCCGTATAAAGCCTAGATGCGGACTAAACGCCGTATAAAGCCTAGATACGGACTAAACGCCGTATAAAGCCTAGATGCGGACTAAACGCCGTATAAAGCCTAGATGCGGACTAAACGCCGTATAAAGCCTAGATGCGGACTAAACGCCGTATAAAGCCTAGATGCGGACTAAACGCCGTATAAAGCCTAGATGCGGACTAAACGCCGTATAAAGCCTAGATGCGGACTAAACGCCGTATAAAGCCTAGATGCGGACTAAACGCCGTATAAAGCCTAGATGCGGACTAAACGCCGTATAAAGCCTAGATGCGGACTAAACGCCGTATAAAGCCTAGATGCGGACTAAACGCTGTATAAAGCCTAGATGCGGACTAAAACGCCGTATAAAGCCTAGATACGGACTAAACGCCGTATAAAGCCTAGATGCGGACTAAACGCCGTATAAAGCCTAGATACGGACTAAACGCCGTATAAAGCCTAGATGCGGACTAAACGCCGTATAAAGCCTAGATACGGACTAAACGCCGTATAAAGCCTAGATACGGACTAAACGCCGTATAAAGCCTAGATGCGGACTAAACGCCGTATAAAGCCTAGATACGGACTAAACGCCGTATAAAGCCTAGATGCGGACTAAACGCCGTATAAAGCCTAGATACGGACTAAACGCCGTATAAAGCCTAGATGCGGACTAAACGCCGTATAAAGCCTAGATACGGACTAAACGCCGTATAAAGCCTAGATGCGGACTAAACGCCGTATAAAGCCTAGATACGGACTAAACGCCGTATAAAGCCTAGATACGGACTAAACGCCGTATAAAGCCTAGATACGGACTAAACGCCGTATAAAGCCTAGATGCGGACTAAACGCCGTATAAAGCCTAGATACGGACTAAACGCCGTATAAAGCCTAGATGCGGACTAAACGCCGTATAAAGCCTAGATACGGACTAAACGCTGTATAAAGCCTAGATACGGACTAAACGCTGTATAAACCCCAAATACAGACTATATGCTTATTCCTAGATACGGACTAAATGCTGTATAAAGCCTAGATACGGACTAAACGCTGTCTATGGCCTAGATACGGACTAAACGCTGTATATGGCCTAGATACGGACTACACGCTGTATAAAGCCTAGATACGGACTAAACGCTGTATAAAGCCTAGATACGGACTAAACGCTGTATAAAGCCTAGGTACGGACTACACGCTGTATATGGCCTAGATACGGACTAAACGCTGTATATGGCCTAGATACGGCCTACACGCTGTATAAAGCCTAGATACGGACTAAACGCTGTATAAAGCCTAGATACGGACTAAACGCTGTATAAAGCCTAGATGCGGACTAAACGCTGTATAAAGCCTAGATACGGACTAAACGCTGTATAAAGCCTAGATACGGACTAAACGCTGTATAAAGCCTAGATGCGGACTAAACGCTGTATAAAGCCTAGATACGGACTAAACGCTGTATAAAGCCTAGATACGGACTAAACGCTGTATAAAGCCTAGATGCGGACTAAACGCTGTATAAAGCCTAGATACGGACTAAACGCTGTATAAAGCCTAGATGCGGACTAAACGCTGTATAAAGCCTAGATGCGGACTAAACGCTGTATAAAGCCTAGATACGGACTAAACGCTGTATATGGCCTAGATACGGACTAAACGCTGTATATGGCCTAGATACGGACTAAACGCTGTATAAAGCCTAGATACGGACTAAACGCTGTATAAAGCCTAGATACGGACTAAACACTGTATAAAGCCTAGATACGGACTAAACGCTGTATAAAGCCTAGATACAGACTAAACGCTGTATAAAGCCTAGATACAGACTAAACACTGTATAAAGCCTAGATACGGACTAAACGCTGTATAAAGCCTAGATACGGACTAAACGCTGTATAAAGCCTAGATACGGACTAAACGCTGTATAAAGCCTAGATACGGACTAAACGCTGTATATGGCCTAGATACGGACTAAACGCTGTATAAAGCCTAGATACGGACTAAACACTGTATAAAGCCTAGATACGGACTAAACGCTGTATAAAGCCTAGATACAGACTAAACACTGTACAAAGCCTAGATACGGACTAAACACTGTATAAAGCCTAGATACGGACTAAACGCTGTATATGGCCTAGATACGGACTAAACACTGTATAAAGCCTAGATACGGACTAAACGCTGTATAAAGCCTAGATACGGACTAAACGCTGTATATGGCCTAGATGCGGACTAAACGCTGTATAAAGCCTAGATACAGACTAAACGCTGTATAAAGCCTAGATACGGACTAAATGCTGTATAAAGCCTAGATACGGACTAAACGCTGTATATGGCCTAGATACAGACTAAACGCTGTATAAAGCCTAGATACGGACTAAACACTGTATAAAGCCTAGATACGGACTAAACACTGTATAAAGCCTAGATACGGACTAAACGCTGTATAAAGCCTAGATACGGACTAAACGCTGTATATGGCCTAGATACGGACTAAACGCTGTATATGGCCTAGATACAGACTAAACGCTGTATAAAGCCTAGATACGGACTAAACGCTGTATAAAGCCTAGATACGGACTAAACGCTGTATATGGCCTAGATACGGACTAAACGCTGTATAAAGCCTAGATACGGACTAAACGCTGTATAAAGCCTAGATACGGACTAAACGCTGTATAAAGCCTAGATACGGACTAAACGCTGTATAAAGCCTAGATACGGACTAAACACTGTATAAAGCCTAGATACGGACTAAACGCTGTATAAAGCCTAGATACAGACATTGGGACAAACTACAGAAGTTTGTTTTGTCCATCATGGATATGAGCATACATAACAAAATCTACTTTTATTGGCTAGAAAGCAAGTTCTTATGCCAATTCCATTATGCTGAATAAGGGCTTCGATTTATTGGTCAGGCTATTTAACCAGATAACTATGGCGAATGAAAATATTATAACAAAATCTCATTATTAGATAATATTTTGTAAACTTGTAAACACATTAAATGAGTTTAAATAATAAAAATCAGTCCTATCCGAGTAATTTATTACTGCCAAATTACTGTCTAATACAGTGATCTTGTTAACTCCCACTCTAGTAATCCAAGGAAAAGACTTGTGAGGGTTAAAACATTATGAGCGCATGAGCTCACCTGACTAAGAATTAGTCACCCTGTGTGTTTAAGATGGTAGTGGCTTCAGGCTTCTGCAGATGACGTTGTACCAGGATGATCAGGTTAAAAATAGCTGCTGCAGATGTTAATGATTGGACAAATGGAGTGATTGCATTTGGGTGTGTCCAAGGCCATTGTGTGAAGGAAGTAGCTGAATTTACAGTTGCTTGAAAGTGTACGGCCATATGGGTCCACGAGCAATGGCAAAAATACCACTCCAGTTGCTGTTTTCTTCTTATTATTATTTTAAAAAAATATATATTTATATTATAATAAAAATAAAATAATGATTATTTTCAAAAATAACAAAAAAAAAACATACATATAAAGGTTTACTGATGATTTTAGTCTCCACCTGCCAAACCTGTATTTCTAAACATGACAAAAAGATACAGAAAAAAATTTTTTCAAAAGAAAATCATTCTACACATTTTAAAATTATCGCCATCCATGAAATTTGCTAAACAGTACAATTCCTTAATGCAAAGGTGTCACCTACATCCAGGAACTTGTCCACTCCATACTAAATCAAAATTGAAGATTGAAGTTATTTGTGTTCATGGAGGTATTACATGCTATTAGGTATGTTTCATTCATAGGTGAGTAATTTTTTGTCTGGTAGATAATATTTCCATCAGAATTTAGTCAATTACTGTAAAGAAAACAAATAAAACTTAAACATAATTATTTTATGCTTAGTTTTTTTAACCTGTATTTAAGATCCTTCAATATTAGCAATTATTGCAATCATCATAAAATGTTTATTTCAAGGGACACGCCAGAATCTTGAATGTGATTCTAGAAGTTACCTACTGAGGTAATTTAACACCTATGTGTGACATACTTAAAATATAAAGTATTGGTGGGTCCAGGAGCTTCACACCTTTGTGTTAACTGTGCTAGAAATTTCTGTGGCAAAGGTTTTGAACCTGTACTTTCACTTTTTATTTCTATTTGTCTGGAGTACTGTATCGGTCTGAGCCTCACCTGTGTTGGTTTTGAGTTAATATCTTGTTAATATTTATTAGTTTAATATAAATTTGACTTTAAATGTCCCATACAAACTATAATCAGTGCTTGCACATTTGTGGCAGCTGATTGATCTTTTTTACCTACCTATTTTTTACTTAGTTAGTAAACTTGTTTTTAGATTTTAGTCTCCAGTTCAGCCAAAAAAGATGTAAGTAGACTCTTTACCAACGACAAACTAAAACATTTGCTATAATCCAGTATGACAAAATCCATTCATGTATGAAAACCCTTTTTATTATACTTAAAGTGAAACATTTTTTAAGAATACATTTGTAAACCGATGTAATAAGCACAACAACACAGTGCAAACCGGAACTTTACCAAGCCAATAAAACCTTTTTGTGTAGGTGAACACTCCCATGCAAAAAAGAGGCCAAGCCCAAAATATAATGTTTTTCTGGAATTGTTTCAGGCCATTTAGAGTTAAGATTTAATCCCTATAGAGAATATTTGGTCTTTCATTAAATACCAACTAGTCATCATTGATGATCTGTTAAGGGCTATGTGCAAGTCTACATTCAAGACTTCATAAGTGAAATCAATAGAAAAAATATCTCATATGAAGTTACTTTACCTTTTTTGTTGTAATGACTTGTCCTTTATTTTGCAGCCCTAATGGTTTACCACTTTGGGCTTGACCCATTCCTTTAGCATGGGAGTTGCTGTTTTCTTTTTAATATTCTCAATATGTTCAATATATTCTTTTCAATAAACGAAAAAAAAAAAAAAACTAAATCAAATATAAAGATCTACTGAGAATTTCAGTCCCCAACGTCAGACTCCACCTGTATCCCAAAACCAGACAAAAAGGCACAGAAAAAAAAAATTATTTTCAAAGAAAATCATTTTACACACGTTATTGGCATTTAAAAACAGTGACGGGACAGTCAAAGGACTACACATATATTGTCCAGAAATGCAAGGATATATTACAGATAGAATACACACATATAATGTCCACAACTGCCAGGCCTGCATTACGTCTCCTATGCTTATAGATACCAACCAGCCTTCTCTTTATTGGGTGCAGATATATAATGTTCTGTTTTTTGTTTAAAGTGGCAGCAGTATTTAAAATATAAGCCTGCCAGTGTTTTGCAGTTAGGGGTGTTGACACATCCTTGTCCTTGGGAAAGTCCTTTATCCAGTTCACAAATGTACAAGGCAGGCAGGCACTGTAGTTGCTGGCTGAGTGGGTCTACACTAGACAGAGCAGATCAGTTTCCTTCAACACAATGTCAGTCAGAGGGACATGAACCTTTATCTGCAGTAGTTTGGTCCCATGGTAAGACTGAATCATTCATCAGTGTTATTCCTTCCTTATCCATGCGCCCGGTAATCTTCACATCATGTAAGAACAATTATTAGAAATGACAAATTAGAACTAAGTGCAAATTTGATCAAATTACAATTAAATGGACACCACAAGTGAATATGTATTCAACACAGTAACTGATATGTGGATGGTGAGAAAGTACTGCAAATATTTATTGAATGAGCAACTTGCAAACATCTGAGAAATTAATGGGCTGTAAATGCACTGGATTGACACTCAACTTAACTTGAATATGCCAGACAGACAATGAGAGCATTAAATGTAAGAAAATTAAATGAATATCTATGACAGCAGTAAGTTTAATCCAATAACAGACCACAAATGATCCCTTATGGCAAATAATAGCATCCCTATTTTTGCTTAAATTGATGTTGACTTGAATTTTATTTGTAGATCCAAAAGAATATTGGATGGAGCCAGACTACAACATGGAATCATATTGATATTGAAACAGTAGAGAGACCTCACTTCCAAAAAGCATCAAATCAAAAATATCTGAGCAAAATTAGCCCAGAAAGTGTAGGTCTGAAAGCATTGAAAGCCCTGTACCCTGCTGCCTAATTTCCACTGCTAAAGGCCATTGCTGGTTTATTGCATATCTGTTTATGCAGAAAGGAAAAACAAAATCATCTTCATCGCACTACATAGTACATGAGTGCAAAACATTACTTAGTTTCCTATTACAAACAGGTACATCAAATCTTGATAAAGAAAAGTGCTAAAACTGCATAGTTTTACAAAATGCATGTAAATGTACCTAGTAAAGGAATAGCTAGGCGTCTAATGGTCTTCTATCAAGTAGACAGTATCACACACTTGAATATGTACAGGACTATTAAACGCTGGATAATAGAACATGACAGTGGAGTATGACGATTTCCTGGTCCTGTCCACCAGCATATGGAAGGGTGGGGAGTCCTGTCCTCCCAGGTTCACAGAGCTGGGGGCAAAATTGGTGGTTCAGTTGTACTACCATGTGACTCATACACTGTGCTGCTCTTTATGGTTCTGTTCAACGTTTCCTGGCTGTTCACCATCCTCGCCACTGCCCTGGAATTTGCCATAGCTCCAGCTAGAGCTAGAGTTATTTGTGGTGATGGAACAGGTTGGCCTCCGAAGGATAAAGCGGCCCTTCACACGAGGGACACTGGCCTGGCCACGCCCTCTGGGTTCCGCCCACTTCCTCTCACCCCCAACATCCTTTCTGTCTTGCTACAACAAACAGGGAAGCGAAAGAAATATCAGTTGGGATCAACTCAGACTCCCTGTGAACTGAGGGATTTAGGTATAAGAAGTCTACTTATATCTTGTTTGGCTGAATTGGAGATTGAAATCTAAGGTTTCAAAGTTGTAGAGTTGTAGAGGGCTGGAATGATGAGGTACCAAACCTTACAGAATTCCTCTGTATTTTTTATTTTTATTTTATTTACTACAGTTGCAGCTGGCTATGTCTATGATTGCAAGTTGGCCATAAAAAAGCTTCCTGCCCACATAGGAATATTCTAAAATCTTAATCAATGTCACTGTGCTTTACAGTTGCTTTAACTATTATTCCATTTGTATTCATGCTGCCAGCGACCCTTTCTAGGTTGGGTGGGTTCTAGGATGTAGCCTTTAATGCTCTTTGGGACAACATAGCATTAAAGATATCAATCATACACAAAACATCAGACTCAATCACAGAGAGAGATCATAATTAGAAGATTAGTTCTTAAAATGGCATAACCTACCAGGTAGTATTTCCTGCTTTTGGGCATATCCTCTGGATCCCAGTCAGCATTCTTGGGCTGCACTGGCACATAGACACTGCTATTGGCATTAGTATTGTTTCCAAGAGAATTCACTTTGTTCCATCCTCTACCTCGTATTCTGAAATGCTGCAAATAAACATAAAGCCATAAATAAGCAAGACATACATTTAGAGGGGACCTGTAATGCTTGCCAAAATGTTCCCTTTCTTTTAGAGCTTAATGTTACATTCTGCGCGTGTAAATGGTTTGAAAAGTTACAAAGCTCAGTGCACCTCAGATAGTGCACCTCAGATGGAGAAACTCTTTCCCACTGAAATCACTTCTCTTAGCTACTCGAAATGCCTTATTGAAATTCCGGCCCTTTCCTTTATACAAGGTGATGCCATCACATAGAACAATCCATACTGCCCGCCAGCTAGCACGCTTAGCACGGCCTCACACAACACACGGAAATCAATCAGAACAGTGAACAGAGACTAATCAGAGCACACTGGGCTCACTGGGAGTGCTCTAACAGAGTGTGAACAGTCTACGAAATATATTGAGAAAAAAACAAGCATAAAAATCTGTTCTAGGAGATTAAGTACACTGAAAATGAACATAACCAGTCCCCTTCAAAGAACAGCAAAGGGCTACTGTAGACTTACAAGTCCTTCGCGTGTCTGCTCCCTCTCCATAGACCCGCTGCACTCTCGAAGCTGCAGCTGCGCTTGACTGAAGCCATCCTCTATGAACTCAACCTCTTCTTCTTGAGAAAGGGATGATGAAGAGGAGGAGGAAGAGTGAGTACGCTCTCGCTTTTTCTTGCTTTTTCTAAAGGATGAAACAAGAGTTTACATGAAACAGCATGTGGTTCGAAGCCTCTGTAATTTTATGCTTTAGACCATGAATTGTAAAATCTGATATGGGTAATTTTTTAAAAAAATAGTCAGTTGTAAATATGATCTGCACAGTATCTTCTTCTTTCTTGTGTTACACAAAATATTCAAAAGAACTTACTTAGATTTTTTGTGGTGTTTGGAGGACTTCTCTGTGGATCTCTCCACACCTAACTCAGATTCCCCTGATCCTCCTGCCCATTCCTGTTTGTCATTTTTTTCTCCACTCAAATACTTTTTACGCCGCTCAATGTCCAACCGAAGGTCCACTGCATCACCTTTGATTTGTTTACCGTCGACCTGTGTTGAGGAGACAGAAAGATGTAGTGGCCAGACTAACGATTAGTGCTGGGATCCAGTGTCCTGCTGCAAAAACATACGGGATGGGACCAAGAAACAAGACTCTACAAATGATTTAGTCATGCAAGTGGATGTCCAAACCTATTTGGCACTAATAGAGAGCTGTCACTGAAAAGGACCTTTAGTAGTAAACCTATGCATAAAACACCCTCGAGATCTCAGAGGTCCTACAGACCTCATCCTCCATTCACTTTGCCTTCCACAGCTTAAACAGTATTGAGAGAATGTAGAGAACAAGCATTGGCAGAACGTGACAGAATAAGTTACCACAGCACAAATACTTTCATTGGTGCAAATGAAAGTATGTTACGCTTTTGTCTGGCTTGGTTTGCTCTTTTCAGGCTTTGAAGAAGAATACTTACTATGAAGTTTGATAAGAGTCCTTTGATTGGCTTTGACATGGGAGCAACTGGTCACTTCCATTCATGACCTCTCATTTCTTGACACAACTGCCTTAGGAAGGCTTGTACCCACAGTTAATCATAACCATCAATTGTTGTGGGGGGAACATACAACACAATAAACTGCCTCTTTTCGCATCTCACTTTCATTTAGCAGTGAGCTTACGTCTCTCTTGCAAGAGAAAAGCAGGGGTTTAGAGAGAGAGAGAGAGGGGATGCTAAAGATGCTCTGGCTGGCTCACTCTTGCAGCATTTCTTTTCCAACATACGTCATATTTCAAAATGTTCTGTCACCTTGAAGCTGCCATCCACGGAGCCTTTCAACTCATCAAACAGCAGAGAGTGCCTCTTAAAAGCACTGGGAGAAACATCGATTCTCCTGTGAAAAGAAGATCAAAGAGAGAAAGGAGTTTTTGGAATTTGTTCCAAGGACCTTAAAGTTCCTTGGGAGTTGAGTTTTCATGTGGATATGGATCCTCTCAGAGGAAGTGAAATAATGTTTAGCAAGAGCTCAGAAGACTTGTCACCCGTGTTATACCTATGTATCTCTGGACTCTTTCTTTGTTTCATCATTTCTTTCTCAGCAGCAATTCTTTGGTACATGGCAAATCGATCATTTAGAGTCATTCCAGAGGAAGGGAAATGTTGAGCTGGGGGAGGTAAAAAGAATATCTTGTTCATGTTCATGTTTTATATTGTAATGACAATAAAGAAATAAACCAACAACTGTGGTCCAACTTAAGACGAATACAAGCCAAAATACAAACATACACAACAACTGAATATGAGCGAGCCATACAATAATAAATATTCCTTACGATATTTTAGAAAAGGGAACTGAACATCAGTTCAAATGACCACTAAAACATTTGTACAGCTTCAGTGGGAGCTAGGTTAGCAAAATAAGGGTTAGCAAAATAGGTAAGAAATTATTTTTTGGATTCTTTATCTTGAGTAAAGTCAATTAAAGTGTTAAGAGTAGTGCTTATTCATCAGATGAACCACAAATGTTGTAGTATGTTGATTCAAAAATCAGAATCTGACAACTAGAATTGTATTTTGTTACAGCAGACAGATTTTAGTCACCTTTAATATGATGGACAATCGCAACTACATGCTGAGCAAAGAGCTCTGAGGGACTTCTGCATAAATTATTACAAGGAAGGTGCTGGAAGGCTGAGTGAAACTCCTGTTCCTTTTTATCTGGATGCACAAGATTCCTCCGATCACTGGACAAAACAGAGGATCTGTAGGACACAAAAAATAACAGTTACAACAGTTTATATGCAACGCTCAGCTACAAATAGCATTAGACTAAACATGTCGTACAAACAAATGAGCACCAGAACAAGAATGATTATTATATTATTTTCATGCAAAAGAGTCATTTTAAACAGTCACAGACAGACTTTGGGTCACTGATTCAGTGTTTAACTGTTGAAACAAGCAGACAAGTGGATGTAAGGTGACTGATGTACAGCTGCCCCGGCCTGTTCTTGAATACTGAAGCATGCATGCTTTGCCAGTTAATCAAAAGGATGTTGTGCTCCATCTGGAAAAAGCTCCACTTTAACACACAGTGATTTTTTTTGTCTGCTGTGTGGGAAACAACACTACTGGATGTAAGTACTGTGGATTGAAAGTATATCTAGGTTTCCTTTTCACAGAATGTGTGCTCCGCATATCATGTGGTCATTTGGACCATTGGCTTTGTCCACAAAAACACTAACCTATAGTAAATTGAGGACAATATGCCACCAAGTGGCATGAGGGCATAAGGAAAACTGAATCAGTTATGACAACGACCTTTTTCCATCTGCCTTCTTTTCAAGATAAACAATAAGGTGCCAAGTTTATTGTTGACTATGTGTAAAATTAGAAGTAATAGCCATAGAGGTTTTCTGGCACTAACCAGGGATGTGGTGCTAAATTGCCTCCTGGTTTTAGTCAGCCAAATAAAACAGTAGCATGCAGAGTATGCTCCTAGTGTTGCTTGTGCAGCAGCTGTATGAGCCCATGTCTGCACAGCTAAAATACAATACAGATACAGTACAGCACTAGTCACTAGTCCTAAGTGACTCCTGAAATCTAGAACACATGAGAAGATATTTACCTTGCCAGGTCATCACTAAGGGAGTCCATTCTCAGACTAAACTCTGTCCCTCTTTTCCCAGAAGGCCTGGGAGGGGACTCATCACACATATTCAAGAATATCTCCTGCTCCCGGCTCTCGGGGCTCCTTCGTGAAGAAGCTGCTGCGTAAGTGGGAGAGGGACTCAATGTAGCTTTCTCCTTTTGCTTCACCTCTGGGGGTTTCTCAGGGGAGGTGTCCCTGAACTTACGTGCAAGCTTCTCCCTTTTAGACAGAGCAGCCAAAAAGCTTGCAGCTCTCTCCTGCTTCCGGCTTAACAAAAAAGCCTCAAGCTCATCATCCCATGCAATGTCCTCCAGCCTGCTGACATGCTCTTCAAACAGTTCACGAGCAGACAGCGGCATTTTGCTTTTGCGCTTGGGAGCGACATTCTCCGTGTCCCTCATCTCTACATGGGGCTCTGTCTGCTCATCCTCGTCTTCCTCTCTATCTTCGCAGAGGAACTGGGGCCTGCTTACAGAGCTACTGGAAGGCGCGTGAGCTTTAACACTGTCTCCATGCTTGTTTTTCTCACTCTCCCTTTTGTCATTATGATCTGCAGGCTTAGATGCACCAAGACCAGAAGGACGATCAAAGATCATGCCCTCAGCTTTGGTGCTCTTTTTATCACTTAGTGCTTCCCCATTGCTTGCCACCTTCTGTATGCCGTTCTCTACAACGGCTTGCTTTTTACTCCTCTGTTCCTCCAAGAATCTAGTCATTGAAAGAGAGAAAAAGAGAATGTTAATTAATTATGCCTTCATAAACTTAAAACTAAAAATAGTCATATGTGGAAAAAATGTCTAGTGGTCAACTGAATGCATGTTTTTGTTTTACAGTAAAACATGACAGGTGTATATGTAAAGTCCTGAAGTGGGTTTAGTTATTACTTGAAACTAGGATTGCTTGTAATGTAGATCAGCATATTTGATATAGTAAGTCATCTTACTAAACTGTGATAGGATTTGCCAGGACTTGAAAAATGCAGCTGGTTGGAGCCATTTTTATGAATTTTTGAGAAAAACACTCATCAAACTGCCACATTGTTGGTCCATAATTACATAGCGTGCCATAGATGCATTTCTCAACATGACTGTTCCACTAAATCTGGTTCCAGCAGTGGGGACTTTTACTCCTGACTCACAAGAAACCCACAAGAGCCCTGTAATGTGTTTTATACTCTGACTCAAATAACAGGCTAAAGAAGAAAACTGTTCTACAGACAGATGTATCAGTATTGTGGTAAAGGCTACTTTATGTAACTTTAGAAACTTTCCCCAACTTGCAATGGAATAAAAAACAATACCTTTCTTTCTCTGCTGAGTTGGTTTAACATGTGTTTCATGTTGAATAATATCTGGATTTACTTTAGGCTTACATAATTGTATACAGAAAACAAATTCTATTTACACTTCTGAATGTGTCCTGTATGATGTGATCACAGGTCATCCTCATTGTGTGTTTTAACTAGCTTTCCATGCACCAAAAAACACAGTGATGCAACATCCTGAGTTTCTCTCATCTGCACCTTAGTTCCAGGTTCTCCTAAACAAACCATTTAAACAAATTCCATATGCAGAAGTACATCAGCATAATACAGTACATACAGAAGTTTAGTATATGTTTACTATGACAGCAACTTACTTTTTAAATGCAATGGAGATGGCTACTGTATCCTCATCTTGCTGGTCAGCATTTGAAAAAAGCCCAAAACCTGAGAAAACTGTAGTTGGACTTTTCTTTGACAGGCTGTTGGTAGTTGGTGCAGAGGTCACACTCTGCCAGCAGGTGGCTCCGTTGCTGATTAAACCTGAACTCACAGACATGGGGCCTGATTCATTGGTGGCAAGATCACCTTGGCCAGCAGAAACAGCAGAGTTAACATTTGGACTGGCCCTCTTTGGGCTGGTGTTAGTGGGGATCAGACAGGTGCCAGGGGCTCTCTCTGTATTTGAATCCCCCTCTGTGTCTGCTTGCTCTGTAAGTCTTTCATCTGCTTTCCCATTTTTCTGGCTTTCTTTGGGTGCAGGCACATCCTCTTTTGCAGCAGTGCAAATGCGTTTAGCAGAAGCAGACCGTGGTCTGGAGGAGTTGGAGGAAGAGGAGTGGTGTGAATGTGGTGAAGACGACCTGTCAGAGCGACGGGAATGGCTGCGGGACTGTGGAGGGCTGTTTGAACTTTTCTTGGGCGAGCGTGAACGAGACCGTCCCCTCTTAGGGTTGTGGTCATTTTGATGCTGCTGCTGTTGCTGCTGCTGCTTGTAGTGTTGCTTTTGCTGAGGATACTGCCGATAATTTTGCCAATTGTTTGATCTGTTATTGTAACACCCTCCTCCTCCTCCTCCTCCACCACCACGCTGAAAACGGCCACGGAAGAAACCCCGGCCTCGGCCCCGGAAGTAATAGGGCCTCCGGAAGCCTCTGTGGTAGCCCCGGAACTCACGATGGTTCTGAAAGTCCCGTGGATGCTTCCGCTCACAGTTGTGAACTGGAGAATGGGATCTTGACCGAGAGCGTGACCTAGAACTTGGACAGAACAAGAGGAAAAGCCTAACTGAGTCTATAAAGCTACAAAAACAAACAAGGTGCACAGAAAGAACCTTCTGTATCATAATACTTATGATACATTGGGATACATAATGCAAACCCTAAAGTGTGACTGCACATTTTTATGCTAAAGAAATAGTAATAAACAGTAACATTATAAAACAATATTCAGTGTTTCAGTATCCTTTTTTAATCTTACTTTTCAACAAGACTGGAATTAGTCTGAAGAATACAGAAGTGCAGTGTCTGTTTAGTCCACAAGGTGGCCCTGGAGAGCCACTTAAATCACAGTCACCACTGTCTGTTGCAGTGTGTCTGCTCCAACACTTACATGGCCCTGAAAAGCATTGGAAAACGAACCGGACTACTTTTTCACACCTTGGATTCTCTTAATTACGAATTTCATCCCAGAAGTGGACAATTCCTGGCCACATGAGTACATCCCAAACTGAAAATGCCTCGGCACCATCCATATGGAAAATGTATTACACAGATTGAAATCACAGGAACAACAGAAGGAGGTTTGAAGTCTAGTACATTCATCCACGTTACCTTTTGCCCCAGCAAAAAACCTGGTGAAAACTGAAAAAGAGCCACTTTTAAGGTAAAGATAAAAAGACCAAGCTTGAGTCTGCATGACCACCATATTCCAGTTAATCTGTGCACTTAAGCGCTACTTTTTACAACAAGTAATCAAAACCAAACTGAAATAATCATAAATCTATGAACACATATGGCTACACGGTTGCAGAGCACAAATAACAAGCATGCACTCAAGCACTAACACCCGAATGTCTCACAGATGCTCCATATTTATACTCACCCAGTGAGCTTTTTCATTGGAATATAGCGTTAAAGAGTAGGACGCAGCACTGTATTGCACTCTGACTGAAAAGGAGAGAGACTCTGCATCTCTTCTACTGAGTGCGGGTGGAAAGAGCCAGTCACGTGGTTCATATGGGAAAGATTTCCACTCAGCACGGGAAGCAAAGAGGAGGTTCTCTCACTGCCAATTATACCACACTATCTCTTCCCAGAACGTTTGGCCTACCATGACAAGAAACATCCTTACTCCAAAAGTCCTTATGAGTTTTGAGTTTGATCCACTGCTTGAGAAAATTTAGCAGGGGGCTATAATGCACAGTTCTAGATACCAAGGAGCTTTTAACAGGGCCTTTCCAAACTCCACAGGTTCTTCATAACATAGCCATCACATTTTGGCTTCACTGGTCTACAATAGTTTAGTAAGAAAATCAAGGACAATCTAAGTAGTTCACATAGAAGGAGCTATGTTCCTTCATATGACATCCAAACATTGTCCAAGCATCACAACTTTTGGACATCATCCAACAAGCAGATTCACAACAAAATCAGAATTTCCCTTGCAAATTAGAGATATACAGATTTACATGTGGCTGCGTGGAAGCATATGCAAAGAATTATATGGCATCCACAAAGGCGGCAGTATCATCACCTTGTCACAACAATCTCAGGACACCTTTAGGAAAACGTGCAGTAGACCCATCTGCATTTCCAGGCTATTAAATGACTTCTACTATCTTGCGTCCACACAAAGCCCGCTTGGAGCAAAAGCAGGAAAGTAGCCCTTCTATGAAGGAAATCAGAGAGCTTCATAAACCCTCACAAATCCACAACCCCAAATGTCAGGCTTAACGCCACGGTGAAGGAACTGCTATGGACAGGATAAATCTTGCTGAGTAAGCTGAATCCTCAAGCCAAATCTGACGTTTTCCACAGCAGTCTCAGCAAGCGCCCAGCTGAAAGAAGTTAATAAATGGGAGCTTAACCATGAGGGAGAAGCGGCTGTCGATTTGCTATGCTACGATAGCAAATTTGTTTTACCCATGAAATGACTCATTTAAGGGAAAATGCAGATCAGCTTTGCATATGTTGGACCGCTGAACGTCCTCTGTGTGCTTTGGAGTGAGCAGTGAAATATTCAATCCTATATAAAGAGGTTTGCAGTTTATAAGGGCTTCAGTCAACATACATAATTGAAACTGGAGACTGAAACTTAAACCTGAAACTGTAAAACCATACTACAGTCATCTTTCTCACTGTTTTAAAGTTTAAAACTGACATTTTTCACCATCTGTGTGAACACCTGTGCATAAGTTTTCATATATTGCTGCACAGGCCCTTTGTAGAAACTGCACAAACAACCCTCTCTATCCAGATGCTGCTAGGTGTATGCTTGAGCAGGGAATTACCCATAGCGGTGCTTCCTTGAACGGGAGCGAGAGCGGGAGCTGCTGCGAGACCTGGAGTGGGAATGAGACTCTGAGCGTGATCTGGACCTGGAGGCTGAGCGCGAGTGCGTCCTTGAAGAAGACCTCTGTGTTTTAGACATCACTGGAGAGCTCTCAAACAGGGACCTGTCAGAGCACACAGCAACAGTTAGTCACACCATTAGCAAATATTAGCTTGTGGTTGTAGGAATGTGACTATAGGGACCTTAAACAGCAACAGCAAATATTATAGCATTATCCCAATAATGATAGGTTCTGTTTTTGGAATTTGACTTTAAAATCTTAGAAAACTGAAATGCCCAAACGTATGTGTGCATGTAACTCATAAAGACATGCAACTAAAAGATCTATGGTTGAAACTGAAAAAAGCTGGTTTCCATGCAGGTATATTTAGCAATGGAGTCCAGAAAGCAGAGGGGTATTAATTCACCAGACTCTCAAACATAGATTCTTTTGTAGCCACTGTTTCAAAGTTGGACATGTTATACAGAACACTGAAATGCATCTCATTGATCTAATAATAAGTTGTGGCAGACAAGTGTTTACATCAGTGCTTTACATTACCACAGTGTGACTTTTCACATGCATACAAATAAAAATAATTTTAAAAGGGCACTTAAAATTGAGCTATTTTGTCAAAATACAAATTGTGTTAAATGTGTTTAATTTGTTAAATTGGTTTTTTGCATTAGCTTGCAGCACCTGCTATTACGGAACACAGATGCAGCATAGATCAGTCAGTTACAGTGGTTTATGAGCCCATTAGGAATGGAAAAGAAACTAAGATTTCATTTATGTCCAAATATCAATATTCTAATGTTGGCAGCTTTTGAAAAATACTGTATAACCAATAAACCAAATCAGTCAGGGTGACTCTCCCAGCAATGGGCATAGAACAAAAACCTAACGCTGCAGTTAGTTGGTCTTTGTTGGGTCGGTGTGGTCTAGGGTAATGAACTAACGGCAATAAGTGCTAAACAACCTGAACAGCACTGTCAGTCATGTGTGAGTCACTCATGCATTACAATTCAAACAAGCATTTATTTTAAAACACTGTTAACATTCAATACATAGCTTCCACTGCAAATGTGAATCTAATTGGCTCAAGAAAGACAAGAACTGGAAAACACAATGTGTGCCATGTTACTGTGTTCACTGACAAGCGCTTACCAACATATTTAAGAGAGCACTACAGGTTTGGCAGGACAAAGGTATTGTGAACTACACAGCTCTGTGGTGCCATCAGTGCTTTGTTGGCTCTTGAGTTTTATCATGCATGTATTTCCAGAGGTGTTGAAAAGGGCCTCTGGTGCTGTTTTTGGTGTGGTGCAGTTACATTTACTTGGAGCAGGGGTGGAAAATACTGTATTAACTGTACATTATTATTATCCTGTACTGTAGAAATTGTATTTGGAGTTGTTTTTGTAAATTGACATATTGTGTTTACTTGATTCCTGAAATCAAAATCTTTACATATTCCTAAGATCAGTGGTAATTCTGCTTCTACACATTTAAATTTAATAGTCTTTATTAAATTCACATGTTTGTAAAATAACATTGTCCGTAACTATGCTAATTTGTCTTTGTATTGCCAGTTAGTTACCACTGGGGGTGGCTTTTGTCCAATACCAACACTTTCATGTCCAATCCTGATACTGCAGCTTTTAGTATCGGCTAATGCTGATACCAGTCAGGTACCTTTTTTCTCTTTCTTAAACCACAAAGCCTTATCAGCATTTTTTACTTCATGAACCATTAACAATGCAAAAGTTTAGTTAAGCATTTACATGACAGTTTAGTCTAAACACGGAAACAAATCTACTATTTTTCTTCTGATATCCACTGATATCCAGAACTGTGCCAAAACCATAAAGTATTGTAGAGGTTCTTAACAGTACACCCCTGGTTACCCACTCCAAAATTCCACTTTAAACTGAGCAACAAAGCACTTTTGGCACCCTTGACTAAGGAAGACTTGTAGACACTGAAAGTAAAAGCATGAAGTTTGTTAAAGGGTCAAATATCTAAAGCTTACATTCACAGACTCTTTTTAATGAATCAGTTGTTTGGATTTAGCATTAACAGTGTATTCAGAGAGAAGAGCAGGCTACCTCTCACATGTTAGAGAAATTGCAGCATATTCCCAATGCCATTAGATGGTTATAGTGCGAAAACATAAGATATCAGTTCACAGTGCATACAAAAATACAAATTTAGTCATTTTATTAGTAACAAAGCAATTAAATTGGTTGATCAAACTGGGTCATCAAGTCATCATTAACCGAGTACAAAATGCTCATGTAACAAACAGCCTAACAAAAAAAAGAGTTTAGAGCATCATATTATAGGCATAATAAAATGTACTATCTATGAAAAAAGATTCCTTCAGACGTTTGAAAGCTAGATAATGAATAACTAGTGAATATAAAACTAATCAAACACTGAAAGTCAACATTGCTTTCTTTGTTGAACACATGATGGTCATGGTGCATCACTCCTCATTTGGTGTACAGTGAAAAAAGATTCTGCCTATTTCCAAGCTTTCTTCATTTTGGGTGGCTGTTGCTTTTGGCTTACAGTCCATAATTTCCTGTAGCTTCCAGACAGGGAGGTTTTTAGCTTACTGTGCATATTTACTGAACTGGTATTCTCCCATGTGGCCAAAGAGCACTAGAAGCTTAACTGTTCATTTGGAGTTGTTATGAATATATAACGGAAACAACTCCCCTCACTGAAGCAGAGTTCATCAGGGAACTTTTAAGTGAATTCAATAGAATATCACAAAGAAAACATACTATAATATAGTATTATACTATAGTACAATATACTATACAGGTCGAAGTACGAAGTAACATTAAAAATAAACATATCACAACACTGCCAGTGTGGACATAAAGCATCTGTTATCCTGTATCCTTTTTTAAGGCAATAGAAATAGCCCACAGTAGATTAGTAAAGAGCAGCTGTCTCCAGCATGTAGAATATGCTCCACGGCCTAATCACCAGGATTTGACATCTAAAAAAGACTGTGTCAAACACCCCAGTAATCATGCCCATGTGCTGTCATTACCCACGCAAGCAAAGCCTCCCTCCTTCCATCTCTCTCCTTTCTCCCGTGTCCTTCACTCTCTCAGTCTCCCTCTCTCACTAAAACACACACCTCCCAAAAAAAGCAGCTGCGGCTCAAGCCTCATCACCTGTTCCATCAAGGGGGTGAAAGTTGATGCAAACAATGGTGGGGTAACCCGATATGCCAGCACTAAGCACCCACCACTCAATCAACTGCTCTGTCATTAAGAGCACTGATGCCACACAAGCAGGCACCATCACATTTGCTGTCTACAAGGAAACAAATGGGCAACGGCACCAAGGCCAAGGCATCTGCCATTTTTATGAACTCCTGATCCAAACATGGATCAGACACATCCAAACCTCTTTAGGCCTCTCTTAGTGCTCTATTCAGACAAATAAATATGTCTGAGCAGCTCCAAAACCAAGATCAAGACAAACTGTGTAGTTTCTGTAATGAAGCTCATAATCTTAGTAACTTATTACTCATTTACTCAGTAAGCAACTAAAGAAACCAAGATGCAGGTAAATTCACCTGTGTTGTGGGTGTTCCTCCCTCAAATGCCTTGGTGTAACTTACACACAAGCTCCATGATGCGTAGCCAGTCAGAATTAGGCTCTCAGATTTATTTATATATATATATATATGAGAATAACATGATGAATTATAGTTCATGGGGGAGTGTGAAGCACTACATCAGTCTCGTGTTTTTATAAAACGTTCTGGCTGGACCACACAGACGTTTCCTCCTGTGGTTCTATTTATAATAGAGACAGATCACACAAATCTCCACACCCCCAGATTCACTGATAGTCTTAAGGACAAGCTGATAAGAATGATAAGAAAGACTGACCACTGGCCCTTTATCAGTGACCCTTAAATGCAAGTTTTCTTTGTGTTATCATCATAGCTTATTTTTAGAAAGCTATTGTAACTTGAAGTGCTCAAGTCCTACTGGTCTTTTTTCCACTTACATCTAAAATTGGACCTTAAGCTGTCCACTCCTCTGTGAAAACCAGCAGAATTTGGCAGATGCAATTCCCACACAGCATGAGAGGGTCTTCCAAGAGTTTACCTCATGTGTCTCCATCAGTGTTGCAGATGTAACTATTGATGTATAAGGTCATTTGCAGCATGGTTTATAATTGCTTTAGCTTTGCTTCTAGTTAGATGC
Source organism: Prochilodus magdalenae (assembly GCA_024036415.1). Taxonomy (NCBI): domain Eukaryota; kingdom Metazoa; phylum Chordata; class Actinopteri; order Characiformes; family Prochilodontidae; genus Prochilodus; species Prochilodus magdalenae. The sequence goes on along the minus strand of JAMWET010001917.1, from coordinate 412,472 downwards.
CACTAATCTAGTTAGACACTACTAATTAGATACCACTAATCGTATGTGCTGAAAACTGAAAGCAGACTTTCTGTGCCAGAAATACACATCCCTAGATCTAGGAAGAACACTCTCTGTACCCAGAAGAAATGAATAGCCTGGTGTTGGGCAGCAAAGGCATCAGTAGCCACATCAGAAGCCAAAAATTGTTTGCACATCTTGACGTAATTGTGCCGTACATTTCCGAGCACCCGGTGCTAAATGGAAGAAAATCAACAGGCGCGATCACATGGTCCTTCACACACTGCAGTCCACTCAGTCAGCCAGAGTATGGTGCTCAGTGTGTCTGTGCCAGGGTCTACTGTTTACTGTTCCAAATCACAAACCAAAAAGGCTTGCATTGGTCAGGAGGAAGCTATGGTGCATAAATAACCAGTAAGCAACTAAAAAAAGACAACATTCATCACTTGTCTCTAGGTTGACACTAATTAGGTGGGGATGTGATAGTTCGCTGAAACTAACAGAGAAGAAATATACATGACAGCAGGCATGTTAACAGCCCTGCTTTGACTGGATAATGGTCCGCGATGTGACACGCATAGAGCACAATCTAGGGCCGTAATAATCAGATCCGGATATTCAAACAGTGACGCGGCGTTGGAGCCGATGCTTCAGGGTTTTATTCAAAAAGCCATCACGAAAAGGACATATGAACTGAGTTCATAGACGCATCTAGATTGTACGTCTGGTGCTACATTGCTTTACATCACCAAGACGTCCTACAGGACGCCCGTGCAAAACCCATGCGCCCCCTCAGCCAGTGGCTTTTGGCAACTGCGCATTACGCACGAAGCAAAGTTTAACTGTAACATACTAACAGTCAGAAGAACACTCTACTGGTGGCAGTGGAATACATCTCAGGTTATTTTGCTCATGTCGAAAGCAAAAACAGTGGATCTTAATAAAATGACACTTACCGAATGTGTCCGCTACTGTGCAGCGTCGAGTATCTTTTTCGGGAGGATAACTAAAGGCTTCTTCAGTTACTGCTACCGTGCCAAATGGAAACTCATTCGCCAACTGAAATCATGGTAGCTATTCTGAGCAGAGACATCTGAAGTAAAAAAAAATATCCAGTTTGGTAACCTCGAAGAATCCTCCTCAGCTCTCAAACACAAGCGCAGCGAAGTACAGGCGGCTTGTTTACTTGTTTACCGGTAGATGGTAAATGGCCACAGAACTGTGTCATGCCCTGAAATATAAAGGTTGTATGTATAAAGGTCGCTGATGTTAAAGCTGTCCTCCCCTCTGAGGTGTGACAGAAGCTGTGCGCAGCAGCACTACTACTAGGGACGGAGCTCGAATTTCGTTTCTGGATTCCCTCCGTCCAACAAGTGGCTGACAGCTTCCCCGCCCCTCAGAGCCTTAAAGGTACAGGCGCCTTCACGCCAGCAAAATAAAAGTGGACGGGGCACGGTCGCTTCTGGTTAGTTGCACTTTTATACTGGACAGCAAGCGCGTGCCCAAATGAGCATAAGGTACTAACACGGAAATCGGACACTGACACGTGTTTAGCGCAAAGCTGTAATCTGTGGACTACAGTTGTATACTGTGGGAAAAAAATCATTTGTAGAATTCTTTTCCGGCATCAGAGTCATCGAGTCACAGCAAGCAGGTCACGTTTAACCACATAGGTCTGCTTGGCGGTAGACGGTACTCCATAGGCCAGCATAATAAAGCAGCACAGACACAGACCTGCACTTAAAGAGTCACAGTAACCGCTGTTTACAGGTCTCTACATGGGACGTCCTCTGGGACCTGAAATAGTTACAGTCGATCCTAGATACACATTTCCTAACCAAATCAACTATGTTTTTATAAATAGTAAACTACTTTAATTTCAGAAGCTAACAGGCAGTAATTATACAGCTAGGCCTTAACCTGAACTTTTTACTAAAGCGTTTATAAAAGCTGTTAACTTCAGGAAATCTGTGTAACATACACGTCTTACAAGCTTTAAAACTCATAGACAAATTATACTTACAGGATACTTTAAAAAGTGAAAGTATATATATATATTTCAAAAATTCTAAAAATGTCAGCTGTACAGGAGAAGGTAACGGTGCTATTTACTTTCCGTGTGAGTTAATGTAAAGTAGTTTTATTTCAAACTATTTTGGATCATTTCAATTGATCCGTTTATCATGAAATATTCATATGACAAAGGTCAGATGGTTTTCTCAAGCTCTTCTCAAATGAAAAAAATTGCGAAATGCTACTAGATTGTATTAATTAATTAATTATTAATTGTTAAACTTTGCTGCTATAAAGATACTTTTGGCTCCATTTACAGTTAATTAAAACTTTTAATGCTGAATGTTGTAAAAGCTGTTTGATAAAGTACAACCTGTCTGTACTATAATGTTTTCCTAGAATTCAGCACAGCATGCTGAATAATATCATCAATATCACATCATGCTGGGACTAATAATACTATGCCTGCCCTGTCCCTGCACCTAAATCATCATTTCTCCAACAAAGTCATAGAGTGGCACATGTAGCAGCTGTTGAGATGAGCACTTGTCCTGCAATGCTCGTTTGCGCATGCTTGAGAAGTCAAGGGGCGTCTCATTTCTCATGTTGGTGTTTAAATGGATGCTAACGTGTGTTTTAGCCCAACCTTCAGACTGCATCAACACAGACCTTCTCAGAATTCCTGGAGATACAGAGGAGGACCTGATGGACTACACAGTTAAATTTACAGTTATCTGATAGAGGTGGCAGAGAAAGATGTTTGTATATGAGTAAAATGGATGTGTCCTATGCTTGTAACCTGAGTGGTAACCTGAGTTAGTTCATTTAAAATAATGTGTACAACTGATAACATGCTGTATGATAACCTAATGATACAACCACAGGACGTATTAATCTGTCTGAAACACATGCTTTTAAACATAGAGACCCCAGGGCCTCTTAGCTTCAATGACCGCACACTGATGACATCACCACTTGGGACAGGGGTTTGATCTTCCTTCCACTTCACACAGTGACACAGTTTGAGAGCTCAGATTGCTTATACCCCAAACAATGTGACTAGAGCTTTAGGATCTCCACATGTTCTCCACAGGCAAAATGCTGGTGGGATGGAGTGAGGTTAGATTGTAGAGTGTCTAGATTGTACAGGAGTGCAGATGTACAGGATATACAGTAGAGTGTCTAGAATGTCCAGGAATGCAGATGTACAACAACAGCTCCACACCAACAACTGACCCTGCTTGTCCATTCGCATCTGATGAAAACAGTGCTGATTAATGGCATTTGAGTTCCATGACCAGTTTCGAAGTCTGCTAGCCTGAAAAACATTTTGAGTTGTTTAGACAAATACCTATACCAAGAGGAGTAAAGGCGGTCCTGATTAGATGACTTTGTGCTAATGGACTGGAATGGTATGTATAGTGCCATTAGCAAATTGAAAAAGCAAGTCCTTTCAATAATCTCTTTCTCTTTCCTGCATTCAGAGAGTGTAGTTTGGTATGAAGAGGATCATGTGAACAAATCACCAGAGTCCACAGAGGGGTCTATGCTATAATGACAGTCTTGCTGTTGTGTTTTTTGCAAATGTTACATGACTGCCTGAAAGGTCCTGGTAGGGCCTTCAGAGGTATTTCCAGAGATTTCCCTAAAAGGGACCTATTGTGCTTTTCCATTGTTTCTCTTTCATTTAGCGTGTTGTTTAACTATTGTGCATGTAAACAGTCTGCAAAATTATAAAGCCCAGAGTTATAAACCCAGAGGGAGTAACTCTCTCCCACAGAAACCATGTTTCTCAGCTTCCTCAGCTGTTTCTTTCAAGCTCAGTAATGTTACATGTTCCTCCTACTGAGGTTTAGTTGAAATACCAGTAAACACACTCATTGTGGCATGTTAATAACACTCATGAGCTTTCACAGTTCTGATTCTGTGAGAATCTAGTATACTTTGTTATTGACCAGAAGTATCTAGTGTCTCCTTTTTGCATTGCTATTGCTATTATTTAAGCAATACAATTTTCCTGTGGGACAGTGTCCTGTTCAGCAGACTCTGCCTCAGAGCACAAAGAGTCCATAGTTGTAGATAGGGTAGAGGTGTCATGCATGAAAGCTCACCTTATTAATTTGTCACAGAGGTAAGGGCCTGGCTCGCTTAGTACTCGAGTCACATGCTACTACCTTACAGGAGGACTCTTTAGCACCTAGGACCAAATTTCCCTATCAGATGAAAGATCTAAGGATGTACATCTCTAGCTTCCAGAGGTTCGTTCCTAAAAGTAAAATGTGACTGCATTTCTAAGACAGCAACACTCGAAGGCTCTAACCTCTGTGCTAAACAACAGTTAAAGCAGGTCAGTGCCTTGTGTGCTTAGTCATAGCTGTCTTTAAGTTTTAGCAGCTGACCTTATTACGCATGACAAGAGAGCCCCGTGGTAATTAATGGCCTCTGTGTCAAGGTGTGGAAGATGTGCTGCTTGCACTTTTGCTAAAGTACGTTTTTAAGAATAACACAACTGTTTTTGACAAGGAGACAAAGAAAGACACAAGGTTTGTGAACACAGCATAATGAAATTGAAATTTCTGTGGTCCATACATCACAAGGACACTATGGTTCATTGCACATGCATTAAATTTTGATTTAGTCCAAAACAGATATAGTCCAAAACAGTGCTCCTGTATGGGAAGTGACCTTGGTGAAATTCATTCAAGTCATGAGTGTGTCTACATTGTGTGTGGCCAGTGTGGGTATAAGGACTATTATACCAAATTAGTTCAAACTGCACTCCCACCATAAAAACTAAAATTATTATCTGGAATTATTTAATTACATAATTTAGAATCTAGAAAATGAAAATGATACTGAATCATATTTTTGTTATTATATATTATTATTAAATAGAAATACTATGATTTTTTTTTTTATATGTTATATAACACACACACACACACACACACACTATATATATATATATATATATATATATATAAATATTATGTAGAAATAAGGTCACTCAAAGCAGTAAGATGTAAGATGGGTATTAAACTCTGACTTTAAATCACTTCAGTAGAATGGTTCACTGGTATTTAATGAGTTTATCTATTAAATTAATTTAGCTTGGCTTTTAGAAAAGACCAAAGATTATTTGTAAGACCATGATGAAAAATATTTTGCAGTCCACTTGTAAATCCCTGTGTGTCACAAAATTGGAGCATCAAAAATATTTTTTCACACTGAAGTGACCGTACTGGAGGACAGCAGCTATCGTCAGTATTAAAGAAATTTATTAAAGAATATTAAGGGATTACATGTAAAGAGAAAACATGGAAATGCAGATGATAGATGGATACTGTCTACAGACTGTTGTTTAGAGGTACTTGTTTTACTAGCTTGGGAAAGTCACCTTTTTGTGGTGCAATAATTAAAGACTGTTAGTCTAAAGTAAATGTTCTACAGTGTGACCTGTGTTCCACATGAAGTACCTTATAAGGTCATTTTGAGCAGTTTGACAAACACAAAACTGAAAGTGGTGACATCAGTGCTAAATGGATTTTGTTTTCTGAAGAGTTAAGGCCAGTAAAAACGAGATGATGATTAAACAGTCCAAATAACATTGCTGTGATGTTATGCTAACATTGGGATGTGTCAGTCATCACTTCAGATGGACTTCAGATAACTGCTGTGGATTTTTGAGAACACTCCCATGAATAACAGGCACAGTACATATGTTAGACCTGTAATGTAATGGTGTTAGCTTGTATTTTGCTAATGAACTGTGTTAGTTTGTTCAATCCTGAATGCTCAGTGACATTTGTGCATTCCTTTTAATGATTATCACGTTCTAACAGCTTTAACCATTTCATTTGATTATTTGTGGATTCTCCTCATATGTACTCAAGCTACCCAAGTTCTTGTTCAGTTTCTAGGCATCTTAAGGTTTGACTACAGTAACTACTGTCTAGTCTTGGTATGTGGGCAGATGATATGTGATCCAGAATGTGACGGTACATCTTGTCTTCAATCTCCATTTATGCCACACCACTGCTGCATTCCCGTCATTGGCTTCCTGTAGATTCCTGCATCAGATATAATACCCTGATGCTTGCCTACAAAGACCAAAAAAAAAAGAAGAATTGACAGCACCCTCTCCACTTAATGGCAATGGTGAAAACGCCATTTGGACCCCAAGCCATTTGTGATTCAACTAAGGTGGCATTAAACCACCAACCATCATGATGCTTAGAAGACATATTAAGGCTCTTTTCTGTCCTGGCACCCAAGTAGTGAACAAACATCTACTGACTGTCTGAACAGCAGAATCCTTTACATTGTTCAAGCACCCATCTTCCAGTACAGCATCCATCTTGTTTTTAAGCAACATTATGGAGCAATTTAATCTCAAAATAACAGCTTTGAAATTATTTTGATGGTATGTTTGATGTATGATTATAATATAGAGAATGGGCAAAGGGGCCTATGCAACAAGACCTCTCATGAGAACTGAGTAACGCCTTATGGCAACACCTCACATGCCAACAAACATGCATCTTTAGCTAGCTGTAAGAAGAAAGATGCTTGGTTTTCCCAGTATGGACATCAGAGGTTGAAGATATTGTGGGTGGAAATGAGGATGAAAAATAGGGAGAGTGAGAGAGACCAGATTTTTAATTGTTAGTAAGAGCTAAAAGAGATAAAAGGATGCAAGGCAGTCTCACAGCTAACAGGAAAACAATGAAAATGCAACAGCAGAGTATATATCCCCACCAGTGTCATTTAAGAAAGACTGTGCCATAGGCTGTAACCTTAACTGTTTTTCATCTAACCCCAGAAATCCTTTTTTCTAGTTTGGTAAAGCAGACACACATCTTTGCTTTTGCCTTCCATTTAAGAAAGTATTTCAAAGTTATACTGGGCATTCTTACAGGTGCCACCGGGAGGCACGAAGTGTGTATATGCAGTTAGTTAAGAAAATTGAAAAACAAAGGTTTTTTTTTTTTACTAATGGACAGCATAATATTTTAATTAAGGTATTTTAAGGGACCCCCCATGATTCTGATACTGAGACATTCAGATCTCTCAAAAGGTTACATAGGAGGTTCTGGATCCCCCAGGACCCTATGTATTGCACACCTTGCTCTACCTTGTAAGTTGATATGGTGCTTACTCTTCTACTCTCTTTGCCAGACTCCCTGACAGAAGTCCGCTTCCCTGCATGAGCAGGCAGATGAACATGGCAGATCAATTCACTCATACATAGAAACACTGCAATATTGTAACCACTATCTGTAGCATCCATATGTCTGTGGAACACATGCATGTGAGGTAGATAGTAGGTAGTGGAATAAAGGATTGTGAATCCTTCAGCTCATCAACAAATTGATGCACCCAGTTGTCAATCAGCAGAGGCTCAAAGAGCCTTTATGACAGTATTTATGACAGCGGTGACAAAATACATTGGATAGGGAGATCTCAAAAGCAAAAATATCAGTGTCGCCTAATGCTGGTTTACATAAACACTAATCTTATTACTTTTTGTACAGCACTGACACTGACATGTTTTATTCTGTATCTCTCTGTGATAAAGGATAAACAGATTGTGATGCGTGCTGAACTAAAAGCAAGGCACAGTTTATTAAAGAGGTTATACTGAAACACAGCAACACCAAAAACAAGGAAATACAACCAAGGGCTAAGCTGAGTCGGAGTCAATAAACAGGCAAGGGTCAAACCAAGCAGACAGTCAGACCAGGCGGAGGTACCAAAGGGAATAAACAAGAAGAGTAAACCAGAGAATCAAAATAGAGTCAAAGCCAGAGTAACACAAGATCAAGTAGAGAAAGAATGTTCGGTATGCAAGAGTGGAAATACTTCGCAATGAGTCAGTGCCAGAGAGCAGAGGTTAAACAAACAGGCTAATTAACAACAGGTGACCAATCAATTTTGTGGAGACTGAGAGCGAGGCAACGGGGTGTGATTGGGTAAGGATGAACACATGACATCAGGTGGTGGATTATGGGAAATGGAGTCCGGGAGATCGGGGGTGAGAGGAGAACCAGCAGGCATGACATTTTCATCCTAGCTATTAGCATTCGCCTTTGTTTCTGCCAACATTCATGAGTAGTTTGGACCAGTTTGTGCTATCTAGTTGCATTGTGAAGTGACAACAAAACACTTTATAAGTCCCATTGAATAAGAGGAAATTTGAAATTAAAGTGATTTTGGTTATGTGTAGTTAGCCATTGTTTAGCAGATTGGAGCTCACAGGACTCACTGGGAAACCATGAAGAAATTAAGGCAAACTGGCCAAGCTGTATTAGTTTTACTTTGCTCCGTACAGTGAACACAGATCATGATGTATTGGTACAGTGAGCCGGAACTTCATCTGTTCTGTGTCTCAGCAAATTTCAGACTTTTTAAGCCAAATTAATCACCATCATTATGCAATCGTCCCCCTGTAAACACACATTACACCTAGTAATGGCAGCATGTTCTTTATTATTGAGGGCATTTTGCTGGCTACAGAAGTGATTTCACAACACTTCAATGGATAAAGCATTGTCAAGGGGAAAAGAGCTTTAAAGCCAGATTTGTTTTCCCACCCATTTTTTGATTTGTAGCATTTCCCCACTGCCAGGATTTTTTGCACGATTGTGGTTTTATAGCGTCTTTGACCATCTGTTAACTGTTACATCAGATTGGAGTAATAGCCAATACAGCAATACACAAAGTCCCATTGTCTTTTCCTATTTGCTTCATTCACAGTGTTAATACTCATCTGTAGAGCATATCAGATTTAGATATCACCTAAGACTTTAAAGAAATCTATTTTAAAGAAGAAAAAAAAACAACAACAGAGTGATATCCGTTTACCAGCATTGTACAGTATTTTGTCATTTGTATATACTCTGTGTACATGTGAATGCATGATGCTTGCATTGTAAAGAAGAAGAATTGTGAGAACGTTTTGGAGCAGTTTTTCCATCTCTGAGCTGATTCATTTTATACTCTTACCCCTGGGGCATATTTTGTCTTTTGTTGGACAGGATTCCTTTAGAGGGCTGTTTTGGAGTAAAGAAACCAGAGAGGTCCAAAGTTGTAAAAGCGATCATAGTGGTACTGTTGTGCAATGTCATTAAAGGGGAATTAGAGCAGGAGCATGTTTCATAAGGTGTCCTTCAGCCTCATTTGTTGAACATCAAATGTTATTGCAACATCATCATACAGTATTTACACGTGTTTTTGCAGCATCATACAATAAAGAGTTTGTACCCATGTTACTTAACATGTATTATAGTGTTATTGTTGTGCCAACAGTAGCTCCTGTTTATTCTCTGTTACAAAAAACCAACAAAACTAGATTTTGAGTTTATGAAATAATATAATGTTCAAAAATAACATACATGCTAAAATGTTGTCCTCTAACTGGGGAGAAAAGCGAGAGGGACAAGCTAAATTTACGCATCTCCTTCTAGCAATGCAGTCTACACTAAGTGCTGGGCAGACATACAGTACACTTTCCTCTCCTGCCTAGTAACGGCTGCTTATTGTGGCTGGTCGCCTTCACAAGCCCAGCATCCATGGCACCTGTTTGCTCAGCACAGAAAACAGATATTCCATTACAGGGCTTCATTCACGGCCCTGAACTAAAGCCACAGAGTTCCGTAAGGCTGCTTCAAAGGGCCGCTGGTGGAAATGAAAAGCATCTAAGCCGATTTGCATTTGGGCACCACAAAAGGGAAACTGCTCAAATGACTGTCCCTCATTTTGGACAGTGACTACTGCTTGGGTATGATCATGTTTGAACATCATTCCCCAAACATGTGCTAGGTTCAGGTCGAGTTCAAATCTTAAATCAATTTGGGTTCTCAAAGGCTGCCTTCAACTTTTACAGACTGACCACATTTCCCACACATCATTTGTTCTCCATACTTTTTTCTTCCCCCTGCGCTTTCATTACTTCTGCCTGGCATGCTCAAGACCCCTTCAGGGTCCTCATATGAGGACATTGTTTTTTTGCCAAAACAACTTCCTGTACAAAGACAACATTTAGTTTTATACTTGTTAGGTCCTACTAATTACAAATGGCTAGGAGAAATTAAAATTGCACAGCTGGTCATTTGAAAATGGTCCATTGCCACGCTCTGTCTAGTCTACTGGAAACTAAATATGTTTGCATGTCATTCATGCATAATTACTGACTGAAAGATATTCAAAAACCCAATGACAATGCTTTGTGTCAGAGTGGCAAATCTTCATGATCAATTACGTCACAGAGGGCAACAGACTTGAAAACAGCAGGCAGATATCAGTATGTTTCAGACAAAAATTGGTCAAAGAAGAATTTGAATAAAGTTAATCCATTTTAAGTATGTTAGATGTTGATTTGCGTTTCCTTAATACATAAATATATGTATATATATATATATATATAGAGAGAGAGAGAGAGAGAGAGAGAAAGGGAGGAGAGAGAGGCAGAGACAGAGACAAAGACAGAGAGAGAGAGAGAGAGAGAGAGAGAGAGAGAGAGAAAGAGAGAGAGAGAGAGAGAGAGAGAGAGAGAGAGAGAGAGAGAGAGAGAGAGACAGAGGCAGAGGCAGAGACAGAGACAGAGACAGAGACAGAGACAGAGACAGAGACAGAGACAGAGAGACAGAGACAGAGACAGGAAGAGAGACAGAGACAGAGACAGAGAGACAGAGAGAGAAAGAGAGAGAGATAGATATGTCATATTCAGTTTGCATCTGAAAGTTCTGAAGGCTACCTATGTCAAACACATCCAGATGAAAGCACTCCCTTTAGTCTATGATTGTTTACAGTGTATGTACATTTCTACAGTATGCCCTGACTGTGTTTCTGGACAATATGAAGTCAGTGGAGGAGCTGGCCATGACATCAAAGGCTTTCTACAGCTGTGCTGAGTTTATTATCACCTTCAAGATATTTTGCACAGGGCACAAACCCAGTCCGTTCACACTAACCTGCGTCAGCACTAAGTAGGAGGGTAAGCAGAACTTGAGAAGGTGCCACAATCTGGAGGTCTTTGTCAGAGTGTAATTAGAGTCATCAGATCTTAGTGATGACTTAATGTATCAGTACATCAGACATTAACAGATATAACTGCAGAAGACTGGAGTCAGCATAAATGTATAATTTTTTAATTTTAATTTATAATTTATGATAAAATTCTTTACTTTAGCGTTTGTTTCAGCATTATTAATATGAGACACATGTACCTTGCACTATAGATGAAGCATTGCTACTTTACAGTTATAGTAATATGAGTCAGCAAGGTGTCTGTGCACTGGAGTATCTACATAATAAGTGTATTGCATAATCTATGCTGTATCAGACCAGAGCATGCATGCCCAGACTCCTGATGTATGCTGATTATCTAGAATTAGTGATAAAAGCCTTTGTATTCCATTAGAAATTAATGCAAAATAGAAGCAATAAAATGGTCTCAGACCGTTGGACCCTATTGTATGTATAACACTTATTTGTCAGTGTGTGTTGTGCTTGTACAATAGGATCAGACACAGCAGTGCGGCTGCAGTCTTCTTGCGATCCACTCTTTTAGACACTCCTGTCTTGTCGGTCCACCTTGTAGATGTAAAGGTACAGGCAGTAGGCATCTGTTGCTGCACAGTATGCATTAAACATGCATTAAATATACATTAAAAGTGTGTGTGCGCTAAATCAGGGGGCCCTTATCACAAATTAGGTACTGAGGGAGGTGAGGGTGGTGTCACTCATGTTTCAGAAGGCAAAAAGTAGACTAAATAGACTAGTAGTCCAAGCTAAATATACATTATATATAATTGTTACTTCTCCAATAAGCAGAGCTCTGTTGTTGTTGTTGTTGTTGTTGTTTTGTCTGTATGCACTAAACTGGATTAGGAATGATGTTGTTTAGGAACTACAGCATCACTGCAGTGTGAGATCCCATTTTTGCAACACACACTAACATGTCACTATTACGTCAGTTTCACTGCGCTGCAGAGAATGCCCCAGCACCTAAGTAATACCTGCTCAGGTATGTGTCCCGTGGGGGTCCTGACCACTTATATACAGGGTAAAGTAAGTATGCAGAGACCAGACAGACCACAATCTGCAACTGTAGTATGCACTTCAAAAATGACCTATGTGGTAAGTAAATCTGACAAATTACACAACCAATTAAAGATAAAAGTACCTTGTAAAGTAGACAGTGAACACATGATAAGCTTATACAACACACCATGTCTGCTTTTGATAGCCTTAGGAAGACCATATGAAAATCATTACATGTAGTAGTTTTGGGTCTTGTGGAAAAGTTAGACAGTCTGAAAGCATTCACAGCTCCCACAGGCACCCTTCTAGCTTCACTGTGTCAGTTTGCTTCCTGGGTGTGGATCCTGTTGGCTGGGTTCAGTTCAGTGAATTTGCCAATAGTTTTCTTAAGTCAAATACAGTCTACAGTACTACTGCCACATTTTAAAAAAGGTGCAAGTGAATCTGATGGATGCCAAAGAAAATATCTCCCTTTGTAGACTTTATTGTGTTGCTCCTGAATTAGAGAGTTCACCTGTGAATGCTATTAAAAAGAGTGACTGCCAAGTTTCTCTTTCCCCTGAACTGTACAGTACTTGTCTGGCAATTTCCCAAAGGTTGGAAGAAAGACCAGATAGCCAGCATTCCTTAGCTAAGCAAATGATTTCTTTAACTAGCGTGCTTACTGTGTGTGACATAATTTAATATTCCCAATTCATGCTATGTAGGCTATATGCTGAGAAACTGTTGAAATTGCCGTTGGAAGTTACTGTATAATAATGACTATCAATAGGATTTTTATTTATTTTATTTTATTTTTGGCAGGCTGAATTTTCACACCCAGCTGTTCACATATATATCTTACCAGGAAGTTTGCATTGGTGAAGCTGAACAAATATTAACTGGAATGCATGAATCATTAGTTTGAACATACAAATGATCCGAGCATGACAGCATTAACTCAAACATTGGAACCACAGGCAATTTATTAGTTATTAGGTGTTTTTAAGAGAAAGTGAGTGGTTTGCCAGGCATGGGGCCTGACGGCACAAGAAACACAACCAGTGATGTTCCAGCCGAACAGATATGTCAATAGTGTTATAATTCCGTTAAGCCTGTCAATGTCGCTGATACAAAAAGTTGGAGTGATCTAGAACAGTGGTGCTAAAATAAGCACTGGAATCCTTCAGGGTCTTTCGGCAGGGAAGGCTTCTTCTGTGACCAGTGGCGTGGAACATTTTGCTTAACACTGACATTGCTTCTGTTTTGGTCTGAGGTATTTGTATGAATTCCTAAAGTAGCTAAATAGAACAAAAAATCCTGTACAAGGAGGGTAACTTGTTCTTTTGGAATGATTGGAAACACATGTGGAGAAACAAAAAAAGAAACCTGGCTTTCCTAAAAAAGAGCAGCTTATAATATGAGACAATTCTAGCACATTGTCATACTTGGCGGAACAGAGATCACGGATTCCATGTTAATTTAAGTGTTAATTGCAGCTTTAACAATCTAAAAACCTAATGGTCCACTCATAAAAGTAAAGGTTCTTTAATGGTCCTTGGCTTAAGGCATAAGCTCCACACTGTATTCTGTCTGTCTTCACATTATGTGGAGGTCCTTTAAACTTTGCAATGAAATGGTTTATTAAGGCCCACACATTGAAAATTCTTTACTGAACCAAAAGTAGCTCTTTTAGGGCACCTTGTCATTGTGTGCAACACTATGACAGTGCCTATATCCTCTTTCATTATGATGTAGCTTCCTCCTATTTTTCCATGGAATATTTTTTTGTATCATTCAGGTATGAAGAGAACAATATGCAAAGGAACTAGGCGTGCTCCTGGAAAGAGACATATAACAGTAGCTGTTGTCTGTCCTGTTTAGAAAACCGTCTCCCCTGTCCTATCCTAACTAGGCCTCTGGCCTTGTCTAACTTTAGTTACTAAGCCCCTACTTACAGCTACTTGCCAACCATGTAGACCTAAATAGACTCTTGGTATAATGCAGTGTGGTTTGCTCATAAAAGAGGAGCTGTCCCTCTGAGGCTCACACTCAGCAGCTGGGTCAGGTGGAGTTACTGCTAAAGAGCAGTCTTTGCGTCAAAGGGTCGCATTGGGGGATTCCACGAATGAGCTTTTGATGAATCGGTATCTATAGTATTCCCAATGGCGAAGCCTTAAACTGAAATTGCATTTCAAATATTTGGTGCCTATGACCCCAACCTCTGACAGGTTGAACGAGGAAAGATGCAAGCCATGAGAATTCCCCACTAATTTGAATGGATTTATGTTGTTTATGAGTTTGTTTGGGTCATAATTCATTTTCAGCAGCTAACAGCAGCACCTGGCACAGCCACTGAAGCTGATACTGATGACAAACGTTTAAAGCATGAATTTGGGCGAGCACTTGAGAAAACTTCTCACACATGAGAATGGAACCTTGACAGACAAAATTAACCTCTTAAAGGAGAGCTGTTATGCTTTTGTCTATTTTCCCCCTTTCGAGTGTGTTATGTAGCTTTTTTGTGCATGTAAATGATGTGCAAAGTAGTAAAGCCTAAAGTTGCTGCTCTGGTGCTTGACCAGTCACTTTAGAGTGGATGAGCTGACCAACCACAACATACTGGGTTCAATAGGAGGTGGGGCTTAAAGACACAGGAGCTCTAACGCATTGTTTCAGACAGAGGGTGAATACAGATGTATGGTACTAAAAACAATTCTAGTAGACCCTAATAAATAAAAGTATCAGCATTAAAAAAAATTTTTTTTTGTATTTGCCCTCCCGAAATGGTTCTCGCACAGAGAAATTGTGCGTGGGTACTTTCCCGTTGGGGATCATTGGTGCTAGCAGCCATCTTGCATCATTGTGTTGAGCCATTACCTCTGTGTTAGTCCAACAGGCCTCACAGGTGGACCCCATGGTGTTGGCTACTCAGACTATGGTCTCTGCTACCAGGCAATTCCTCTTTGGACATTCGTTCCTTGCAGGAGTCTGATCCCCTTCTTAAAGGCCCTGGCCCTGTTGCGTCAGTGGGATCGGAGTGATAATAGGAATAATAGTAATAATAATTGTAATGTCCAATATCTGGGTCCACATTTCAGTTCCTTACTGCCAGAACTAGATAATTATTAGTTTCACTGTAGCTATGGTATAAATTATAAAAGTTACTGAGTATTAAGTCTTAAATACAGTTCTAGGGTTTAATTGTAGGTGTAATTGGAGATGTAATTAGCTTAAATAGTTATGTATTATGGTTTTTCCAGTTCTCAGGGATCATCGTGTCTGATCCTGTATGTATTACAAATGTTGTATATCACCTATACTGTGCAGACCTGCTTGATAAGAAATTGCTAGCTGCAAGATATATGGGGCCTGTAGCCAAACAGTACAGCGATAATAGTGCACAGATGTGAATAGGGATTTTGCACTTGCAGCAGCTGACGCATCACATTTGCATTTTTGTCTTCTTCTCCAAAATCATCATGATATGCACTCAAGTAACAGCTGATCCTAGTTAAATTCAGATGTGACTGATTGGTAGAAGTTGCTGTTCATGTCTTTCAAAGAAAAAAAATGCTATAATTCCATTGAGAAGTCCTCGGTAAGCAGGTTCTGCCTATTAGAACTGCTACAGAGTCAAAAAGTCAACAGAAAAAACAGCCAAAAGTAATGGTTATTGGGTTTGGCATGTGTTCTTTCCAGATAGCCATTAATGAATCTCAGGCACGGTAAAGAGCAGTTGGCACAATGAGATATAGTTATGGGCCTGGTAGAGTCGAGCAGAGAGATTGTTTGGAGCAGCAATGTATGTGCCTGTAGGCAAACACAGCTGCCACTCTCCACTGAGAAGTCCCAGAGAGAGATGAAGGCTCAAAGGAAAGTGTTATTGAGCAAGGAGGGCAGCTGCTCTCTGATCCCTAGACAGTGGGGTAGTTTACCAAGCTACAAACTCATCCTATGCCACTGTCCCATAGCAGGGAGCTTGTGAGATGTTATTTCAATAAAGAAAGTGACAAGCAGAATCTCTAAGGTGGCTGCAGTAAACAAGTCTCTGTACGGCTGAGGTGAAATCACTCAAGCACATTCTCTGCGGACCTCTGCGTGCAGTCATTCAAGCACATCTCAACTCTTTGCACAGGTGGCCCTTGGTGTCCATCCCTTGAGTGAGGGGTAAATTTAGTGCCTGTGTAAATCCCCCCTTCCCCACATGCCCTCTCTCGCAGCACTGTCAGTCTGCATTGTAGGCTGTTAACGGTCTCGCTTACTGTTAGCGTTCCAGCATATGACTGGTAATTTGAGAGGGGGGTGCAGGGGCCAATGGAGAAAGCTCGTGCTGATTGGGTTCCCATTATAAAACACATTTAGGGTGCTCACAGACACTGTTGTCTCTTGTATTGTGGTAGGCCTTTCATCTTGTGATAAATGAAATGCATGTTTTTTGGTTTAGAGAGCTGAAATTATGGTTTTATGGATTAGATGATGGCATAAATCAGCACATTTGGGAGGATCTGTACACTGATGTCTAATAGTAATATTTTTCATCTTTTTCATTTTCATCCAGTTTATTGTATGTCAGATGGAAGCTAATAAAGCAGAATATTAAAAGTACCTAATTATCCGCTGTAGTTACCATACAGAAGCATGTTGTAGTTTTATAATTACAGACTGTAGTCCATCTGTTTCTCTGCATAATGCCCTTTCACCCTGTTCTTCAGTGGTCAGGACCCCGACAGGACCACCACAGAGCAGGTATTATGTAGGTGGTGGGTCATTCTCAGCATTGCAGTGACACTGACACGGTGGTGGTGTGTTAGTGTGCTGGTACAAGTGGATCAGCTGCTGGAGTTCTTAAACACTACTGTGTCCACTCACTGTCCACTTTATTAGACATTTATCACATGGGGTCAAGATGAGGAGGCAGGACGTAAGCTCAAGTATTTAATAAGGAGCAAATAGGACAAAACAAAACCAAAGAAATCGGCTAACGGAGAGACAATTGACCATGGACACAATAATAACAGATATAAGGACAAAACACCAAGCAAGAACAAAGGGAGCCACAGGGAGTATAAACAACAAGGACTAATAAGGAACACCCGGGAAGGGGTGGAGCTACAAACTAGGGACAGGTGAGGGGCCAGACAAGGGGGCGGAGACAGGAGGAGCAATAACCAAAACAGACGGAAGCACATAAAACAGGACATCAAAAGGCACATGGAAATGACAAGAAACAGAAAACCAGAGAAAACAGACAAACAGGGGCAGGACAAGACAGGATGTGACAACACTACTACCTGGTCAACAGTTGCTCATCTGTTGCTTGCACAGTTGTGGGTCTTCCTCTAGTCCTTCATGAATGGTCAGAGCCTGGATGAATATTCTCAGAATAGACAGAGTACATACACCCACCTGTCTATATAGACTCCTCCAAGGCCCTGTATCTTTCATTTGTTCTAACAAAACACAATGCTTTTCTCTTAGGTCCCTCATCAAAACACTTTCCTTCTACATTTCATAAAATCACTCAGAAGCAGTTCATTAGAGTGACAGTATAGAAAAAAATCTTTTCTGTTTCTCACAATATTAATTTGGTATCTTGAATGAATGATAAATTGTCTCAAAATATGTACTCTGACATAATGATTTGTTTTATTTAAATAGTGAGGAACTATCGCAGATAACTATTTGTCTCAAAATACTTACATAAGAAATTTAAAATAATGTGTGTTTACAAAAAACAAGCAGCTTTATTTCTAGAAGGTCATTCGTTCGAAGGGAAAAAAGTTCTGACTTTGAGAAAGACTGCTAACTTTACGACTGATGATGAAAACATAGAAGTGGTGGGCAGCTTTTGTATACTTGGATCAATTATTAACAACGATCCATCCAGTTTTCAGCAGTCAAGAAAGATTGGCCCATGGCAGAACAAGGAAGAAGGAGCTTGAAAAGAACTTTTAATCTGATCATTTATAAGGATCAACAAAGATCAGAAAGGTCTTTTCTGTGGTTTATGAAGGAGAAAGCTGGACGATAAAAAATCATGACAGCAAAAACATAAATGCCTTTGAACGTTTGCATGCCTTTGGTGTTGGCGCAGACTTCTGAAAGTAGGCTGGACAGCAAGAAACAAACAAATGGATCTTCTATCAAATCAAGCCTCACCTCCCACTCGAAACCCAGATAACCCAAACTGAGTCTCTCTTACTGTGGAGATATGATGAGAAGAGCAAACTCACTGGAAAAGAACAAGAGAATGAGCAGCAATGAGATGAAAGGACACAACATGATAAATCATGAACCTGTCATTGAAGACCCAAATGGTTGCCAATCATAAATAAATAAATACAGTCAGTATTTGAGGAACATGCTTTATTGTAATTATATTGGATGTTGAGTTTTACACTGTAAACACAGCACTGCTTTCACTGTGGCTCAGTAAATTGTGTATTTACTGTAATTGTAATTTGGTATAATCTAAACAGTATCTTTGTAGTATGACATGTAGTCTATGGCTGTGTTCAGACTTCAAACAAATCAGATTGTCATCTTACTGACTATTTACCACATCTCAGCCCTTCTGTCACTCTGGATTTGACATTGTTACATTGGGAGTGACACAAAAGACACTTTGAAATCAGATTTGAGCGACCAGTGCATTCAGACTGAGAAACATCTGCAAAAATCTGATTGCAATCACATTTCAAATTGCAACCCCAGCCCAGCACTTTCAACATACACATATAACATAACATACACAACATGCAAATGATTCAAGTCACATGTGACATAAACAAGGATGGGCCTTATCACTGTACCTGACTGACCCACAGTTGTGGACATTCAGTGAGCAGTGATGTCCTCCATGAGTTATCTTATTAGTACCAGCACCATTGGTAGACAGCTGCACGACACAGGACTACATGCATGCAGTCTGTTATGATGATTGCCCATAATACCACGCAGCGGTTTGTTGTCACATATCACATGTCTAGAAGGCCTGGTGTCATTCCATCTTCATCCCTACTACAAAATCTGCAGGAATTGTGTGAGAATATTCAAGCTGCATGCATTAGCGAACATGGTGGCCCACCCCCATACTGAAAGACACTACTTCTGTATGTGTACCTCAATAAATATTCCTCATATCAGTCAAAATTTATCATCCCTGGTTATTCCTGGCAAAATGTGTCTTTGTTCTGAATAGCATTGCAATCCAACACTTCCTTTTGGGTGCAACTATTTATTTGATGATGAGCGTATGTTACTTTGAGGTCCTTTCTTAACGTGAAAGGCTACATCACGACCTTGGTATGGTGATGCCATTTTCTTAACGCTACAGATGCATCATTGTGTCAGTAAAACAGCAGGAGACATACTAAACAAAGCCATAACAGATTAAAAGATTAAACAAAGCTCTAAATAAATAAATAAATAAACAAATGATTAATTAAATAGACCAACCCAGCAACCTTTTGTAACATCACAACAAACAGGCTACAGATGTGTTTAACAATACTTGGCACAGATTTGGTTCCAAAGCAATATGGCCCAATATGCCATCAAACGGTCTGCAGTGGATTTCCCCCTCTTTCTTTCTCCTGCTCTTAATCTGAGATACAGAACAGTTGTTTCATTCAGGAGGTTTAAAGAGGAATCCAGTTTAAAACCACAATGAGTCACCCCTGGTTGTGTCTCAAGCCCAGCCTCGGTTTCCATGCTCTGTGAGAAAGGCAGCATCCCGGGCAGAGTTGTAGGAGCTTGGCAATAAAGAGGATGTGAGGAAAACGAAAACGAAAACAGTCCCTCTAACCATAGTGCAATGCTGAGGAGTTCTGTACCGGGACAGAGACCTAGTTTAATTTCAGTTTAAAACTGGAGGAATGAAGTTGTGATGGGTGGTCTCTGACATTAGTGGTTTTTAAAAGCAATGTCTGGCCTTGCGATTCAACCTAAGTCCACAGCCAATTGTCATAGTTGCGGTGCGACATGCATAGCTTTAGGAACAGCCCGTTTTTGGCATGGTTGCTGTAGGGCGGGGTGAGGTGGGGGCCTGGGCACAAGCTGCTTCCTCTCCAGACTGCTCCTACTGCCTGGGCCTTTAGAGCCAGAGAGACCCACAGCACAAAAAAGCCCAGAGCTGCTATGAATCAATGCTAAATTGCAAAATATGGAGATAAATGAGAGTAAAAACTCTGAGAGGCCAAGACCCTAACCTCAGACATGAAGCAGAGGAGATTCCTTCTTCAAGATTCACAAGACCACAAGAGTAATCTGAGATTGTATGGACTGGATGTAAGTTGATGGGATAAACTACAACTGTAACATGTAATTTCAAAACTGTTTGCATAGATTGGGAAAAATTGGTCAGTTAAGAAATGTATTGCAATATATTTTATGTAATTTTGTGTGATTGATCCATTTATTTGCAATGCTCACATACTAATAAATAATAAAGTCCAGCTGGGGATGAGTTAAATAGGGTAAAAAGTGGGTTTAATGTTTTATGAAATGGTAGCAATACATCATACTATAGGCTTCTACAACTAGACCTCTTTGTAACAACAATGAACCCCTAGAACATTAACACCACGCTTTATAGGCAGTAAAAAGGCTCTATACTATATAAGTCATAGATTAAAAGCCTATGTATTGTGCTTGTACGTTATCCCTTTCCTGACTTTTGAAGCATAGGATAGAGCCATGGAACATGGCTCTATCCTATGCTTCAAAATGGGTTCTATGGGTTGAGAGACCAGTACATGGACATGCAAAGTAGTGGTGCTAAGGGGGCTCTAGCATCCTCAGATATCAGAATTGTTTACCTGCAACTAGTAAAATCTAATATAATTCTGAAAAAATGAACTGAGCTAATAATGAATTAAGTCCAATGTGTACCATGTGTGCTACTACAACCACCATTAGTATTATTTTTATAGCATTCATGTCTTTTCAAAGCCTCCACTGCTTCTTAGGACCACAATTTCATTACAAAGATCCTGCATTGCTACCACCACCATCTGTGACCATACTGAGGCATGTCATAATCAACCATACCAGCCTATTATAATTCAGAAAACATACAAAATTATGTAGTCTAATATTATGATGTCAGACATTTACAACACCTGAACACCACAGCATATATCATACATCTGTTAAAAGTTTCAGCACCCCCACATGAAATGATCCTGAAGCGTGTTGCTGGATGTGAGTGAGCGAGTAAGAAATAATTTTGTGATGGTAATTACAGTACCACAAAATATATTGAAGCAACGATAATCTTTATCAAAGGTAAATGGTGCTTAAGTGGTCTCAATTTTACAAATATTTAAGAATGCTAGTTGCTGGTCTGGTTGACAAGGAACATGATCAGCTTAGTTTAATGTGAAAAAAAATAGTTGGAACACTATATTTTACTTTTTGATTTAATTTAACTGTATATTTTTGCCCTCATATTTGCACCTTTGAAGATTTGAAGAATGTCCAAACATGGTTTAAGGCCAGTTTTGTATGAAGTGGCAGTGACGGTGGATAATTGCAACATGAGATTCTTTTTAGTCCAGGCTAAGACTAAATACAAGTCTGGGAAACTGGCTCATAGTGCATGAATGAGAGTGTGACAATATGTTTAACAGTCAAGCTCTCATTACTGTTTCTGAAAGTTGCTTGTAACTGTAACCAGGGCAGTGTTAGTGACAGGCGGGTAAACTTGTTTACAAAATAGGCTGCTCCTCAGAGTATTAAAACCCTCCACAGTGGCTCTGAGTGGAAAACTGCCATGCAGCCATGGTTGTGTACTGTGGAGGTGTTGTCTCTGAAGGGCATTCACAACAGTCACAGTTTCCAGCTAAAAGTTGGCTGGTATTCCCTGGACACACTTTAATAGAGGGACTGTATTGCTCAGTGTAACCAAAGTCAGATGCCAGTTGTTATCAACAAGTGCCTGACTCACTATGCCACATAGTCACTAAGTTAAAAACAAAGCTTCAAAAGGATAAGATATACCACTTTAATTTTACTGCTAAGACACTCTGAAGAGATTCTAAGTTGAACATCTAGACTGAGTCATTTTGTTGGAATTAGCTAGTGCAGCTTTTTTTGAGTGTGCTATGTTCTCCGCAGAATCAAAAGCATGTGGCTAAACAGGCTTGCAGCAGAGTTTGCAGGATCTGGGATGGGTTTCCAAAAAGCACTATAGCCTTAGGATTGCCTTAGAAGAACTGTTTAAATTTGACCTGTGGTGCTCATATTTCTATCACTGAGCACTGAAATACTCCTTCATTAACAAGCAGTTGTGTTTGGGAGTAGCACTTCTAAATGGAACTGAAGCTAGCATAATGTAGAAACTAGTTCAAGTTTGAGTACTTGTTCGCGTGTCCCTGTTGAGACAGTGCTGTTCAGGTACAATTATGTGCTTTGTGCTGCAATTGTAAACAGACCTAGTTACGAGCCTTGGCAGTGGTTTGGCAATTGATACTATAAAACTAACTGCATATATTTAAACGAATGCTGACAGGATGAAAAACAGACAGAACAAAAGAAGCTTGCAACAAACTTAGAAAAAACATTGCTACAGTTAGGTTCACATGTTTTTGGCAAAACTGAAAAACTGTCATATGAAGTACCTTAGAAATACAGCCTCTCATGCATCATAAACCAAGAACAGTGGCACCAGCTGTGACTCCTTGCACTGCTTTCTTCTGCCTCTGAGGAAAACCCAAAAATGTACCAGTCACAGTTACTAACACAAAAACAGATAATCTAAAATGAAAGGAAAAGCAGTGTGGGCTGTGAGCCCCCGAAACAAAATGGCATGAAATCAGAGCGGTTTTTATTTAGAACGAAGACAAAGGGCGTATTGCCCGCCTTTATGACTCATCTAACAAGCACAGGGTGGAGTGTGTTTGTATGTATGTACTATTGACATTATATATTGACACAAAAGGAGGAGAAAATAGCAAACACTACTATGTTTTTAGAGTAAACCTACGACTGAAACAACTGAAAGCAAAGGTTCCACATAACCATGTAAAGATGAAGTGCCACAACCTCGCTTCTCAAAAAAATGCTGTGCAAAATGTAAATAAAAACTACAATTATTAAACTCATTATTTAATTTACAATAGTACAAATACAACATATCAAATATTGGAATTGTATTGCTGTTTAAAAATGATATGTCTTTTTCAATTTGATACCAGCAACACGTTCTAAAAAAGTTGGCAAAGTACAAAAGTTGTGTAAAATACAACCCCCGTTCCAAAGAAATTACACTATGTAAAATGTAAATAAATATAAATAAAAACAGAATGCAATGATTTGCAAATCTCATAGAGCCATATTTTATTTTTAATAGAACACAGAACACATATCAGAAGTCGAAAGTAAAACGTTTTAACATTTAATGAAAGCTATATTAATTTAAAACTCAGTCGGAACTGAATACCGTGTAGAAAAACTGTGGAACAATTTCAGGAAAATGTTCCTCGACTTAAAATTGTGAAGGCTTTGGGTATCCCACTATCCACAGTACAAAATATCATCAGAAATTCAGGGAATATGGAGAAATCTGTGTGCGCAAGGGACAAGGCAGACGGTCAATATTCTATGCTCGTGATCTACCAGACATGATTCTGCACTGGAAATCACTGCATGGGCTCAGGGACACTTCCAGAAGATACTTCCCATTGTCTGTGAACACTGTTCGCCATCAACACAATCAAGAAACACTACCATCTTCTCTGGGCCAAAGCTCATTTAAAATGGACTGAGGCAATATAGAAAACTGTTTTGTGGTCACATGAATCAAAATTGGAAGTTCAAAGATCTGCATCTCTGATGGTATGGTTGCATTACCGCCTATGGCGTGGACAGCTTACACATCTGGAAAGACTCTCAAATCTATCAATGCTGAACAGGCATTCTGCTATATTTACATTTAGTTCCATTTTACACATTTGGGGTTGTAGCAAAGAACTCGGGGCTTACATCATATATAGTACATAACCGCATTAAAAGTTTCCGAGAAGAAATCTGAACGCAAGGGATGCGCCCGAAAGCCAGTATTGGGTGGCCCTGTTCTTTGGACTTTCAGGCCGCTCTGCATTGAAAACAGACACCATTGTGTAGAGCACTGCATGGGCTCAGGAACACTTCCGACCTCAGTTTGTTTCTGCTTTCACAAATGTGAGTTAAAACTCTACCATGCAAAGAAGAAACCCTGTACAAACAAGATCTAGATATGCTGCCAACTTCTCTGGAGCCAAGCTCGTTTAAGATGGACTGAAGCGAAGTGGAAAAGAATCCTGTGGTCTAACAGATCGAAATGTGAAATCCTTTTTGGAAATCATGAATGCAGTGTCCTCTGGGCTAAACGGAGGAGCTTGGTAGAAGGCTTGTTATCAGCCCACAGTTTAAAAGCCAGCCTCTGTGGCTTTTACCTGGGCAGGCCTTGCTTAATTTAGCAAGACAATGCCAAACCACATTCTGCACATAATAAACTAGCCTGCCTGTGGTCCAGACCTGTCACCCACTGAAACATTTGGCACATTATGAAAGGAAAAATATGAGGAAGGAGCTCTTGAAATCCTGTATCAAGCAAGAATGGAAAACATTTCACGTTCAGAACCAGAGTAACTGCTATACTCAGTTTCCAAAAGCTTACAGAGAGTCGTTAAGAATACAGTCGAAAACTGCCCCAACGAGTTATGAATAGAGCTATGATATATACAGTTGTACACATTTCCATATATGAGCCTGAGATAGACAAAAGAGATGCTTGGTATCTTTGGGACAAAATTAAAAAATATTCGAGATAACACAACAGTCTATAGGTGCAGGTAGAGACATGCTAAGTATAAAGTGCATGAGTGATGGTGAGAGTAAAGGTGTGGATTTTCCATGGAGGTCATCATGATTGAGATAGGCACAGCCCCTTTGACACATGCACCAGCACTACTGGTTGTTCAGCAGACTGGTATCATGGGGGAAGAAGAAAGAAGTCTCAGAACCGGCTAGTTCTGGACTTTAGGCTCCTGAACCTCCTCCAGCGCAGCAGCTGTGAGAACAGACAGTGGCTTGGGTGGGTGGAGCCCTTTAGAATCCTCCTGGTCTTCTTCAGACAGCATTCAGTGTATAAATCCAAGAGGTTTGGGAGCTAAAGCACGGTGATGTGCTGAGTAGTCTGCACCACCCTCTGCGTAGCAGTGCAATTCACATACCAGGCTGTGATGGAGCCAGTTAAATTGCTCTCCACAATACATGTGTAAAATGAGGTGGAAGAGGCATTGCTGTGCCTTTTGTACTGCCTGTGAAATGTTCAGTCCATGTAAGTTTCCCTGGTGACCACCCCATCTACAGTGGGCCCACTGAAGATGACAATGGTGTTTACTTCTCCTGTTTTCTGAAGTTCTTTCATGTTGAGAAAGGTTAGGGTCTCCTGGCATCAGCGTGTCAGAAAGCTGACCTCCTCTCTTCAGGCCTCTTTGTAGTTATTGGAGATCAGGCAAACAATTGTAGTGCCATCTGCAAATTTTTTGATGACATTGGAGCTGTATGTGACAATGGGGTTGTAATACATTTCAGTACATAAGTATCATTACTCTTGTTGTGTTAAAATGTCATTTCATTTCAATGTATGTTTCTATAAGGCTTTGTCTCTACTGACACATCATTAGACAACCCGGTTATGCAACAGATGAAACGTCATTTTTTTCCCCCTCTTTTTAATGTGCTCTTTCGGTCCTGCAGATATAGCCAAAACCCAACTCTGGCAGCTACATGCAAAAACCCATCTGGAATTCATTCCTGGCCACATTTGGTTACTTAACCGAAAATAATCATTTCCCTAAAGCTTTTCACTCTAGTCGGAGCTCATGCTCAAAGCTGCATAAGGTAGTCATTTCTATCAGGTTTTGTTTTATCACATCCGCTTAAAAAAAAAAACAAGATCATCAGCTTACGCCACAAAGTAGATTAGCAGCATATTTGTCAGTTGATAGAATGGTGGGAAGAATGGTATATTATGATTTGTGTTAAACGTGGGAGTTGAACATCAATCATTTGCAGTTTGTAGACTGGGTGATTCCATAAACGATCCCACTTTGGTCACGGAGGCCAAGGTATACACAGAATGTAAAGCAACACCAGAGTCATGACCATGCCCAGGTACAGACCAGCGTGCTTAATGATCCTTTCATTTCCATGAAACAACAAAGCCAGAAGGAATTGATAAAAGCTGTGAAAGACTTAATGGCGCTCTCGGAAATGACAAGAACTCAGAGCCCATATCCCCCTCTCCAACAGAGTTTAAACCGAAACAAATGACAGCCCTAACCTCTGCTGGTGTCCCGGATCGAAAGGACATCACCTTTCTTTCTCCTGTGCATCCGATGATGTTTTCAACTACAAAAATGAATGATCTCATTTTTTACCCTTTCAAAATGGTGCCAGGGAAAATTGTTGGTTTGAATGGGCCCACTGTTCTGCTTCAGTCTGTGCTCGGCAATGTCTCCATGATTCTAGTTCCAGAGTTGCTCTTATGGCTTTTGGTTGCCTTCCAAAGCTAAGTAAAACAGCGTTACCTGAATTCCGCACTAACACCTTCTCTCATGCAGGCATGCACGCCATCTCAGAGAGCCATGCAAACCTTCAGAGCGGTACATACAATATCTCTATCTCTCTTTTTCTCCCTCTCTCTCTCTCTTTCTCTGTACACACACCATATTTTGACAGATCTAATTTCAAAAGCAAACACTCCCGATTTCCATTTGACGTCTCTGCACTGGCATGCCAGAGCAGAAAGGAAGGTGGCCATCATGAAAATGTGGAGCTTGGAGCTTCCAGCTTTCCAAAATAGCCTTGCAGACAAACGACACCACTGTAAGCACAGGGAGGGGAACTCTAGAATGTCTCTCATAAAATATCTTTAAGCCATGGATGAGGACTCTACACCAGGTTCAATCAGAGGCCAAATATCTTTCCTCTCACCCATACTTATCACTCTTCATTCTCATATGATCAGCTCCTTAGCTGGGCTCTGAGCCGCCCAGTGTCAGCATGCCGACGGTTCATTCCTTCTCAGTACTCAGTCACTTTTTAATTAAAAAATTCTTTACAGGACTAAATCGTAAAAATACCCTTAGATCAGATGTCCCAGCTACTTAGTGCACAGCACTTATTAGGATTCCTGTCTTAAATTATGCAAATTATAGTTTATGGATTACTTTCATCGCAACATGAGCAGAAAACACATAAACTGGTACAGAAATGCTGATAAAAATGGAAACTAATTTTTTACAGATACATTTTTTACAACTATAACTTTTATTGTAAGATAATAACATTATTACATTATAACATTATTGAAACACTTACTTAAAGTCTTAGGTCCTCTTAAATGTAGCCAATTCGGTCCATCCTAGCTAAGATGCCTTATGCATCTGCTAAGCTGATGTGTCAAATTAGGTTCCCTTAGTCAAACAAACTATAGGTCCAAATGATCTTGGGATGCAGCTATTGAATCCAAATGACATCCGTTTACATCCTTTAGAGAGGACTGAAGATACACTTTGCTACCCATAGCCTGCTAAGCAGGAGATCTGGACTACATGGCATTAAGCTCCAATTCTCATTTCACTCTTTTTCTGCCTCCTGTTTTCCTCATGACATAAGCAAGCAGATGTCCACACAGTTCTCTTTTGTATTGAAGGCCTTGTTCGAATCTGAGCTAAAATTCAATGAACTGTGATTAACTCATTTTCCTCCTCAAAGAGCTGGCCTCAACAAGGCCTTATAGCACAACAGCATGCAGACAGATTTGTGTTGTAGGATACAGCCTGCATAAAACATGTATCTCCATACTGGTCACTACACAGAAGAGGGAAGAAAAATGTTCTGGACTTTTAATGTAAAGTTAAAACCATATAAAGATGTTTTTAAATCATTTTTATTAGTTTCCTCATTAACTGTATAACGTAAAGCACAGTTGCTGTGTTGGAATGATTTAGGCAAATAAAAATGGACAGGAATGCTTCTTTGGACAG
This sequence comes from Prochilodus magdalenae, assembly GCA_024036415.1. Taxonomy (NCBI): domain Eukaryota; kingdom Metazoa; phylum Chordata; class Actinopteri; order Characiformes; family Prochilodontidae; genus Prochilodus; species Prochilodus magdalenae. Next base: position 384,393 of record JAMWET010001917.1, on the reverse strand, counting down.
CAATGATATTGAAGTGCAATAAATTGGATTTCATTAGCGTTAAGTGCCTTTGATGAAGAAAATGCCTTTTGATCTTGTAATTGTAAACAGGGCCCTTTCTCTGCAATGTGGATCTGCCTGTTCTAATTTACACTCCCCTAGAGGGGAAACCTCTAGACTCAAAAAGTCAGTTCCATGTGTCTAATGCTGAAGTGTCCTTCTACTGTTTCATGCTCTGTTTAGTACTGATAACCAAGATCACTTTAAAAAGGCCAGAAACTTGGCTGGAACTTCCTGGAGATGAATCTTGCTCACTCATGGATTAAATCAGGTACAAAGATCAACAGAATTCTGCCCAGAGCGTGCCTTTCTATAGCCAACCACCACATTTAATAGCAATCCATGCCAAGCTTTAGCCAGTTTTTTATTAGCTTGGCAAAAGTTCTCACAGAACTGGATCTAAAATGCTGAATGTTGCGAGTAGGACTTTCTTATTTAATCCTGGAGATAAGATGTCTAGGCCTGCTCTTATAAAAATAAAGGTGCCAAAAGGGGTACTGTAGAGCAATGACACAGAAGAACCACGTGTGATTTTAATGGCGGGAACTAGCTTCATAAATAAGATGTGTGAGTTTTTACAACCCAAAGGAGCTCTAAAGAATGGGTTTCATACCTTGTAAAGGTTTTTCCTGGACCCATACATTAAAGATAAGAACCACTTAGGTAAACAGTTTCCTATCACTTTGTGCACTAAAGATAAACATGCTCACTTTCCTGTGGTGGAAAAAGAGGTTGGATTGCAGAACGCTGCAATTAAGATGATCCCACATTGCAAACTCACCCCCTCCTTCGATCCCCAGAGGAGTAAAACCGGCATTATGAAGTTAGCCAAGTCAACAGGTGCAATGCTGATGAAAGGATAAGGGCACAAGGACACTTAAAGTACATGGATGTGTGTCAGTGAAAAAAGGACATGGTAAAACTGGCATCTGTGTTAAAAAAAAAAAAAAGAAGAAGAAGTTGTCCACTATGATTGCTGACCAACAGATATGAGACAAGGCTATGCTGGGATAGAAACCTGACTCACCATCTAGAACCTTGTTGGCGCAGTGGGTGTTCAGTTTATTTATAATAAGATGTGGCATGCCAGGACTATGGGAAAGAAAAAAGAAAAGCTGACAGTTTCCAAAGGCCTGGGCGAGGATGAATAGTCTTTACTCTTAGTTATAGCTCACGCAGCTAACTGCTTTCAATTACATCTGCACACGGCCAACTTGGCCAATATATTCTGCAAGTCTTAGTGACAGATAAATGAACACAGCTCCGTTCGCTTTATTATGCCACACTCCACACGTCTTCCTGTATTTTCCGAAGTTTGTCTGATTGAATGACATTAAAAGGCATCTGACTAACCCATCATAAAACTTCTCTCCTTCATTGTATCTGTGTATATCCATTTAGCAGCAAGTCATAATCTATTCAAATGTACTGTGATTTGAATCTCCTAGTTCCGGTTCACTGGCACGCACATGTTACGCCATGTAAACTGGATGTATAGCTATTTTATGTTGAGGAATAAAAGAGAACCAATAGCACTCATAAGCAGCTGAAGGTTGCTATTCCAGATCCTTCAAGACCATTTTGATTGGTGGTTTGAGGTGTTGCTGTGGACAGCAACTTATTAAGATCATACAAGTGGCATTTATGTAACATTTGGACCATGAAAGTGGAGCTAATAAATTATCATGATTTGCACAAAACTGCACATGGTTGTTTCAAGGCCCAGTCTGTGAGAAAGATTCATTATCTTACTGGTTTCCTCTCAAAGAGCAAGAGGGTGTGTGCAAATGAGGCAGGGTGACAAAGGATGACTAAAGGACGCGCAAAGAGCATTTTTGTTCAGAACTAAAACCATCTGCATTAAACAGTAAATCCAACTGCGACAACACATGGAAAGCCCTCAAGGTCATTAAGTCTTAAGTAGATCTATAACTGAAATAGAGAATAATACTAATTTCTCTTTTCCATATAATTATACATATGCTGTGCCATAATTACTGTCTGTGGCCAAAACTGGTTTGGTTGCACACTCAAGAAGATATTTCTCATTTCTGTTGCAGCTTGATTTTTAGCCCACTTTATTAGAGCTAGTATGGGATTGTGCAGAAGAGATTTGAGTTTATAAACCAAGATTGAATATATGTGTATATGTGTACCCTTTCACCTCATTTTGATTGGCATAACTTGAAAATTGTTTGATATTTTTGGTATGTATACCAATAAAGAATATCTTGATTTTGATATTGACTTTTGAATGATACAAAATGAATTTGAGAGTGGCTTAAATCAGAAATCAGTGTGATATGCTGAAATTAGGTAAATTTACTGATATTCATTTAAGAGGTATAGTACAAAAGTGCAGAATGACAGCCAATTACCAGTCTTGATTTTGAAATGAGCATGCTTATTGGCTCATAGCTATGAGTGACTATTTCATTCACTCACTCACTCACTCACCGCTTATCGTTCTGGATCATAGGAGAGTGCAGGAGCCTTTCCTAGCCCTCACTGGGCAGAAGGCAGGAAACACCCTGAACAAGCCACTAATCCATAGGAAGGCAGACACACAGATTCTCACACACACACACACACACACACACACACACACACACACACGCCTAGGGGCAGTTTAGTATCTGCAATTCACCTGACTGCATGTCTTTGGGCTGTGGGAGGAACCCAGAGCACCTGGAGGAAACCCACACAGACACATGCAAACTCCATACAGAAATGATCCTGGTCACCAAGCCGGAGGGCTTAAAGCCACGCCCTTCCTGCTATGATAGGATACACTAACCACCATGCCACTTTATGTTTATTTGTTTGTAAATCTCCCAGATTTAGCTAAGTAGCTAATTTTCCTCTGCAGGGTAATGCTAATATTAAAGTAGATCATTCACATGGGGAAAGATCACACAAAGCAACATTTAAGAAATGCTTATCTACCTATTAAAACACTTTAAAGCCCATAAAAACAAGTAAAGACACAAAATGTTTTCAAAAACTAGAGTGTCCAATTAAACACTATGCTGACCGAATATTTCAAATACAGGTCAGTGATTGTCAAACTCCTTAAATCAGCATGGAGAGAGTTACAGTCATGTCATGTGAGGAATGAAAATGCAGATGACCAAAAACCCTACTCTTTAATGGTATTATGTGGATACCTCTGGTCTGCATGGAGACTGAAAGGGTAAAAGCAGTTAAGGACTCTATAAACTAATAATGCATTTGAGAATTTGACCAGATTTTTATTTAACTTAGAATATCACAATAATGATCTCAATTTGACATCATATCTAGGACTTTTAAGGCTTGTTTATATACTGTCTCATATTGGGACTGAATAGAAATTCCACTCGCTAGTTAGACAACCCTTACTACACGAAGCCACCAGGCTGAGAGGATAAAAGCTAGCTTGAATGCTAGCGTGTAAATGGATTACTGGTCATGGATGGCTATGGCATTTACCAAGGATTGAACTTGCAATCTTTTCCCACAATACATCCCAACTCTTGGACAGTTGTACCATTGTGAGTTGTAAACTGAAGTAAATCACTCGATCCTGTAAAATGACTACATTTTAATCTCCAGATCGGGGCTTTTCCTTCCCTGCTTTGTTCTTCAGGTGTTTTTATGCCTACTGACCAAACCTCTGTCAATAGAATGCTACACACTTTAGCATGACGCTATGTGATTCATGCCCATATGTCAGGGCTTTCATGTCAAGCCCTGAGGGCCACAGCTGTGGAGGCTTTAGGACTTTAAAGGATATTACACTCCGAATCAGTCAAGACCGAATGATAAATATCAACATCCGTGCCCCATCCATCCTTGTATCTCCAGGAAGATGACAGGAAATCTGAGATGGATTTGGACCTGCCTCACAGGCAAAATCAGAATTTGGTTTAAAAGGGGGAAAATGAGAGGATGAGAATAAACGGTTAGGAGTTTCAAATCAAGTTTGAATTCGATGATGATGAGGGAATGGTCCTTCGAGTACACTCTATCAGTTTCTTTCTCTCTTATATTCTCTGTGTGATGTCCAAATACCAGATCTGAGTGCTGTTACTTTGTGTGTGGCAGTCCACACTGCTTCCTAACGTCTCACACTCTCTCTCAGGATCCCAGTGCATCTGCTATCAAGTGTCTCACACGTTTTCCGTCACTCACTGACACTAGAAGTCTGCTGTCACTATGCTTCACAGCAAGTATACCACATGGTTTCAGTTCTCCATTCCACAGGAAAGTTTGTTTAAGGTCACCCACTTCTTCCAATATTTGTAGCTAATTATAAGATTCCGCAAAAGCCGCTTTACTGATCTGATCTAGGAACAAACATTTCACCAATATCAAATACACTGTCATCAATTTAACAGCATGAAGAGTAGTGGGTGGTATCTTATCTACAAGAGCACTTAGCAATTGGAGTGGAAGTGCATTTCATCAGGATGTTTTTAGTTCATCACCCTTTAACTTTATAATGGACTGAAAAAGTAACAGTTTTGTGCCCTGCAAATACTGTTTTCTGTTGTGCAGCTGGCTCTCGCCATGCTCTTTGGGATTTCTGCAGATATATAATCTCCTCTTGGATGAGATTGTAAAAGGGGAGATTTATTGTGAAAGTCTTGCCATAGTAGGTGTGCTAATGGCGTGCCATGAGGCTGTTCAGAAGCCAGCCTTGTAAATAACCAACCTGCAAGCTGGCAAAAACTTCAACTCACAGAGCTGGGAGGCAAATATCTCCAGCAAGCTGAAGACATGTAGCACAGGGCTCTGTATGAAACCATTACTGAGTTTGAAATAAATGGAAGAGGAGAAAACCCCCCTCACACTTTTATCCCCAGCTGCCCCTGCTTTAATTTCCTCCCACTAATCCTCTCTCATCTTCAGTCTTATTTTCTTCATTGTTCTTCATTCTTTCTGTTTTTCTCATTCGAAAGGCATATTTAGTGCTGAGCCTTTTGTGTGACTCATAAACCGCTATTCATACAAAAAGCCAAGTGCAATTTCATTCAAACACATTCAATGGGTACAGCAGAATTTCCCAATAATTCCTAGCTTTGGTGAAAACTAGCTGTCAAACGTTATTTGATATGTAGATAATCAGGATTATGCTTGCCAATCATCAATCAATCATTTGGATCACTGTGTTTTACCAGTGCCAGCAAGGATAGATCATGGCCTTGTGGAACACGTGGGAGGCCACCCAAATCCTAAACAACAAAAACGAGTAAATAAAGAAACAAGTAGGTAGACCTGAAATGTAAGGTTAAGCAACAGTTTATATATGTGGACTGCCCAGAGTATTTGACCCCTGGCAGTCATAAGCCCCTGGGCTCTGGCCCCACTTTCCTGGTCAGAATTCCATTCTGAAGTGCCAGGATGTTATTGGGTGACCATACTTTCTCCTTTTGGGACCTAAAAATACATCCGGCCTGGATTTCTAAATTGCCCAAAATGATTTGGCTTTACTTTCAGCATTACAGTATTCTTTTTGCTTTTTACAGTCTGCCCCATGCCATCCCCCATTAGCCTCTCTTATCACCATAGGCTAATATATCACTGTGAGTAAGTCACAACATACCACCTGTACACATGGAGATGTACAGTACAGAATGACATATGCAAGCAGGAATGTAAGCCGAAAGGCCTCAGAAACAGCCATTTCCTGGTCAGGCCTGGGAAGCATACTCGCTTTCACACACAAGGCCAAACACACAAGATTAGCATTGGCCTTGTTGTCAAATTCTAGCTATAGATCAATGACTAAATCCAACACTGCACTATCCCACTAGGTATGACTTCAAAGGACCTCTATTGTCCAAACAAAAAAACCACATCAAGCTGAATTTTTTTATCCAGCTGCTGGCCAATTAGCCACAGCTGTCTGATGGCCACAGCCACCCCCTACAAACTGTGACTTCTTGTAATTCCAGCCTTACTTGAAAGAATAGCTGTGACTAGGAACACACGCCACCAGGTTCAGGATTTGATCTTTAAACATGCCTTTCGCCAGCATAGCTAGAAAATATTCCTGATCTGAAAGACCCGAGCATAGACAGAAAGCCAACAGCAATGTCCAGCAGGCTCATTTTGAATGCCAGCCATTCTGTGGCCTCCCATTAATATGCCACCATCAGATAACAGCTGTGGGAAGGGAGCCTGTTGTTTAGAGGTAGGGTGAGTGTGAGTGAGAGTGTGATTGGGGGGGTGTTGGGGGTTGGGGTTAGTGGTTATAGTGGTGGTACTGACACTTGCAATGCAACCCCTCACTTTGCCCCCAGCTGTCTAAGTCCATAGGAAGGCATGACCTTTCCATCTGCTTATACCTTGTTAAAAATGCAAACACAGACTTCTAGTAATGTATAAAGCTTCCGCAAGGTCAAAAAGTTACAGGGCTCGAGACAGACAGTTTGTGCTGCTTTTTAAGAAAAGTAAACAGGCCCGATGTGCCACATAGTGAGAAATGCTTATCTGCACCCATAAATATATGATAGATTACTTTTACTTAATGGGAAGGATCGGGTGCACAAAGAGATCCTGGGAAGGAGAATCCTAACTACTAAATAGCTGTGCCTAGATGTGGCTAAGACTGGTCAAATAGTTACTGTCTAATTACAGTGCTAAGAAAATGTATCTGCACCTCCATATTCTTTCTGTTTTTGCACATTTGTTGCACTTAAATGTTTCAGATGCATAAACAACCACTACAACAACATCAGTAAACACAAAATTCAGTTTGTAAATGATTATTTTATTTATTTAATGAAAAACAAATGACAACAACTGTTTATAAGTGACAAAACAGGTGACCCATAAGACACTCTAGGGTTAGACAAAGGAATTTTACAACCGGGAACAAATAAACTAGGCATATACCCAAGCTTGACTACAGCCAGTGCTGTAAATCTAAATACACTCATCATCAAAAAAATAGTTGCACCCAGAAGGAAGCAACCAACAGGAATGAAACTTGGTGGGGAGGTTTAACATCATGAGACATGCAAATGAGTCAAGTTTTATGTTTGGCCGTGCTTGTGAAGAAAGCAAGGATAAGTCTTATCGCTGTAACTGACTGACTACAGTATATATGGTTGTCCTGTTGGGCATGCTTTCCATTCTGATTCCAGCCATCTGTGTTGGTAGGATCCATTGAAAGTTTTAAGGCAATGCAAGCAGTTGGAAAAGTTAGAGAGGGGTCGCATAATAGCGCCCTACTGCAAAATCATCGCAGGACACCATTAGGATACCAACACAACTCCATGCTGAGACGTCTGGCGTGTTGTGTTAACAAACATGGTGGCTCGACGCCATACCGAGAGACACTACTGTATGTGTAGCTCAATAAATATTGTTCATATTAGTCTATATTTATCATCATTTACTGTTCCTGGTAACCTGCCTAATAGCATTGCAATCCTACAATTCCTTCTGGGTGAAGTGTAATAATATCAGCAGTCAAAAATATTGGTGGTAGTGTGATGGTGTGAAGACACTTTGCAGCTTTACGGCTTGAGTGCTCTAGCATAAATAACAGAACCATGAATTTGGCTCTTTACCAGAAAAGCAGAAGGACCTGTAACCATTCTGTGGCCTATAATTCAATATGTACTGGGTTACACTGTAAAGCAACAATCCACAGCACAAAAAGGGCAGGTCTGGATGCTGATTGTCATACCAACACAGCAGGAGCACATGTGATTAGTTATTTGAAGACTAACCAAATAATTAAGGGAGCAGAAAGAAGTGTGGGTGTTTGGAATGGAAACCTGGACCTTTGCAGATAAGACCGGACACTACACGTGTATAAGCAACAAAATCAAAGTTTTGGAGTGACCGACTCAAAGACCTGACTTTGATGTACAGATGCTATTGCAGGACCTAATGAAGCAGTTTGGATTTGAAAGGCCTCCAAAGTGAGTGAACTGAAGCAATTCTGGAAAGAAGAGGCAGCTAAATTCCTCAAAAGCAATGTGAAAGACCAATCTCCAGCTATAGGAAGTGCTTGGTTACAGCTGTTGCTATTAAAGGTGGCACAGATGCAAGTTAATTCAGGGTGGATGATATTTTTTGACTACATGACTGACATTCGAGGCGAAAACAGCCTTTACCTCTTTTAATAAAATTAATGATTATTGTTAAAAAATTGTATTTTGTTTGAGGATCTGAAACCATATGCAAAAAAAGAGGGAACTTAGGAGGGGGCAAATACTCTTCCAGAGCACACAAGCCTGCTGGTGTAACAGATCACTGGGCACAAGTGATATTTAACCAAAACTGACCTGTCGCAGACTGCAAAGGTTGACTGCGAGTTACAAGCAGTGTAAATGTCAAAAATTAGATTTTATTTGCGACCCAAGAAAACTAATATCATTTATATAATGCTACCTTGGCTTGTGAAATTAGCGGTGGAAAACACGCTTTCTGCTGCCTAGCATAATAAAGCAGCGTTAGAGCATGTCTGGGAGCTGTGCAGTTTGTTCAAGAAACACTTGCATATTTATTGTAGTTTATTTGGTTCCAGAATTTATGCACTGGGTTTATTTAGATGGGGCTCTTATTGTGGAGGGCGTGCCTCGGAGCTGCCCGTGTATGGGTGAGCTCGAAGAGAGTAAGACAGAAAGACACGTGAGCTGAGGTTGAGAGTTTTTTCTTCTCCTTGTAAACTGTTTGCCGGTTCTAAATAAAGTTGCATTATGGGTAAGAACTTTAGATTCCTCTGAGAACCCCCTTCCGCAACAATAAACACAATGATCTATGAACAGAACTGGTAGTGCCACAGGCTAGTGGTCTCTGGACAGCCCTGAAGAGATAATAAGCTGTGGACCAAAGTGACAGTGTGTCCCAACATCCGACATGCCACCGTTCCAAACCTGTTTGAGTGACAAGGCCTCACCAGATTGACAGGACCTTTGTCCTGCTCTATATCTGTCAGAGCCTCGTAAATTGCACCCTGTACCCCCTCATCCCCCATTCTTTGCACATGAATGCAATGTCTTGGCAGCACCTCGTCACCATCACTCAGCCACTGACACTCACCTCCTAAAATTAGCCCTTCTTTTACCTTCTCAGGGTAACAGCTCTACAGGCATCCACAGCTGACACAAAACTATAATAAAGTCTTCAGTTTCGATCAGGGCCATGTACTGTGAAATCACTGAGAACACTATGCCTAAAAAAATAGACAGGGCCCAAATCCCTCTCCTAAACGGGCTTGGTAAAGAAAAATAAATGCTGGCAGCTGCTCTGAAAAGAAACCTGACCTGGGATACAGCGTTGTTGTGGTGATGCTGCCCTCTGCTGTGTGGCAATTCAGTGGAGGACTTATAAATGACCTTTAATAGACATTAACCTCTTGGCACATGGCATCCCACTGGTGCCAGTACTCGTGTGGTTTTAAAGATGTCTCGGTCTCACCTAACAAGTCTGAGACCGTAAAACAAGAGTACGTTACGAAAAGGGAAAGACTCTCATCAAGATTCACTGGCTCATAGGGGTGGAATGTGTCCACACTCTCAAATATCACCAAGATCTATTCGAGACATCTGTGGAAGCAATCACAGTGGAGAACCCATGTGGGTCTCCTTCTTGAAAACCGCAAACATACTAATCCAGCGGAGAAGATGTGTCTGGATGTAGATCTGTTATATGTCATTTCAGATGGAAAGCTTGATGATATGACTAACACGGTTTGTGGAGAGAGGGAGAAATGCACTCCCTATCAGCAGCCATGGTGTTATGATAGCCCTGTCCAGTGCCCAGGGGAACACAGTTATCTAGGGAGTTGGCAGGGATTCAGGGGGTGTTAAAGGGGAAAGCCCCCCAAATGGCTTTATGGGGGGAAAAAAAGAGGGTAGTTTGAGTTACAGCTGCACCATTTGGGAGTATATTTTATTGGTCCAAACAGGATACACAGTGCATGTCAAATTTTAAACACTGTAATATTTTGGCCCAAAATATTTCAAACAGGGACTTCTTAAAATATTACGCAGACATGCCTTCAGTTAATCGATTGGTTGAACATGTCAGCGCTATAACAAACCAGAGCTTGAGATGGAGGTACACATGTGCCTTTTTTTTCCTTTTCTCGTCTTTTCTTCACCAATTGTACTCATGCTACATAACTGATGTCAAAGCCTTTATATTCATAGACAGAAACCGGTGAACCAGTGCAAATACCAAAAGCACAAAATGGAGAAAACTATTATGGTACATGATACAAACAATCACGTATAAATCCACATAGGGTATTTATTTATGTGGCTGGAGATCTTCTGGCAGGGTCTAATTTAACAAAATCCCTGGCTTAAAAACCTCAGTGAAATGCTCATGAAGGCATGTACAACTTCCAACTTGATACTGAGGTATTTGTCCCATTTAGGACAATAGATCACAGTTGGAACCAGGCAGGAAAATTATAATTATAATTAAATGATACACTTAAATACACTATATACATTTAGGATAAACAGGAACATAAACACAAACTAAACCAACGTTAAGTCACTGAGGCCTGCACAGCTTCTTGTGAAGCCCTGCTCAATAGAAACAACGATACAGACAGTTTATTTTAAATGTCCTGGATTTGCATGATTTAGATGATCGGCCATGTGAGTAAACTAGTACAATCTAAAATGACTAATTTTTCCTACATACATGAACTGACAAACACTGCAATAACACCTCTGGAACACAGAAAGTGGTTTTTGTTCCATAAGCACACCATAAAAACAACCCACAAAAAAAAAACAGAAAAGAGACGAGACACTCCTTTCCATTCAGTTTTATTCCACAAACTGCCTCCTCTTGTACTCCAATTTACATTATTCACATACAGCTGTACCCAGTAGTTACAATTCTCATCACATTAAATAACTAAACATTAAAAACAAAATAAGCAAAGCAATGCTCATTTAAACTCATGATAAGAAGAAAGACAGCCATAACATCATGTTTTTCATGTGTTTATATATCTTTTTTCTCTTGTGATTACTAAGACGCATGAAGCTGTCTGCCATAAGGTGCAAGGTCAGACTGCTGAGTGGGTTCTTCATAAATAGTGAGACGGATGCACCTTGGTGGGAGCTGAAGGTTTGTTTAGTTAAGCTTGACTGCAGAGTGGCTTCTTGTAATCACACCCTTTTGCCCAGGGAGGTTCTGACCGTAGTGATGCTCAGTACAATCTAAACAGCAGTCAGTGATTGGGTTGGCACGGCTCTGGCCAGGCTGTGCTTGATCACCCAAGGACCCTCAGGCAGCGAGTCGGAGCCGGGGAGATAAGGCTCACCTTTATCTAACAGTCATGTTTCTCACAGGACTTCTGAAAGAGGGAGAGAAAAAGACAGTAATGACAGATAGAAATGAGAACTCCAGGAATTAGGTAAGCAGACCATATGGTAGGTCCTATTAATACCCTTCAATGAGCTCTGCCAAGCGTGATGTCATACAATCATATGACTATTTGGCGCTATATTCCCAGCAATATCAAAACAGCGATACAAATCTACAGACCAAACTGTAGACAAAAGCTGACTTTAGGAAAGCTGGCAAGCAAGTGATATAACCTCTCCATGTTTGCTTTGGGGTAATTTATGACCCAGGCCTGTCTGCAGGGTAGCAGGTGGGGATCCTTCCTGCTAGAGGGAGAAGGCTGGCTGGTAGTAATGCTGACCATGCCAGAGAGGGGGGCAGAGAAGGCATACCAGAGCTAGTGTCCTGTTTCCAGCGCCGACTGCCTGACTGCCAGGGAGGCACATGGCAGAACTCCTACAGAAAGCGCCTGCTAGGCCAAGTGCCTCAGAGGATTAAACCCCACACGTACACCCACTCTGACATCCACACCTGATAGCCCTCAACCCCCTGGTGAGAAGCTGCAGTACAGGCGAAGAGATTGCCATGTAATTATTTGGAGCCAAAACTAACACCTCAAATCAGTGGTGCCATGCTGTGGCAGTTTTATGAATGCCCTGCAAACTTAGCTCTAAATGTGAGTCAGAGTGTTAAAAACAGAAGCACAGAACAGGGTGTGGCTCTTATCAGTCAGGCTATCACGCTGAGGTCTGCTGCGATAATAACGACAGATGATAAACTTTAAAATAGGCACAGATTAACTCAGTCCATCAGTGGAGTCATAGGAATAACATGCAACATTTTTATTTAACCTACTGAGACACAAGATTTAAACTCTTCCTGATCTAAGCCTAGAAATGTAGTGGGGGGATAAAAGGGTGATTCATGTAGCTTCAAGAAAAGTCATTGTCTTATTGAGCAAGGGCTGATCAAGGCCCACCAATCATGACAAAGATGTGTCAGCAAATACTCCAAGTTTAAAAACAACATTTTTCAGTGGGTGTTTGCAAAAATGTTGGGGTATTTCAGATTTTACTGTGCATACCATAATCAAAAGATTCATAGAATTGGGAGAAATCTTTGTGTAAAGGCAGGAAACCAGAATTAAATACTTCAGTTTTCCACTTTTGGCACACTAGAAACATCAGTTGTAGTCTGTAGTTTGACCTATCAAATAGTTTATGAACCTTATCACTGAAAGACAGACAGACATATAGACATGCATTTTCATATACAGAGTTTTATATTTTGAAACTTTGATAGCACATAGATAATTTCTTAATTCTAATGCCAATAACACAGTAATCCTATATAGAGTTTGAGACCAAAATGTTTTAAATGAAAGCAATATAAGAAACAGAAGGGTGCCAAAATTGCTGGAGGTGTGCAAGTAACAAAAAAAAAAAAAAAAAGACAGATTTTTAAAAACAATTTTAACTAGGCTATTTTAAAAGACATAAAAGGGAACAATTGTTAGAAGCTGAGACCTATTCACAAGAAGAGGCAAAAAGTAATACCGATGAGTCATCGTCATTTCTTTTTATGTACATCTGGATGAGTTTTATTTCTGAGGGAGCCAAAGGAAGTCTTCAGCCCACGGTGCCTACACCAAACACAACATTCTGGAAGTGTTTGGTCTTTTTGAAGACTTTCTCATCAAAATGGTGAGTGTGGTCAGCTGGGCTGGTCTAAAGAAAACGCTAAATGCCTCATGTTCAAAATATCCATTACGCTGACTGATGTTTCTCTAATTTCATCTGCACATATACACATGGCAGAGGATACTGTATCAGTGCTAAAATTTCTAAATCTCACCTGCAACATGCTGAGTCTTCATAGGGCCTGCTTTTTTCAGAAAGGAGCTCCCGCCATCAAAGGCCACAATCGGTTCATCAGCAATGTTAGTTTCTGACTTCTCCCGCTCACCACTGCTGATAGTGCTACGATTGGACAGCTTGATGATTTCCTCAAAGTGGGATGCCTCACCCCCTACAGATAAGCCATTCTCATGCTTGGAGGGCTGGATACCATTCATCACAAGGAATGATGAACTGAACAGAAAAGAAGGGAAGTTATACTATTGGAAAGATACAAAGAAAGACTCACACACAGAACTAGAAATTTGTTAAAGCAATTAATGAAGCAAAAAAACCCTATCCAGGCCATCCGGATTTTTGTTGTATTTAACTGAGCCAGACGATTAATACCTAGGCAGGTGTGCAGGGAGCAAGACTGAAACAAAAATGTGGGCTAGCCGAGAGTCCATGAGAATCTGTTCCAATGTATTTCAACTACACCAATAAGCCATGACATTATGACCACTCCCAAATGAAGCAAATAGTGCTGATCATATTATAACAGCCCAGGTCATGGTTAGCAGTGGTGAATACTCATCAACAGTGCCTAGAGCAAGGGTTTCTATCAAATCAAGCATCACTTGTCAGGCCAGATCCGTTTTGGCAGCACAATTAGAACAAGCAGCATTTCAGGCAGGCTGTTACAATGATTTGACTCGTCGGTACAGTATAGCCCACAGGGTGCTTTTGCAAAGTGTAAACTGTTCTCTAGGTTTGCGCTTCATGTTTTGCACCAAGCACTAAAGCTGGTTTACACATTACATCTACCACAGAGGTGCACTTTATCGACAACTCTACCTATTTGACATAAACAGTAACACAATAGCTTAGTCATATACCTCTCTTTTGTGCCACTTTGCGATTGATTATTCTGCTTCTGTTCTGTGCCTGGATGGTGTTCAGGTGATGCTGTGAGAGAAAATATCAATTACGTTCTCAAACATTTTGACAGCATTCTTTGTATTTACCATTTGATTACATGTCTACAAAAAGGAAAATGGATTAAGAAATGAACACTGATCTTTTGCTGCTTTTTGGGGGAGGAATAACTGTATAGTATAAGCCAAGTATTTTAATCAAACCCTTATACATGTTTAGAAACACCTATCCAGCAGTTTGGTTGTCAGAGATGGGCACAAACCAACAAGTCATTTAAGAATGCAAAATGGAATACATCAGTGGTTACCAAACCAGTTATTACAGCCCCCAGACAGTCCACGGTTTGGTTTACCCAGTTCCCAAAGCACTGACAACCTGTGTGTGCTGGGAGCTGGTTTGGGGATAAACACACGCAGACTGCTGAGGTGGGCAATTCCCAGTGATAAATGATCGGGAAGCGTAATTGTGGGCTTGTTCTATGTATACTTCTCTGTAACGCAAGATCTTTTAAGCATTGGATCTGAACACAATACTTTAATATTCCAGATACAATATCGCTGGCCTTTAAAGAGGAAGCACTTTTTGTTTAGCTTTTGGGAAGCACACAGAGTTAATTCCCTCCGAATAGCGGCCCTTGTTCGCAGCTTTACTAGGTTGCATAACAAAAAGGAAAACTCTCTTCATACACTAGCCTGCCAAAAGATAGAAAGTCATGTTAAGAAAAGAAGGGGAAAAAAGTGAGTCAGAATGAGCTGTGCTACTTGGCATTACAAAGGTCCATTCAATTCTAGATTTAATGTTCTGTACTACATCTGAAGTCAAGAAATCTTTAAATATGACGATAATGCCGTACTGTTGCGGGGTAAAAGCAACAGAGGCTTCTTTCAAGTACACAATAAAGATATTCTCTTAACCAGCACTTTAATATTTTACCTTTAATGCTGTCAGACTCAGGTTTGGAACTTCCACCATTGACCTGTGAAGGAGGGGAAGCTTTTGTGTCCTTCTGCAGAGGGAAAAAAAAGGATGAAATTGAAACTGATTTACAGTTCATGTCTATCTGTTGCCGAGAGGCAGCTCTAAATCAGAAACATACCTTTTCTCCTGTGTCTGTTTTACGTGTTCTTTTCATGATCTCCTCCAGGCGCTGATGGGGAAGAAAAAAAAAGGTCAATCAAAGGGTGCAAAAAGAAGGAAATTCATACTACAAACTCTAATTATGGCCTCCTATTTTTCCAACAAAAGCACTGTTGCTGTAATTCTTAATACAAGGCTATTTTTAACAGTACTGACTATACAGTTGCAGGAAAAATTAAGTAATTTGCTGGAGTTCTGTATTGATTACTGCTTTCCAAGTCACAATTACAGACAAACCCAATCTAATTACTAATGACTGTATTTGTCATCCATTTTAATGAGCACAATAAGTACATGACATTGTAGGCTTAAGTAACAGCAGTATGGAAAAAACAAGTCTTCTTTAGAGAGGAGCAGCAGGTGAGCACCAAGTCATGGCCTGAGATTAGAACCATGTGAGGAAAGACATAAAATCCCATTTAAAGATAAGGGCTTTTGTGACAAAGGAACACAGGGTGTGGGGGTAATAGTGGGTTAATGGCATTGATGGGAGCATGGGGAGGGAAAGAGCGCAGTCTGTTTCTTGTAAACACACTTTTCACGTAGAGCGGATGGAAAGTGAGTGAGGGCCTCAGTGGGTGGCACACAGGAGTCACAGTTATGCTCCTCCTGCTCACACCCAGCAATTAGCTAGCCTTCAAGAGCTATTTCAGCAAAGCTGTGCCAGTGCTGAGGGTGGACATGTGTGACCCACTCATGAGGAAGTGGATAAATGTGTCATGATGGTAAAGCACCATGTTTACATAGAGTGAGTTTCAAACATCTGCTCGTGGTTGAGGTCTGAAAGAAAAATGTCAGTGTTAGAGTGAAGGCAGGGGAGCGCTTCTGTGAATGCCTGAGTGAGTTTCCCCTCCCACCTTCTTCCTCTCCAGCCTCTCCTGCTCCTCCTTCTGGAAGTGTTTCTCTCTCTCCAGGCGCTGCCGTTCTGCCTCTTCCCGAGCCTTCGCCTCTGCCTCCTCCTTCTGTAACAAACACAGCCAGAGCAGATGGAAATGCTGGATTACTGCTGACCAATATGCATCTGCCTCTAAAACATTTCATAGTTCATGCCCTGTGCAATGTATGCATGCCGCTAATAAACTACCCATGACGCAGGTCACGCTGCATCAGTCCGATGGAAGTAATACAACTGCACTGATTCTGTAAAGCTGGGTGTTAGCTGGGTGCTAAATCAACTACATATTTAATAAATGATGCTCTCATTTTTTATGCTTAAAATAAAATGCAAAATAAAAAGCTTTGTGTTGTGTCTTTATGGTCTACATTCTGCTGTTTACTCATCCTATCCTTGAGTATGCTAGCACTGTTCGGGTTAGGCTGACAAAAGGCCTCCCCAAGAAGCTAGAGAGGGTACAAAACCATTTATTGCATAATGAGGCCGTACTTCATCTCTCCTGCATGAGTTCCTGCCTGCGGTCACAATATCCACTTACTTAGTTCATCAGCTGGATTTTCTAATTTATTTTATGATGCAGATTTTTGTAATGTTCATATGTTGTAATGTACATGTATGCATTACATGTTTTACTTTTTAAAAACTTTTTTTTAATGCTGCTTTCTTCCTGCCCTGTCATAACAAATAACACTGACAAATGTAAAATAAGGGATGGAACCCCAATGTGTAAACTCAATGGGATCTCTACGCATCCTTCTATCTATGGTGAAACTTTTAGGCTTTATGTAAAGAACTGTAAAATGTGTTGAATACAAGATGGTGGCAGTGTCACCAGAAACAGCTCTAATCTAATACAGCTTTAGTAGAGATCCAATAAGCAGCTTGCCCAGAGTCTAAAGGCCAAACAATTGTCCCCATGGTAGCAGCCTAGACAGCACAGCTGCACAGAACAGTGGAAATTGGGAAATGTGAACAGTCAGCACAAACAATAACCCAAGTGACTTTGTCTGTCCAGGATATGCACTTCAGGTTTGGCATGTGTGGCAGACAAAGAAAATAAAGGACACATGCAACCATTTTAGCTGTCTGGTTATTACGGTTAAAGTCTGTTGTCTTAGGTTGACCCCTGACGCATACACAGTCTGAAATGATCAATTCCATTAAGCCATTTAGAAGTTCCGTATTTCCAAAGATGAGTTTTCCAAAATCCAAAACAGCTATTATATGCATCAAGATCCCCTTTTCACTAACGCACCTGTCTCTGAAGGCGCTCATTCTCCTCCTGATCGGCCTTAGCTCGCTCCTGTGCCTCCTTCTCCTGCTGTAGACGCTGGGCTTCGTCCCTCAGCTTCTGCTGCTCCGCCATGAGCCGTGCCTCCTCCTCCCGGCGCCTCCTCTCCTCCACCTCACGTGCCAACCGCTCTTCTTGCTCCAGCCTGTCTTGCACATACATGTGTAATTTGTCAGCTTATATTCAGTGTGTTTCGTGTGTATTTATAACAGTATAGTTTACACTGTACTTTATTTATAAAAGCTATTGTCATTATTTTTTAAAAGTGTTGCAACCTAAAACCTGCAACATTTTTAAAAAAGCAGAAGAGATTTATGTGAAGGTATGTTACTTCCATTTTCTTTGACATTCTGACAGTTAAAAAGGGCTATTTATCATGATCATGATGTAGGGGTTAAGCTTCTATACTGTGTATATACTAAGCTTCTATAGATGTACTGCAAATTTGTACATCTAAGTTAAGGATTCAAAGTATCAAAAAAAAATAAATAAATAAATGCTACATGTTTACATTACAAACACACCTACATAAATGGGAACATTCTCTACTCAATAAATGCCAACAAAGTGGACTTAAATTTGTCTGAATATGTCAACTGTTTATCTAAACTACATGGTACAAAATGAAATAACCATACAGAGTAAACTGCCATGGCTAAAGAAACATGGCCCACGCCCACCAGCAAGGCAGGACCACAACAATCTGGAACTCTCATTATGTTCCAGCTAAAGGCCTTCCTTACTCAAAGTCTGTCACAAAGACTAGAGCTGGTTACTTTAAACGTCAACAGTTCACCACAGGCACTGTACGCAAATAGATGAAGAACAACTTAAGTGGCTTCATAGCATTGCATGCGACACGCAAGCCTCTTCTGTATGCTGCATATATGTATGCTGATAATTTCAGATGTGGGTGCTTGAGATGCCAAACCTCCATTTCAAATTAAAACTCACTGTATATTTTTGTGAGCATGGTTTTACCAGAGAATCATTTCAAGTGGACAGTGTGGCATCATGACTACCCCTTAATTTGCTCTCTTATGTTTGTTGTAGGGGTGCACTAAAATATATTATCACAATACCTGGGGACAGGTACTTACAGCGCATCAGT
This sequence comes from Prochilodus magdalenae, assembly GCA_024036415.1. Lineage (NCBI taxonomy): Eukaryota > Metazoa > Chordata > Actinopteri > Characiformes > Prochilodontidae > Prochilodus > Prochilodus magdalenae. Next base: position 365,833 of record JAMWET010001917.1, on the reverse strand, counting down.
ATTTTGACATTACACAATACATATTTCTATGTAGCATATTGTTTCTAAGCTTTGACTGAAACAGATAACAGACTTCTATACAATGTTTTAGTTACTGTGAATCAGTAATTCTTATTAAATAGAATCAATCTTGCTCTTTGTTGTGTTCTAGCATCGTTGGGATTTGAGATCTCTGTAAAAGAGGAAAAGCTTAGATAGCTATGCCACTTAGAAGTTCCATCTCAGTCTATATTTATGATCCATGTAAATGGGTAGTGTTCTAGTACTAATGATGTCTGCAGGATGCTCAGAAAAGATTTGTGACATCATGACCCAACCACTTTTGAAAGAATAGGAAAGTGTCTGGTGTCTCCTATTTAAAGCTATGAAGCTGACCTATTTTTCTCCTCCTGTTCTTTCCGCTCTTGCTCTTCGCGCTCTCTCTGCTCCCTGGCCTGCCGTCTCTTCTCAGCCAATATGCGGGCAGCCTCATCTGGGTCGTTGGTTCCGGCCATAGGCTTGGCAGGTGAGGGGGCTGGAGAGGTTAATGGAATACTGGAATTGGCTGTGGATTTCTCAGGGACAGAGGAGGTGCTGACGGTTGTGACTGGTGTACTTGTTGACGGTGGTGTCTCAGGGGCAGCTGACACAACAACCGAGGGGATAGGAGAGGAGACTGGAAAACAGACAAACAGACAAAATGAATAATGCTTCCTGATTGAACACAGAACAGAACAATGTCTTTGGAGAAGCTACATAACTTTACAATGATGGTGTCCACTGTGGCTCAGCCACACTTCTCAATTCTCTCAGTACGTCTACACAATAGAAATAGATAACTCCTGCGCTACGAATCTGCAACAGACAACTTTTCCCACCATTAGGGGAATGAAATGTTCTTGAGGCAGTTCTGGTGCTGGAATTTGAGCTCTTCGTGCCATCAGTACTGTGGAATGATGAAGCAATTAGAGCAGCTACCAGGGTTGTAGCAGACACAGGTGTTTCCCTAACAAGTTACATTCTTTTTTGTGCATCATTAACAAACCAGCAGTGTGATCTCCCTGTAGCTATTGTGCACTCTTGCATACATAAAAAAAAAAATATATATATATATATATAATCCCAGCCTCCATTTCTGTGCCTGAAGTCCAGCTAGATCGCAAACTAAAACAACTGTAAAACAAACACAAAAAAAATGCTGCAAAATTGTGAATGCTATAGCCAGACAAAACACTGGTGATCACAAAAACTAGTAAAGATGCTAGGATAAGAAAGGTGAGCTCATCAAAACAGTCCCCGAGCTTTTGTGGTCTCCACACTCACCTTTGGTGTTTGTAGGCATGGTAGGTTTGTGGCTATCTTGGGCTTTCTCTACAGCAGCAGGTGAGTGAGTGCGTGCCTCCACCCGGGCGGGTGTCCGTGCTCTCTTGGGTCGAGCTTTCGGGGTGCTGGGGCTAGCTGATGGAGGCCTGGGAGAGGAGGCCCTGCCTTTGGGCGTGATAGGAGAGGCAGCCCGTCGAGCCAAGGGACTTGGACTGCAAACAAAATAAGACAACCTAAAAAAATGTCCATCTTCACCAGAAATAAGCAGCCCTTGCTCTAGCAATATTGCATCTGTGTATTTGTCTTATATGTATATTTGGGGAGTGGTTAGTGCCCAGAGAAACAATATTTAATTTTCATATGAATATTTTCCAACTTCTTCTTATACCTTAGAAATAGACAGACATTTGGTTTACTGTGTCTTTAGGACCAATGTATGTAAATGTTGTGACTAATTGCCCTGTATTGTGGCAAAGAGCATAGAGCAGCCTGTGAGCTCATTTTAATTATACAAGCAATTTAATAAGTGAAACAGAACTACAAATAAAAAATAACAACATCTAATACGTTAGCAGCACATGGTGGGATGTACCTGGGCTCTGGTCTCGTTTTCATTGCTGGCAAAGACTGTCTCTTCTTGAGCACCTTCTCTTTGGTGATAGCACTCTTTTCCTTTTCGTTCTCTCGCTCCTTGTCTTTCTTCTCTTTCTTTTTTTTATCCATCTGCCAAAAACAATGAAACAAAGTTTAACAATAGACACTATTTAAACAAATATGTTAAGACCAAATCAAACAGCGACTTTGCTGTTTTGTGAGTAAAACAGGCGTACAGGTGTGGAGTCTCGTCTGCGTTGGCGCTGGGTGATGTCAGGGGTGCTTGTTGTGACCCTCCAGCGCTCAGAGCATCGGTGGGGCCGGTGAGAACACACTGAGATTGGACTTGCAGAGGCTGAACGAGGACATACTGGAGACTCTGGTCACACACCCACACAAACACACACATACAAATTTACACACTACCTCCATAGCAACCAATTCTCTGTTCTAGGCATAAATGCCATGACAAAGCTGCAGTGAGTCGAGTAATTTAATATATTAAATCAAAATCACCATTTAGAAATCACAAACGATGAAATTGTAATTGTATCCTGGCAAGTTGGAACTGGAGAATGCAGGCCAATTAATCCAGACATTATATTCAAGTCAGTCTACAGAAATTCACGTGTTCCTTTTTTTGCCAAAAAAAAAAAACAAAAAAAAAAAAAAACACTTGACTGTAACTTTCCTCTTTATATAACTGTATGGTGGATCATTTCTCTTTTGCTGGTCTGACCTTTTAAAAACACTGCAACACAAATATAATTTTTAAACACTCTCCCTTATTTGTAAGGATTTGTAAATAAATCTGCATTGTTACATACGAGAGTCTTTGCCGTTGCTTAGCACGCTGGCAGCACTGCGGCTCCGTGCCAGGAAGGATAGAGTAGGTGTCATCAACCGGTCCACAATGCTACTCTCCCATGGACTCAACTCCAACCTACGGGCTGCAGAGGGAAAAAATAAGCACTCACCAAAGAGAGGACAAAAGAATGTCAGACACAGCAGGAGTGCCCCATTTCTGCTCTTCCTATTTCCAATTATTGCAGCTGTTTATCCGCTTGTGCCGTTTACAAAACAGTTTATACAGAATAAACACAGACCACACTCTGTCTACTCCACCACACTCTGTAGCAAGCAGGATGCTGGGGGTAGTCAGGACAAATCCTTAAAGTGAACCTTTTAATGTTTTCTCAAAAGCAGTGCGACTAAACCACGCTTTGTAGTAGGCAGGAACACACACAGTATTTATTTCTAATTAGAGTGCTGAGCAGCAATATGCAACACGCACATTTGGTTGTTTGGAAAGGTTCCAGTGCATGCACTACCACCTACTTGAAAAATAACTAACTCTTCACCCACCACCTATCCCCCAGCCCCCTGCCCCAAAAAGCCAAAAAAACCTGCTTGTACACCACTGAAATCATAATTTGACCATTATTTCATTATTTTATATTGATATAAATGAAAACGAGCACACCAAACACACTGAAACAGATTCATTTATGATATTTAAACCAGAGGCCTACCATTCCGGACCCTGAGTCCAATTTCCGGTCCTGGATTAAACCATGCAATCAATCAGTTACATCAAGTGTTAAGCACTCCGGTCACTAACATAGATTTAGGCCTGGAAACTGGATACAAGATGTGGATTTAAAGACCTCTGATTTAGACAATGATGCATAAAAGAAAGAAAAGAAGACAGAAACAGCCACCACCAAAAATGAACCATTCAGACAATGGAACCCCACTGTGACCAGCCCTTCAGCAGAAACGGAAGAAAACACGGAGAGACAAAATTCATACATTCATATCTTCATATGAACATAGGAATATCAGGTTTCGACAAACCCCAGACGCAAATTGGGTGAAGAGGTTGAGCAGGGGAGAAATGATGCTGTGAGTGCTGGGGCAGGCTGGCGACTGGAGACCAAAAGAGAATCAAATGAGAAAAACGGAAATCATAAAATGTGAGGGGCAGAGCTGGAGGCGGCGAGGGAGAGGGAGGGAGTCCAGGGGGCGTGGTCTTACTTCTGCTGGGAGAGTTCCAGAGGGTGGCAGAGGATTTGGAGAGTCGCTTGTTTAGAACAGAGTCCACGTGTTTTGGCAGGTTGACAGCAGATATTGAGCATCGGCCTGTAAAACCCAGAGAATACTGCCGAGGCTTGAAGTGCCAAAAAGCAGCTACAGTGGTCCATGGGTCAAACACATTACAAACGAAGAAGGAATTCACAGATGATGGCTGTTCGCAAAACCTACTTGTATATACTTGTATAGACGTGTTTACACGCACGCACGCATACACACCATGGCACCAAATAAAAAAATTAATTCCATTTTTACCTTGTGCCAGGTGTTTCAATTTTTTGCTGGTTTAAAAGAGAACAATCATCATCATTGTCTCGATTGTCAATAGTTAGGAGGGATTCTGACAAGCAATAATTTGTTATCTCAAACTTCATGCTAGATATTTATCTTCTGTACATCACTGAGTTTGGGTAGCTCTTTTATTGTAGTGCTATGACAGAGCACGATTCTAAGATAATTAAATTGCAACTGGCAACACCGGTAAAGGCCCAGAAGACAATGCCTAAACATGGAGAACAGAACTGTAGAGATCAAGCATAATCGCACGGAGGACTCAGCTGCGCACTTTCCCTTAAAAAACACAAGAGCGGCCAATTCCAACTGCGGTTTAAAGTTCAGGAAACTACATCCATGACATCTCAAAATCAGTACAGCCTAAAAATATACCTACAACAATTCCAACAATTCTGTGGTTCTCCTGACGCTGGGTAAACAAACGCTGCAGCTTTCAGTCATAAAAGATAAGGAAGTCAACTAGATGCCACTACAGCTCATAATGAAGAGTTCATGAACTTAATTGCAAAAGTCTTTTTTGTTTTTTTTACTCACTTTGGCTCTGACTGGAGTTGGCACTCAGCGCTCCGGCCCAGGACCACCTCTGTTGTCGAATCTCAGCCCATGTCTTCTTTGAAGACCTCTGGATGGCAGCCTCGTAGCGCTCCTAACCACAAACAGACTTTCTCAAACATAGAACAATCCTTTCATACAAGGCCAACTGCCCAAGACCAGACAGTTGTACTGATGATGAATATGACAGTGTGTCACTGAATTTCTGTTCCTGTTAGTATTAAGGTCTGCAGTATTTGTTTCTGTGGGGGATTTCTGTGGGATTCCTGGTTGCCTCTCGGCCAGTGAAGCAGAGTTTGTTCACCTTGTTCTTCTCCAGTTTCTGTTTCTGTCTCTCCTCCAAAGCAGCCCTACGTTTTTCTGCTTTCAGTCTCTGTTCCTCCAGTTTCTTCCTGCGATCCTGCAATTGCTGCTCCCGCAACTGCCGTGCCCGCTCCTCCTTCTCCAGCCACTCTGACTTCTTAGCAGCTTCAGTTAGAGCCACATGAAGAGGATCAAAGTGAAATAGAGGAAGAATGATATTACTGAGCAGGTAAGAGTTAAGATGATTAAACTGTACTTTAAAAAAAAAAAAATCCATGTGATTAAATCAATAACTGGCATTTAATGATCGGGACTGGAAATAAGTAGAGGGACTGCCTTTTATACAGAACTGTGGATGACGATTACAAAAACAGTTCTTCAGAACTGTGAAGTGTTTCTGAATTCTACCTGTTTATTTCATGTCCCAATCACATCATTGAGACACAATGTCACAATACTAGGCCACATTCTCAGCCTCACACACATTTCCAGTTCAGGTTTAACCTGCCTTTTGATTACTCGCAAATGTTCCAGTACAACAAGCTCTTCCTGTCAGTAGTAATTCTCTTGTTGGACATGGTATTCCATGATGACACCTTACATGGTCCATAATCTCTCACAGATCTAGTATGAGCTTACAAGCTACAACAAGGCTTCTGACTTTCCAACCGTTTTTATAACTATTGGTCTGTTCAAACCAAATGCTTCAGGCTTCATGCCATATCACACTTGAGTACAGAAATGTCAAAACAGTGCCCCAGTCCTCTGTTTGAACCAGCTGTGTGCAGAGCACACTCACCAGAGGATGAGTGTAAAGCCTTTAAAAAGGTAAACCAGCATTGCAGTTCTCACCAAGATAAATTAATTACAGCAGCTTAGTGGCTGAATTTTCTCTAATGCTTTTTGACTGACATTAAAAGCCCATTACGCACGTCTGCCTCTTCAAACGAACAACACCCTTTCATATGCTAAGTGCCTGTCTTTTAAGAGACAGGAACTTCCTGCTCCTCCATCTCAGATATTCTTCACAGGGTTATAAAAACCTGTTGTTATGAAAACGCCTTCATGTATCCGGATATTTTGGGAATCATTTACAGGGAATCAGGTTTTATTCTGAATTGGAGAGTGCAGCAAGTAAAACCAGCAACAAAGGATTTAAGGAAGCTAATACTAAACTTAAGTGTCTTAAAGGGCAGAAATGTTTAGGACTGGCAACCTGCATTGTCAGAGCAGTGAAATGTGCTAACACAACCGTGAATTTTCTGGTATTTCCACAAATAATAATGCAAGTTATTGTTTTTGTAATCTACAACATGCATCAAAGTGAAAAAAACGGAGACTGTCAACCAGATAAACAAAATTAGCCAGCCCCTCAAATGGGACTACACAAGTCCATGTGAAGCTCTGCATCTGGAATCCAAGGCTATTAAATTAGCCATGGTCTGAGTGAGCCAAAGTGTCTTTCTCCATAAAAAAAATCATAAACCACTAGAGAGAACAGCAGGCTGAGAAAACCTGCATGAGATTCATACAGTCCAGGTTTAGGTATGCCCTTAACAGCCATGTTCTCACTTTCACCTACACTACATGCTGAGAACATCTCAAACGGATTGAATAAGGTGAATGACTAAAGCAGCGGCTATTCTAATCACAGGTTTCTGACGCATGTCCCATAACCCCATAGTAAATGCTTATCCAATAGTCATGCATCTATAGCAACACCCTGATAAAACCTGATGTGAATATACCGAGTTGAAAGCTAGAGGCCATGCGTACACTGCACTCGTGTGGCTGGAATGAATAACTGCAAGTTATTTTCTTTCGTTATCAGGAAAAAAAAAAAAAAAAAAAAAAATCAAGATCACTTCTCAGCCAAGCTAGTTTGGGTGTGACAGGTTTTTTCAAGACTGAATTCATCCAGTAATTACAATGATCTTAACACAACTGCAATGCAAAACAATAACAAAAACACTAAAATATAAAGGGCCATGAGCTTTCGTGGTAAGGCTTTCAAATATGGTGTACTTTCAGCTATGACCTGCAACTCACCCTAAACTTAACTTGCATTCTCTCAATTAAAATCAAAAGAGAAATACAGCTCAAATAAGCTGTATGACCAGACTATGGATCTTCTCCTTAAATAAAATACACAAACATTTGCTCAGACTGGTGTAGCTGCAACACAGTGACAGCCAATTTCATCGGGGTAAAACAAAATGTAAATAGAAATGGATTGCAAACAGCGGCCTGCGGCACTGGTATACCCAAAACGTTTGCTTAACCGCAAGGTCAATATTAAAATTTCATCAATTAAATGTATTTAAATGCAATTTAATCAATTATGTTATTTGAAGTTAAATTAATAACATTTTACATAACATAACTTAAACAAACCCTTCCAAGATCATCACAATCACACCTGGACTAGAAGTATGAACAGCTGGAAGTGAAGTACAAAGCAACTGAGCACATCATATAGCCTTATGTGACCAAACAGTCCAATTTTTAACATGTCTCATTAAATCTGAATACATTAAAGCCAGAATAATAGTGAGTTTTATATCACATACATTGTTAATAATTTATTATGCATATTTTATTATACAATGACTTTACATAAATTGTTATAATAATTTGTGAATTTTGTTAAAATCAGTTTTGCACTGTTCTGAGGATGATGCTGACCACTACTACTTTGTTTTTACTAGAAAGAAAGTTCTAAATTAGTAATTAATTGAAGATTTTGTCCTCAATCCTATTTTCAGATGCTCACGAATTTCCCATTTCAGAGGCGAAAGGAGAATGGAGGAAAAAAAAAAAAAAAAAAGATACAGCTCCAATGAAATTACAAGAATGTAGAAGAGAAGAGAAAAATTTGTTAATATGAGGAAATGAAAGCAGGAGAGAGGAAAATAAACAGATTAGTTTCTTGATTGTGGACTCAACACAACACGTCACCACCACCACAGGTACTTTGATAAGGGCTTACCTTGAAGCTGGCTTCGCTGTTCTGGAGGGAGTGAGAGAGAAGACAAGAGTGCCTGTCAATCATGCAAAGCAGTGCAGGCATGTGTGCAGCCATGAGCAGCAGAGCAAACACACAACACACACTACACTAGTGTCATACGAGTGGTAAGGTGACATCCAGGTGGGTTAATAATAGCAATTCATTCTGAAACCTCATGGTTTAGTTTAGAGAATAAATGGTTAGGGGGATTAATACTGGAGAGGGACAGCTGTTTTCCCTGTTGTTAGGAATGTGTGTTTTGTGAGTGCAAAACAACTCTGAGGACGTGCTATTCTTTTGTAGTAGCTTCATGAGAAATGAAGAGAAAAGCATCTCCTACTCAGAGTCATTGTTTAAATGTGTTGCTGAGCACAAAAGGATGCACAACTTCAGAGGTTTATGAGGATGGGTGGTTTCAGCCTGGGCATACAGTTCTAAAAGCTTCTCATAACCGCGGCAGTGACCCCATATGCTTTATTTGTTGACAGCCAAAACAATACAAGCAAGGTCTTTATTTCTTCTTCATTCTTTAAATCTCAAGAGCCTGACCAGCAGGGGGCACTGTGTCCCTTAAAACTTTCACTTACCAAGATATTTAGCTTTCTCTGCTCTCCTCTCTTTTGCCAGTTTTTGTCGGTCCGCTGACTTTACTGCATCTGGAGAGAGGTAGAGAAAGGAAGAGAGAGAAAGAAAGAGGTAGAGGTAGAGGTAGAGGTAGAGAGAGAGAGAGAGAGAGAGAGAGAGAGAGAGAGAGAGAGAGAGAGAGAGATTGACATTATTGTGCTGGAAGCTCCCATCTGCAGTGCTACAAAGCATTGGAAACTGGCAGCAACAAGTCTCTGGGCCGTTCAAACCACGTTTCCACAGAGGAGCGCAACATGCAATCACCATAATTAGGACTCTCTTATGCTCTCCACACACCTCAGCTAAAGTTAAAAATAATGTCCCTGGCCAAAAAAGTGCCACTTGTTAGAATTTTATAAGAGTGATGTGTGCTGCATGACACTGGTTAACTTTTCCTCTGTTTTTGTTTCTGCAGCTTGTACTACTAAATACCTGTTTTTCACCTCTTACCCCTCAACAAATAAACAATGTGAACGTTTCTTATACATGTAAAGTATTTATATAGAGGTCTTACCTCTGACAGCACAGACTTATCATTGCTTGCTTACATAAAAGTAGAGGGGAGGGATATGCAAAAATATAAGTTTAGAAATTTTTACAGTTTGCATTAAGCACTACCGCCATATTTCTAAAGTGCCTCAAAAACCTTCAAGGATTCAAAATCCACATTTCATATAATGCAGTGCACAGAATCCAATTTGAGTGTAATTTCATTAGAATTCTTTAAAAACTTGCAACATCCATGAATCTCTCAGAGAAGCATTTATTCTTCATGTTTACATAAAGTTTATATCATTTTAGTACACCATGATATAATAAATTAACTTAATGCCATCAGACCAGATCCGATCAGATCAGTCTACACCAAAAGGTGACCAGGTCCAGGTCCTGCACATTTTGTGATTTTGCAGTTCAAATGCACCTGATATAACTCAGCAGTTAGTAAGTTTAATAAGTGTGTTAGAGCCGGGAAATCAATTAACTATGCTGGACCTCTGCCTCTACGACCAGAGTCGGACACCCCTGGTCTAGACAACTTATGCTTCCATCCCGACAGCTTCATTCTAGTGCAAGCCCAACACAAATACACTGACATAGCAATAGTCATGGGATAGCAGTATGTGTATTGTTCAAGTTGTGAGGGGTTATCTTGTGATATGTGTAGCTGAACAGTGGCCAAGGCTTAAAAAGCCAGTCAGCGCTTCACTGCTTGCATTCAGCAATCCTTGAGCCACAGTGTCATGTGCACACTGGGAAAGCACAACCACCCACAGTGGACAGTGCAGTTGCCGCACAAAGATGTTTAACGTTCAAGACCGGTGACATCTGGCTAGAATTGCCCATGTGAACACACAAGCAGAAACCACATCCACATTCACTGGAGGAGACCCTGCATGGATATCCTGCAGTTCAGTGCAGTGTTCTTTAGCTTAGGATATGAAATCACAAGAACCACCAGAGTGGCTCTGTTAACCCCAAGACCCTAAACACCAGCTCTCATGAGGCTAACTGGGCCCTAGAGGATTGACAACGTGTGGCATGGTCCGTTTCCAACAAAGCACTGTGCAGGCTGGTGCGAGTTCCATACTGGTGTGTGGTGTGTTCTCATGGCAAAGGTTGGGTCCACTGGTCTGCCTAAACACATGACTGACCGTTGCCCACTACATTTCACTGCTTAGTGACCATTTGCAGCCCAACAATAATGAGACATTCTAGTCAGATAATGCACCATTCCATCGGACCCAAGCTCCCCAGAATTGGTTCGAACAGCATTCGGAGCCCGCTCGTTTGAACTCTGATCATTTATGTTGCTTTACCATGAGCATACTGGGCAGTGTTCAGCCTCACTCATAAAATAACACCACACAACTACAGGTGTGGGTGTTCCCAAACCGTCCCCTGAGATAACAGCACATCATACTTAATTTAAATACTGTTGTTCCATGACTTCTGGTATATCAGTGGATAGTCAAGCGTTAACATTTCAACCAAGATCTCCAAAGATGTTGGAGGACAGATCACAAAGACGGATTTGTTTTTCCAGGTCATTTCACTTGGAAAAACGGAGTCACAGTGACCGCTCTTCATTTGTGAATCCCACATGTTATAAAAATGCTGAACACACAACTCTCTGAACATGGATTTAGTGACGCATGATCCCATACGTGCTCCAAATCGTTTTTACGTGACTAACTTCATTTTAACTTTAAATTAAATCCAATTCTGGAATTCAACAGCCAGAGTGGAGCAGGGGCCACCAAGAAGCAAAGATATTTTTAGCAGTCAAAAGGCTGAAGTGCCGCGTCCCATGGGCCACAGAAGCTGATGAGCAACCCATGTTCATCTTGATGAGTCACTCAGCCCAAGCCAGAAAAAGCAGCAGGCTGACCCAGAAACAGCTCAGGGATGGTGAAAAGCAGCAGAGTCTATGCTACAGAAACACCTGCAGTGGTCTTACCAGCTCTGTTACCGTACCACAGAACAACTCCATTATGCTCATCCCATTCGTTTTAAAATATTTGGAGGGGGTGGGGACACATTGGGCCTCACTTGCCTGCCGTACACATAGTTACTCCTTGAAAGGGTTTTTGTAAAGAACCATGAAGTAGTTGTTTGTGTTTTTTTGGGATTTGGTGCAGACTTTTGCTTAGGATACTGGAGCATGACCATCTTCAGTTTTTACTGTTATATATATATATATATATATATATATATATATATATATATATATATATATATATATATATATATATATATATACATATACACACACACACACACACACACACACACACACACACACACACACACACACACACACACACACACACACACACACACACACACACACACACACACACATCCATGCTGGTGCAAGTTGTAGTGACTTCCTTACAATTCAAAGAACAGTAATGCCAGGAAATCTGGTCTATAAACTATGCATGGCAGACCAAACGGCGACAGCATAACTACATGAATTAGGGTAACATGATTGCTCTTACCATATTTATTTAACAGCCACTCATTCCGGTATATATCCTTGTTATACGAATAGTAAAGACGACTTCAAGAACAGTAAGACCTTCGAGCAAGATGGAAGTGCAGGCGATACATTAGAGAGCTGCAAAGTGCTCACTGCAATTGATTCTGAAGATGCCAATTATGTGATTATAGCTGATTATAGGGCACATCGGAGATGAACGCGGCAGACTAAAAACAGAAATACAGTACATCAACCATGAGACCAAATGGCAGCTAACACTACCACTGCGCAGCTACTGTAATTAACTGGAATACACGCAACAGGCATATTCAGCAAAAGGGGCAGAGCATTTTATGTATCAAAGATTTTCAGATTCAAATCCAGGACATTCGGCAACAGCCCCAACCATGTTTCCATAGCAACTATCACTGGTTACAGGAGCACAGGAATAATACCAGTTAACTCTGTGGCAGCAGGAGTGCCTCGGATCATGTGGTCTCTCTGCCGGCCATCCGGATATGCAGGCTTCAGCACACTCCACAGCAGCAACATCAAGGTCACTCACTGCCTTCCTTAATCAAACACTCATATTATCCTCCGGTATAAAGTTCTTAATCCACTACTTCTTTTTGAGGGTTCACAGCAAAGGCCAGATTGGCAAGTGCATACCAGCTCCTGAAATTTTTCTTTTCTTAAGCTAGCCATTAAAAAGTACTGCACAAAAACTGCTTAAACACTCTGCTACACTACGATAAGCAATAGCAACAATCATGACTTAAATAACACACAATTCACTGCAGCTGTTTTACTTAGTTAAGTGCAAAAAACACAACAAATCATACAGCTTAAGATAAAAACCACTGTAAATCCTGAAATAAAACATGCCTACTCATTTATTCCTACTGTCATCGCATGACTACTTTATATTATGCTGCCCTTCGTTTAAATGCGCTTGTTGTTTTACTCTTATACTGCAAGTGTGGAGATATGAAGTCCTAAAAACATTTACTCCAGAGCTGGAAAAAGCTCCTAAACATGACCCAACATTTTAAAATGATTAAACTTATAATACTGGTGTTCTAACGGCTGTTTCCAAATATTAACCACAACACTGAATACAGAAAGCTCTTGTAATAAGGACCACCTTTTTCCACCATCACTTAACCTTTAATAGATGCCAGTGCTGATTCTGAAACTTGGCTACAGTCGAACAATATGCTTCAGCCTGCTCAAGCAGATCTGACCACAGTCAAGGTACTTGGAGGTGAAAATGAAATGGGGATAAAAGAAAAAAAACATTGCTTATTTTTAAGCCTTATTAATGTTCTGTATTAGCACGGGCTCAAACAAGTGAAGCTTTTGTACCACAAACGTGATGGAGGCACAGGGTCATAACTCCTAACTGCTGGCATAGCACAGTAAAAATGTGATGCCTGGTCAGGTTGCATCGGTGCTCCTTTCCTAAATACTGAAGACAATCATGAGCTAGTTGCTGCCTGCGTTTCCTGATTAGCATTAAGTATTCACATTACATATAAATATAAATATCTCTCTCGCTAGAGAAACTATAATGGCACCCATGCAAGCGCAAGTTGCAGTGACATGCTTCCATTTCAAAGAGCAGTAATGCCAGGAAAACTAGTTTATAAAGACTATGCATGGCAGACCCAATGGAGAGAGCATATCTATGCGAATTAGGGCAACATGATTGCTCTTACCATATTTCCATAACGGCCATTCACCGCAGTGTAAAGATATAAAGATATTCAAAAACACTCTGACCACTTACAGTACCTACAGTGCATGCTTACCTTTCTTTGTTTGGGGACTGGCATTTGACCGTGGGGTTAGTGCCGCTGGTGAAGTCGGTGACTTTGGAATGACATCTGGTCTTGGAGTTGAAGCGACAGGCCTATGTTCTGAATCTTGAACAGGAGTTTCCCTATCTGTTTTTGGAGGGGTCGTCGCCTCCTCACTGTTGACTTTAGTGGGGTTTATATCTGGAGATGTGGAGGGATCTGGGAATAAAACAAAAATAACGAACATGAGCAACCGCTCCCAGACAGAGACAGAATCAGTCACAGCTGCACAATCAAATAAGGGTTAATTCTACACACAAGCAAAGATCTGATTATGTAGGCACCTTGAAAACGGCTGACAGAATCTTGATATTGGTAGAATGTATGAATGCATGGCATAGAGAACCGAAAGAATTCATATTTATTACATAGTGCATTTGGTACTGACAGAGCTCCATTCTGAATACATTATTTTAAGTCTATAAAATCAACTGATGATACCCTTTTTCATCCAATACTAGCCTTACCAGCAATAGCTCCACTAAGGGCTTAATATTGACAACTAAAGGGATTCCTTGGCAGGGAGAAGAATTACATTAGTGAACTTGGCTGGCTTGCCTTTCTTGTCCATACTTTAAGAAGTCACTGATTCAGCAGAAGAGAAGAAGAAAAAGCATGATGGACAGAAAGGCATCCAAACCAATGAATCCTAGATGGCAGATAGTTGGTCTAATGGTAAACAAGTAAATGCAAGTTCTCATCATGCCTGAGCACCTGCTCAAATTAACTCGACATGTGTCTACAACCTACTGTATCACTTAGGTGGAATATGCAAAAACATCTTGTTCCCTGTGACTGTTTGAATGCCATTACCATGCGGTGCACCATTTGAATATAGAGGGCACAGTTAAATATCATGTTATCTTAGAGCATGAGGCATGGCGCCTACTTTTCTTAAATAATCCTGTTTAACTTCTCTTACTCTGTCAGAGAGTAAGTGACAAGAGCAAGAGCCCTATGTTGAACAGGTGTTACCCACCTTCAGTCCCAGAATCACTGGTAGGTTGGGGGAGGAGCCATAGAGAATGGTCTAGAAACATGTGTCAGGAAGACTACAGGTTAAACGCCTGTAATTCTAGCAGTGAAACGTCCCTATAAGATGGAGATGCCTGTGTAACCCATTCAGGCTAATACCTTTCAAATCATTGATGCAACTTTGTAAATAGAAACAGTGATATTCAACTACTTTAATTTGGTTGCAGGAAGCTGTCTGTCAACAGGTGTGTCTATACCTGCTCCTGAGCAGGAAATACAGATTCCAGGCTGGAATGCCCTTATAATGCATGAGACCTGTCGCTTACAGAATTTCTCACATTCCCTTTGTCACATAACCTTTTGGCCAGGAATGACTTCACTCTACATAAACCAGAGAAAGAGAGACAGAAAGAGACACTTCTAGCAGACCAGACCAGATGTAAGACATGCAAGATCACCCTTGGGGGCATCTGAGTACAGTCATTACGGTTCACTTCTGCCTAATGATCACGTTCTTATTGTGAAACAACAAACAGAACAAAAAAAAATCCAATTGTCCTGCGTTGGGTTTATTCAGCCAGTGCTAAAATAATACACTTTAAGCTTACAATTCACCTCCACCAGAAACGGAAACATCTGACAAACCAGAAGCATCTGGTTTTGGCAAACAACCAAAAACCACATCATTTAAATGTCTCTAATATATTCAGAGACCACCCTTTCAAAAATCTCATACTGATTTTATTTCAGGACATGGGACATCCCAGTATCCAGTCCAAAATGATATACAATTAACATTTAAAATATAATTTACCTATTCATTTAATTGATAATATGGTAGACACATTATCATCATCATCTTTAATTCATTAAAGAGTCAAAAGGGACTTGTGTAAAACTTGGCTGCCAAACTTGTTGTTTGGTAGCTATTATAGGTCATTCAAATGATCGTATCTGCTCTATAACAAAATGCACAAGCAAAGCGAGAGAGAAGCTGAGATGTTGGCACCTAACTGAAAGTGGAAAGTATACATAATCGGTATAAAATGTATAAAAGGTGAAAGCAAAAGTATCTCTATCTATTCGCCCTTTTCTTCCACTATTCTGCTGACATGCATGGCAAGGTCCTAATTTTTGATTGGTTTCACTTTTGCAGTATACAGGTCTGCTTATAGATGGGACAGTGCACAGCAATGTGATTCTTTCCCCTTTAAAGTATTTTTGCAGCGACTAAATGTAGCTTTTTTGTTAAGCAAGTTGGTCAGTTTGGCAGGACTGTACGGGTTTCACTGCATTTTTTTGGCAAACAGAGCCCTGCTTCTAAAACATGGAGAGGCGAACCACACACTTTTTAAAAAATGCATATAAGACAAATAGGGGGTCGGAAATGGCTGTGAGTGCTGTCAGTGAAATCAAAGATTAGATGGAAAGCCAGGCAGGAGGGAATGAGAAAGGGGGAAAGAGAGACGGATATAACACTGCATCTCATTTGAGCAATACTGAGAGGGTAATGAATGACCTCATCCCCCACTCTACACCCCTCACCCCGGATGGGTGATGTAAGAAGGAATAGTGGCCCTCACGAGAGGGGGATGGGGTGAGGAAAGAAAGACAGGAGCAGACTAGCTGGAGGCCCAGGGTAAACACGAGCTACTGAGCCAGAGAGCCAGAGCCAGAGAGCCAAAGCCAGAGAGCCAAAGCCAGAGAGCCAAAGCCAGAGAGAGCCTGAGAGAGAGAGAGAGAGAGAACCAGAGAGAGAGATCCTAACTGGATACAGGATATTATTAAAATACTCTAAAATCAAAGAACACAAACAGAAATGCACAGTTACGTGAGTAAGGTGCCAGAGCGGAACACTGTGCTGGTAACATTCTTATTCGCTACATTTGTCTAGCTCTTCACATGCAAATTGGCCATTTTAAAACAGAAGGAACAGATTTTAAGGCCTTCCTGCGCCCACAACAGTCTTTTAATTAACTGTATTTGAATAACAGAAGTCTGAGCATGGGAAGGGCCGCACAAGCTGACTAGTACTTTGGCACCTGGCACCTGGGTGTGTCTGAGTTGAGAGTGTGTGTGGCTCGGGAAGAGCCACTGTGTGAAGGCATCACTGGGTAAATCTGTTCCATAGCTGAGAAACATCAAGCCACAGTACGTCAGCTCAGGCCACCCATCTCATGCTGACCACGCTGAGTGTCTGAAGCAGAGGGGGAGCTTATTAGATAAACGGGAAACAATACATACACTATGTCTTCAGCTGAATATCTCATGTCAAGACTACACTTCCACAGTTCTTGCCGGTTGGTGCAGTTATGTCTTAAATACCAACATTTGTCTCCAAACTGCAGTGGGACAACCAGTTAATCAGACTAGAGTAGAATGTGCCATGGTCTGCTGTATCCATGGTCTGGCCATAGTCTGCTGTACGCTGCAAACTACCTGAGGCTGAGACGTCTCCCAGGAACTAGGGTGTATGCTATATACACAAGGGCTTTAATGCACAATAGTGGATGTCATTTAGAAATGTTCCACCTTCCACTCCACAGAAGAAGTTGTTTTCCAAAATTGGACCCTAAAGTTGCATGTACGGCTTCACTGGGATTTTGAACATTTTATTTTAAATCAAATTATTAATATATAGTGTTCCTGGCATTAGGCATTGTATTCATAGACATTCCCTGTAAAAACGTTCCATGATGTAGAGGCAGTTAATTCTTTAGACGTCTGGTTCCTATCCTCATTACTGTGAACAATTTTCACTTGGTACATTTCTCTAGAATAGAACAATTCATGCCACACATTCTTCACCTATTAATTGTACATAAACGTCAAAAATACTTTAAAATATTTCCCATAATAATTTGCAACCACATAGCCATATATTTAAAAAATAAATAAATAAAATAAAAATATATTTTAAGAAATCAGACCTGAGTGTTTATTCCTCCTTTCACTATTATTATAAGGATAATCAAGTAATCTAATTAATATAGAATTCTACAACACACTCATGGATTTCTGAACCTTCCAGAGTTTAGAGGTACATTATTAGTCTAAAACAAAACATTGATCATATTAAAATAGGGGAGTGCCACCTATTTGGGAAAAATGGGTAGGACATGACAACGGGCAAGAACTTCTTGAAATAAAGAACAGGGGTATGAAACCAGATGATTACAATAATAAACAACAACCAACATTATTTCCAAATGGAAAACCAGGGGGCCAAGCAGGCCAAAAACTTTAATCAATAATAAATAAATAGAAATAAAGCCTTACATTCAGAGCAGGTAACATTTGTTATCAAGGCTTATATTGGCCATTTGTTTATAACATGTGTAATATGAATGTTTGCTTGCAAGGCATGGATGATGAGGGTCACTTCATGGCAGAGGTCCATTCACACTGATGATGGACTGCTCAGAGGCAGAACCCTTAGCAAGTAAACAAGCAAATACCAACACGCATCATGTGAACATCTCACATGCAATTGAAGGGAGTACAGGGATCTTCCTAAATACAGAGCTCCGGCTTATAGCCCCACCCAGCCATCCAGTGGCCATCCCAGAATGATAGACCTAATTACTGGCTCTGCAGGAACACGCCTAGTTGCAAAGCTAAAACACTACACACACAACCAATTTGCTTCAGTCATTCACAGCAGGGCCACTGGGAGCTAATGACATGATGCTGACCCTCAACTAGAGAATGTGAGAGTTTACAAACACATCTACTGGAATGAGCTGAACATCTGGAGGCCATTTCATACTCAAGTGTAACAGACCCAAATAATTACAGACAAGTAAAAACATATTGTAAAACACACACACAGGCATCAAATCAGAAGACCAATACCTTACATTGTAGCTATGGACACAAAGCCACACAAACTATATACACATGCACCATAACACTGGCCTTTAACTGCACCCGCCTGCTTCTAATATTAGAGGTCTGCTGACTGTCTGAAGCCAGTCTGCTTCATGGTATGACTTTCCTCCTTCCAGACCACTCTCAAAATACACACGCTTGTGAATTCCCCTCCCTCTACCCTGCCTAGATATACACAGCCAAGTCAGAAGTGGAGTAGAGCTGCCAAAGACTAAACTTAGGCCACGTCATGATGTCATGACTTCAGAGAAACTTCAGACATGCGCAGAGGAAAGAGGAGGAGAGAAAACAGTAACGCAGAAAGAATCAGGAAGAAGTAAAGCCTTGAAAGCCGACTGATTCAGACTGAGATGTTTAGGCTTTGTATGCTTTGAGGGAGAATAGACAGCAGTTTCGCAATGGCAGCAATCTAAAACCATTTGGAAAAGCTATTTAAAATCTTCCGAAAGGGAAGAAAAACATACCAGACATCACCTGGTCTGGTCTGGTCTGGTCATGTTGCTGATGCTTATTTGTGAAGGAAGTTATTTTTGGCTTTACAAAAGCCTGGCTTCCCAAATTATTATATACTTAACTTCACAAATATTCTGACCAATGTATAGCATACATGCATAACTGTACTGCAACACATAAGACTAATTAAATCCATTATCTGGTGACTGATTATATTAGTCTCTTACCGTTAATTCTGCCCACTGAAATGAGAGTGTTTAAGAACCATGATTAGCAGTGCTCCAACATGACTGCAGTTTTCCCTGTTTGAATTCTGCTTATCAGGCCTAACTGCTCACCCCAGTCTTCTAGGTTCATAACTGAGGTGCCTCCTGTGCTCCAGCTAATTATTTTCTTCAACCATGTCAAAAGACACATCCTGTGGTCGTGGAAAAGATCTGTATCAGAAGGGTCAAATCATTGACATGCATCAAGCAGAAAAAACGCATTATTAAAAAGGGGAGAGACAATGGGGAAACACTCAGGCTGTAGCCTGAAAAAATGCGATCACTTAAACATTTGATGAAATCAAATTGTAGACAGCAGTAGATCTCAGGGACATGTTTGATAGCGAACTCGTGATTGGAAATAAAACAGCTGTGTAGCCTTAAGAAAACCACTTGTCAGGCTAACCCGCACAATCAGCTTCAAATTGCTAGTGAGCATAAAGATTAAACTCTGGAGCAATGGAAGAAGGACATGTGGTCGGATGAGTCCAGATATACCTGGTTCCAGAGGGATGGGCCCCATCATGCCTAGTGCCTACCGGGGGCAGTGCTATGATCTGGGTTTGCTACAGTTAGTCAGGTCAGCAATGTTATGTGCCCAAAGAATGAGGTCAGCTGACTACCTGAATATACTGAACCACCTGGTCATTCTGTCAATGGATATTTTCTTCCCTGATGGCACAGGAATGTGTGTGGATTCTCTCTTATACATTTATTTGTAGAGTTAAAAAATTAGACATTAGTCTTAGCCCAGGGTTGTTCCTTATCCAAAAGACAAATATCAGATCGAAATATCAGCCAAAAATAAACAAATGTCCAAGTTTTTAAAATGCATCATCAGTAGCATTCAGACCATTTGCCAATTACTGTCAATTCACTAAAGTGGTACATACACCAATCACTGGATATTTTAATTAAACAAAGACATGCAAATCAGCCTGGTTAAAAGAGTTTCTAACCCAACTACTAATGCCACAATGACCTTCAGGGAAAGGAAGCACAGAGGTGGACTCATTCATATTGAAGGCTGCACAATTTTTGAACTGTATTTGTTCAACACTGCAAAGAATGAGATTTGCTGCAAAGAGGATTTATCTAATCCTTTTCTACTGCAAACTTATGCGCCTTGAGAAAAAGAACATGGATTAACACTGCATGGTGTAGAAGAGACATTTGATTTGTGGCATATTCTGATGGTGAAGACCATATGCATATGGAATTAACTGGATTACTTGGAGCAAAGAGTCCTCTTACTCAAAACAAGAAATCTGTAAGGAGGTTTTTACAAGAGTGGAGATTAAAGAATATTCTAGGCTTAGGGCTCCATCCTGGCATCCATCAAAATACCTCAGAGACTAAACTTTTCCTATCTCGTTTTTGGCTGCGCCAGCAAATTAAAAACGTCAGAGGGAATTAGCCGAATTATTCTAGCTCTAGAAAGGCATACATTACAGCCCATAGGCTTACACTAGGAAAGAACCACATTACTGCATCCTAAGAAGGAGGACGTATTGCGTTGCTGTATTAGCAGTGTGTTATAACTGGAAACAGTCTATGGATGGACGGTAGGTTATGGTCAGCTAAGAAAGCACAAACAGAATAAACAGAATGCACAAGAATGTATAGAACGTACAAACAGAATATGCTTGATCCTGCAAGGCCGTCTAACTTGATTTGACGGGCAACTTCACAATATTGGTGCTAAACTGAATATAACACAATAACTGAAAACTAAAAGCACCACAACCAAAGCAAAAATGTCCACTTCTACAAGACACCTGATTTGCAGCAGGTCGGTTTCTTCATTTTCTTCTACATTTTTACAGCCATTGGTCTTTTTACACTTATCGTCAAACTAACAGTTACAACCTGAAGGAAGTGTCAGATTGACAGGGGTAAAGGTGGAGTGACACCACACTTTTTGGGCGTGTGACGCATGACAATAAACCCTTCATCTTGGCGCTGACCATGGTGCCTTCACACACGGATTCGTTGATTGTCATTGATTTAATGATTGACATTTTGAGTCAGTCCATGACAGTTTGGCACAACACCATTGCAGTCTTTGGTGATGCTGACGTCTTGGAAAACCTGAATTATTCGTATGTCTCACAGTGTCAAACCTACCCACCAAGTTTCATTCCTGTCAGTTGTTTCCTCCTGGGTGCAATTACCTGTGCAACTATTCTACTCTTTTGATGATGAGTTTTCATGTGTGAAATATTCAATATGTACAATATCACCAAATAAATCAATAACCGATGTATGAAAATCATATCATGGTAAACTGTAATGTCTCTACTCCCCATCACATCACATACAAAAAAAAAAAGCACATGTGCCAAACCAAATAGCTACCAAATAACCCTCTTAGCTGGGTACAGAGAACAGTTGCGCTATTCAGATCTGTGTGTTGGAAGGCCTTAGGCTTCTGCCAAAGCTTGCAAAGCCACAAATGTTGCCACTGCCACCTCCAAAGTACATACAATTTCCTTGGTCAGCTCTGGGGCAGTGAAGCAGAGCTTGAGTAATGTCCCACTGGAGTGACAGAAGGAAGGTGGTAGGGGACACAGCATGTTATACAAAAGAAGCTGACCCCGCCAAGACTGTCTTTTCCTCTTACCATCTCAGTGTCGGCATGGCTACACACAAACACATTCTGCAGCGATGCGGCATCTTGAGTGGTTCATTGTATCAACTAGCAACATGACATTTGGTTAGCTTGACTTAAAGGCCTTTAGGGAGGCACTTATGTGCCAAGAACAGCACCTGTGATCAAAGCACATTTCTGAACACTGATTACTCAACCTATAGGCCTAAGTGGTCCTTATTGAACGCAAAGCTTTGGCTCAATTACAGCATTCTAGGTCAGCACTGTCAGAAAGGCTAGAAGCGAAGAGGAGCCTCAAGGAGTCAATATTTTGACTACAGCATAAAATATGGATGATCCTTATACAACAGGCATATTACAATGATACATATTCTACATTCTGTCCTTGGTGAGAAAAAATAATAAATAAATAAAAATACAGAACGATGACTATTTACCAGTTGGAATTAAACTGGTCTTACTGTTTGTTGCTGTGTCTAATGAGACTAATATAGCACATTAGCTCTGTTCTGATTGGCTGTACTGTACTGCAGTCAAAAAGATAATCAACTGGGCCATGGTCTAAAAGAGTACCCAGACTCAGTACACTCATTCTTCAGAAAAGATAAATATGTCAATTAGTTCATTCTTGTGATATCCCAGAAACAATTCATTCCAAACGGGCTGTTTGTTTGCTGTTGTAACATAATCTCCAAACATTGACCATGTGGGCTGGACACTGAATGGTACATTTTGAAACTTAAATATTTCCATACAACCAAATATTCCTTAATGGCTTACTTCAAAACACTGAGAAAAATTTGTTTTGCCATGATATGGGTCCTTTAAATCACCAACTGTATCTGTATGAGGGCATATCAAACATAACCAGACACCTAACCAGTGATTTACATGAAGAAAAGAGATTTAGATTTAGATCATGTAAATTAGTATATTCTTACAAGAGGAAGCATTCAGAGACCTAGACTGAAATTGCTATACAGCCCAAAGAGTATTTTCAATAGTGCGCACAGTTCTGTTTTTGAGTGTGGCCTGTTCCACTTTCCCCTCAGCAAGCCAAATTCAGATCCCTGTAAACTGTCCAAGCCATCTAAGGCCTTGGTGAACCAGTGAATCATTATAGCGCTATGTGATTAGTTGTAGAAGGCAAACCTTATTGATTCCAGCTCACTGGGCTCAGAATCTCAGGTTAGCGGAGGGATTAAACAGAGAGGACAAAATAGTGGCAACTCCACAGGCATGAAAGGAGTGTCAGGGGGTGGGAGTGCTCAGCAAAGCACATGCCTAATGCAAACCAAAAGAAAAGAGATTAGAAGATGTTCTTCAAAAGTCCTGACAGAGCAAAGTTCTAGAGAGGCAGTCCAAGCTCGGCAGTCCAAGCTCAGCACCCCATACAAAGTAGGGAGGGGACGCCTCAACCCTGAGTACGGCTGCTGTAAGCTAAAACAATATGATTTATGGTCACTTAATAAGACCACCACATAAACGCATCCGTGACACTGATCGATATGAAATGTAGTATGTATTATATATCATAGAAACAGAATGAGCTCTCAGACAAAAAGCTCACCTCCAAAACCTACTACACACAAATACACACAAATGAAAAACCATCCCCATCATCAACATTCAGGCTTACACTGAAGGGAATCTTTATTTTTCAACGTAGCCTTTTATACCTCCTTTTAAAACTCATTTTAAACACAGAGTCCGGAGCATAGCTCAGAAATACACATATATATAAGGACCTGTTTGACAGCAGAACACAAGCAGAGCTACAGCTAAAACTTGCAGAGAATGCTGCTCATCATGCAGGAGGTATGTAGCACAGCTCTCCAAAACAACAGCTCACTGTGAGAAAGGACTAGTCACTACTGTCTGGTGAAATCAGAAGAGAAGGAACAAGTAATAAGTGACTGCTAGGTAGAAAAAGGATAAAAACAGCATAACCGACAAAGTGCACGAGCGCATACATGATAAATGTAGCCCATCATAGTGTTCAGTAGTGTAACAACAAGTAATGGGATGTATTAGACCCATGTATAAACCTCTTTTGGGGTTGCAAAAGAGAAAATGGGTAAGGGCACATACATCACTGATTTCATCTGCAGAGCACAGAAACATGCATCTTTGTGACAAAAGTCTGAAACACTTTGAAACACTCACAGAATGTCTTTTGCCCAGAGGGTATATACCCTGCATTCATTCAAGAAGAGAATGAAGAATTACAGTCTTAGACATTGTAATTTGCCCTCAGAGCCATTCAGACAACAGCAGCATGCTGAACTGTACTAGAATGGGTCTGTGAAATGCAGGACTATATACTGTCATACTTCCTTCCTTATGTGGTGGTACATCCTTTCCAGCTGACTAGGATCATAAATGCGGCTACTATAAAGGAAGGTCATCCTTGACAAACACGATTGGACCTCTAGTCTTTACTCTATGCCTGGACAGAAGAACAGTATATTAGGTTAATGCTCTCAAAAATCTCTTGCTTCTGGACCTGGCTGTACGGTGCATCATTGGGAATATCATGCTAAAGGGAACCCATTATGCCTTTCCCTTACCTGTAGTGTGTTATGCAGCTTTGTCCATGTAAATGGTCTGCAGTTCTTAAGTTATAAAGCACAGTACAGGCCAGAGGGAGAAACTCTTTCCCACACGATGCACTTTTCTCCGCTGCCTAAAACACCCCTTTGGAATTCCAGCCCTTTCATCTTCATCTCATAAAGTCCTTACTACTCATCTACCGGCAAGCTTCTCATACCCTCACACAATGCACAGACAGCTAAAAACCGTAAAACCTTGACACTCTGACACATGTTCCTGCCCCAGCCTAGCTTGTGAAGGTGGATCGGGTCTACCAGCTTGTTCTATCTGACTTTCAGGATCGGCCTCTGGCTCAAACCGATACAGGAGAACTGACTGGTGGTACATAGAGGGTGTTTCTCTGACAGTAAGAGGCCCCCTTTCATTTGTGAATGCTAAAATAACTTGGCTCCCAAAAGACAAGACACTTACTGTCTTTTGCATACAGATTTCATATGGATATAAATCCCACAGCTACAGTGGGGCATTCAGTCCAATCTTGCCAAAAGCCCCCTCCCAACAGGCACCCCCCAAAGCATGAGGAAGGAAGCATAGTCTTCTGTTGTCCACACAGAAAGCTTCACATAGAAATCTTCACATGGAACTTGGGTGGAGGGTAAAACACAATGCAGAGGAGGCACTGCTCTGAAAATACCACCGCAGGAACTCTTTCCCCACAGCTCTGTAATCAGACATAGAGAGAGGAACTGACGCATTGCAACGTATGAATCCAGCTTAGCTTATCACATTCAAATGATCCCATTAAACGTGGGTCTGACAGCACCTTATTTACTGTCAGGTTTGTGGCTCTCTGTTCACCACTTGAAAAGAGTAACAGCCCTTATTCGTCTGCATAGCACAGCTCACATTACCAAGATTCTGAAATCAATCAATCAATTACGACACGTCATGGCAATTCAGAGAAACTCATTTGCTTAAACACACTCCAGTTTTGCCTTTCCTAGATAAGGACATGCCTGCTTGCATACAGTCACACACTGAAATTGAACAGTCATTCTACCTTGGATACACAATCGAGGAGCATCCAAAGTCCCCTGAGAGGCAAAGTGGAAATTATCAGCCATCCTACACTCAGTCAGGCTCTGGGCTGATATTGATCAGCCTCCTTAGAACAAAGGTGATAATGTGAGAACAGATGAGGCATTTTACATCACCGTGAACAGAAACAGATGAAGCACTGAGACCAGGGCTGTAATGTATGTCGCTTCATCACCATCACTGCAACATCTGCATGCACAATAGTCCTATCACAAGACAGGCAAGGTCAGATAAGGTATACTGAATGGAACACATGATGGGACCTGTTTTTTTGCTGCCAGATGAAAAGAAAACTCATGCAGTTATCGTATTTCATGATTAACCTATGGGAGAAGTCTGATCATTTACGCTGATTAAGGGTTCACAGAGAAAGGAAAAATAATTCAAAAGACAATATTATTATTATTATAAATAAATAAATAATAATCATCATATATCCAGATCACGTCCCCTACAAAATCCCACCAACTATACAATGGTTATTTCAATCCATATAAAGCTATTCAAGTAAAGATTCTCCATGGTTTATATTAAAAACATATCTGAGAAAACACTACTGCATTGGCAGGTTTTGGTTTTTTAGTATTGTCCAGCCCTTTTTAAGATCTCAGTGTTTTTCATCCGTTTTGGGCCATGATCACTGCAGTTGGTCCTGAGCCTACAGGTTGCTTGCATGGGCAGTGAGGTCATAAGAGGGGGCTATACAGCCACACTGTTTTTTCGCACATCGACCTCGTAACCTACGACCCCTGTTGATGACGCCAGACAGTAACGTTACACACTTTCATGAGAGCACTATGAGATATAAATACCAGGCGAAGTTAACATAGCTGTCCTGCTTCCTGCTCTCTAACTATGTGACCCTAGACTTTCACATTCATCTCCTACCCATTCATCCCCGAAGGGCTTGTGCAGTGACTGGCTTTGCGGTCTTGCCATTAAGCGATTCATCAGGTACGAAATCACGGCAACAAACAAATCACGACAACATGGGTGACAGCTGACGGCCCCCTTGTTTGAACGCTTGAACCGAACTCGGCTAGGTGTGGGTTTTAAACATGTTAACGTCAGACAGGAAGCATGAGGTGAACATCTGAATGACCGCGCCGAGGAGCAGAAACCCCCTCACAGAACACAAGGAACATCTCATCATTAGACACAAATCCACAGACTTACGGTCTGGACGCAGTGCTTCTGTATCCAGCTCAGATCCAAAACCTTTACACTCCATTTTGTAGTCTGGGTCAGGCGGATGGTCGTGGTCTTCCCTCAGACCGTATACTCATTCCTCCGGGATTAAAAACAGGAGAGAATTCGGCTCGCTCGCTCTGTTTATCCCAAGTCCGGCAGGAAAAGGGGAGAGGAAATGTCAGTGGAGTAGACGCAAGGAGCTCGAGGGAATGTAACTCTAGTCGCAAGACCATAAACCCGAGACTGCAGCCGGCCTCGTGGGTGTTAAAAGCTGAGGTAACTTTCAGCACAGAGCCCCCAGTCCCGCCGCTCCACCTGATAGTAGCTATTCTACTGCCTTCTGTGAGGAACGTCCCTACTTGCCCGCAAAACTAGACTCTACCATTCACCCGTAGAGGGGTGGACTTAAAGCGTTGTGCGATGCTCAAGCATTCCTGGCGCCTGTTGCATCCAATATATATATAATAGCTTTAATATGCTGAGTATATTGTGTGGTACTTGGGAATAAGATTATTCTCATTTCGTGCTTCAAAATCTTTACACTGTTCTGGTGCGAACCCGCTCTTTCCATAAAATGGACTCTTCCAGTGAATCTAACATTCAAACTGTTTGTGCTCTCAGCTGACTGCAGAGGTGGCTTTACTGTGGCCTGGCCGCTTTAGCAAGGGCCACTCAAAGTAGGTCCTCAAGACCTCAAACTGTGGACATTTTATGTCCTCAGTCAGTTTAAAAATATAATAACAGGCTCTTCGTGTGATGGGTCAGTTTGTTATAGTTAGGAAAGCAAACAGGTTCAGGGGACAGGGTCCTCAAGACTGCTTTCGGGAACCGGGGAAAAAAAGAAACCTGTTGTAGTTCATGGTTGTAACTAGGTCCCCTAATAAAAATAGATCAGACTAATGCTTTCAGATTCAGAGGCCGGCCTGTTCAACAGCCCCATCGGAGGGATTTTGTGAATATGGGGTCTCTATATTAGTCTGGTTTTAGAACCTACACTATTAGCTTAATTTCCTGCACAGTTTTTGTATTTTATTCAAAGCTAATTTTGCTAAATATTCAAGTCTAGCTGCCTAGGCAACAAGAAACTGCATATACTGCACAGTTAATTCTGGATGCTTTTCCAGCATAACCAGATTTGCACTAGGAAACAGAACAATGGGTTGAATAAAAAGGATGCTCTATGAAATCAAACCAAATCGTGAAGCTGCTTGCCACCTGTAGACCACAGTTAGCATCTGCTGGAGAGTGGACATGGATGCGACGGGATGGGGGGTGGGGTGGCAAACGGCACGCTTTTGAAAAGAAACAGCGGGGCTCCTTTGTGCAGCTGTTGGCCCCGCGCTAGCACGAACCCCCAAGAGCCACCTGTCACTGCAACTGGACACAGAGAAGGAGGACCAGGGGGGCTGGGGGCAGGCACAGAGAAACCCCAAACAAGAGACCTGGAGAAGACCACTCAAACTAAGTGAACCTTTTAAAAACCAAGGGGCAAATACAACAGACTCAGCACAGTCTTGGGTTGTTGTGCTGGGTGCAGGGAGAGTAAAAGACCAGTAAGGCTGATGCAAGTAATAGGCTGATAGTAAGTCAAATGTAATTTAGCACTAAATGTAGGAAACTGGAACACAAAGAGACAGAGCTGTGGTACGACTGATTAAATTTTCACTAGATGAAAAATAACGATCTAAATTTAGCTCCATTCGTTAATGATGAACATGACATGTAATTATCTCGAGATTAAAGTTTAATGTGACTGCTATCTAAAAAGGCAGTAGCATCAATTCATAAACCGCGGCATTACAAAAGGAATAGTAGAACAACAACAGATGACACAGATTTTATGTTGGTTTATGTTTTATTATTGACTTTTGTAAGTCAAGGCTAGGTAATGCACCCTGCTGCATGTAGCCCTGTTCAAAACCCTTTGTTCAAGTTGGTGTCATTGGTATACATCAGCTATTTCCTCATGTAGGTCTTTCTTTATATTTACAACATGGACGTATATGAAGCTCGAGCTGCTACTACATTATATATGTGTTCATTCTTTTTGATGTCAATGTTCACTTAAAGCCTTTCTCCTATTATTAGCTTTAACAAGAGAAAATTCCAAGAAGAAATTTTACGACTTTTATAAAATGAAGTACAGCAAACAGGTCAAAACAAGCACAGTACAGCACCCAAAATGGCATCTAGGAGGGTAAGGAGCATTACAAGCAACAGCTTTTAGTGAATGTCCCGAATGCAGCTCCTGCAGTTGTACAGTTTATTTGTCTGGACAATAGCACATATTATCGCTGTCCATAGAAAAACAAGTCTCTCCAAAATGGCAACTTTAGAGAAGAGGTCAAAAACAAATTTAATTTTGATGTAAGTCAATGGAACCAATTTTGGGTAATTTTGCTCATTCATCATGACCTTTTACACAGTGTATGGCAATGGTGCATGATGCATAAAAGCAGAAAGTGGCATAAATGAACATACAAGTGTTTTTATTGGACAGTGCTGATATCTACTGTATCTATAGATGCTTCCAAATCTACTTTGTACTACTTGATCTCTGTGCTTTTAAACTGATAGGGTATTTTTCAGCACACCGCCTCACACAGTCGCCACTGTTGGTGGTTGATGAGCTGCATTTGACTTTGTTTATCCACCAGTTAATACGGGTCATAAACCTATCACAGAATTATTGCAGAACCTTCCGGCATCCTGTGAGGTCAGGGACCGTGACAACAAAACCAACTCCTTCGAAAGGAATTGGAAAGAGCTAAAACTCGGAGCTAAAACTCCTCAAGAAAGGGTTTGTTTATATGTTACAGTTGAAAATCAAACATGTAAATGCACTTCAGTCCTTGCATACAGGAAATACCATGTGGCTTGTGGATGAAGATAGAACAGCATGTTATTTCCTCACTGCCTCCTTTTCCTTACACAGTTAAATTAATGCTTAATAAACGAGATGATTAGACTGGCCTCTGTAATAAGGTGCTTGCAGTTTTTTTCTGGAAGTGTAGAATTGTGGGTTTTGATGCTGGTGTGTTTGTCACTGCTTGACAGTGTGTAGTATTTTTAAATACAATGGGAACAAAGAAACCCCACACAGATAAACCAAAGCTGACAGTCCAACACAGCTTCTAAATACATGAGAAGAATATGGGGATTTTCCTGAAGCAACTGTGAAGCACCTTTACCTCTGTATCTTTTTAGACATTTTTTGAGCTCTGGTTTTGGCAACCCATTTTCCTTTGACATTCTTAATTGTAGTGGATTATTTTTAGATTATATTTCTCCTCAGAAATATCTTGTATTTAATGGCCATTTGAATGAAAATTAGATAAATGAAGTGTGGTCACTTACCATTGCAGTCTTAGGTGATGTTGACATGGTATAAAGGGCAGTTGTTGTAATGGTATGTGTGCATGTAGTCCTACACTATGTAGCCCTCTGCCAATGGTGCTGGCACTAGCAGGATTACTCAATGAGGGCATCACTGCACACTGTCTGCAATAATGGCTGTTGGATCAGGCAGGTACCACAATAAGGCCTGTCCTTGCTTATGTCAACTGCATGGCAGAATATGAAACTTTAATTATTTGCATGTCTCACAATGTAAAATCAAAGTTAATTCCTGGCAGTTGATTCCTTCTGGGCGGGACTATTAGTGCATCCATCCTTTTTATGATGAGTAATTAAACATACAAATACATAAGAATTGAGAAGAACCTCATTAAGTGGTAGTGAGAATGAGACGGAAGAGTCCATTAAGTGTCTATCCAAACGCGGGGGCACCGGAAAAGAGTGCCCCTCTGTTTGAAAGTGAGAGAAAGAGGCTTCATTTACAAGCGGCAGCTGTGCCACTCCTCTTCAAGCACTCTCTCTCTTTTTCTGTCTCTCTCTCTCTCTATTAGATACACAGAAGGAATACACGTGTATGCATACACACCCTGATGCATGTGCACGTTCACTAAACTCATTCTGTTTTTTGGATACATATGAGCCTGAAGCTGAATACTGAGGAAGAGAAAACTGGTCTGGGAGTAAACACACAAACACACAATAGAGCACTGATGTAATCACATCAGCAGTCGAGCGGCCACAAGTGATTCAGTGGACAGCTCACACCATACAAGAGGAGGAAAGCAGGCAAGCGTCCTGAAAAACAACCCTGGCTAAAGACTATCATCGACTGGGACAGAAAAACTGTTATAATGTTGCTTGACTAGAAACATACAGAGGTTGGAAACAGTGGATCTCAGAAGTTTCTGCATGTTTGCAGGACATGTGGATATGTCCGTCTGTCGTGATAAGATTTGCTCCCAAGTCCAAAACGTTCCAACCACGTTTGTGCAGTGAATTGTTAAAGGGTTTAAAGTTTGAAGAGAAGTGCCAACGCCCAGGTTCAACATGGTCTAGCTCAAGAAGCCTGCCTATTGTCTCTGTGTCTGAGGGTCGGCTTTTCAGAACGACCAGGGTCATCCATGGCCCCTTAATGAAAACACAATGGCAGGAATGCCAGAATGTCCCTGCATGTGCTCTCCCTCACTATCCTAGTCCACAACAGAGTCTATTTCAGCGTGAGGGAAAATGTAGTGCAAGAATATTGCTGTGCAGAACGTGATTCCTTAGGTCCACTCTTTTGGAGCTTATGAAGCAGTTTTTCACATTTGGGATGGTCAATTAGAATATGTATTTTTAGCCATCAATAGAATTTATTTCTGAATGTTAATTTTAATATCATGATCTGGAATTGAATGAAACTGTGCAAATCAGTTCATTTTGACTTATAAATGCATCATAAAACACATAATTGTGAGTAAACAACATGGAAGCATTGTTAAAGGGCCTCTAAACACATATAGCTGATGAAATAGTACATAGTACACTCAGCCTTCACAATATGGTTTAGATATTCCCACCGTATACAGTACATTTATACAATCAAGAAAAGTGCAAATTCACAACACACAACTGATGCTATTTTGTTTAATTCCTTCTCTCTTCTCTCACTTCCACACATTTTCTCTCTTCTATTGGGGTAGCCTTGATGTGCTTGAGGCCCCACATTGGGGTGCTTTGAGCAGTGCTAACGTCCTCTGTGCACACCCCCACCTTCTCCTCCTCCAGCTTAAGATCCTCCCCTTCTAACCTCATTCATTACCATGATAAACGGCGGGCAGAGACACAGAGAGAGAGAGGGAAAGGACAAATGAAACCCCCCTCTAGCAACCTCTGGACAAGTTTCAGGGGGCAACTCAACACCCCTGAAACTTTCCTATTTCACCTTAACTTTATGTGTAGCAAATATTATTACAATCAGAAATAAAAATTACTATCTTCAGCTGAGAGTTCATCTTCATTCATGACCAAGTGGTTGTAGGTGGCTGTGAGGTGGCCTTTCAGTACATGTGAGCACTTGTATCAGTCACTGTTGTGCTGTGGACTGGAGTTACATGTGAATAGTGGGTGTTACAGAGCTAAGAGAGTTTGCTTTTATTTGACTTTAGATGGATGGAGGAGTGGCAGCAGGACACACTCACACAGACTCAGTGGGTTAAGATAATCCCGGGCGAAGAGGTCAAGTATTGGTTCTGCTTCATCACTCTTTCTCCCTCTCATACAGAGAATGCTAAAGCATTCTTAGTCATGCAAAGATGGTCATACATGCACTTAATAGCATGCTTGCTGACACAGCAACATCCTCAAACAGCAAACGCCACATAAGTGTGAAAGCCTATTACATTCATCCTGGGCTACCACATTAAGCATATAGCGTTTAGTAACACATCACTGCAGTCAGACGTTGTATCTCCAAAATGATGTACTTTACAGGAGAAAAGATATACTCCTCTTGTACTGCATGTCAGTGTAACCAGACATTTACTTTTGGGACATTTCTTTTGCTCTGTTCATCATGAAATGTATACACAACATAAAGGGTAACAAGCATTTTTTCTGTTACATCAAAAACCAAACAAAAATGAGGTAGAAGATATGAGGTTTTTATTCAATAGCAGTGATATATAGCACATTGTCATTCATATAGGGATTAATTCACTAACTACGAGTTTCACTTACTTGAGTAGGTTCTATAGTGTATTTCTGATTAGCAAAACAAGTAGTGTTACAATTTGCACACATACACACACACACACACACAAACACACACACACACACACACACACACACACACACACACACACACACACACACACACACACACACACAAAAGATCTGCTTCCACTGACTTACATAGAACCTTCCTTCCAAAAAGCTGCCATTTATTGAGATGCAGTTTATTGTGATAATGATATCATACTTTTATGTTGCCCATCCGTAATTGTTACACTTATATAGCTGAAGAAAAGAGAACATATCACCGTACCCTATTAGAGGAGTTAAAAATGAGCACTGCCACCTAGATCACTAGAGCATTCATAGTATATGTATACGTGTTTATGGCAGCCCATATCATTTGGGGACATTAACCAAACAGCAACGTCAAATGAATGCCCAAAACCCCTCAGACTGTGTTCAAAGCAAGGTTACAGGACCACATGTTGTATACTGTGGACTAACTGTATACTGTGGACTAACTGTGATCAGATGTTTGAACAAATATGTACAATCATAAAACACAGCATTTCCAATCCAACCATGGCAGCATTTCTAGCCACTTATACACTGTAACAGGCCATTCTTTGGTTATCCTGCACCAGAGAAGGGCTAATCCTTATGCTATTGGACACCCCCACCCCCAAATGGGGAAAATCCCCTTCCTGCAGAGCCCTATACACAGAAATACGCATTATTCATCACTTAATGGATTAGATATACTTTGACCTTACACGATGAAACAAAAGGCTTGCCGCAAAAGCAACCGTGAAAACAAGGTGTGTCTGCCTGTCAAAGCATCCAGTGGGTGTATCACCATCAACATCTAGCAGGACTGTTCTTGAAAAGCTCATCTGGATCAGAGCCAAACATCCACCACAAAAAAACAAATCCTCTAGTAGGTATTAAATGTCCAAAGACTTGAAATTGCCATTTTCTCAAGCAGACAAAATCAATGAAGTACTCAGGACTCTCTGATTTCCCTGCATTTAACCCTTTCACTTAGCATGGTGCACCACAAAGACAATTCATACTGTGAGGTCCAAACCATCAGCAAATTAAATATTAATAGACCACCGTCTGTTTAATGGTCTTTGAAAGATTCACTTCCACATGCCAAGTTTTAACTTGTGACAATATGGAAATGGAAAATGGTGTTTAACGTGGATTCATTTTTCTCATATTCAAAATGAATTTAGTGTGTCAATATATCACCTTAAACAGGTCACAACCAGTTTCTCCATCATCTCTCCAAGCCTCCTGCTATTAATAAACAAGTTTCAACAAAGTTAGCTCTGCAAAACAACCACACACTTCACTTAGAGGCAGGAAAACATGGGAGTGATTTTCACATCACTGTTTCATATATATCACACTGAACCTTTTAGATCTTTAAAGAAAACACCCAATTACACTCCAAGAACCTATGTGAAAATTGTTGCCTGGTCTGTTGCATGTAATGTTAAAGTTTGTCATCAGTTTAATATAGTCACATAACCTTTTATAAACACGGTAGTCCATGACCAAAAGAAAACATAAATGAAATGAGGGAAAAGGCTGAAAAGCTGGACAATGTTACAAATGCATTTTTAGGACATCACATAATAATCTTTTAGTCTTCCCAGGAATGACTGGCCTGACTGATTTTTCCCAAAGGCACAGAGGCAAATTAACCTGCATGTCTCAGCATTTGGTCATGACGGTCAGTATTCATGACTAAACTGTTAGAAAGATAAATTCACGGAAGAGCAGCAAGGCAGACAACTGAAAAACCAATGCTCATCTCACATTTAGGAAAACTGACAGCCGGTCTGACAGTGCAAATTCTACAGGGCAGTCTCTGCTCATCTATCCATGAGCTAATGCGGAAGCAGAACAGGGTTATACAGCAAGACAATGGACCCAAAATGGAAAAACAAATGCACACTTGGCTGAAAAGAAACAAAATGAAGGACTTAATCAAAGTCCTGACTTGAACCCCATTGAGGTGCTGTGGCAGGGCATACAGCAAGCAATTCAAGCTCAAAAGCCTAGCAGACTGAATTCATGCTGTTCTGCAATGAAGAGAGTGAGGATGAATTTCCCCACAACAGTGTGGAAGGTTGATATCCAATCATAGTCAGTGTTGGCTACTGATTTAAAGAGATATACATTTTTATGTGGGGAACTTTTTCACATAGAGGATTCATATGCTGGATATAATGGCTCCTTAAAGAAGCTAAATGAGTCATTTAAACATGTGTTGTGTGATTAAAAACGTTCCTTTCATCTGATATGATGGTTTGTTTACATACTGTGGGAAACTGTATGTGATCTGTGATTACTAGGCAAAAGAGAATTAAGGTCACCATAAATGATCAGCAAAGCTTGATTCAAATCCTCTGATTGGAGTGTTTACTCTCTCTGCTCATGCTAAAGCCTCCAGCACTGGCCTATGTGATAACAGACAACCAGAAATGCCTAAGACGGGTTTGTTCTCAGCATAGATCAGTTTTAGTAGATAACCTCGGCCGTCAGCGTCTCTCATATTTTAAAAGGCTCAAGCCAACATGCCATGCCAAACCTATCATGCTAACAGGCTGCTACAGTGGGTGCCTCTGCAGGTGGCCTGTAAGCATGGAGCTGACTCAGCTGCCAATCCCAGCAAACCCATTCCAGCAGCTATTATGTCTCATTTCTGTCACATGACAAAGCTCCTCTCTCCCATCCCAAGCTTGCTCACCCCCGTCCTGCAACACCTTCCCACATGCTGTCAGCTGAATGATGACGCTGGTGAATTTAGAGCTCAGAGTGAGAAGCAAGAATGCAGGCAAGCCTGATACAGAGACTGCATTCCTCAGCCCACCGGAATGAGACAAGGAGACGCAGGCCAGCTATGTATGCCCCCATCTGGTGGATTTATGGTAAAACACAGTAAAATCAACTATAAATAGAGAAGGAGGTAAACAAGCACATAAGAGAAGTAATGTGCCTCCAGAAGCAGTCAGACAATCTCAGCATCTCTACTGTTTCCCCCAGTGAACAGACAAGAATGGACATGCCTACTCTCACTGTTACATTGTGTCCTAACAGGAAATGAGGTAAGAGTGAGTCCTACACTAAACTAATGGAAATTTCAGCTGCCATCTTACCATATGAACCCACCCTTTTATAATGATCACATCACACATACAGAAAATCAGAGAGAGAGAGAGAGAGAGAGAGAGAGAGAGAGAGAGAGCAGACTGGCAGTCTGGGATAGGGTAGACGAACAGCTGTTGCTACGGTGATGTCAACACCATGAAAACATGAGGAAGCACAGTCGGAATGTTCAGAACAGCATCACTTCTTCCACACAGTCATGTGAACACACAAACAGGGCATCCGTTTCTTCTATTGACCCCTATCACTGTCGCTGAGTAAAACTACATCTACATCTCAACCTAAACTTAAGCTTAACCTCAGTATCTAAACCAAAACGTGACCTTACCCTCAGTACCTAAACCTAAACATGAGCTTAACCTCAGTATCTAAACCTAAATGCAAGCTTAACCTCAGTATCTAAACCTAAACATAACCTTAACCTCAGTATCTAAACCTAAACGTGACCTTAACCTCAGTATCTAAACCTAAATGCAAGCTTAACCTCAGTATCTAAACCTAAACATAACCTTAACCTCAGTATCTAAACCTAAACGTGACCTTAACCTCAGTATCTAAACCTAAACGTGACCTTACCCTCAGTATCTAAACCTAAACGTGACCTTACCCTCAGTATCTAAACCTAAACATGACCATACCCTCAGTATCTAAACCTAAACATAACCTTAACCTCGGTATCTAAACCTAAACATGACCTTAACCTCAGTATCTAAACCTAAACATGACCATAACCTCAGTATCTAAACCTAAACATGACCTTAACCTCAGTATCTAAACCTAAACATGACCTTAACCTCAGTATCTAAACCTAAACATGACCTTAACCTCAGTATCTAAACCTAAACATGACCTTACCCTCAGTATCTAAACCTAAACATGACCTTACCCTCAGTATCTAAACCTAAACATGACCTTACCCTCAGTATCTAAACTTAAACGTGACCTTAACCTCAGTATCTAAACCTAAATGTGACCTTAACCTCAGTATCTAAACCTAAACATGACCTTAACCTCAGTATCTAAACCTAAACATGACCTTACCCTCAGTATCTAAACCTAAACATGACCTTACCCTCAGTACCTAAACCTAAACATGAGCTTAACCTCAGTATCTAAACCTAAATGCAAGCTTAACCTCAGTATCTAAACCTAAACATAACCTTAACCTCAGTATCTAAACCTAAACATGACCTTAACCTCAGTATCTAAACCTAAACATGACCTTACCTTCAGTATCTAAACCTAAACATGACCATACCCTCAGTATCTAAACCTAAACATGACCATACCCTCAGTATCTAAACCTAAACATAACCTTAACCTCGGTATCTAAACCTAAACATGACCTTAACCTCAGTATCTAAACCTAAACATGACCATAACCTCAGTATCTAAACCTAAACATGACCATAACCTCAGTATCTAAACCTAAACATGACCTTAACCTCAGTATCTAAACCTAAACATGACCTTAACCTCAGTATCTAAACCTAAACATGACCTTAACCTCAGTATCTAAACCTAAACATGACCTTACCCTCAGTATCTAAACCTAAACATGACCTTACCCTCAGTATCTAAACTTAAACGTGACCTTAACCTCAGTATCTAAACCTAAACGTGACCTTAACCTCAGTATCTAAACCTAAACATGACCTTAACCTCAGTATCTAAACCTAAACATGACCTTACCCTCAGTATCTAAACCTAAACATGACCTTACCCTCAGTACCTAAACCTAAACATGAGCTTAACCTCAGTATCTAAACCTAAATGCAAGCTTAACCTCAGTATCTAAACCTAAACATAACCTTAACCTCAGTATCTAAACCTAAATATGACCTTAACCTCAGTATCTAAACCTAAACATGACCTTACCCTCAGTATCTAAACCTAAACATGACCTTACCCTCAGTATCTAAACCTAAACATGACCATACCCTCAGTATCTAAACCTAAACATAACCTTAACCTCAGTATCTAAACCTAAACATGACCTTAACCTCAGTATCTAAACCTAAACATGACCATACCCTCAGTATCTAAACCTAAACATGACCATACCCTCAGTATCTAAACCTAAACATAACCTTAACCTCAGTATCTAAACCTAAACATGACCATACCCTCAGTATCTAAACCTAAACATGACCATACCCTCAGTATCTAAACCTAAACATGACCATACCCTCAGTATCTAAACCTAAACATGACCATACCCTCAGTATCTAAACCTAAACATAACCTTAACCTCAGTATCTAAACCTAAACATGACCTTAACCTCAGTATCTAAACCTAAACATGACCTTAACCTCAGTATCTAAACCTAAACATGACCATAACCTCAGTATCTAAACCTAAACATGACCATACCCTCAGTATCTAAACCTAAACATGACCTTACCCTCAGTATCTAAACCTAAACGTGACCATACCCTCAGTATCTAAACTTAAACGTGACCTTAACCTCAGTATCTAAACCTAAACGTGACCTTAACCTCAGTATCTAAACCTAAACGTGACCTTACCCTCAGTATCTAAACCTAAACATGACCTTACCCTCAGTATCTAAACCTAAACATGACCATACCCACAGTATCTAAACCTAAACATGACCATACCCTCAGTATCTAAACCTAAACATGACCTTAACCTCAGTATCTAAACCTAAACATGACCTTACCCTCAGTATCTAAACTTAAACGTGACCTTAACCTCAGTATCTAAACCTAAACGTGACCTTAACCTCAGTATCTAAACCTAAACGTGACCTTACCCTCAGTATCTAAACCTAAACATGACCTTACCCTCAGTATCTAAACCTAAACATGACCTTAACCTCAGTATCTAAACCTAAACATGACCTTAACCTCAGTATCTAAACCTAAACATGACCATAACCTCAGTATCTAAACCTAAACATGACCTTACCCTCAGTATCTAAACCTAAACATGACCTTACCCTCAGTATCTAAACCTAAACATGACCATACCCTCAGTATCTAAACCTAAACATGACCATACCCTCAGTATCTAAACCTAAACATGACCATACCCTCAGTATCTAAACCTAAACATGACCATACCCTCAGTATCTAAACCTAAACATAACCTTAACCTCAGTATCTAAACCTAAACATGACCTTAACCTCAGTATCTAAACCTAAACATGACCTTAACCTCAGTATCTAAACCTAAACATGACCATAACCTCAGTATCTAAACCTAAACATGACCTTACCCTCAGTATCTAAACCTAAACATGACCTTACCCTCAGTATCTAAACCTAAACATGACCATAACCTCAGTATCTAAACCTAAACATGACCATAACCCCAGTATCTAAACCTAAACATGACCTTACCCTCAGTATCTAAACCTAAACATGACCATAACCTCAGTATCTAAACCTAAACATGACCTTACCCTCAGTATCTAAACCTAAACATGACCTTAACCTCAGTATCTAAACCTAAACATGACCTTAACCTCAGTATCTAAACCTAAACATGACCATACCCTCAGTATCTAAACCTAAACATGACCATACCCTCAGTATCTAAACCTAAACATGACCTTACCCTCAGTATCTAAACCTAAACATGACCTTAACCTCAGTATCTAAACCTAAACGTGACCGTACCCTCAGTATCTAAACCTAAACATGACCTTAACCTCAGTATCTAAACCTAAACATGACCTTAACCTCAGTATCTAAACCTAAACATTACCATAACCTCAGTGAGAGTTGTAAAACAGCTTGTAGATCATCACCTCCAAGTCCATAGTGCTGTCTCAGAATAAATGGCCTGACCCCTTTAGATCAAAAGAGAGAAACATTCCCAGGTGGAGGAGTATCTCGTGGTCTTGTTCCTAAATGATGGGATGAGGGCTCATGAGAAAGCTGGGACCGTTGGACACGGTACTGTACTATACTGTGCTGTACTGGTGATGAGGGAGTTGTGGCAAAACTCTCTGTTTACCAGTTGGTCTACATCTGCACCCTCAGCTATTTGGCATGAGTTTGGGTAATGACCAAAGAATGAAATTGTGGATACAAGCGTCTGAAATTAGCTTTTTACGCAGGGTGGTGGGCCACACTTGATAGAGTGAGGAGCTCAAAGTAGAACCATTACTCCTTCACATTAAAAGGAACCAGTTGAGGTGGTTTGGTATCTGGTTTGGATGCCTACTAGAGCTTTACCAGGCAAGGTCAACTGGGATAAGAATAGGACAAGACCCAGAAATTGTCCTAGAACAACAGCTTAGGATCCCCCAGAATCAGCTGAAGGACGTTGCAGGGGACAGGGCCATCTGCTTTTCCTGCTGCAACCGTGAAGCTAGCTGAACTAAGCAGTAAAAGATGGATGGGTGGATGTGTCTCATGTCTACCTGTAGTATTTTGCCTCAAGTATTCCAGGATAGTTTTCCTGCCCTTCTTAAGTTGAAATAGTGTCCCATAGGAATATCATATCAAAAAATATAAAAAAAGAACCGTCTGTCCTTTTTAGAGAGGGACCTTGAATCAAAAAGACTTCATTCATTTCTAAACTTCT
Source organism: Prochilodus magdalenae (assembly GCA_024036415.1). Taxonomy (NCBI): domain Eukaryota; kingdom Metazoa; phylum Chordata; class Actinopteri; order Characiformes; family Prochilodontidae; genus Prochilodus; species Prochilodus magdalenae. Next base: position 325,373 of record JAMWET010001917.1, on the reverse strand, counting down.
AATTTGTTTCTGTCATCAGACAACAGGACAAACACAGATGGCATGTTTTAATGGTCTTGTATTTGCAGTATTAGAAGAAGCTTCTGCTCCTGGAGAAGCAGAAACCAGCCTGCTTCATTTCCTGACTGAAGCTTTACACACATACCAATTACAGGGTACATACTAACATCATGACATAAGAAAGTCTGAAATGACCCCTGACACAATATCTCAAATTAACATAACATAACAATATACATAGAGAACATTATAAAAATATTTTTATTTATTATAGTTATAATGAATTAATTATCCCATATGAAATAAAATAAATAAATAAATAAATGTGCCAGACAAAAGACACAAATGTTGTAAGCTCATTGAGCTCATAGACCGTCGCTGCATTCTGGTGCTGTCACAGTATGGTCACTTCACTCTCCTCTGAGACTGAACTGAGATGTGACTTCCTCTGTGTGGAAATGGCCCTCCATATACGACACACCATTCCACCTCTGTGAGAACAATTTCAGGATCATAAACATCAGTTTATAACTTGTCTTTATACACTGACAAAATCACCGCAACCCCAACCTTGAGTGCTATAATAAAGCAGAGGTATCAGCCCTCTGGACAAAATAAAGAGTCACATGTGTTGTTTTCAACACTTGGTTACGCCTTACTGTGTCCCTGTGTGCCGTCCGGTAAGGATTACACCGCTTTTTCCCAGTGTGCACATTTTAGAGTTTGTGTTTGCCAATTTCAGAATTAAACCTGCTGTTCCAAATCAGGAATAGAGATTGAGGCCTGGTGATTTTGCTTGTTAGACGATGGAGCTAAAATGGCCAGAAACTCTAAAGAGGCACATTCAATCCTTCCCTTACTGGTGCTGTTAAGGTAAGGACATGCTAAACCAGGTATTAGGGAAGGAATCATGAATACAAATAGCTTTTCAACACACTTCCTGGCCAAATTTATTATTATTTATTATTATAATTGTATTGATGAATATGTTTTAGCTCCTTGACATGTGGGAAGATGTTTCCCTTAGTTGTGTAAATGTTGCTGTGTTTCATAAAACTCTTTTATTGAATGCTTCAAGCTAAGAACACAATTCAGGAGCCTGTTGAAATGACTTTGGGTTAAGAACTGTCAGACTTCAACGCTGGGTAAAGTTGAATAGTAAAATTTAGACTCACTGTGCTTAACTGTGTTTAATAGCCGTGTTTAACAGTGACCGTAGGAGCATTTCCACACACACACACGCAATGTGGCGAGAACTCACAGGATTGGTACTAAACAGATGCATTTTTAGTGAGGCTAATTAAAAAAGGGCTCCAGTTTGCTAGGGGACATGCAGAGTGGAGTCTGGAGCAGTATAAAAAGGTCATGTGATCTAATGAACCTAGTACTTAATACTTGATGATGTCAGTACCAGAGTTATGGTTACATTAGGGTAAGAAGGGAATTAATGCACTCATCATGCATAGTGCCCACTGTATAAGCCTCTGCTATAATCTGGGGTGGCATCAGTTGGTCCGCACAAGGCTCAGCATTGTCATGGGGCAATGCAATCAAGTCAGCTGAGCACCTGAATGTACTGAATGATCATATTATGCCATAAAAGGATTTTTCTTGATGGCACAGACGTAATCCAGGACAATAATGCTAAATGGGAGCACAAGGAACCATTTTCACACAAGAATTGGCCTCCATAGAATCCTGACTTTAACCCCCAATGAAAGTATCTGGAATGTGACGGTGAAGACTGGTTCAGTTCTTCCATGGTCAATGAAATGTGTGTTGTGAAATCTCATAACTTTGCAGAAACAGTAAAGTAAACAAATCAAAATGAATTTAAAGCTGGTCCAATAAAATAATAAGATGTGTGATTTTTTTTCTGGCCAGGCTGTGTAGCTAGCATTACAGAGCAATTCTCTCAAAGCAATATTCTTATGAGAGTAAACAAGGACAAGCAGTCCTTAAGTAAGTAAGTAAGGAAGTAAGGAAGGAAGGAAGTAAGGAAGGAAGGAAGTAAGGAAGGAAGGAAGTAAGGAAGGAAGGCAGAAAGGTAGGAAGGTAGGAAGGTAGGAAGTAAGCAAGGAAGGAAGGTAGGAAATAAGTAAGGAAGGACGTAAGGAAGTAAGCAAGTAAGGAAGTAAGTAAGGAAGGACGTAAGGAAGTAAGCAAGTAAGGAAGTAAGTAAGGAAGGAAGGAAGTATGGAAGGAATGAAGTAAGGTAGGAAGTAAGTAAGTAAGTAAGTAAGTAAGTAAGTAAGTAAGTAAGGAAGGAAGGAAGGAAGGAAGGAAGGTAGGAAGTAAGGAAGGAAGTAATTAAGTAAGTAAGCAATTAAGTAAGTAAGGAAGGAAGGAAGGAAGTAAATAAGTAAGTAAGCAATTAAGTAAGTAAGTATGGAAGTAAGTAAGTAAATAAGTAAATAAGTAAGTAAGCAAGTAAGTAAGTAAGTAAGTAAGTAAATAAGGAAGGAAGTAAGTAATTAAGTAAGTAAGTAAGTAAGCAAGTAAGTAAGGAAAGAAGGAAGTAAGTAAGTAATTAAGTAAGTAATTAAGTACGTAAGTAAGTATGTAAATAAGTAAGTATGTAAGTAAATAAATAAGTAAGTAAGTAAGGAAAGAAGTAAGTAAGTAAGTAATTAAGTAAGTAATTAAGGAAGGAAGGAGGGAAGGAAGGAAGTAAGTATGTAAGTAAATAAATAAGTAAGTAAGTAAGGAAAGAAGGAAGTAAGTAAGTAATTAAGTAAGTAAGTAAGGAAGTAAGGAAGGAAGGAAGGAAGGAAGTAAGGAAGTAAGGAAGTAAGGAAGTAAGGAAGTAAGGAAGGAAGGAAGTAAGGAAGGAAGGAAGGAAGGAGGTAAGTAAGGAAGGAAGGAAGTAAGGAAGGAAGTAAGGAAGTATCCAAACAAAGTAAAAACAGTATCCAAACAAATTTTCCCATTATCCTGTTTACTCATGAAACTAAAATGGTTGTATATTCACTCATCAGTCTGTGCAGCAAATAACATGACTTGCAGACTTTAGAATGTCTGGTTCTCATCACCACCACAGTAAAGTCATCATACTTGTCTCGCTACAATGAATCACTTCTTATGAAGCCTTTTTTATGACATTGTTTACATCTCTATTACGGATGTATGCAGAATGTTTAAAAACTGACTGCATTCCCCTTTAATACAGGACTGATTTTTTGATATGTTTTTGTAAACATGTAAATGAATAAATATATATATATATATATATATATATATATATATATATATATATATATATATATATATATATATATATATATATATATATATATATATCATTAGTCTAGTTAGTTATAAGCAAAATATGTCAGGCAGCACAAACACATGCTTACTTGATGCCGCAGTATCTGAGATCATCTTTGCAGGCCATATGGAGCAGACTATCCAAGGTGAACCCGTGAGCTATTAGCTGCAGGATAAGACACATTGTTTAACCTTCACACAGTAATGACGAGGTTTGCAAGCCCTGCAAAACTCTCTGTATATCACTGCTGAGTGAAATGTAAGACAGCTCCACTTACTGTGTCTATGGTCTGCTCATCCACTGGTACAGCCCTCAGCCAGCGCATCATGGCCAGTGTTTGAGTGTTCTGGCACGCAGACTTATTACCTGTGGGGATAATGACATGACATAACATGCTAACACTTTCTCAACAAATACTTTTACATTTACATTTAAGGCATTTAGTAGACACTCTTATCCACAGCGACTTACAACCATGCTTACTACTACTTTGAATAGGTGTGGTACTCCTATACTATACCTAATAAGAAGCTAATTGGAAACATACACAAAGAAAACACATCTCCATAGCATCAAGTCAAAGCTTTTGTACTGTTGACAGTTTCTAAAGTGAGAGACAGGAAGGAAAATGTGATGTTTTGTATATCCTGCAGTACAGGAGAATGGTCTTGAGAGAGCCTTCAAAGTAAGTCAAAATGAAAGCAACATAATGTTCATTTATAAGAAGGCTCAATGATAACGGCTTTCATAGGCATGAAACCCTAAACAGCTCCCTAAAGTCTCTAAAGTCTCTCTAAAAGCTAATTAAAGAACACAATCCCACTACCATGGGTTTTGCCAAACTGTGAAACGGGTCTGTTTCAATAACTGAGTGCTGATAGTATAAAACACAAAGCCTAAAGGTTTGGCTCAAACCTGGGCTGCGTGCGACTGACTAATGATTATGGTGAAATCCCACAGCTGTACAAGTAAGTGTTCTAGACATGCATCAGCAGGTGAGGGTGATCTAAGTGAGGGCGTAAGCACCACACCTCTGATTCACGTTTCAGGAGGATTAGGTAAGAGCTTTCTTTGACACAAAGATCATTCAGATATGAGCATAACAATTTAACATATGGAGTATGGTGAGGAAACGGCACAGCCTAGAAGAGAGTAAGACATGAAGTTACCGGTGTTCTTGTTTGCAGTGTTAAGTTTGAGGGCATCTATCTCTTCTTGTTTACATTGCATAGAATTCCTCAGAAGCTCCTGGTATTCCTTCTCCTTCTCACTTAGCTGAGCCAGCAACCTGGAAAAGTAAAAGCACGGCAAGGCTTTCTTCAGGTGATTAGGTTTCATTATATTCATTGACTGCCCCCTTCTGGTCATTTCAGAGGCATGTAGGACACTGTTCAGAGTGCTCAAATGAACTTATGGGATTCAGGACCTGAGTTATATACAAGGGCAAGTATTTCAGCTTTGTTCAGGTGCTAATGCACCTTGATATCTTTTCTAAAGGGAAGCATGCCAAAAAGTATGTCCACTCTTGTCTGCATTTAATGTAGTGTGAAAACAAATAACATATCGTCACTGTCCAAAGAAAAACAAGTATCTCCAAAATGGCAACTTTACAGGAGAGGGCAAAAACCTTATATAGTTTGAATGGAAGTCAATGGAACTAGACATCTTTCAAAGAGGTTATGACCCATTTCTGTTGGTCCATTCAGCATGAAACGTTCACACAGTATAAACAGCAGCTGCTGTGTTCAAATGATGCATGAAAGTAAAAATCAACAAAAATGGAGATACATGTTTTTCTTTGTAGAGTGACGATATTTTTAATTTAATTTAATTTTTATTGAACCTAAGTCATTTTTTTGTGACAAAAAGCACCTTATTTGGTTCAGAGTACCTTCTAGTCTCCTGAGATAACTGGCTAAATTCCTGGACAAGAAGGTTGCAGCTACTGTGAAGGCCATTAAACAAACTGGGACCGGTGGCCTCCACAGCCTGCTGTTCCGGGGTCTGAGAGGCGTTCTGAACCTCAGTGTGGCACACTGCTGGTTTACTGTTGTTCTTTTTGGCCTCTTCCGATTCAGTTGAGCCATCCTCTATCTCAAAGGATGACTGCAGCTGGAGCTTTAGCTCTGGGAAACACAACAAACGATTATGAGGCTGATGGAAAGCAGTAAGTGAATGATGAACTGGTCAGCAAGTCAATATGGAGAGGGGTGAGGAGTATACCTGGCAGGAGAACAGTTATAGCATCCTGCACAGCCTGTCTGAGCAGGTTATCTAGAGCAAACATCCAGTGAGGCTTCACCTGCCGCTGTCGCAGCACTTTCTTGACCTACAAAGACAACAACTTGCATGTTTACATTAGCTAAGCTGAAGATTAATTTAAAATGTTTTGCGTATACATCATGTACTCCTCCCACATCAAAACATATTTTGTGCTATGCTTTGTCTAGTACATCTGGTCTGCTCTTTATATCAAGTGTAACACATACAGCATCCTGGAAACTGAAGAGCGCAGCTTGCAGGCTGCTGAAAGGTACTGCGTCAGTGTGCAGACTGGAGCGAAGCTTTAGAAGTCTGTTGGTGAGCTGCTTCCTATCCGGGCAGCGGATGTTCTCTCGCAGGCAGATAATCAGTTGCTTGATGTTTTCTGAGGTAATGGATGGCTCCTCGCTCTGTAATATGGAGTGGAATAGTTGAAACCATTCAACAACAGAACAGCACAATACAGACAATCCTGGTTAACAGAGATATAGAGAGTTTCCCACACTAGCTGTGTATGCCATATACCTGTGGCAGTGACTCCTGCATGTTGTCCACTACATGGCTGATGTAATCAGTAAGCACTCTGTGCAGAGTGTTCCTCCTTTCACTGTCCTTCCTCAGAAGGAACAGGCCCATGTTCTCTCCCGAAATCGCTGGACTTGACATGTCCACCTGAGGCTCATCTGGCACCCTAGCGCACCCAGACATAGATGTCAATTACAGTCACTTTTGAATTTGCACAATGCAGTCATTGTGCAACATGTAAGGAAGCAGATATGTTGTGGTGCTCTGACTCACGCCAGGAAGCTGTTAGTGCTGGGAGGGCTCTCAGAGATGTCACCTCCTTTGACAGGGAGCATGGTTCTTCTTAGGTCAAGAGAGCTGGACAGATCAGTTCTATCAGGGTCGATGTTATCCACATGTGTGACTAAAGGCACAGACATGCTCCTGTGGTATTCTCCTATCAATCATAGCAAGTTTAGTTTTATTATCATGCATAACAATACCCCAATACCTACACTAGACTATTCATGGTACACAAATCTAAGGAAAGTAAAAACTGTAAAAGATGGATATAAGATATTTGAGATATCATAGCCTAAGCACCTCATCTGTAACATAAAGGCAGAAGATGTGTGTAAACATAGGCTTAACTAACTTATACAGACACCAAAGTCATCCTGTATCGTTTCAAAGCACGTTGGCTCACCCGATAAGCTGGCTTCGTTTCCAGGTGAGTCTAGCAGGGGTTTGGCTCTCTTACGTGGGCTGCCCCTAAGGATGGGATTCTTCAGCAACTCTGAGGCTGTGGCCCTTTTGTCCGGGTTAGGCTCAAAGCAACACATTATGAAGGCCTTGGCCTCCGCTGACATAGACTCTGGCACACTGGGGTGGATCTTAAACATGCCCACCTATAATATATGTACGCTGACTTAGTAATCATTATGTGATCATTTCCTTCACCACTTCACAGCTTAATGTATGTATGCCAATAAGTTTAAATGTAAGATAGTAACTGCACCAAAATGACCATGAATTTCCAGTACCTTAAACATGGCAGCCTGTGGGCTGCCCAGCTCATGGAAGGGGGGTTTTCCTGTGGCCATCTCTATAATAGTACAGCCCAGGGACCAGATATCAGCTGGCTTTCCATAGCCTCGAGGGCCCTTGTCTATAATCTCTGGAGCCATGTACTGCAGAGTACCTACACACACCATAGAAGAGATTTACCATGCACCCACATAACAGAATGTACATTAATTACAATATTACTGTAATACAATCTTAAATCTTTCCATATAAACTTTTAGACTTTTCAGTATGCTGTATAAATGTAGTTAAGACTTCTTTCTGGTGTATTACCTCATCAGTAGTGTCAGGAGTAAATGAACAATGGTACAGTGGGGCAAAAAAGTATTTAGTCAACCACTGACTGTGCAAGTTCTCCTACTTAGAGTGATGAGAGAGGTCTGTAATTTTCTTCACAAAAAAAAAAAGCATTTCAAGGTCCGGGAGTGGCCTAGCCACTCTCCAGGCCTCAACCCCATAGAAAATTTGTGGAGAGAGTTGAAAGTCCGTGTTGCCCAGCGACAGCCCCAAAACATCACTGCTCTAGAGGAGATCTGCATGGAGGACTGGTCCAAAATACCAGCTACAGTGTGTGCAGATCTGGTGAAGACTTACAGGAAATGCTTGACCTCTATCACTGATAACAAAGGTTATGTTAAAAAAGTATTGAGTTGAACTTTTGTTATTGACCAAATACTTATTTTCCTCCATCATTTACAAATAAATTCTTTAAAAATCCTACATTGTGATTTCCTGGATTTTATTTTCTCATTTTGTCTCTTATAGTTGAAGTGTACCTATGATGAAAATTACAGAGCTCTCTCATCTTTCTAAGTAGGAGAACTTGCACAATCAGTGGCTGACTAAATACTTTTTTGCCCCATGTTTTTTACATTTCTTTTCTTAGCAAGTGCACCCACACACCACATATACAGTGTAAATGTTTGCACACATACCACAATATTCCACAACTCAAACATCACTGAATAGCATTGTTTCTGTTGATGTTGCCTTTCACACTTTGCCATATTTGTGTACTGATGTCCTTATTTGTATACGTATAATGTTGTATGCTGGTACTGTAGCACACCTCATAATTATTGAGTTTGTGTGTTTCAGCCATACCCATTTCTACAATCCTCAGGTGTGTAAAAAATGTCTTCACAGACAAATATTGCAGCAGAAATGTTCAGTGGCTCAATGTGGTCACTTTACAGGATTCCATCTGGAATTTGGCACTAATAGTTTTGCCCCAGTCAACTGTAAGAGCTAATATTGTGAAATAGATGTAACTTGACAGCTTAGCTGATGCTAACCATGCAAACCCATGTTACATCATTCACTGCAGAGTGCCAAGCTGCCTCTGGAAGCAATATCAGCACAATAACTGCATGTCAGGAGCTTCATGAAATGGGTTTCCATGGCTGAGCAGCTGTACACAAGCCTACAATTGCTACGCCCAATGTCAGGCATCAGCTCGTGTGGTATTTATCATTGTCACTTTAGAGCAGTGGGAATGTGTTCACTGGGGTGATGAATCACAGTTAACTATCTAGGTTAAGTTTATGCCAGAACATTTCCCCTCTGAATACATAGTTTCCACAGTAAAGTCTGGTGCAACAGGGATGATGGGTCTGGGACTGTTTTTCCAGGGTTTGTGCCTCTTGGTTCCAGTGGTGGGTAATGTTAATGCTACTTTATCCAAAGACATTTTATACTTTCAATTTATCATTTACAGTTCCACTTATCATTTTGATGCTTTCGCTTTATGCTAACAGTTTGGGAAGGATCTTTCCTGTGCTAGCATGACTGTAGAAGACTAAAGGTTGTTAAATCTGCCAAGTGGGGCCAGCTCTACTGTAATGCCCATGGTTTTGGAATGGGATGTCAATCAAGTTCATATGGTTGTGATGGTCTCATATACGTTTGGCCATATAGTGTACATCCATCCATCCACATCAATGCTGCACAACAGGCACTGACAGAAAAAGTGCAGAAAGCCTTAATGCATGTCTGATGGATGGATCAACGTCAAATGAGGTGTGAATATGCGGCAAAGTTTGCCCAGGATAAACAGTGGCAGATCTTACTCCCCATTAAGCACATACACACAAAAAGCTGTGAGTGTAATGAGTGCACAGGTGCTAATAAAATGATTTAGGAACAAAGTTCACCTGTAAAGGTCTCTGTACATGGGTTGATTCCAGCTAGTCTTTTAGATGTTCCAAAGTCAGATATTTTGAGTACGCCGCTGTATGTGTTAATCAGGACATTGTCACCCTGATGAAATGATTAAAAGTTATTTCAAATCATAAGAAGACATAATAATTCATGCTCATGTAAATACAGTATCACTAGCCGCACTGACAGAACTGTACCTTAATGTCTCTGTGAACTATCTGATTATCATGGAGGTATTGCAGTCCCTCCAGGATCTGCTTAGTGTAGTAGACAATAGTGGGCTCATTATCTTTAAGAGGACCCCACTTTGACCTTAAGAGAGATGATAGGCTTCCTGTGGAGAGAATATGGGAGAGTGTTCTTTTGACATATGCTGCATTATTTTATCAGGTAAACTTTTACAACCTGCACTATAAAGGGCATTGATCCAAAAGCAACTCTTGACTACCAGTCATCTTTTTTTACACCTACACATGCATTGCATTCCCTGGCATACAAGATCAAAAGATTACAGATCATAAAAGAAGGTTTTTGATGTTACACTGAAAATGAATGAATGAATGAATGAATGAATGAATGAATGAATGAATGAATGAATGGGGTGGAGTCAGACAGAGAGGTGAAGCAGCATACCTCCTGGAACTTCCTCCATGAAAATTTTGATAAAGCCACCCTCACTGACAGAGCCCAAATACTGGACAATGTTCCGGTGCTTCAGCCTCTTGTGTAAGGCTATCTCCTCATGAAGCGGCTGGGAGTATCTGTCATGCACGAAGACAAAGAAACTTGTAAAACTACAATTTTTGCCATTCTAGTTCCCAAACACTCATATTGCTCGCTTCAAATGCTGCTATGACATTCTTGTTGGCAAGTGGAGAGATCTCAGACTGAAACACTGAGTGGAAAATTTTAAACAAGCACTCTCTCCTGAGGGTGAATGCTATCACCCCAGTGGGAATTCTGAATTTAGCAAGGTCAAAACTTCTGTTAACACTTTTTCCAGTTCAACCAAAACAAGTAAACATAACTGTAAAGGACTCTGCACGTTATCAGTCATAGTTTAGCATGGTATACAACAACAGTGTTTCACAACTACTGTCTATTTCTTAGCTTAGTTTTCAGTTCAAGAATGGGTGGCCAGTTATCTAATAACATGATGTGTTTTAGATTATTCTTATTCTCCCTAACCAAGGCCGAAATTGTTGTCCTTTTTGCAGTGATTATGTAATAAAATCCTTGCCCAGAAAAGCGGACTCCATATATACCAACATTAAACAAGCCTGGTAACTGGAATTTAGTCTACAAGTTGAAGCAAAGGTTTTTAGATGGATCGGCTCTGCTTTCACAAATACGTCTAAACTCCCACGCAATGATCATGAGCCATAACCAGACTTCTGATAAGGAACTTGTAAACAATCACAGCGCACACGTAGACAGCACAGAAGGAGGACCAGACTGTTTCTCCTTTAATAGAAAAAACATGAATAGATGCATGTCTACAGTCTCTAACCTGGGCACGAAGTAAAAAAAAAAAAAGCACACTTAAAAACCCAATTTAGTTCATAAGCAGGGTCCAGTTCTGCAAAAGCATCTGTTTTAAGATTACCTTAAGTGGAGGAGAGAGTGTTCAGTGTGATGCTTGCTCTACCATTTAAGAATCATCAAAGCAAAGGCCTACAGATAGGAAGCAATGTGCTAGTAATGGAAATGGCTAACAAATGAAATGAAATAGTAATGTGTGTCCGTACGTGCTGTCCTTCTCAGGGATTTCCTTGATGGCAATGCGAACTTGATTGCTTAGGTCTCGTCCAGCATACACCACTCCATAAGTTCCTTTCCCAAGCACCACCTTCTCTCCATTCTCCCCTTTCTCATACACGTACTGAGAGAATTACAGAGAATACATTAGAGAACAGGTCACTGAGGTTCTTCTGCTACTAGTGATCTCTACATCTGGTTGGGTAAAAGGTCGTTCCAGGAAGGAGCTTCCACCCAGGGAACACAGACAGAACTGGCTGCTACAGGACCTAAGGGTAGAAACTTGACAAGACTAAACAGATAAAGTTTAAAAGCAAAGAAAGGATATGAGAAAAGCGTTGATTTAAATAGGAGTGTTGAGGCAAAAAGGAGCATAAGAAAGAAGCAGGCAACAAATATTTGCTCACTAATTAACAGAAAATTTACAAGCCATAAAACTGAAGTCTGTTGTTTTTCTGTGATTGCCGGTCAATGAGAATGAGTTGGTCCAACAAAACGACCAAATGATTAACATCCTATTACATATATTAGCTGTAAAGTGAAAACATTGGATATGAAGAAATGTGCTTACCTCTAACACACCTCCACTGGCAGAGGTGAGGTCATCTCCTGAAGCATCACACTGACCTATCAGAATGTTCACCAGCTCACAGAATCTAGGAGAATAGTGCAGCATTCACTATTTAACGTACGCACATTCTATTTAACGCAAAGGTGCTTAGAAAAAAACCCTAAAACAAACAAATTCACGCTTATTCACACCTTGGTAGGCTGAGCCTGTGGTGAGTCTGTGGTACTCACCCTTTGCAGTGCAGGTCACTGGGGAAGCACAGCTGGAAATCATCAGAATTGTACAGCACATACAGGAAGCAGCTCCGCTCATCAAATTTAGAGATACTGGAAAAGTGCAGTAGATATACGGTCATACTAGTACATGGTGTATAATTAAATAATAATCATTCACCTATTTCACCACATAATCACGCTTGACCAAATTTCCCAAACTCGTCTATCCACCTATTATTTACCCCAGAGCAAGTCTGTACACACTCCTACCCTAGAACACTTGGGTTTTCCATTGTTACATTACACTTTCCTGTAAAACGTCATAGTCAGTGCGTGTCATAGCCTTGTAAGGAGTAAGTGACGCCAAAGAAATACCAGATAAAATACTTCCACCAGTGTCCAAGCACACAGTGTAAAAGGTCAACTAGGAAGTCGGACTATGCAGTCATCGTTTACTAAAGTGCTGTGAATGCACTCCTCTATCAGTTCCATCTCTAAATGTGATGTCACTTATTCAAAGTTCTTTCCTGAGAAATAAAATGCTGGCATAACATATGGCAGGGTATGTATGAGCTCAAACTAACAAAAGAGGTGTAATTAAGCCCTGTTCTACCGAAGTGCTCATCTGAACTGTGACAGCATGTTGCCAAATCCAGCAAGTGATTCATGATGTAAACATATGCTCGGAAAACCAGTCACCCACTGCTCAGAAACCTGACTGTCAGAACAAAAACACGAGGAAAGCACAGCGCGACTTCAACCTGCAGTCAAAAAGGCTGAAGCCATGCCGACCCAAATCACACCACAAAGAAAGAAGCTTAAAAAATAACAGAAAAAGAGAGGGAGAGATTGAGGAAGAGAGAGGTGTGGTCAGTCAGACCCATAAGTGTACCTACCTCACTCCACGAATTGCTGAAGCAGGAAAAGTCCACTCATGGAGGCCTTTCTACGTGAGGCAAGGTAAGACAAAATAAACCGTTTCAATACAAAATGCTGTAAAGCAGTTTAGAACCGAGACCATGCAGACATAAAGAACATGACCACAGATGAATGAACACAAACACATGCATGTACATTCCATCTACCTGGCATCCCTAAAACACTATGGATTATTACACGCTTTCATAAAGGCCTGGGTATTTTTGTCACAGTGTATTGCTCAATCATGTTTGTTCCAAAATTCCAAAAAAGTCCAAACCTTGGATAATTTCTATGCCAATGACAAGACCGAAAAGGGGAATAAAAATATGGGCAATATAATATGAAATCTATTCAAAATGTCACAATATGCTTTTCTGAGTATATCTTGGTCATTGTCAGTGCTGGTTAACTACAAGCTTCACTACAATAGAGCACAATGACTTTTTTTTGGGTTTTTTTTTTAACTGTTCAATAAAATGCACAGCAGGTTTTTTTTGTATGTGTATCATGAAAACGTCTTATGGATATAATATACCTCTATAGCCTTAAAGGAATATGGATGCAGTTTTGTATTGCCCACCACTGAACCCCTGAAGACTTGACCAATGCATATCTATCCAAGTTAAACAATCTCTTCAGCCACAGTGCTGTGACAGCTCCTCATGTGTAAACTTCACACAGTTGCATCAAATTACACCACGGTGAAACTAGACCCAGCTGTGGTAACCGCTATCAACAGAAAAGCATTACACACTGACATTGGCAAACTCTCCCGTCTTTTATTTAGCAAAAAAGCACCACATTAATAATTCAGCACTGCGTGATAACACCGCCCTGCAGTCACATCAGTGCCATTCAGCGTGAACACAGCCCATGGGCACTGGCCAGTGTACAGTGACCCTACTACAGACCTAAAGAAGACAGTAGCACAGGCATGAGCAGGACAAAACATTGATGTCTACCTCAATTGGGGTAACATGTCTCAGCTGCACAGTGCGGCTCTCGTCCTCTTCATTTACACTCACAACACTGGGCTGAAACAATTTAGTGGGCTCCAGGATCAGGACCTGCAAACAAATATGTTATATAAGCTCTTGACTCTCTATGCTTATGGTCACCACCCGCCCCCTGAAGCTCGACCTAAAATCCCCAAAAACACTCAGTAAAGGCACTGTTCATAAAAACTAATTAGCTGAAGCCAGCGTAGCTGGTTGGGGTTGCAACTGAGCTTCAGGCTGGTGATCTCCACTCTATGCCAATCCTGGAGGGATAAACAGAACACACACTTACAGGGCAGTGGGATGTGCAAACAGTAGGTTTGCAAGCCTGCACCATCAGCTCCATCCAGAAGTCCACTGCCTCCTGTTTAGGGTGCTTCACCTCCAGTGGTTTAGCAAACTGCTTATACAGTATGTATGTCTCCATGACAGAACAAAGATACCTTAAAAAAAAAAAACGAACAAACATAAACAAATATATAATGGCTCTTCTTCAAAATAATTCCCTGTCTGCATGTTTTATTTTTTATTAGGAACAATCCCCCACCCCCAGGGTAGCCTGTGCTTCAAAGTAAGCCAGTCACCACATCTACCACTACAGCACTGTGACTTGATATCGTTCAACACACTTAAAAGAGAACGCTAACTCCCAATTCTATTATGCCAACTAGCAGATTGCAGTGTTGGATCACACGTTTACACTGTTGTGGACTCACAGCCACATGCAAACCGCAGCTCACCTGATTGTAATCTCAAATATAATATAGCTTTTTTTATTACATTCCTGTGTGGTGAAGTCTGACTATAAACGAGGGTATGCAAATTTTGTCTTTGGTGTATGAATAATCAAATGTGTGTAATAGGTATAATGGTTTAACAACCTAAAAACCACTGCAGGTTAAATATTAAAATCGTGGGAATACTTCACATCACATGGCTGCCAAATCATTTTGAATACTGTCAACCTGTAAAAGTCAGAGCTGAATTCGGCTTCTACATGTGAGCCCCAGTTCTATTTCGTGCCATATGACAGATTCATTAATCACAATCTGACTGGTTTTAATGTTTCAGGCACTTAAATCTGCACTTGTTTCTATGTATGCAAAGTTAATGGACATGTTTACGTCCCAAAAGTGTGCAAGATAAACATTCATAGGACATCATTTGGTACACTGACCACATTGGTGCATTGAGTCTGTAGAGTTTCTCAGAGGCCTCTATGACCTTCTTGTGCTCATTGGCCAGAATCCCAGCCCCGAGGTAGAAGCCCACATCCCAGTAATCCTGCATCTTCTCAAGGCTCCCTTTCCTGCCAAGCAGGCTACTGAGTGTAACGCCTGGCCCCAAGGAAGAAACAAAGACAATAAAAAATGGCGTCAGTTGAAAATTGATAAAGCTGTCTAATAATAGACTGAGTTTCACCTGAGAACTCTGACACTATTCATTCACTACACTGTCCCTGTGTTAACAAAAACAGAGGATCTGCCATAGTGTCCAGGTTCTGCGCTGCAAGAGAAGGCAATGCGTGCAAATATCTAAAAATATGATCTTATAAAATGCCTAAATGAAGAGAAACAGCATTAATTAACCCAATTAACCATTACAGTTTTCTTAACTAGACACGGCAGAGAATAGACACGCTTTGAGAACAGACAGGGTTTGAATGACACAAACATACCAATCTTGCGCAGCTCAATAGAGGTGTCAAATTCATGGCCGGCAGCCATGAGGAGGATAACATAGTTGATGCCAGAGTGTAGCGAAGGCTCCATCTCAAAGGCTTTACCATACCTGTGTAAAACACATTGATACGAGAGGGAACAAAGACATAAGATGGAACTGAAAACGTGACTTAAACAAGACCCCTTTCTTCCCTTTCCTGACTTTTCAACAGCCTTCAATAGGGAGTGTCTATGTACCAACACAGTATACTATCCAAACTAGACCAGTTACTCATGTGCAGCAGCTATTAACAGACTGACATTGGACCCACTGTGAAACCTTCGGCACCTTATTTTGAACATGCCAAAAAACCAAGCAGTTGGTTAAGTTGAGGTGGTTAAGTTGAAAGCATGGCTCTGCTGATGATTCCAGCTTCTGGCCTGCTTTACAAATACGCGTTTAAGAAACGGTTAATTAAGTTGATGAATGCTGGACTGCGCAACATTCATCTGAAAGGAATATGCTGAATCCAGGACTATGCTTAATCCCTGTCCAAAACTTATGCAGACACAGTTTAATGCTATACACACCTGACAATCTTTAATTGGAAGCAGTTTCTATGTTTTGGTGTGTCGCATTGTTGTCACATTCAATATTACAAACCTTGTACCCAAGTAAGTTTACTTTGCTTTGCAGCAGTTGCAGTTTCCTTTCCATTGCTTTAGAACTATAACCACCTTCAAGCACATACTGGCTAAACTTTACCGACCAAACAAGAACTCATTTTACAGGCATACAAACAAAAAGTGCAAAAGTAAGCTTTGCTGGTTCAACACACCCACTAAACCATCTCTGTGGAATGTTTGCTACAACCCGACTTAATGCTTCCTATGCCAGTTTAAGGTTGAATATGACACTGGGAATTTAAAGAATGTTGTCTTGCATTGTTGCCTAACTTTACTTGGCACATTCAAAGACGTCAATAAGAGTGTGATAAGAGGAAACAATCTCAATTGTTTTGTGACAGAATAGAGATGACCGAGCGACAAGACGTGAATGTGTATGGTGCCTCACCAGTAGCAGGCCTGGTCACGGCTGTGCGTGTCCATGAAGACAGAACTCAAGAACATGTCCTTGTAAATACGTCCACAGAGGCAGTACACGTCCGAAGCCACCGGCTCTGCAGACTCAACTAAGGGCAGAATGACCGATAAGGCTTTTGTGCGGTCACCAGGCCGATTCCTCCTGGAAAGATGCAGGATGCAGGATTGTTTATAATAGCCACATTTAAGACAATGTAACTCCATAAATAGCCATTACACTGTAAAGCAACAAAAAAGCATGGGTATCAAACAGAACTTATAATACTAGCCATGACTGCAACTTGCTTGCTGAATCAGTCAGTAGGAGAGATTACCTGTTCAGGGCAAATATATACTGAAATTTGATGTTTGGCTGTGCTGCCACCATGCACATGGGCAGGTTATTCAGGGTTTCCACAAAATTAATGACGGATTCGTAGTCCTGCGGTGAAGCAAAGGATTAAATTACATTTAATTATTTACACATTTTACAAGCAGAGGTTGTAGTGACAGGGTTGTTTGCCAGTATGATAGCATGATAACAGAATATAATTTAATTCTATTCACACATTTGTTGATGAATCAGTTTTGTTCTGAATCATAGCCACAAATCCAGTTAGACAGCAAACTGAAACAAGAGCCAGTGCGTACACAAGCAAGCCCGTGTCAAACCCACAGACAGGATATGTATACAATACACATTCTTTACATCATTATATGACACGCCAGCGTGGCAAGAACCTAAACAGTGTTATTGTTGCAAAAGAGGTCACCAGGAAGAGCCGACACAATTACATAATATAAAACACAACAGCAGTCGAGTGGATGTACATTTGATGATAAGATAGCGGTGGAAGACACCACAGTATTTACTGTTTTGGTGATAAATGATGTCACGTTACATCCCAACATGTCATTTTTTGAATATTGCATGGATTTCACAAGTACTCTAAGAACCCTATATATATGTGCACTGCATATCTGAAACAAAATAACTGTGTTCTGATATTAGAACTACTGGTGCGAATCTGATACACATTGCATATCATAACAATAGCCTACCACCAAATCCTCACCTGGATGTCACGATAGGACAGTAGGAGGCTCATGACAATGTCTGGGCTGAGGAGCTCCACGGTGTCCAGTCTCTTCTGGATGCGGCCCAACTCCTGACTCAGGGCCTCCCCACTAAAACGCTCACGTGCCATACGGATCTCCCGACGAATGGACTCATGGATGTACTCACTGCTCTCGAATATACACATTCAGGACATTAGTAAACAGAAACTTCAAACAGTGCAAACACGATTCTGGCCATGATGTGGCCAGCTATGCTTCAAACGCAGAATAGAAATGTGTTATGATGCAAACTTAAGAGTACACACAGTTTACTGTGAAACCTTTGGCCAACTAAGAAAATAAAAGACACATCAGAATCAGAATCTTTATTTTACCATGTCCCACATACTAGGAATCTGTCTTGGTGAGAGCACACATGCATGACATGTATGACATATGAAGTGTTTGCACAACTACTGACCTTGCATGAACATGCACGTTCTCCAACAACTTGGCCAAGCAGTCCACTAAAGGAGTCAGCAGGGGTTCCAGGGTAAAGCTAGGCTGCAGGAACTCCTGTATACCACGCATCAGATTTGCATCACAAGCAAACACTTTTCCTTGAGGTGACACCATGTATGGGATGAAGGTATAGCTTCCACATTGCTCCTGTTGGGACAAAATCAATCCATCAAGCTTGTCCCTACTAGCAACTTTTCAGTTAGTGCTCATGCCACACAAAAAAACCTAGCTCAAAAATGTCCTGCACAGGACATCCCACCTTAAGCGTCTGAAGGTCATTCTCGTGCTTGTTGCAGTACAGTATAATATTGCTGGTCATGCCAAAACTCTCTCTGACACCGAGATGATAGAAGAGTGAAGGCTGCCGGAAAGTGTCACTCATTTCAACAACGGCAACATCTGCAACACACAAGGTGAACACAAACTTAGATGGATGTGTCTGAAATGTGTCTATTCCTTCTAAAGAGGCCCAAAGGTGCTGGGGGAGCTCCAACATGCCTGCACTTGCCTGCGTTGTAGAAACTATCCAGTGTGTCCGTGGTGCCCAAAGCCATGCAGGTGAAGGGGAGCGTGTGGAGGAGGGCGTGAGAGTCTGCGCAGGCTTCCTTCAGGCAGCGCAGGGACAGGTTCTCCTCAGTGTCCGTCACCGACGTGTCCTCCACGGTTATATACACCACTGACAGGGCTCGGCTCCGGCTGCGCGGGGAGACCGAGCTTTTGCTCGTTGCGCTAAGTTCGATGGCCAGAGGGTCCTGCCATAAACTTCCAGCCGACACCCGCACTGGGTCTTTCCGTTTGACTTCGTGCAGGCTCATGCGCCTGCGCTCCGTCGTGTACATCGTGTCCCGCGTTAGGGGCTAGTAAACTTTCTCCGTTGCGAATATGGAGCGGATAAACTTCCTCTGTGGGCAGTGCGAAGGAAATAAACCCGCTCTGTGGAAAATGTGGTGAGGTGAAGCTCCTCCTCCTTTCCGCTTCCTTTCCGTCAATGGCAGCTCGCGTCTGGGAACTCTGCTGTGCTGCCTCTGTCTTAGAACTATGGCCAAACTCGCCCTGAGGAATTTCCCAGGTGAGGCAAGTGGGCGTGTGCTATAGCAGTGGCTGCGACGTGGCCACGCCCACTCGCGCTATGGTGCGAAGAGGCGCTTGAATGTCATTCCTTGTAGGGATGGGCGATAATACCGGTATTCCAATCGATCTTATCAAACTTACAACAGAAAGACCGACAATTAATATCAAATAAACTCTCTGTGCTTCTTTTTAATAACATAATTCAATGCTCAATAATATTCAAATTGTGTTTAGTAATACTAATACTAGTACATGTAAACTGTAAAATGTGTACAGAGTAGATTAATATCTGAATAGTTACATTTAAAAGTTCATTATATAGCTAATAAAAAAAGAAACATTATTAAAAGTTTGTCACATAATAAAGTAAAGAATACGTATATCTAATTATCGGCTGTTGTTTTAGTGGTAGTGTACATCAATAACCAATAATCAAAAAGGGCCGAGTTACATCTTAGGAGACTTGCTTGTGAGTCTGTTTATAAGTAGTTCAGGAAAGTTCACCGATTAAAAATATATATATTTATAGGGAGCAGAGAAAAAAGACTGAGGGAAGTAGTTCCTGTTGTACACCATCATTTCTAGCCGCACTTTTATGTTTACTGAAAGACAGGACACACATTCACACAACTAAAAATAAATACATGATATCTAATGTATCATGGCTGTGCAAAAAAAAAAACAAAAAAAACTAAGTATCTCCAAAATGGCAACTTTACAGGAGAGGCCTAAAACGTCATTTAACTTTAATGTAAGTCAATGGAACCAGACATTCTTCGCCAGACTTTCCATACAGTTTTGGGCCATTTCTGTTGGTCCATTTATCTTAAGATTCTCAGTGAGTGTAAACAGCAGCTGATGTGTTTAAATGATGCATAAAAGTTAAAATGGACAAAAGTGGGGATACATGTTTTCATTGGACAGCAACGATATACAATTGATTCTTGAAAAAGTAAACCAGAATCAGAGGTATTAATATTTAGGTATCGATCCGCCCATCCCTTATTCTTGTTTGGGTATTCAATGTTTTTTTCATGTTGTGATAATACCAAAAGTAATAAAAAAGCTTATCTCCAGTGGCAGGCTGTAGGGAAGTAAATGTAACAGCCAGGGTACCGCATGCACTTTGTTTTGAGCTTGTTTTGACCTGTTGGATAGAGCTTGGGTCTATGTAATGGATGCTGTTTTCCTTTAGTGTTTATTATAATTTTAATAGATGTCAGTGACTAATTCATGACTTTATTAAAAAACTGGTGGACCAGGAGTGACACTACAGTCTTTAAACCTAAAATGCTACAGACATGATAATAGGACAATAAAGTCATAATAAATCATGCTGCTTTTACTCTACATACTTCAGTACATTTGAAAGCAGATACTTCTGCTACTTTTATTCAAGTGGAGGTCAAAAAGGAGGAACTCTTACTTTTACTGGAGCTCTGCTTGACTGACATCATAGTTTGTGTAATTTGTCCACCACTGTCAATTTCACACCAGTAAAAAAATTAAGAGTGTTATGTGAAATAGTCAGAACCAAAAGCTTTTTCAATTGTTTTCACTTCTATTTAAAATGGTTTTTAAATTTATTTGAAATCACGTCCCACATCCTCCTCAAATGCTCAAGATTACTTTTTGAGCATTTGTCACCGCATGAATAGGCGATTACTTACCTTGCATCATAGGTACATTCTCCATAACCTTGGCCAGACTACTCACTGGGGTCACTAGGGGTTTAATGATAAAGCTAGAATGCAGAAGCTCCTAGACTCCTTGTGGACATTTCACAACCAATGGACACATAGAAATGGAGATATCTACAACACAGCTTGGATAAAATCTCATTACATTACCTTTTACAGCCCTTTACAGAATTTTTTTTCTTTCTCCTGTAAGAAGAATACAAAGTTCTATTCTGACAGCGCAGATAAATTAACATTACACATCGTGGACAAAATTCAACAATCCATGGTTGATGGTTGTGTAAATGTGCAAAATGTAGAGACTTAACAGAGGAGCAACAGGTGTCTGAGAATTTCAGTGTGATCTGTGTCAGCAAATAAAGGGACTATTATGGCAGAGAGCAGAATACAAAACCCTCATAACAACACCTAATACACATTTGAGTCATTCTACAGAGAAGTCTGTTGGGACTGTGGGGTGCATTTCACAGTTTGATGCCTATAGAAGGAACAATCACCGCAAATGAAGACAAAGTTATTCTTACTGATAACCTTCATTCTAACCTTTATTCTCTTACTGGTTATCTTTACTCTATATGACAAATATTTATATTCTGATTCCAGTTGTTTGTATTCCAGCATTACAGTACTCCCATCTGCAGGGGATGAACGGTTTGAGGTCTATGAAAATGTTGACTCGTTTATTATGTCTAAAACCCTTTATAGTTAATTCTGTCTGAAAGATTACTGCGGTGGATTTGGTAAGCAGCGATAAGGAGCCTGAGGGCTTTGCTTCATATGACAAAAAATAATACGTCAGTAAAGGCAATCATATGAAGACACGTAAGTGCCTTTCACAAAAACTTGCCAAGGTGCCACCAGCACCTCATAACCACCTACGTCACAGACAGCAACAGCATGTTACTCCTCCCAGCAGCCACCACCTCCTTCACTGCCTGTTACCAAACCACAGTCATGTGCCTCCCTTATAGTCATCACTGGGTCAGCCAGCAAAGAGGTCCCATTACCCCTGGAGGCCAGTGCCCCCACCTACACAGCAGGTGTTCTGAAAGACAGACAGATAGCCACACAGTGCTCCCCCTATTTTCAGAATTCAGCCAGCTCAGACAGCAGGTCCACTGCCTATTGACCTTTTTTCAAGCTATCCTTTCCTGCACAAACACACTGTTTACCCTGATACAGGCTACCACACTTTAATATGGATATTTCTATTTTAGCCTCAAATTCTTCAGGGCTCTTCAAAAGCACAACATATCTGCCTGTGGGAATGGACCCAGTCAACAAGGAAAACATCTGTATGCTCTAAAATTTACATAACACATTCTAGTGAACAGGTGATCTCCTGTAACTTTTTGTGGCTTTTCTATAAGGTTTTTTTTTAAACTGATTTTTTTATTTCTTTAAGAATTTAATGACACATTCTGATTTTTTACAAATGGTGTAAAAAAATGACACAGCAGTCAATTTGTGTAATATTTTCTAATTTAAAGTAGAAGTGGTTGATATGGCAAAATATAATTTGCGATGAAATATTTTTACAGTACATTCTATTAATTTCTTTTAGACATTTTATCAGTTGGAACAAAGGAGGAAAAAACAGAAGTGCTGCAATAAAATGATCAAAAAATATGAATACAATGATTTTTTTATTAAATATTTGTCATTAAATAGGACTCATTTTGCTGTCAATTACTCATTGTTCTGACAAAATACACATGTTCAGAAAAGCACATTGCATTGACATAAATTATCATAATAGTGATATCCAGTATATTGTTATGTTGTCGAGTCCTAATTTGAAGCACCCATGGTTTTGCTTTGGCTCTGGACCCTTAAGAACACTTCCTACAGTTTTTTTTTTTTTTTTGGAAAAGGGGAGTTTCTGCTGTGGTACTATGAGTAAGTTAGGGTCCCTCCATCCCGACCAGCTCCACTCTCTCCCTCCCCTCACTAAAAACCAAGCAGACTTATGTTACATGCGCACTAGAAAACATGGCGGACTAGCATCACGTTTGAGAAATAAACACAAACCTTTCCGAACAAGGTAAACGGCCATGTTTACATGCATACGTTCAGGTTAAGGTTCATTCCTCAAAGAAAAATCTCCGCTTATGAACACTGGCTTTGGTGAACTCTTAAACTGAAAAATGAGCAAAGTGGCTCCACATTGCTAATCTCGGCTGCTAAGCTAAGATGATAGACGCTGCTGTTGTTGTTAGCCTGACTAGACCGCTGTGGATCAGCACACTCACTCGGTCACTGACACACTCACTTCACCAATGAACTGGACTGAGTATTTCTGTCACCACGGTTCATTAATGCTTGTGGTGAACGTGGTAAGCAACCCAACTACGTGATTTGGTGACCTGGTCAATTTAGCTAGCTGGCTAAACAGAGCGAGTCTTAAATAGCTACAACTGTGTGACAGTAGGCACTGGCGATGTTCACGTTAGCTAGCATAGCTAGCTAGCTGCTCTCACAGAGCTGCTAGCTGTATCTATCGCTTTGGTTCTTGTTCTGTCCGTGTGTCCTCTAAGTGTTCAGGTTTGTTGTGTAAAGTTTTAGTTTCGTAGGGAGTAAGCCGCTTTAAAAAAGCCTTTCTTTTAGCAAAGTTATCGGTTGTCTCCCGAGTACATGGTGCTGTTAGCTCCCTGCGCGTCCCAGGAAAATAACGTTGCTGCTGTCATTTTGCGAGGAGGGCAGAGGAAGGAGGAGGAGGGACTGGTCGCCTGCTTTTCCACGCCATCCGCTTGGCGCAAAAAGGCGCACTTCTTTTGAAAGAAAGAAGAAAACAACAGTCCAACCGAAGGAAGCGTTTTCGAAGACACTAATGCAGAACTAAGGTAACGTTATTGCCGTTTCTCTAGTATTCCCATATGCCCCATACTTTACAAGCTACCGCATACTGAACTGCTAATAACTGTATCATATACACAACACATATTGGAGCCACAGACGTTATTAGTATTGTTTCGATTCTCTGGTGAAAGTGAACATGCTGCTTACAGGGACTGCTTAAGCTTAACTGGCCTTTTTACTACTACGTTATACAACTTCTGCAAGTGCGCACTTAAGCCCTGTTTAGAAACGGTTACCCCTTCACGTCACACTGACCTTTCCTTCTTTCCATCGCCTGACCCTACGACCTTTGGGGTCACCTCGCAAGTAAGGGGCTATTATTTTTAAATCATAGGTAACAGTCCAAAAGAGCTTTTTCTCTGTTGTACCTCGGTGTGTTAGTGTGTCCTCCACTTCCTTCTGGGCAGCAGAGAAAATGTGTAAGATGTGACCAGTGCATGAGCATGTTACATGAACATGTATCATCAGTGCATGAACTTGTATCATCATTTTACTACAGTAACAAATGTTCTTCTTTTGGACAGAAAGATCACCATACAGCAGGATCATGAAAAAGCCTGTGCCACAGAAAGGTAAGCTGTATGCAGTTCACAGTATTCAGCCCTTTACTAACCATGTTTCCCCCAAGCCCTTTCATTTTTACAGTACAGTATGTGATGTGCTTCTTCCTTCTCTCAGCTATTGAGTGGAAAGATGCCAAGCGGATCAAGCACCCCCGCAGTGGGAGACCCTCACGAGTTCCATCACAGTATCAAGGTACCTTAACCACCTCAGGTTAATACTTGGTTTCAATGCTGCGACTCTGTCAGTGTTATGTTTTCCTTAAAATTCTCACTGACAACTTCATTAGCCCCTGTGAGAAGACTGGACTTAAGGAAACAGATCTGGAAAATGCTCAAGGCCACAAAATGCTTCGGAATTCTTATTGGAGAGTGAAAGCTGATTTCCATTTAGTTAGCATGTGGCTTTTTCAGCACTCAGATTTTCTATTTTAAATGTTATTAGTCATGTGCAAAATCTACAGACGACTTACAGGCAGATCTTGAGTTGAAGGGCTGGGACTCATTCATGTATATTGTTGCGGTTAAGCATAGAAAGTACAGTGCTTATGTGGTTTCTCTGCTATTTCTCCTCAGGGCACTTTAGTTGGGAGAAGTATCTGAAAGAGACTGGTGCGGTAGCGGCTCCTGCCCACTGCTTTAAACAGGTGCGTGTTCTTCTGTTGTTCACAAACACAGTTGTAAAACAGACTTCAGAGGAACTTCAGCTAAGCTGAATAAAATTAAAAGTCCTCACAGGAAGGTCTGTTTACTCAGCGACCATCTTTGCAACCAGCAAGATGATTCGCTCTTTGATTTGCTCTTTTTCTTGAAGGGCGAGATGTTTTCTGCTAACAGACACCATGATTTCATATTCACATTTTAACCGGTGACTCCATCTTCTCATTTGTAACGTCTCTAGTCTCGGGTAGCAGCCCTAGTGTGTTTTGAACATTGATGCTATCATGGATCTTTTTGGATGGAAAAGTTCTCATCAACAAGTGAAATTACTGTAGTGGTTGTAGTACCATTGTGGTTGTGTAAGGGTACTGACGCATTATGTTAATGCTTCATAGAGCTCTACACCTCCAGTAAACGAGTTCAAGGCAGGAATGAAGCTGGAGGCCCAGGACCCCAGAAACACAACATCCACCTGCATCGCCACAGTGGTTGGGTTGACAGGCTCACGCCTTCGACTGCGTCTGGATGGCAGTGACAACAAGAATGACTTTTGGCGCCTTGTGGACTCCGCAGAGATCCAGCCCATCGGCAGCTGTGAGAAGAGTGGAGGCATGTTGCAGCCTCCACTGGGTAAGGAGTGCACACACAAGGGAACAGAAAGTTTCTTCTTAGTTACTCACAAATTATTTCTTCCATTTTATTTATTAACCAGCAAATAATTTAGTTTACATTGCTTAAAAAGTTGTTTTTGTTTAAAATGTCATTATTACTCGCAGTCGCCATTAGAGAACACTGGAAAGCCACTCAAATGTCACTCCGGCACTGTGTCCCTCTTCACTTATGCTGGTTATTTTCTGGAAGCTGGAACCTGAAGGAATAGTTTTTTTATTTTTCTCTGTGTATATAGGCTTTGGTAAAGCCTTTACCGTCCGCTAGATGTCACTGCAGCCCTGAATAACAGACCAGGATTTCAATTTTGTTTTTTATCGCATGGTGTCATATTCCGTGCCATATGTCATTGTTGTTAATCAATTCTAAAATATTTGAAGTCCTGATATTATATGCAAATTCTTCTGCAAACAAATATGAAAATATATGAAAATAACATTTATACCACAGCCTGATAAATGACCAAGTCACCTCTAGGGTTCAGTAATGTGTTATTAATGTATTGCACTACATATAGCAATTTAACAATATAATTGCAGTGTGTAATTTTGTCCATGTAGTTTAACCATTCCTTGCCATATGGCAATTTGATTCAGTGAAGTTACTTAGTTATTTTAAGTTGGGGACTTATGTTAGTATTCACAGTGCATTGAACCCTACTGTTAAGATGAGAGCAGTAGTAGCAGCAGTAACAGTTTCCTTTCACAGATTTATTTAATTAGGTTTGAATGATTTCTGAGTGTGACTGTTCTCTAGGATTCCGACTGAATGCATCGTCCTGGCCCATGTTTCTCCTGAAAACACTTAATGGTGCTGAGATGGCACCAGCACGCATCTTTCACAAGGTACCTGTCTATGGTTTCAAACTAAACATTTACACAAAGTAATAGGACATGTGTATGTACTGCATATCTGTTGATGGTATGTATTCAACTGAACCTGACAGTCCTTACTCAACACTGGTTTTGTTTGTTTATAAAACCCAGTGGTATCATTCTGACGGTACAATGTACTGTACAATATAATATGTTGAAATGTTGCATGAAATTAATGTAACTTGGTATTATTGGCACATGCATCACCAACATTGATAGAAGTCTTTAGGGCAGTGTGTCGGCACATCTCTGGCTGTAAATCCTTCACATACCGTTATTGTACTGTTATTCATTTTAAAGCTTGAGCCTGATAACATATTTACCATTAGATCTAAAGTTTATGTATTTATGGCTGACTGACTTTTTATTATTGACTGACTGAGTTTCTTTCTTATAATGATTTTCTCATTCTTTTTTTTTGTCTCTCTCTCTGGTTCCCCAGCAGGAGCCTTCCTCTCCAGAGCAGAATTGTTTCCAGGTGGGTATGAAGCTAGAGGCAGTAGACAGGAAGAACCCGCACTTCATTTGCCCTGCCACAGTAGGGGCACTGCGAGGCGTAGAGGTGCTGGTCACCTTCGATGGCTGGAGGGGTGCGTTCGACTACTACTGCCGCTATGACTCCAGAGACATCTTTCCAGTGGGCTGGTGTGAACTTACTGGAGACAACCTGCAGCCGCCCGGCACTAAAGGTGTCTGTCTCTGTTGGTCTGTTTCCCTGTAAATTCTGTAAAAAAACGTCTGAGCTCAAGATGCTTTTCTCAGCATTTAGACACAAAGCAGCACAATGCTGAAATAGACAAGTGAATGCAAGTGTGAAAATACAGGATATTAACTTGATTGATACCAAAGTATAAGGTTGAATAGGTCTTGGAAAAAAACCTCAGTTAGGTAGATTATCTTGGTTTATAAGTGGTAGTGAATACTGATCAGACACAAGAGCCAAATGTGAGTTTGATAGCTGTGGCCAGAAATGTAACACTTTGGTTGAGATAATATAAGCTGAAAAATATTTCAGTTGAACATGGATGCTGCAAATAGACGTGGCCCAGTTTCAGAAATAAACTGGAGCAAATATGAAAGATGAATAAATAGGGTACAGTGTGTAAAACATATGTGCCTGAGTTTCCAGTGAATGGAGTGTTAGAAGAAGTGAAAGAGAGGTACTCTTGTAGGCGTGTTTGCTTATGAGCTCCTGGCACCTGCCCAGCTGGCATTGAAACCTTTGTTTGACACTCAGTACCCAGCAGTGGCCTCACATTGGCACCTGTTCCTGGGGGCTTCCCACATACTGGGAGAATAAAGCGAAGAGCATGAAGGGAAGAACAAGTGAGAGGGTTACAGTCATGTCAGAAGAAGGAGTAAGACAGGGAAGGACTGACGAAACTCTGTGGGTGGGACTGTGGATGTGAGGGTGAAAGTGAGGCCATGGGGCCATCGAGTTTCATCAAGGGGAGAGAAAGAAAGGAAGAGAGAGACTTCATTAGGCTTCATTAGGTCAGGCAAGCAGTGAGACAAGGAGTTAACATCATTCTGGGAACCTGTGGACCAGTTTGTGGTAAGCTGTTTGCTGATTACATTAAATGGAAGAGAAACTCCAAATGGTGCATAGTGCATATTTCATTGAAGCACCTCGGGACATCTTGGAACAGTAAGAAACAGAACTTGATATGCCTTTTTTCCACAGTGTTTTATTTTTGAAGTATTTAAGAATAGCATGGTTTACCACTTCCAGTAAAGCGTTTTAGATTTAAACCTGTCACAATTCTTTTAACTAAAAGAAAAATTCTTTAAAATTTTAGCTGCTTATGATTAATTGGCACAAAATGAATTGTCAGTTTTGAAAGTTAAATTTTATAGATCGGTTGATTAACTATCTTGCTTCCTAGCTGTCAATACTTGGCTCCCAAATTAAGACAAAAACAGGTCAAGTTCAAATAACCAAGCCTTGCTCCGAGCTGTATGTAGCAGCACCAAGCTTTTTTTAAGCATTATTGCTGATCTTTATAAATCTGTTTCTGTTTTCTCTTATTTGCATGTATTTGCCCCAACCTAACTCATATATACTCATTTAGTTCAATTCTGATTTTTGTATTGTAAACATAGGATTGGAAACGCTAACAAGCGTGGAAAGCAGCTGTGATCAGATTGAACATGTTATAGTTGACAGGCCTATTTGAAATCTTTGAAAGCATGTGCATGTTTGAGCCTATTTTGTTTGTTTTATTTGTCGTCTTGAACTAAATTAGTCTAAAATCTATTATCGACAACATTTATACTTTGCAAGATTGGGTAAGAAAAATTCAGCGTAGCCAGAAAAAGTATATGTTCCAATAAAAGGTTAATTTATAGATAATGTAAGTAGTAATTGCAATATTGCAAATACATTATTATCTTGTCAAAATCTTACAGCCCTGCCCTCAAGGCAAGTATGGATTTCTGTAGTAACTCCTTCAGTTATGAATCTGACTGTGATTAGTTCAGAATAACACGGCTGTCTATATTGTTTGTGTTTCGGATGATCACACAGGCCTCAAACACGTGTTTGCTCAGCATGGGCAACATATGCAAATTGTGCATGTGAGAGAAGGGGCCCTTGTGAGGGATAGATGGTGGAGTAAGAGAACAAGCAGTTGAAGGAAGATGTATTTTACCAGCTGTTGGAAAGGTGCTAGAACTATTGCTTTGCATCCCTGTGTTGGAACATGTGTTGTTACCGTGCTGCTGGTGTGAATGAATCTGGTGTTCTCAACAGTGCAAAGCCAGAAACATGCAGGCCATCTCCTTCTCTTGGCTATGTTTTGCAAGGTCTTTATGAGTACATTGAAACTAAGGGCAGGAAGGAAGTTTGTAGAGCCTGTAACACCCAAATCACACACTCACATGTACACACCATCTTTAGGTCAGGTCGTTTTGAAGACAGTCTGTCTGTATGTGTGTTTGTCTCTCTCTGACTTTGGCTTGTGAGTTGGGCTGTGCATGAAATTTCTCCAGTGCTCCTCAGCTTGACTTGAACTGCAGAACTGGCTGCCTGCACAGGTGCGTGCGACTCTCACTCTGAAGAGTCTGTTTGTGTTTCAGATACAGACCAGGCTTTCTCTTATACTTGTTTTTATTTTTTGTTTTCATTTTGCACTACAACTTACTGTTTATTTATTTACCGTTCAGCATTCTACAGTCTGCTGCATTATTTTGTTCACGCCTGGTAGCATGACCCTGTTAATAGTTTTTCTGATATCTCTTATTCTCTTGCGCTCTTTCATGCTTGTTCACCATGTGCTGAATAAACGATTGGCAGCAGGAATGTGTAACACAACTCATGTCTTTGTTCGCTGCTCAAAGCAAAATGGGTCACCATGGCTCTGAAAACAAAGGCCCTGCAGTGCTGCCATGTGTTTATGAGCTGTAATGCTTGTCTTATCATTGAGTTTATTTCTGAAGTGTCTCACTATTGCCAAAGTAATCAAGGTACAGCCTAAACAAGGATGCATCAGTTTTTCGAAGCCAGCTCTATTTAAATTATCCTGCCTCCCTATGCCATTCCAGTTCTCCAGGAGGGTCTGTATTAGCCTAAAATGCTTTTATCTAATAGGAGTTCACTTGTAGTATGCAGTAGGAGTTTACACTGTGCAGTAGCCAAATGGGGAAGACCCTATAAATAGATGACATTAGTAACATTGTAGTCTAATATTCATCTGGTTGCAGCAGCTGATAACATCTAGTCATTCTGGTTGTGTCATTCTAGCTCTTCTTTTTATCACTCTTTTTTAGTGGGGTTGGGTGCTGTAAGCGCCCTGTCTGACGGTGGTGTGGAGGGCATAGGCATGCCCCCCAGGCCAGCCAGGCCTCCAGCCCAGAAGGGACGGAAGCCTGGATGCAAGAAAAGTAAGTTAACCAGCCCCTTGAGCCAGAAGAGCACAACAGACACTGTTGAACTCCAGGGAGACCAACCTGGAAAAGTACTTGGACCAGTTAAATTCCCCAAGAAGAGAGGCCCCAAGCCTGGGAACAAGGTACCATAAACAAGAGTACCCATTGGGCATGCTTTTAGCCTTTTATAAGAGCAAGTATTTTTTTGAGCTTTGAACTACATATTTATCTCTGATCTGCTTGTTAAGTCTGAGTAACCTCTTTTTGTATTTGTATTTATGCGTATGTTTATGATACGTGTTTATGTGTTTAAGCTGGGCTGGGCTAAGCGGGCTGTGTGGTTGGAAGGAGCATTGGCAGGTCCTGGTCGACCCCGAGGCCGACTGCCTGCTAGCTGGGCTCAAAGACTACAGCAGGATAATGCAGAGCCCATGAAGATTCCAAAAAAGAGAGGCCCGAAACCTGGAAGCAAGGTTTTTCTCTTTTAGCACTGACTTTAATGCAGCACTCAGTGATGTCATCTTCTTATTTGTATTTCATCCTTTGTGTCGTGGAGGTTTAATCATAGGATGGAATTTTTATTTAATATAAATTGACAATAATGTATGTGTGTGTATAATCTTTTTCATAAAACAGAGGAAACCACGGGTGGTTCCCGACCCAATACCCACCTCTCCCACTAGCAGCACTCCAGAGCCAGACACCAGCTCTGTGCCACTGGACAATGCCACAATACCCAATGCTGCCTTACAGGCTCCGACAGGTACTGATAGCAATTTAAGTCTCCCCTATTAAATTTAGGAAAGGGTATCGATGGACATTTACTGATGCTGGTATTGAATTCATACTCCTTTTTTTCTTTACATGTAATCACACATGATTGTTTTATTTTTTTTGTCAGTAATGAGTAAATTAACACCTGTCAAGTTGTTCTATATGTGTGTGGTGACATGGTGCTAAACACTGGCTGTATATGTGCATTACAGTGTGTGTTTACCTGAACAAGCATGGGAAGATTGGCCCTCACCTGGACACACGGCGGGTGCAGGCTCTGCCCGATCACTTTGGTCCTGGCCGGGCATCTTCAGTGCTGCAGCAGTGTGTGCAGGCCTGTGTGGACTGTGCGCTTAACCAGAGTACTGTCTTCAACTGCCTTAAACCAGGCCATGGGGGAGAACTCATCTCAGGTTGGCACACACATAGTTTTAACAAAAATAGTTCATTTCTGGTGTATATGCCTTATATATTAATTCAAGCAAAGAGATATTGTGTCATAAACATGGATTCGGAACTTTCCTGTTTTAGTTATTGGTATCCTTTTATAAAATCTTAAAAAGTGAATGTCAGAAGTTTGCAAACTTCACACTGTTAAAACAGAATGCAAATCAATTGTACACCTTCATGTAAATATGCAGTTCATAATTATATATTATACTATTGCAACTCAACACAACAGATAGATTCTAGGTGGGTTAACATTATTATGCCTGTTGACCTTTATATTTGCATGTTGATTATTCTCATTTAAAACTTTAAATATCGTCTTTGTGTCCTTTTTAATGTTTTCATCAGTAACTGCTTCTGTAGTCACCACCTCAGAGGTGTGCAGGGCTGTGTTGTTGCAGGTTTTCATTGCAAAACAGCCCTGACCTCTGTTCTTGTGTCCTGCAGCCCACTTTGATCAGCAGCAACACACACTGACTTTACCAGCAGTGAACAGTGTAACTTATGTACTACGCTTCCTGGAGAAGCTCTGCCACAATCTGCACTGTGACCCACTGTTCGGCAGTCAGCCTGTGCCTCTGGCAGGGGTGCATTACGACAGCCACACCTACACAGGTTTGCTATCATATACCTATATTGCATACTTGCACTCGCTACATTCACTTGTACACTCCCACACAACCGATATGTTTACTTGAGCTTTCACAGGGAGTAGTCCAACTTCACTGGCACATGCTCCACTCACACCCTCTACTGAACTCTCTCAGTTTCTTTCTGGTGATAATAGAGCATAGTGAATGTTGTATGTTTCACCTGTATGATTTTCATATTTCTATGTGTTTGCCTCTCTTTTGTCAGAGAGAAGGGGTTTTGGAGAGTGTCTGAGTTCAGGACCGGGTCGAGGTACCAAAAGATTTCTACAGGACTCGTACAACAACATCCTGATGCCCCACAAAATAGCAAAAAGCCACCGCCTCTCCTCTGACGGTACTCAACAAATATGTTTGGATAATTGTCACTGAAGCTTGGTTTGTCAGTCTCTGATGACATATGGATGTGCCTGTTATTACAAATTTTAATTCAGTGTACACTGTATGTGAACAGAGCCTTTTCTGGTGGAGAATGGTGGATCAGATTACTTGGAGAAAACTCCGCTGTCCCCCACTCTGGCTCTGCACCCTCACTCTAAGAGTAGTAGCCCCCCTAACCGGCTACACCGCCTAAGCTCTGCTGGTGTGTACACACATACAGACACATACACACTGTATCATTAATAATATAATCTTTTTAATCCATATCTAACCAGGTAACATACATGTCACCTTCTAATTTATGAGGTTTTACAAAGCATTATTGTTTTTGTGGATTTTTTTATTTATTTACAAATAGTAATGGGTAAAACTAATTGTCTTTCTTTGTAATCGTGAAGTTATGGAGGCTTACAAGCGCAAAGCATTTTGTCTGCTGGTAGTATTACTTTTACAGACAGTTATATATTTTTAATGCCTTTATGCAGTGTAAAGACTAAACACAATGTAAAGGACAGCCTCTGTGTTCAAATGACGTAGAATGGAGATACGTGTTTTTCTTTGGACAGCGACAATATTTTTGTGGTTTAGTGTGTTTTCTTTATTTTGCTACTAAACACAAATATGTAAACAGTTGGGTAAAAGTGTTTAAGACAGACTGTTGTCTATACTCTGTATATAGGTTCAGAGCGTTTCCTGAATGCCAGAGAGAGTCCTCGGCCCAGTGGCCAGGACCCAAACCTATGGACAGTGGAAGATGTCATGCACTTCATCAGAGAGGTAGACCCTCAGCTTGGCCCACATGCAGACCTATTCCGCAAACATGTACGTATAGGAACAATCCTGCACCACACCCAAAGACGTGAGAAGGTTGGACCAAGTCTAGAAGTTTCTCAGTTTGTTGTTCTCTTCAGTGTTGGATAACTGACTGGTGCTGGTCTCTAATTATTTTCATTGGCATGTTTTAGGAGATTGATGGGAAAGCCCTCCTCTTGCTTCGCAGTGACATGATGATGAAGTACATGGGCCTGAAGCTCGGTCCTGCCCTTAAGCTCACCTTCCACATCGACACACTAAAAAAACAGGGTCGCTGATATCGAAAGGCTCCAGAGCCATCTCCCAAACCCTGAACCCTCATCTAACCATTTTAAGCACATGGCATACTGGAAACATATGCCCAACGACGCATACTCAAGCATATTGTAGCAGTGGTCGCC
This sequence comes from Prochilodus magdalenae, assembly GCA_024036415.1. Lineage (NCBI taxonomy): Eukaryota > Metazoa > Chordata > Actinopteri > Characiformes > Prochilodontidae > Prochilodus > Prochilodus magdalenae. The sequence continues at coordinate 291,575 of JAMWET010001917.1, read as the reverse complement.
AGGCATTCAGCCTGGTCATTTCTGAATTTGTTTCCATTCATCTGTTGTTATCTACAGTTTTATGCAAATGTTTGGGCACCCTGGGCCAACTTGCATATTTTGTTTATATTTAAAGGGAAAAGTAGTAAGCACAACCTTTGCAGCAAACTATTAATATGTCATTAGCACACTATAGCATTCAAACTTTATTTAATGCAAACTTATCAATATAAATAGCAAAATGAAATAGTAATTGTGGCTTGTGCAAAAGTTTGGACACAGTAACTAGGTCAGGACTATGTAGCATCCGCTTTTGCAGCCTATTGCAGCTTGCAAATGCCTTGTACAGAGTCTTTCTATCCTAGATTTAGGATTCACCATAGTGGACTCTCTTGTATGCAGAGCATGTTTACAAACTAGGCAGAGGCTTTTGAATGCTGTTCAAGTCTAGGAACTGTGAGGGCCATTTAAAATTTCAGCTATTATTTGTTGAAATTCTTCTTTGTGGATTTTAAGGTATGGTTTGAATCATTGTCTCGATCATTGTCCTGTTGTAAGAGCAAGTCATTTTTAGCTTTTGTTTCACACCTGGCTGGCTCACATTTGCTTAAGAATTTGCTGATATTTAGGGAGATCTAGTCTTTAATCTACTCATGCAATGTTTTCTGTACCGCCGCCTGCCATACACCAGCTAAGCATAATAGATCCGTTCCCACACCTCACAACTGACAAGGTGTTCTCTGCATCAGGTAATGCTTTCTCCAAAACAGCTCTTGTTTCTAAAATTCTCTAGCGTATCTAAATTCTGTTTTGCAAACAATAACTTTTGCGACCAGGTCACGGTTAGTTTCCTTCTGATTTCTCTTCAGTGCAGACCATGATTGTCCAAGCAACACTGCACCACAAGTCTTCTTTTTTTTTTTTTTACCAGCAGAACTTTGTATTCCAGATACTGCCTTGACTTCCACAGTTCCCGCTCCATTTCTAAATAGGAAGCTGTAAAGGCTTTTAAAGTGCTTTGAAATCTTTCCCCTTTTTTTTTTAAGAGTCTGAGGTTGGATCCTCAACACGCTGCTGAGAGGAGCTGTGGTTGTTAAATGTTAGTATTAGGTTTATATATACATATAAGGTAATCAGTAGATGAGGCAATAAAGCCCAGGGGCAGTCATGGGCTAAGGGTTAGGGAACCAGCCGTTCCCAAGCGAACGTCCTCTGCTGTGGGCAAGTGTGCTCACAGCCCCCTAATGTGTGTATGTGGGTGTTTCACTAAATGAATGGAAGTACAGAGGTCAAATTCCTCTGTGCAAACACAAATGATCAATATTTACATTCATTCATAAAATGGTTTGCTGCAGGGGTCTTGCTTACATCTTATTGTTTCAAAAATCAAGACAACATAGAGTTTGGTCAAGTGTGCCTACACTTCTGCATACATAAGTACTTGTTCTTGTCCGTTTTGGTAACACACGTAGCACACTTCTTCCTGGTCTCATGCTAGGGCCAGCTTGTCCCGCACACATTTCTCGTCATTCTGTTCCATCCTGAATGTTGTGTATGTTTTTGTCTCTGCCAAGGCCTCGAATTAATGCAGGACCAGAGCTGTGTGGACAGTGTCTAGGCCATTTTTGGGCCTCTGTTTCTAAGACATATTTTAATCATGTATTTTACAGCCTCAGCAAGGACTTTTCTATAAACAAATCTGTTTCTTTAATAAACTTCAGATAAACACTAGCTCTCTCCCACCAGACTTCGGGATTGGTTCTGACTGATGTCTCCTTCAGAGACGCTTTTTTCAAGCCTAATACTGTACTTTATACATCACACCAGACTTGCGATTGCTGCCATGTTAAACTGTCATTTGTATTGTTTTGATGTTTACATGGTGTCTGTTATTTGTACTTTTTAAAAATGTTTTTATACTATATTGTTAGAGTTCATACATTACGAGTGTTATACTCAGTAAGGCTAAAAATAAAAAAATATGAAGTCTTTAAAAAATCTTGGTTTTATTTTGCACATTATTAAAATGCTGATAAGTAGAATAAGAAGAGATGCATGTGTGTTGAATACAGCCATGTTCATTTGTACCAGGTAATCAGCACAAGGGGGCAGCAAATTATTATTGTAGTCTTTTAGGGTCTGCGTGGATGAGCGTGTCTGGAAATGTGCTGCAGCCATCAGACACTTCTTAGCTCTCAGCCTTTACCGTGTGGGTACAGTATAGTAAATATTTTAATAGGGAATATTCTGGCTTCCACAGGGGTGATGGCCGCATTGGTCTTTTTACCAAATGCACTCCGGTATAACAACATTTTTTTTTTCTTCACAGTTGCTACCAAACCCACTTCTCTGTTTTAGTTGTTGAACCTTTCTGTACAAGCATTCCACTGGATGCAATTATTCACAACTGGACTCTCCTTCATTCCAGTTACAGTTGGCCTGAAAACCATGTTTTAATAAACATGTATTTCTAGATTTACGTCTTAATAGAATTTTAGTAAAAGTTATTGCTGTTGACAAGATTTGTCGGCAGACGTAGGGCGCAGAGAGAGATGCAACATACTGTAAATCTTACCACATCCTCACAGCAAACAGGAAGGAACTTCTAAGAGATCAGTTAACTGACCTAACCCACAGAACTTGTGTGTGTGTGTGTGTGTGTGTGTGTGTTGTCTGTAGTAATTCATGTGCATGAATGTCACATGATTCACTTTCATCTTTCAGCAGTGGATCTACTGGGAAAGCCCTCTGACCAGAAATGTTCCCCGTTATTGAATTTTGGCCTTATTGATACAAGGCCATATTGTATTACTGCCATGTTTTTCAGATGTGATTAGCACATGACGAAGACTAACACTTAGTCACGTCTGAGCCAAAACCAAGACTTGTGGGAGTCATTTAAATTCTTCTAATGGAAATAATCAAGAGGAATGGGGAAGTCATCTGAACACATATCTTAGCATCTGCTACCACACATGCATCCTAGCTAACACTGTCCTGATGGTGTGGACAGTTTTTGTATTGCAACAGTGTGTTTAGGGCTGCTATGATTACTCAAACCTAATTAGACTGAAAAACATGGAAACATAAATTCTAATTTGTCTTCTTGATGATGTTGTACATATTGTATGTTCTCCTGCTGATCTCTATAACAAAGAAATGGCCTGATGGACACATACATAAGCAGTTTTTATGTTTTTCAAAATAATCAAAATACCTAACTAAACACAAATAATAAAAATAAAATATTTTCTGTAACATTTTTTTTTTTTTTTACAAAATGGTATTTTAGAATCCTAAAAAGCTGTGGCCATTAGGTACTGTTAAATTCCCATTTATTTAATAGTTTGAATAGGTAAGTAATTGCTGATGTCTTTTGAAGATTTATGCAAGCTTCAAAATAATCAGTACATTACACGATTACTAATATAGTCAATGGGATGGAGATAGGTTGATGACTTAATATGTCAAAATGATGACCTCCTAAAACCTTTTGTCAGAATGTTGACTTATTTTCTCAATAAATTTACTCAGTATGCTGAGAGATTGAATTACCGTATTAAAGTAATGACATCATTATTCAAATAACTAATAAAATCATTTAGATACTTTTATATTGTTGCTGTCCGAAGACAAACACGTTCTCCATTTTTGTTTATTTTTACTTGTATGCATCATTTGATGCAATTTGCAAATTTCATGATGACTAGACCAACAGAAAGGGCCCAAAATCGCTTGGGGAAACAGTCTGGTTCCTTTGACTTGCATTAGAATTAAATGAGGTTTTTGGCCTCTCCTATAAAGTTAAAGTTTGGAGGTACTTGTTTTTATTTTTGTACGTTTTTTATTGTGTCAATATAGTGACTTGTCAGTGTATTTGTGTACTACACCATTATATATGTATAATATGGATTAATATATAATAATAATTAGTATTAGATACATGAAGTCAATATCTGACATACTGCGGCACCTCACCTCCACCTGGCAGTAATAGTGACACAGATTTTAATCATACTACTGAATCTTTGGTCAGCTCCATTTCTGATGAACTCAGAGCTCAGTCCAGAGTCCAGCAGAGATGCAGCTAGATGTAGGGTCAATCATCCAGTACAGGGTGTTCAGATGAGCTTCCCTAAACTCTCTGCCTGCACTGACTGTTAGCAGGTTCACCATGTAGAAAGGAATGGGGCTCATTTCTGCTGTGCAGAGCATCTTCCATAAGCCTGACAGCCCCGTTTCCCACATATAGCCCTGCTGCAGATCTCATCTCAGCCTTCACAGATGGCCCTGTGATTGTCGGCAAGAGGTTGCCATGACGTTGCAGAATCGACGATGGCGCTGTACGTCATATGTCAGCGTGATAGTTGTCTCCGACAGGTGATCTCAAACCCACTCAATCTGTTCTGCCTTAGCCTGCCAAAGTAGTGAGTAGCGCTCTGGAGACATTTGGAGTGTGTGCTTCTCAGCTGACCTGGCTTCAATTCCTCCTGCATGCAGGACACGTACAGTAAACGTCTCTTAGAACACAGCTCAGAACTGACCGCACTCTGCAGGCATGTGCTGGTCAGATTAAGCCACACGGGAGCTTACAGCCAACCCCACAAAGACACTCATAAACAACAACAAACACTGTCACTTCTGACTCAACCTGTTTTAGCTGGTCAGGTCAAGGGCTACGCTTAACACAAGAAAATGAATAATTGACACATGCCCTTAACATCAAAGGCCTGTAGAAACAGACACGTGAGAAGGGATCATCTGTGCTGTGAGCTATCTCCGTATGTTGTCCATCATCATACACCAGCTGTCAAATGAGTTTGAAAGCCCCCTATTCCTAATATATCAGATGCCCACCAGATATAGATAGATAGATAGATAGATAGATAGATAGATAGATAGATAGATAGATACTTTATTGATCCCAGAGGGAAATTCAAGGCATCCAGTAGCAGATCTACAAACTACACAGAAGTAAATATAAGCTGTATAACCAATGTAGATATAAGCTGTGTGACCAACGTAGTGAGCAACCGGGTGTATCTGTATTATGTAGTATCTGGTGCTCACATGGGCTCACCCAGGTGTATCTGTAGTATGTGGTATCTGGTGCTCAGCTGATTTTACCATGCTGCCTCAGCGACACCATAGAAATGTTCCACAGTGACTTAAACAATACGTTCTTGTTACAGTCATTTACATGCAAAGTAAGGAAGTTTTGCCCCGCTCTGTAGAGTTACTGTTTGTTTTTAATTGCACAGCAGTGCTATTCTCTTTGTGAGTATTAAACATATATCGATTCCCTATATTTATCTTATTTTTTCCTCGTGTTTGACTTTTGTGTAGGTATCTGTACCAACTCAGTCACAATACTTTCCTACTTGACCCTTTCCAACTCTCTGTTCCCTGGCATTAAACAGGCTGTTCATGTCACTGTACCTGTGAGAATGATAAGTGAGCTCTGTTCTGATTGGCTGCCTTCATTTAAAAAGGAGTAAGGCCTGGAAACATTCATCAATACTTCAGCATGAAAGAGTGGTGCTAAATTGCTGTATGCTGAATAGATGGGATATATACAAATGTAGCATTTGTGACATCACACAAACAATTCATTCAACACAGACTTATTATAGAGCCTAGTTTCCACATACAGGGGTTGGACAATGAAACTGAAACACCTGTCATTTTAGTGTGGGAGGTCTCATGGCTAAATTGGACCAGCCTGGTGGCCAATCTTCATTAATTGCACATTGCACCAGTAAGAGCAGAGTGTGAAGGTTCAGTTAGCAGGTAAGAGCACAGTTCTGCTCAAAATACTGCAATGCACACAACATTATGGGTGACATACCAGAGTTCAAAAGAGGACAAACTGTTGGTGCACGTCTTGCTGGCGCATCTGTGACCAAGACAGCAAGTCTTTGTGATGTATCAAGAGCCACGGTATCCAGGGTAATGTCAGCATACCACCAGGAAGGACGAACCTCCACCAGCATCACGTAGTGACCTGGCCACTATCCTGCAAGAGGAATGGCTTAAAATCCCTCTGACCACTGTGCAGGACTTGTATATGTCATTCCCAAGACGAACTGATGCTGTATTGGCCACAAAAGGAGGCCCTACACCATACTAATAAATGATTGTGGTCTAAAGCCAGGTGTTTCAGTTTCATTGTCCAACCCCTGTATATTCCATGTATGGAATTGAGAGTGAACTCCCTTTGAAACATACAGAAACTCGCTTTTCAAAGAGGTGCAGAAAGGTTTGTGATGATATGGGCTATTTAACATATTAAAGAGTAACCTTTAATCTTTATTTTCTGGGGTGCATTTTTGTTCTTTGTTTGGATGACATTACACAGAACAAATCACAACAAAGATGTGCATGACTGACAGACACCGCATATGCTGGCGCACCCTCTTCTATCTCTTTTCTGTATGGCTAGATAAAATATATGCAAATGAGCTAAACATAGACCAATCAGATTATTGGTGTAAGGTGAGGACACCACTTGTGTGATACCCATAGTCAAGCTACATATGCATGTGGAAGATTAAGAATACAAACCACCTTGCTTTGCTCCAAGTACTCCTAAGATCTGCTCTTTTGTTGTATCAGCTGCAGTTAATACAATAATCCTGAAACCTGTGGGTGCTGCAGCCCCCTCAGCACCCCAGCTTCCTGGAAGCCTGCAGGTTTATTCTCCAGAAAATGATAGCAGAATATTTGTGATAGTTCTGCCATATCTAAAGCCTTACAGTGAGGTTAGTGCTCATCAGCTCTCAAACTGCCCATGCTTTAAACAACCCTGGTCAGCGTCTGCTTTTAACAACACGTTAGAAAAGGAAACTGTCACTATTTATATACTGAGGATTTATTACATTTCAAAACATGTGGATGCACAATATACCCAAAACATGAGGAGGATTTATGTCTAATAAACCATTAAGCACATTCGATCCTACTTCATTTAAAGGAATCATTAAAAATATTCATTTTCAAAAGCATGGCAAGGTCTCCTCAGTTGTTTGTTGAACAGTACATGCATTATACAGCAGATACAAAATAAATACTTAATAAAAAAGCTCATATTAAGCACCAATTGCATCGGTCATATAACTGTTCCTGCTGCTTTGAAACAATTACCAGAAACAATAAACAATTTCCAGAACAATTGTAACCTGATGGAAGGGATGCTGTACTAATAGCAGGACCTGAGCATCTACGTCAGTCATTTAGCAGGCCAGTGATCCGTGTGCCTAAAGATGCACTGTTGCACTCAGGCAAAAAGATCAGGAAGTGCGGATCACTCTAAATCAATTTCTCACATCTATGCGTGAATGGAGAATGGTGCACAGAAGGCACGGTCATTTCCCAGTGCTGAACACATTTTTCACAGCCAAAGGTACAGCATGTTGATGCATGTACCCAGTCCATGTCTAAACATGCATTAACAGCGAACACTTCTTCAATACATCAGTGCAGAGCTTTAAACAGGACTTCAACAGAAATGGATCTCTAGTATATCTAAATACATATCATTGCTTTTACTCTGTCCCAGTGAGGGGTAACATATTTGTTCTAGTATATTTGAGACCATCAGATTCGTCTCTGTGACAGTTATATAGGGTCTGGGGTGGCCAACAGAAAGGGCAGCTAGCAGACTGATTAATCATTTGTAACTAAAGAAATCAACTGATTCAGTTTTGAATTATATTTTGCTGTTCTCTGTTATACATGTCTTTAACTATGCGACCATATAAGACCTTTGCCTTTTGAACTTAATAAGTGAGAGACAGGTCTACACTACTGTCAGGCCAGTCTCTGACTGAGCAGCCATGCTTTTGTAGCACAGTGTGGCTTGTGGTGGTCAAGTTAAAATAACCATGGATGTCTAAAAGGCAGCGTGTTACTCCAAAATGTGTTCACCATTACCAATGCTTACACAGACACGCAGGTTACCGACCTGTACGTCATATTTTGTGACAGACACTGGCTTTTGAACAGCCCATAGACGGTGACAGAGGTTCTGGATGTTGTTAACATATGGCTTTCACTGTGCATCGTACAGTCCTAACTTGTATTTGTGAACGCAGCCACAGATGGTGTTCATTGACGATGTTTCTTCAAAGTATTCCTGAGCCCATGTGGTGATATCCATCACAGAAACATGCTGGTTTGTGATGTAGTCCCATCTGATGGGCTGAGCGTCATGGGTATTCATTTGTGGTTTTCTCTCACACAAGGATTACTCTGGATTCCTTCAGTCTTTTGATGATATTATGCACCATAGCATGTGAAATACCTAAAGTCCTTGCAACCCCTGCCTGTGGAAAAGACATTCTAAACTGGTGAATATTTCATGGAAGCAGTTTTGGTCAAGTGGAGAGCCATGGCCCACCCACACTCATAAAGGATTATGTTTTTATGGATGTTCGTTTTGTATCCAAGCCTAATGGCATCACCTGTTCCGACATTTCACAATGTTCCTAGTCTTAAATGTTTACTGACCAACCTTCTTTGGCAAAATATCTCAGACATTAATTTCAGCATATCATCTTAGTCTCAACCTCATTTAGACTCTGTCTTGTCTCAGGGTGAAGTGGACCAAATAAAAAGAACAAAAAAAAAAGAACTTCGCTATATTAGAGTCATTTAGCTGTATTAGAGTCTTTCCGCTGCATTAGAATTCTTTGGCTGTGTTAGAGTCTCTCGGCTGTATTAGAGTCACTCCACTGTGTTAGAATCACTTGGCTGTATTGGAGTGACTCCAGTGTATAAGAGTCTCTTGGCTGTATTAGAGTCATTTGACAGTATTAGAGCCTCTGAGCTGTATTAGAATCTCTGAGCTGTTTTAGAGTCACTCAGCTGTATTAGAGTGACTCCACTGTATAAGAGTCTCCCAGCCCATTAGAGTTACTCCACTGTATTAGAATCTCTTAGCTGTATTAGAGTGACTCCACTGTATTAGAGTCATTCTGCTGTATTAGAGTCTCTGAGCTGTATTTGAGTCACTCAGCTGTATTAGAGTGACTCCATTGAATTAGAGTCTCTGAGCTATATTAGAGTCACTCAGCTGTATTAGAGTTCTTTGGCTGTGTTTTAGTCTCTCGGCTGAATTAGAGTCACTCCACTGTGTTAGAGTCACTTGGCTGTATTAGAGTGTGTGTTATATAAAAGTAAGTAAGCAGTGGGTTTGTCATATTTTAATCTAGGCTACTTTTCTTCTTGACAGTGTTGGTAACTAGTCTAATAATTGCCTTATATTGAATTTTTGGATGACACATTCAGTTGTACTACAACATTTTTCTATCTTTACAAATGCTTAATTGGCCAACTGTCATTCTCCGTCATTCTCTCCCTGAAATGAATTATACTTTATAAAGCTCTGGACTGCTGTGTTCTTTGATGGAGCAATTAGGCCAGACTGTGAACACCAGCCTCTCACAATACGCTCTAAATCAGGTCTGACTCAGGTTAATGGGCTTAGATATATTTAAATAATGAATTTATCAGTAACTTCAAATTATTATATATTTTTTATTATGAAAAAAAAAACTTGGATCTAGCGGCTTTGACTACAACAGTCTTTCCAAATGAACACACATTTCCAAAAAAACCTGAAATTGGTAACGTCAAGCACTACATGTCTTTGTACTGTTACATCCAAATACCGGTCATATATTTATAAACCATGTTTTCTGACCAGTTTAAATATTTTTGCCCATTTAAAATCAAGTACTTCTGTCATTTAAAGCAGCGATATGTAAATCTTTTGTTTAACAAGATTATTAACAGTATGCGAAGAAATAATCCTATTGCTTGTATGTATCGGGCTGCAGAGGTATCGACTGAAGTAAGCAATTAGACCCTTTGTACCACTTTGTACCACAAGAGGTGATAGTGAGTCACTGTGTTTAATTCAAAAATCAACCTGACATGACAGGATAAAGAAGTCACACTGCTACAGCATTTTCTAATCTCGTCTGTCATGTTGTTCCGCACATAGTTAGGTCATTTAAGGACAGATCGCCAATGAAAGGAAGAGTAAACACAATGATGGCCGAAGCTCTTGGCCAGTGACCACTATAATGACCACTGTGGCCTGTTCACGTCAAAAACCCACATTCAGCAGTGAACAAAACAAATTCTACTTCCCCTAAAGTATTATTCTACTGTAATGTAACTGCTAATTAAAACTTATAAATATATATATATATATTTGCTATACCTAGATATTTATATACAAGGGTTAATTATATGGGAGAGATTCAGCATTACATTGTTGTAAATGGATGTGAATAGTTTGTGTAACTGTAGTGGTCAGTCTTCCTTTATTCGTAGAGAAGAGTGGGCGAATGGGAAAGCCGGCTGACCTCACTTACCAGATGCAGATCACAGCTAGCGTGTTGCCGCTAGCAGCAGCTGTACTGCCTGGAAATCAAGCGCAGTGAGAGGAAGTGACTGCTGCCTGCCTGTAAAACTACAGTGGCCTTTAAAGGGTGGTCTCTCTGGGATCTGCTGAAACTCCTGGGTAAACCCCATGGAGAAACCCCCAGAGCACAAAACAAGAATCCTTCTCATTGTCATTAGGTCATTTGTAATTTCACATTTTACTGTTTCGCTAAGAAGAATTTGCTCACTGCTCTGTAAGCCTGTCACTGGCTCATTCTCTTACTGTGGTGGGTTTAGGCTTGTTGATTTAGACTGAGAATACTGAAAGCACACACAGGAAGAGCTGTGCATGTGTGTAGTGGTTGTTGTGGGTGGCCTAAGAGAGAAGGAGAAAGAGAAAAACAGACACTGGCTAAGTGTAAATATCTCCTGTCACACCCTGCTTAGCGTATGTCTAGTCTGGCTCCTGTGTGGAAAAATGCCACATTCAAAAGGAGCGATTGTAACAGAACCCTTTCAATTTCGTGGAGTCAGACAAAGATAGCATCTCAGGAGCATGAACCATGATGGACGATGATTATAGCTGCCGCTTTCTGCATTTATAGTTGTTTATGCTGCATTATGCCGTATCGCATTACACTGTGCCAAGACTGGTGCAAAACGTAATTGTTCACGCCCGTTTCCTATCTAGCAGACAATTTGTGTGGGAAGGGTGAGCAGGGGGCGGGTCATCCTAGATCTGAGTAGAAACACAAGAGCCGTTACAAAGCCAAGCCCAGCCCAGACCTCTTCTCACACACCCTTGCGGCACGTTTCCACACACACACACACACACACACACACACACACAGCGTGACTGCTATCTGCAACTTTTAAACTGCAGAGCTCGGCAAAAAAAGCCAGCTGAATTCCCCAGAGGGTGCTGAAATTGGTGATGCAGCTTTGTGTAGAAAACCCCTCACTATTCACTTCAAGAGACTGGTGAGGAACTTAAGAGCCTAATTAATGTAAAATGTGTGCTCAACAATTAAAACAACCTTTAACACCCAAGTGATTAACAGGACCCAATTTCTTACCAGTGAAAACCAAGAACAAAGAACACATTACCCAGAAAAGTTTTGCTCCATAAATAAAATAGTTTATTATTGCTTAAAATAAATACATTTTCTTCAAAACAGAAGCAAGAGACAAGGTGAGGGAACAGTTGCATCCACCCTGACATCTGGGCAGCCAAGAGGGTCAGCTCAGCTTCTATTAGCCATCAAAGCAGAAAGTACAATTGTCAAAGACAGGAAAGTAAAAGTATACATGAGTAAAGTTACTGTGTATGTACATGTGCGGTATGACAGGACTACAGTTCAGTCTTCAAGCACAGCATAGAGTGGCTGACCCAGGTGACCTACAGGTTCAGGGCAGAGTAAAAGAAACAGAAGTTTTCAGAGGCACCGTTTCCAGCTTTAGGGACATGTTCTTCTAGAACCATGTTCTTGGTAGCCATCTACACTACTTCTGTCCTGCTGTTCCCCTCCTGCCCTTCCTCCCGCCTCTGAGAACAGGAAATGACAATGAAGCGTTAACGGCTTGTCATTGCTACCCCCCCTCCCCACCCCTTCAGAAGCCTAAGCAAGCTGTGTCCATAAATGGAGCCTGAGCTTTCTGTTCCCAGGAGCAAAACACTGCAGGCTTGAAGAGCCCGTGTTGTCAAGGTAAGCACAGATTAACCTGGACTGTTTCCACTGACCCCACCCCCTCCCAACAAACAAACTCACAAATTTGTTTAACAATTAAAATGTATTACATTTGCAGAGACCTGTTTGGGTATTGGGCACAGAGTGAAGACAGCCACAAAATGAGGAACAGCGTACCATAGCAAAAGACAAGTGGGCAAGGCCACCTCTTTAGGGTTGAGCTTTTAAAATGAGACTAGCGTGAAAGAGGACCAGTGGCTACTGAAGTGGCTGCCACTCTGTTTGCTGGTGCTGACTTGTAACCATCTACGAGAAATGAGTAGTCAGCACCCTTTTGGCTTGTCATCTTTTATAGCTCCATCACTTTTAAAATATTATCTGGTCTAAGAAAAACACGAGAAGGGAGGAAGAGAAAGAAAGAACAAAGGGATGAAGGGCAGGAATGATAAGATCACTGTAGAAGATCTCTGCCAAAAATGATGCATGATGGTAAACCCGTGACCCATTTGTTGATTTCAGCAGCATTCTCTGTTGGTCCAGTAAATTTCAGAGATGAACATTAAATTAGGCCACAGTTAAAACCCGGCCATCTTTATTAAACAGAACATGGTCACATTTAACCCTCCTTATGCCCAAATGGGGGTGACAAATAGAAACAAATAAATAAAAGCTGTATGGTTTAAGGCAGTTCTACAGCTCAAATAGAACAACTGTGATGGCATATTCCACAGTAGATAGTAGAAGACTTCGAAATGAGTTTGCTTGATTTATGTAGGTCAACACAGAGCTGAAGGATCTAGGCATACTGTTAGACAAGTCCATTACAAATGGACACCACCCCCTCCCCACCCCACGAAAAGACCCTCAGATTTACAAATTTGATAAATCCACTTCCTCCATGAGAACTCCAACACAAGTTTCCCCACAAAGGCTTTTACATTGTGTCTGCAATCTACATTGGTATTTTCGATAACTTAAGTTGAATGTGAATGTAAAACTGCTTAAAGGACCAAGAGTGCTTCACATTGCACCAAGCCCATAGTTCTGCAATGTTATTACATTCATGTCTGGAGGGGCTAGGAGCATTATTTAGTACTCCCATCCTCATGCAGAGATACAACTCTGTCTGGAAGTCCACAAGCAGTGAACCAGACATACATCTAGCTGTTCTTTGCTCTCCAAGACTAAGAACAAGGTAATCACCTCCTCTTGCCACATGTCCATGTTTCAGTGTGTCTAGTTGTCCATGTCTCAGCAACTGACGGTGCTGGGCTGCTGTTTGCTGACAAAGTCTGGTATAAAATCAAACTCATTTTGTCCAAGGAAAAGCTCTGGTAGCTCCTGCACTCTGTCCAGCCCTAACTCCATGGCCAATGATGTGAGAAAATCCTCGTCAATCATGTCAGTGTCCATGCCGTTGAGGCCGAGTGCTGGACCAGCCATGTGCTGCATGTTGGCCAGCTGAGCAGGACCCATGCGGAACTGCCCTCCGCTCCCCATGTGGCTCCCATTCATGCCCCCGAGCGGATGTCCATGGTACTGGGTGTTAAGTTTCTGCAGATGCATGCTGGCCATCAGCTGCTGAGAGGTCAGGCCTCCAGTCATGTACTGCTGCTGCTGCTGGCCTGGATGCTGGTGCTGTCCCTGCTGCTGCTGCTGCTGGTGCATGTGATGATGCTGCTGTTGTTGCTGCTGGCCTTGGTTGCCATACATCATGTTGGTTGACTGCATTTGGTGGTGGCCCATCGATGCTCCGTTCATCTGCCCATTCATTGGACCTACCATGTTGGCCCGCTGCCTCATGCTGGCTTCCATGGCTCCCTGAGGCCCATAGTGCATCATCTGTCCATTGGGCATGGCTCTAATGCCAGGTTGGGGTGCGTGTTGCTGGCCGTTCATGCCCATCCGGTACCCGTGCAGGCCACCATTAGCCTGGCCGTGGCTCATGGGCATCATCATGTGCTCTGCCATGGCTTCTACCTTTATTAAAAAAGGCAAGATTGCATTAGAGGGTTTTAGATGTGGGAACGCTGAAGACAAAATGTGCAAAAAAGGGGGTTAGTGTGTGACCTCTTTCACTGCTACATCCTATACCACATGATCGACCTAGAATAATCTAAGGGAGCGTGCATAAACAAGCAGGGCAACAAATATTAGAATGAATAGACTACAGCAGGTGGCATCCCTACCTAAACCAGCAAACAAAGCCAAACAGTTAACACCGCGCCTGTACAAGGCTTCAAAGCGTGGATTTTGACTACAGTTGGGACAGAAGGATATTGCTCAGTTGCCTTAACGTTCAGGGTTGCGGTTAAACAAACTCAATCCTCTGAGACGCCTGCTTGTGGCAACACAAAGATCTGCAAGGTTCCTCCTCGGTAAGCACTGACTTTTACCCCAGCGGGATAGTCAAGGTGTCTTTCTCTCCATTTCTCTTTCCCCTTATCCAGCTGGCTGCCCATGACTGCCACTCAAGCACCACCTCTCACAATATCAGCGATGCAAATCCAAACCACTCGCAGCGGCGCTGATTAAGACTGTATAATACTGAGTCTGATTACTCGGAGAGTCTGCTGTAGGCATGGTCCATGCCCAGAAGGGTCCAGGCAACAAAGGAAACAACAGAGTTGGCAGACTTACGCTGAGCCGCGCGTAAATAAAAAGGTCTACCGCCACAAAAAACGCCCATAGACCCGTCGCCGATGTTATGATGGTGTGCAACGATAAGAAAGTAACAGTGAGAGGAACAATGGAGCCAGTAGCTCAAAGCTCCACAGCATTTCACAATCACAATCCTGCTTACCCCGAGTCCCGAGCCTCTCCAAACTCGACAACCTCCCCGCCTCAGGACAGAAGCAGCCTTATTTGAGCAGCGCAGGGACGAGCCTCGGCGAGATTACGGGTTATATTCCAGAAAGCTGAGCTGCATGCTGAATCCGCGACGCTGTAGGAAACCGAGCGAGCGAGTGAGTGAGTGTGCGGAGGATCAGCGTGCAGGATTTTATACACCACAACGCTCAACGCGTGGGGGAGGGGGAAGGGGCGGGGCCTCGCTGCGATTGGCTCTGTTTAGTGTTTGTGTGCCAAAGACCTAAGGACGAGTGGGAGATAGATAGATAGATAGATAGATAGATAGATAGATAGATAGATAGATAGATAGATAGATAGATAGATAGATAGATAGATAGATAGATAGATAGATCGGGCAAACAAGGTGACAGAGAGACAAACAGGATGGATGATAGATAGATAGACACACAAACAAGGTGACAGACAGACTGACAGTAATGGATGGATATAAACATACGTTGAAATCACATAGACTATACTGACCAGTAAACATTTTAAACGTCCACGGACCATAGATAGATAGATAGATAGATAGATAGATAGATAGATAGATAGATAGATAGATAGATAGATAGATAGATAGATAGATAGATAGATAGATAGAATAGGATTAACAGTGAGTGACAGTCTGCATTATGTAGTCACTACGTTTAGCAGGTTGTGTTTCACCTTGTTTGTTTTTCATTTAGCAGGTATGGCTGCATGTATGGGTGTGTGTTTGAGAGAGAGAGAGAGAGAGAGAGAGAGAGGGAGAGAGAGAAATTTGGCAGCTCAGTGGAAGTCCATGTGACCCACTGCTCTGCTGTGCAGTGTGTGATGTGGGGAAGGGATGGGGGAGTAGGGGGGTGGAGTGCTGGTGCTATTCTGGGCCACCGGCTGCAGCGGTAGGACTAACCGTGTAGGCAGCGGCTGCACGTGCAGTTTAGCAGCAACTCTGAAACTAGCGCTCCAGCCTTAACAGTGTAACATGATGCAATACAGTGAAGCAGATCCCCCCGTCACAGCAGTATTTAGCAAGCTGTTCAGCCTGTCTGTTTGGGACATCAAGGAATCAACATCCTCTGTGTGGGCCTGATGGCTCAATGTTTACTCAAAGCTCAGCTCCGGTTAAAGTGTTGCACACCTCCATAGTGCATTATGTCTCACACAAATTAGCATCTGTATTCTGCAGGCATGTGCCCTAATTTGCATGACAGTCTGTTTGGCCCTTGCTAAAAACAACAAAAAAAATGCTATACAGCAGGTCTGCCGGTGTGGAATCATGTTCTGACATAGTCAACATATGTTATCTCTTCTTATCATTTGGTGGATTCTCAAACAGAAGTCACTGGTTTATTATCAAGCAGATCAAGCCAACCCCTAGCGCTTTTTCAAACCCTGCTGAGGCAAGCTAAAGCACGATAGCTTTGCACAACAACTCTGAGAAATGTGTCTGTACAGTTTAGTTAAACCAAGGAGTCATATCGTCGCTGTCCAAAGAAAAACATGTATCTCCAAAATGACAACTTTATAGGAGAGGCCAAAAACCTCATTCAATTTTAATGTAAGTTAATGGAACCAGACGTCTTTCTGAGCACTTCTGGGCCATTTCTGTTCATTATGCAAATTTCACAAGGTGTAAACGGCAGCTGCTGTTTTCAAATGATGCATAAAAGTCAAAATGGACTAAAATGGAGATACATGTTTTTCATTGGACAGCAACGATATACAAAAGCCTATGTAGTAACATACTTTATTGTCCCCTAAAAATTGACACCATGTTTGTGTTCAGCTGGTGGATCTATGTTTAGTTATAACATCATCACTCCAAGAGCACAAGATTGCTAACTCAAGTGTTCATATTTTTTATAGCAGAACTATGAGGCACTGGAAACTAATCACTAAAAGGCCCATTTGCTCAGCATTCACTCCCCTAAAGCGGTATAGGTGTATATAAGGGAAACTGGCCTGGTGAGTACTGTTATAAATAATTTCACCATATGATTGTCTAATCAAACAAGCACATCTTCCACACCCTGCTATTGTAGCCTCCAGTGGTTTAGGGCCTGAGATAGCGCCTGTGTTTGTGCTGGATCTGTCTGCTCTGCTGTAGGCTCTTCTTTAACCCTTTCTTTATGTGCAGTTGGGCAGAGCAGCGCTTGCTCTTTTCCAGGGCGCTTTCCTCCCCCACACCTGATTAACAAAGATACCAGAGGGTGGAGGAGGGGCCGGCCAACTGCCATCAGGAGCTGCTCCACACAGCACCCAGGGATGGTCTCGCTCTCTCTCTCTCTCGCTCTCTCTCTCTCGCCTTCTTGTTGTTGTCTCACCCCCCCCCCCCACACACACACACCTCTATGTCTATTGCCTGCTTCTTCTACTCTCTCTATGTTACTCTCATTGTCTTTGTTGTTCTCATTCTTCTCGCTCATGCACAGATCCGTTTCTATGCCTCTCTATTTCGTCTCTGTCTTATGCTTTCTTTTACACATTCCTCTCTGTTACACTATTCTTTCTTTCCAAGTGTGGGCAATCATTCCTAGGATTTGTGGTTTACCCTATTATGTACAAAACTAACCAAACAAATATGGCTTTCGTGCTCAAACTGATATAATTCTGTCAACGTGTGACAGTGGTATCATGTATGAAGCATTCTCTTCCGTGACCTTCCCTGCTTATAAGGGCACAGGCCTTATGTCAGCCTAGTGTGGAGAAAAGCATTATGGGTATGATCTGTTTCATAAGCTTTTAATGCTTTCAATTGTCCTGGGTCTACAGATGTGTTCTCAAAACCCCTTCTATACACCATACACTAGCACAGCAATTGAAAGTGTTCTCACTCAATCACTGATTGGTTTGATCCACCAGAGGACCACTTCCCCTCTTCCACCCCCCACTTACCGAGCTCATTACTTTCGGTGTGTCCACCTACTCCGTTTATTTACCTCCTGCATGACCTCTCGCCCGCTTGCCCGCTCTCTGTTGTCTCCCGCTCTGGTGTGTTATTGTCAGGCGGGATGGCTCAGCAGGAGAGCGCTGGAATGCTGTCGGCCTCTGCGCCCGTGTTTATGGTAGAGCTAGGAGTAATGGCCCGTGTTTGTGTTCCTTTCTGTGTTTGGAATGCAGGCATGTCTTTGGCATGCAC
This sequence comes from Prochilodus magdalenae, assembly GCA_024036415.1. Lineage (NCBI taxonomy): Eukaryota > Metazoa > Chordata > Actinopteri > Characiformes > Prochilodontidae > Prochilodus > Prochilodus magdalenae. Next base: position 273,542 of record JAMWET010001917.1, on the reverse strand, counting down.
CCTACCCAGCTGGCCTTTAGCGAACAGGAGGAGCATGGAAAGAGAAGGAGAGGCTGCAGGGTCACATTGGTTTAGGGCAGTTCAGTGCTTTGGTCCTGGCCTTAACCAGGCAACATGTTTGGCAATCATTTAGCTCGTTAGAAACAATAATGTGTTTTATATAGGCTGAAAAGAGAATGTGTCATTCTGGTTAGCCTGTGTGACCCAGTTTCTTTGAAATCTTCCTCTATGGGACTTCTTTGAGGAGCGAGGGAGCAAGGCATTTCTGCCAAGGACTGGAAACCACCTTGGTAATTCCACCTCTCCTCCCTCCTTCTGTCCACAACTCTTCCCTTTCTGTTAAGGGCATGCATTCACTGGTGTAAATGGGTTCATGCTGCCACCAACACCCCCCACCCCCAACACACACACCACACCACACACTGCCATTCACTAAAAATAATGTTTCTTGCACCAGACATTTCTATTCAGACAAACAGAAATTGGTTAACAAACAGAAATTTTTAATGGCAAAAATTACATCCTGGTAAATTACAAAAAAAACCTGTGTACATTGAGAGCATTGGATATTCAGATTTTACAAAGTGGTTCTCTAAAGTGCCATTAACTGAAAAGTTTTTGTTGCCTTTCTGGCATCCTTGGTTTTAAAAGTGTATATCTGGACTTTCACCGTAACTATTTTGGTTTTATCCAAATGACAGATTGTTTTGCATGCTTCAGGATTTAATGTAATTAGTAAAATTGTCTTCCTGCAGAATAAGATAATTTCAAGATGTTGTAAATCTAAAAAATGATAGATATTATTCTTACAGCAGTCTTAAAGAGATTTTAGACATATTGACTAGATGACTGGATTTATCATGATTGTAATTGTGGGAACAGAGTGTTCTGGTCCTTTGCTGAAACAGCAGCACACCTGCTGAGTGTCAGTGAGGTTTCACTCCCCCCCCCAAGATCAGGCCGAAACTTCACACATGCAGTCTGGTGATGCCTTTTGTTGCTCTTTGGTTTGGTAGTGTTCTTTTCCAGAGATAAAGCCCACAGTCTCCTTTATTGCATACAAGACTCTCCACCAATCCAAATGATGTTTCCTTTCAGAGCTTACACTGAAAGTGTTGCAGTAGCTTGTTTTCCATGACTGTAACATTAGCACACTTGCATAAGTCCTTTTCCTCGAAGGGAGATGAGATAAAACTACTCAAAAGCACAAGACTAGGCTGCAGATGATCTGAACTCACTTCACTCACTGGGCCTGTTTGTTGACAGAGTGTGACTGTATGACTCAATGTCTTGTAACAGCAGTGTGAATATACAGTCTATGCAGTCCAGTCCTTAGTCTAAAGATACAGCTGGTGGGGGGTAAACACTTTCCCCAGTAAATATGTTGTTTTCCCTGTGTTCTGCTGTAAATCTATGCTGCACAGGTCACAGTATCAAGTAAACAGACATCCACATGTTTCTCCACCACAAGTTTGATGTTTCAACACCTGCTCCTCCTGTTTTTGTTCTGTCAAAGCGATACGTTTCATCTGCAGCATGTGCACCAATTTTGCATGATCTTTACCCTCTTACAGTGCAGATGACGGGCACAGCTGTGCAGGCCATGTGAATCAGGCCGCTCGTGCAAACAAAGTCATGTTTTCTGTTGTTGGGGCTCAGTCTATAAGGCTCGGCCTGTGTTTACAGTGCGGGCAGATTAAACAGGAAGCATGCCGGGCGCTCATGACCCTCACTGTAAGCCAATCCCATATTCATCCACTCTTAGTCAGGGGTCACCATGCTGCTAGCACTTGCTTGAGGTGCGAATGAGCGTGAGGAGGGTTATGGAATATCATCCGTTAGCGTGAAGCCCTAAGAAGTGTGAGTTTTGCCTTGAGTCAGTGTGTGACCCTGATTTATAAGAAGCTATATGTATGGCTCAAATGAAACCGTGAGAAGCTTAGACACAGATGATATCTCTTCACACTGCTGGTGTGTTTGGCCTGAGATTATCTAAACCATGCTCAGTGGATTCAGCAGAAGTGCCTTTCTGTTTTTACTGTCTGTTTTCCCCAAATGAATGTCACACAGAAATCACCCTATTCCATGTTAGCTGTCAAAACCACACAGTAAACTTTACCATGTAATACTGTAACTCTCCACTCAGTCACTTACATTCAACTGGGTTTTCTTGTTGTCACGGCAGTGAAACTAAAGTCTGACCTACACGCTACTCTTTTTTGTCAGGGAGGGGGGTGGTGTTATTGTTCAGGCAAATGAGAGTTTCTATAAATACACTGAAGGCTTCCTCTTAGCGAAATGAAGGCCCAGTGACAGGGAAGTGGAGGCTGCTGGATGTTTGAGTGAAGGCCGAGGGGGGATGAGTGGGAGGAGAAGAATTTTCGAGCTACGTATGGGGATTTCTCAGTGGAGAGAGAGAGGCCATTGCTTCTCAACTCTGGAGAGTAATCGTTGTCATAATCTTTTAGTTTTTGTTCTCCTTTCCTTCTTAATGTTAGGAGTAAGAAAACCTCCTTTGTCATCACTAGTTTCCCCGTCAGATCCTAAGCACTGTAATGCCGCTGATGATGGTAAATTTGAAGTTAACTAATTATCTGGAAAACTTTTCCCCAGCAAAAAAAAACAAAAAAAAACACAAATGGGAATTTTCCCAAGGAGTGGTGAGAAAAGCTACACATTTCCCCCCTTCATCAAATCTAGTCAATCAGTTAAAACACTTTGTTAGGTAAAAACTTGAGTTTTGTACTGGAACTATGAGGCTATGGAGGGGTGGAGGTTAGCCTCTTTTGTAATTTGCTTTTTGCAAGCCACATAACTAATTTATCACACTGTAGTTAGACTTGCTATGTAATTTATGACACTGATCTATAAAAATGGACAAAAGTAGGCTTAAACTATGAGTTGGAAGCTGCTGTTTTTGGTTAATTCCATGATTGACCTTCAATTAAAGAAAACACTCAAATTGCACTGACCCAATGCAAGAACATTAGCTTCCTTCTACAATTTCTTTTTAGAAATTTGTTGTAGGTCTTAAGAAAAAGTTATGTCAGATGTCAGATTAACGACGTGTTCTTAAACTGCTGAATAGTTCGCACCGTGAAAGTCAGAATCTTCCTAAAAACTGATAAACAGGTTATAAAAAGAAACTTTTTCTTAGGAACCTTTGGTGAATGAGGCATCAGCTCAAATTGGCCAAAATCAGTAACTGAGCTACAAGTAATGGTGTTTGTAGCTTAGACATTTAGGACAAAACGTTGTTAACAAGCATTCATGCTTATAACATGTGGATGTAACGGTCCTTCTAATCATGTACTTTTTAATAAATTAATAATTCGCTATCCTAATTTACTAGGTAAGAGGGTTGTAGTGACACTGTTAGCCAACAGCACAATATCATTATGAATAAAGACAAAAGACTGAGGGAACCGTATCTTCCTGTGATCTTCAGGGTATTAGGATGATAAACTTTCTGTTGAACATGTGACTAGTGGCACATTCCTGATACTTCAAATGATATTTAAACAGGGCTGAGTGACGGTCTAGAGACGCAAATAAAATGTTCATAACCTGTATATATTCATTGGAGTTTTATTGATTATAAAATGTAGTGATGAGGACAGATGGGAACTTAGATGGATTATCGTTTATAGATTGTTGTTTAATTTGATTAGTTATTGTAGTGTCCTGCTACTGGCTCATTCAGAGGCTCCTGGGAGTTGGCAAGGCTGCTGTAGGAGAGACTTTAACCTCTAAATAAGCTGCTGGGGTTCAGTCTAAGATATGTATGTGTTGCATGTGCTGTTCTGTGCTCTTTAATCTTCTCTTTGCATATTTGTAAATGTAATTAGTAGGACACAAGTATTAGGGAATCACTATATTAGCTAAGCTAAACACTTTTCTCCATTTCATGGTCTAGATAACAGTGTCACATTCCAGAAATCACACAAACAAATCTGGGACAGTAATATATTGCATTAGACTTGTACATCCGCTTCAAAATTAAAATGAACAAACATCTGACACCACACATTGATTAATACATTGGGAACTTCAGTTGAGAAATCACTGAAAACCTGAGGGGTTGAGAAAATTCCATTTTTTTCTCAACTTTATATCACCATAGTTTATGGCAGAACTATGTCAGTCTACCATAGACTAAACATGTTGTGCAGCTCACTGGAAACAGTTCCAGAACTCTGGCTAACCGTTACCTACAAGTTCTAACAAAGTTTTGGGGAAAATGATTTAATCTAATGTTTAAAGAATGTCTTACAGATGTTTCATTTCAGATAATGTTCCTATAAGGATAAGAAAGGAAGAATGAATTCTCAGCAACACAAATATTTAATAGATCAAACTGAGACCTGAGATGACGGAATGTTTTTGGAGAACATTCTCCCACCCTTAGAAAGAACATGGGAACCAAAAGAGAATAATAATAGAACATTACATTGCATGTTGTCAGAATGATTTCAGAATGTGTGCCTTAAAGTCACTTCTGTACTAATCCAGGATGGTCAGCATGCCAGATAATTTCAGCAGCTTCTTGCTCGGAGTTTACACCACGCTGACTTTCACTCTTTGGTTTAGTGTGCCCTCCCTCTCATTTTCTAAATCATTCTGTGCATGTATCCCATTGAGCATGGTGTTCCCCTGCTCTCCGCCAAAGTGATCGAGGTCCCCTTTATTTATGGATTTCTGAGACAAGGCTATCAATCACCCCCTCTCAGTGACTGCAGACCTGGAGCCAGCAGATCAATACCCCTCCCCCACACTGTCACAAAAGATTGGCCTTTTATCCCTAACTGTCTCAGAGTACTGCATGAAGCATCGGAGTCCTTAACTCAGACACATGCAGGACCAAATTGCAAAATTCATCCATCCGAGAGTTCCATAGAGTATAGAGTGTGAAGTTTGCCATCATCAATTTTAGAGATTACCAGGTTCACTGTGCAGTTAGCTTAAAGGGTCACACTTCAATCATTAAGATGCAAGCAAGGTCATTTGGCGTGTTAGAAATGTTCAGGGTAGTGCTGATGGGAACCAGACGCCTGGAGCCTTTAATGCCTCTAACAACTTGAGCAGCAAGCTTGTTCACGCAGGACAGCGAAAGTACTGAATGACAATTATGATGTTCAGATATAAACACCTTTGACTAGAATGCATTACACTGTCTGAAACATTTGCATTAGTGGATGACTTCCACATTACAGTCAGTCATCTGAAACCCAATTTTACAATGCCTCCCAGTGAAATTAGACATAAACCCAACCTGTGATAACACAGGGATCTGAGCCTTTGTTTGGGATAAATGTTTTCCAAGGAATCCCATGGCATAGTTTTTGAGCAGCAGAGTATATTTGCATCTGGGCTGCAGTGGAGCATAATGTTGATGGTTTACCCCAGGCATTGTGGGTGCTGACATTTGAGAACAGTATTACTGTATTCCTAGCTTTCCTTAGGATTAACTTCACAAGACCAAAAGTGAAGGACTAGAAGATAGAAGCTCTGTTCCACACTGACTGAAGTAGTTCACCTAACTGCCCCATCAGATGTTATAAGAGGTCTGCATGCAGTAATCTACCTGCTTGTTTTCCTCGCCGTGGTTTCTTTTGTTCATTCGTACCTGGCTGGGAGCAGTAAAGAATCTTCTGTGGCAATAATTCAGAGATTGGAAGAGCTGGGTAGGAGAGGGGCTGTGTTCACAGTGGCGCTACGAATAGCACATGAATCTTTTATTATCTCAGCCCAGTTAATAATGAGGTGGCTGCGCTTGAATAATTAGCACTGAGACTGAGGCATATTCCGCAGCATTGGCCTGAGGATACTTGAGGCTTCAGGGTGAGGGAAGTGAGGAGCTCACCGGAAACAAAGTGAGCAGAACCAGAAGCTCAATGGATCATGAACCATTGAAAGGGACAGAGGGAGAGAGAGAGAGAGAACCAGATATAGGTCCTATGCAAGCATGCAATTTTATTCCACAAAGCTCTGCTCCAAACGCACAAGGTTGCATGATGGTTAAGTCAAAACTTTTTATCTCTTGGCCGATCAACCAAAACATGTCTGGTGTCTGAAAGCTTTGCACTGGGTCTGGGTTAGCAATGCAGCTAACAGGTAATGCAATCTTATACACAAGTTATAATGCATAACATGTGTACGAGATTTCTGACTATATATATATATAACAGATAGATGCTAATCCCATAGCCGTAGGATTAGTGTTTTCTTATGCATTATAACTTGTGTATGAGATTGCATTACCTGTTAGCTGCATTGCTAAACCAGACCCAGTTCAAAGCTTTCAGACACCAGACATGTTTTGGTATATATACACATATTACATATATTACAGAAAACAGCCTCAGAAACCACATGAGAAAGGCTAATTGATTTTTCCTAACAACTCTGTGGGGTTTGTGGCAAATGTGTGATTATATAGGTGTTTACCACAGTTTACCATTCACTGATTAGTAGCTTTACATGTTAGTTTCTTACTTGTTACATTAGCTTAGTAGCATCGGTGCAGATATAAATAATGGGTCTTCAAACACTAAAATGTTTAGGAAGATCAGCCATATGTGAAGTAAGAGCGAGATTCTGTACACCTGATTCTTCAGCCTTTCCATCCTTTTCAGAAGCCGTTACTAGAGGCTGCATGCAGTGTGGCCTCCTGGCCGTGAGCAGTGAGCTACTGTCTACCGCACCTGACAGTCTGCGTATCCACTCTTGCCTCACAAATAACACACAAAAGAACCCACATTCTTGACACCCATCCCCCTCCACCCTTCCCCCAACAGCACACACACAGGCCTGCTCTCTCACACGCACACGCACTGTGGTGAGCTGCCTGCCCTCGTTTGTTGTGTGTATGTGTGGTGGGGTTGAAAAGCGTGTTGGTGGGTGCTGTGCCCCCCTCTGCTCCTCCTGACATCTGTGAGTCAATTAGCTGACTGGAGAGAAAACATCCACCCCCCTGTGTTCTCTCTCTCTTTTTTTCACTCTCCCTCTTTCTATTTCTTTCCATCTCTCTCTTTCTATCTCTTTCTGCCTCTAACTCCTTCTTTCTTTAACTCTGTCCACTTCTTTCTTCTCATTCCCTATTCTCTGTCTCACTTTCTCACACTTTCTTGTTCTCTCTCTCTCTCTCCCTCACCCTTTCTATTTCTCATCGGTTGTAAACAGATCTGTAACAGACGCGTCAAAGTCCTGGCACTTCTGGTAAAAATAAAGCCTGGGTACAAACAGGCTCCCTGGAGCATAAGCATATGACACAGATCCATAAAGCAGCCTGGTGTTTCACTCCCTCTCTCTCTCTAACACACATACGTACACATTGTACCTCATGAGACACAATCACACACCTTCATCCTTAACTCAGCTGTATGTATATCCAAACAAGATCCAAAAATCCTTAAACAGAAAACCAAGACATCTAAGACCTGGCAGATCACCAAAATTGCACATTGCATAAGGATAATATAGATAGCGCAACACTATTTAAGGATGTGTGCTGTTAAGAAGCTGCTACTGAATAAAGCACAAATCACCCAAGAGTCCTGATCTCAACATCACCTCATCAAGTATTTTATAGTCATTTGGATAGTGAAAAGCAGAAAGTGTAACCATCAGACTGAACTTTGGAGGACAAATAGCCATACAGCCAGAATAAAACAGATCTGTAATAAAGACACATATTGTATACCTGAGCAGGAGCCCACTGATCCAGAGATGTATACACACTTCCTTAGTGCACCTTTCACACAGAAGCAGCATGTAAAGTAGGCATAGACAGGAACATAAAATTAACTCAGTTTACATAAACGAAGTCCTAGAACTCTTTTTCACACGGAGCTTGCTAGTAGCTAACATTACCTATACTAGCTACTTGCTTTAATCTCGACAACAACACAAATTAAATTAGAGATGAAACTTTCACTATGAGACTTTCAGTTTAAGATGACCTGCTTCAGCCGTCAAAAGTGGAAAAAATGACAGAGCCTGGCTGCTACTGCTACTAGTTAGGTTGTAATGCTAATAAGGGGGGGCAGCTCCTCTTTTCAGTTTGTTCAGTGCCGCACTGTGAAGAGCAAAGTCTGCTTGATTTTCTGCAAGGTTTAAGAAACTGTCTGGAGTAAAAGGCACAAAGCACTAAAATCTCTAAATGACAGTTGTCCAGAATCTTAAACTTTGCTTCCTATTCAACAGCTAGTTATCTCAGCCACCTTAAGTGATGTCGCAGTTACAGTACATTGTGATGGCTGTACAAGCTAAAGAATTTAGGGTTGAATAGAATATTTGATTAAGTGCTTGCCGGACAGAAAGTTCAGTGGAAGGGGTTCTTCACAGCCTGGAACACGGCTGGCAATTATTACCGTTACATAATAGTTTAACAATGGAAATCCAGTTTTCAATTCTATGGCACCTGTAGAATGTAAACAGTACTTATTACACTTACGGTGATTTTATTCATTTGTTGTTTTAATAATAAAGCAAATAACCCTAAGAGTTGTGAGATGTTTTTGTTCTCAATAGAATGAGTGTGTTTGACTGTGTGATTGTACAGTGTGTTCTGTTGCTGGAGGGCAAGCTCCCTCTGTTATGTCTGCATTCATCTCCTCTCATTTGATAATGTGTCAGTGGCCTTTACTGGACCTCACTGGAGTGGTTTGAAATGCAAATTTTAGCAGTGATCAAGAGCTACAAGCCAAATTAACACACATGCATGCACATGTGTGTGGTGTTCATCTCCTCAGAGGATGAAACATCACAGAGAGCTGACAATAGCTGTGCTAACACCCCTCCTTTGTGTGTGTATGTGTGTGTGCAGACTCCATATATGTGCCCATGTGTTTGTGATCAAAAGCTCTATATTGAGCAACGTTCGGCATTGTTGAGCTTCAGGTTGGACACACAGAGGGTCGGCCCACTGGCCACCAGAGCACAGGCTGCATCCTGTTTTTCTGCTCCCCCGCACAGTGTTGTCATCCACGCTAGGAAACTGTGGGGGAGACGAGGCGGAGACAGCAGCCTCTTACTGCCGGTAAGGTAGAGTGAGAGAAGGGTGGAGAGCGCACAGACACAATGAAGGCCAGTGGGAAATGCTTTATTTTTAACAGCCCCATTAACCGTCTCCTGCAGTTTCACCATCATCCAGTAGTGGCCTGTAATTTTCAATGATGGTGATGTCATTATGTAAAATTAAGTCATATGATCATGGAATGGAATGTAATCAACGTAACAACCAAGAGAGATGAGATGTGTAAAGTTTGGGGACACACTGTTTTCTTTTCTGGAAAAGGACGATGTAATAGAAAGGCACAATTTCCTCACCTTTCTGGAAATGTAAGAGTCGGATGTGGAGCGTGCATAAACAAAGCACTAAGATGTAAAGAAAGTCGTTCAGAGTGGTAGGGCGTGAAACACTTCGTTCTGGAGAAACACTCCCTGATGCAGCCAGTTTTGGGATTTGGCCTGAGATATATTAGCAATGTGTTCTGGGCACAGTGGTATGTTCAGGTCACTGCAACCAAAACTAACCAATCACGCTGGACCTGATTAAAGGGTGGTATGATGTTAAGCTTGTAACAATAGAAGAAGCCATTTTAGTGCTAAACAGATCCATTTTCAACAACACCTTTTCATCATGCAAAGGACCACTTAAGAACCACTTCTGCAAATGGTTCTTTGCGTGTTAATGGTTCAACTGTATATAGAACCAATGTCTTCACTAAAGAACTGACGAGTATTCAGGTGTTCCTAATAAAGCGCTTACTGAGTTTAGCTTCTTTGGTTTAAAGAGTAGCAAAGGTATAAGGGTTGGCATATAGTATATAACTGAGGGAGTCACACTATCATGAATATTTACACATTATGGGTTATAGTTATAAAACCATCTTTAAATAAGTGTACAGACAGTGATGACAGGTTGAATAATTAAAACTAATTGTATAATAATAAAATAATTCTAATCATAAAATTTTATTTAATTAAAATTCTTAATTCTTTTCACAGTAACACGGTAAGATTTTGATACTCTTCTTTTTACATTCTGTATGTTGTCAGAACAGAAATGTTTTAAAGGTAATTTTTTTAAAAGATAAATCTTTTCTTATACATCTTTTATCTTTTTTACTGTTTTGATTAACAACCTCACATTCGTGTACAGAAATGCAATAGTTAAATATAATAAAAATATAAATAATAACAGTGAATAATGTGGACAAGTAGGTGAAAATAACAATTAACTTTAAGACAGTAAAAGGAACTTTGCTTTACTCAAACATTTGGTTCAGTTTTATAAGAATAATCTTTCTCAGAATAAACCTGGTTGCCTTGTGAGTTTAAGCTATTGGAGATAAACAGAGAACTTGCTTCTTTCTATTAAAAACATTTTGTAAAGCCAGTTATTCCAAAACCTTGGGAAAGCAGTGAACCGTGGAGGTTACTCAAACTATCAAAGTCCTCATATTGGTTAGCTGAGAGGAGCGTAGTCAGTAATGTGTCTTATATAAGTAGTGGAATATCCTCCTGATTGCTTTGCTGATTAATAAAAAATTAATAAAAATTGTTTTTTTCCTGACATGGCAAAAAGGACTTGATTTTAATATCAGCAACCAATGCTTGAAACTTTGCTGAAAAAAAATGTGTGTGTAAGGGCATAAGGTCCAGTTTCTTACTACAGTCTACATACGGTAGAACTAATCATTACTGATTCACCAGGAGGTTTTTACATTCCTTATCTGCCCTGCCGCACACTGGAGGAAGCAGAGGGCGTGTTTATGTACGAATAGAAAGTGAATGGTGAAACACTGCTGGTGTGGAGAAGACATCCTTATTTGACTGACACCTCTCACTTCATTAGCATTCACTGCTGCGTGCACAATTATGACATTATCATCAGGACAGCCTGCTGCTGCTGCAGTTTTACCGGTAGGTTTAGGGAGCAGTGAGGAGTTGATAACTACCCCAGACTCTTGTGTAACGAGACTAAATCAGCAGAGGAAGACCTTGGATCTCCAGGACAGGGTGTACGTGTGTTTGTGTGTGCCAGGCACTCAGTGCAGTCGTTTGCTTCCTGCGATGCTGCCCAATTACTCATTCTAATACAGGAGGGAAATGAATGTTCGAGGTCAAACGAGCTGCACTGGTTTGTGGGATGAAATGCAGAAGTTTCACTTTTTCAAACACGCTGACAGGAACACAGCAGCATGCATGAAAACATTCAACCATAGGCTCAGGTCAGAGGCCTCAGGCCTTCAGATCCTGCCAGATCCTGACACACTCGATACGCTAAAGATTTTACCACCTATGTAGTTGTTAGTGCCCTTTCTACATTTAGTGCATCTACTGTGCACACTGTATAGTCTGTGACCGTGTCTTTGTGTTGATTTTCACATTGTCTGGAAGCACCAATTCCACTAAGACCGATTTCTCATACTGGCAACTGTACTTAGTCATTACAGTGATTCTGATTCTGAAAATTTTAGGAGAATTTTCAGATAATATCTTCTCTTCATTTACATTCATGCAGCCAATGCATCAACTACAGTAACAATCAAAAATTTGCACATACCTCATTACAGGGCCCATATCATACATTATATCTAATATTTTATGTGGTTAACTGAGGTCCTCTTATGACGTTTGGATTTCTTTTTGTAATCACACTTATTATTGAACTAACTAGAATTAAACATAACTAGAATTCAACACCCTGTTTTGTTTCTGTCCTATTAAGATTAATGTATACCAATTAGCTGCATTTTAATTGGCTAGCAATATGCAAATATTTTGATTGGTCATGACATCAAAAACCCAGTAAATTATGTCCGTTTTGAGGTTCAAGTAACTCTCGCTCTTTTTTGGTTTGCATACCTGGTTGGCAAACCCAATACTGGGTACTATTGTTGGTACCACCTCCATCAAGCTTCCAAGCAAGTGGAGACAATGTGAAAAGGTGACATAAAAATGCTTCAGACTACTGAAGAGAGAATTGTCATTGGAGTCGCTACGTGAACGCTACCGGGCTAGCCTACCCTCTTGTGTCACCTTTGAGCAACCTGAGGAGTCTTGTCACCTTTTCTGAACATAACAGTTTCCTGTGGTGTCACTATGATGAGCAGTTACACTAAGGAGGTACTTTCTACAGTAGAAAACCAAGCAGCTAGTACCAAAAGCGAGTTGCCATGCAGTAGAAAAGCGACTTTAGTTTTTATACATAGACTATATGAAGTAGGATGTTAATGGTTCTTTTTTTACAGGGGTGATGTAGCAATGTTTTGACCAGGTATGTCTACAGCTGGACGTTTCCCACAAAGAGATATTGCCCATTCTGAGGAATCATCTGCCCATCGAAATTCACCATTACAGCTATTTTTGGAGCATTCATAGTTAGCAATTTTGTCACTGGTAATCAAAAAAAAAAAATTCACTGTTTTTTGATTGGCCATTTTAAACATGTGGGTGTAGTTAGTCAGTGGGTTAGTCTATGTATCACCAAACAAATAAAAAAAAAAAGAAATTGCTCTAATGGGGCTAAATTTATTTTGGAAATACACTCACACAAAAGCATCACCTTCCCAATGTATTATATTCTTTATGCTATTAAGCTGTTTTTATATTAAACTGACTTTCAGATTTGAGCAGAAACACATATGTTCTGCTGCATGTGAGAAACATTTGAATGCTACTGTATGTCCAGTATTTACTCCTCATACTGACAAGATTCCAGACAGCAGAAGGAAAACTGTGCTAAATGATACAGGAGAATTGATTGTTTAGCTGCTAATGCTAAGTCAACATTGTTACCCTGCACTGGTGTTGTCTGCATACTGAAGAAATCTGAATAGTGGAATCAATGTATGGAGGGTCACATGTTTTCCTGGGATGACCTTCGCACATTGCCTCTGAATGGTGTGGAGAATTAGCCTCGCGCAGGCTGCAGCCCACGTGGACTGCCCTCTCTGCATCACAAACGCATGTTTGTCAACCTTTACAAGTGGCCGACTGTTCCTCTGTCTGTTGCTCTGCGCCTAATTTCTCCCTTCACCATTGGCAGTTAGGCAGGTTAAATCAATATGAGCACAGGCTTGAATGCATTTCATTCAGCTGCGTTGCTGTGACCTTTTAGGCGCGTTCATGCTTTGCCATGTAACAGTAACATGAACATCATCTGCTGTCATGAGACCATAAGGTTTTTTTCTTCTACATCAGAGCCCTTTTTGAGGGTACAAAATGAAATAAATCAGATTACAGTATATCTGTAGGTGTGTTTACATTCACATTAATACCACAGTCATTATCAGTTACTCTATTCAAGCGGTCCTGTAAACAGCACAGATGCTTTGATATCGCTTAACAGGAATTAAAGTCAATATCAGAATTCATCTGATGATGTGTGTTTATGTCTAGATTGTATCAGCACACATGCCGTTTCCGTTTGTCTAGTTCTATTGACTTTTCCCCATCACAGTAACAACTATCTTGGCTTGTGTGTGCAATAAGGTTCTTTGGTTGTTTCTCCATTTATTTATTAAACTCTGCTGGCAAACTTTATCAGCTACATCAATTCCATTCAAATTGCCCTGCCCTAATCTTTTATAAGAATTTCCTACATACATTTTCAAATACAAAATAATATGTTTTTGATGTACTGAGAGATGTGCACCATACTGTACCCAGCAAATCAACTTGATATGCAGTATTTAATCAATAGTCAATGTTAGTGCATTGCTTTCCATTTAGCTTTAGACCTGAACTGAACCATGATTGAGTGAAGTCTTATTTTACAGTGATGTGTGCCTGTGAGGTGTGTGCCATCGTGGCTGTTTATTGTCTGGACCTACCTCCACAGAGGTGCTGTAGCAAAGCAGAAGTTTCATTCTGTGCATATGCATAGGAAGACGTATTTCCATGCAACATGGTAAACCCAGGAGAGAGAAAGACCAGAGAGAGAAGCACTGCTCAACTAGAACATCAACATTTATTTGTTAAACGTTACTGTTATGTGCTGCTATCAAACTTGGAAAGGAGAAAACACAAGTTCACCTGATGTAAACTTGTGCTCTTCACACTATTCACTTTATTTCATCCTCTCATCATGGGGGAGGTTGAGGCCCTTGCATTATTTGCTAGGCCCTACGCAATGTGCCGATTGGCTCTGTAGTGGTTACTGTATGGATTGCGGCACCCTTTGTTGCAGTGTCTATTTGCATTGATCTGTATGATTTGTTTATTATGCTTATTTGTATTCTGTATTGTCCATTGATGGATATACCAATTCATCCAGGAGAGACTACTCCTGCATGCAAGTCAACCGACCTACAGATAGCATCCTTTCTATGTGTTCAGTGCATGAAGACATTTGGAAACTATCTTCTGTTTGCTTGTTGATCCTCTCACCTGCCAGTCAGCACTTGGGAGACACATTTCTGCTTACACAGCTGCATGAGGATATAGAAAAACACATTTCATTTACACACATACACCTACACACATACACACATGCACAGATCAATAAAGCCAGGATCGGTGACCCACTCTGAATGTGGTTTAAGTGATCCAGTCATAATCTGATGGCATGGTGTTCAGTAAAATCTAAACATTATCTGACCTTTAAAAATGCTTATTGATGCATGTTCTAACCAGCCTCATGGATTTGCACATTGCACATATATAGCTACATAGTGACAAGTTGTGCTGGAATCAACTTCAATTCAACATACTGCCCCAGCATGTCACAAAATAGAGCTAAAAACGTCTGCCATTCTGAGTCACTTTAGACAGTCTGGCTCGACACCACTGCAGTCTTTAGTGACCGTGACGTGGTGTTAGGGACAGTCATCATAGTGGTCTGCGTATATTCCTGTGTCACGCAGCCATCTGCTAATGTTGTTGGCACAAACATGAGATAGAGGGCATCGCTGTTTCCTGAATGTCCGTAGTTGTGGTTGTTGGGTCACGCACATGTTGAACAATTTGTTGGTTCTCTCTCTGTGGTTTGTGTAGGCCTCCCAGATACTTCATGTTGCCAGTGCCTGCTGCCTTCGATCCAAGTCCAGCAACAGTGTGCTATGGTAATATCCAAACAAATGTTATGGTACGCAGTACCTGGATAAGGCCATCCCGCTTCCTGGAGCCCTACGATGCAACCCACCCACCAAATTTCATTTCTGTCGTTTGTTTCCTTCTGGGTGTACTGGAAGATTGTGTACACCTGATTGTTGTAATGGAGCAGAAACTCCAGCTGGAACTTTTGAGATGGAATGTATTCGAAGGAATTCCTGTTAGATGTCTGCAAAAAGAAACCCGGTCGAGAGTGAGCGGTGAGAAAATAGAGTGTGTGCTATCTATATGTTGGCTGTCACTTGTCTGGGTGGTGATTTCCATATCAATATTTGAGTGGTAGTGAATAATTTATGGGTCTCAGTGATACAATGGAAGCATCGCGGAAAGATGCCCGTCCACCATCCTCCTGCACTTTGCCTGCGGGGCCTGTGTGTGTGAGAGCGTCCGTCGTGCAGTATGAGGGACAGAGATTGTCCAGCGGTCAGGGGTTCATTGTTGAGGGGTCAGACTGGTCTTGGCTGCTCTCTCAGAGCACTCTCTATCACTGAGCCTGTGAGAGACGTATGAGAAGCTGCTTCTTTTTGAGTGAGGCTTCTGCGGAGAGAGACATCTGCTCTGTGAGAGAATGCCCTAATTATTCATGACCATTAAAGCATTGAGGATTTGCTCTGTGTGGCATATGTGTCTTTCTCCTCAGCGCATTGCTCACACCACACTTGTAAAAGGCTCATTCATTGTTTTGCTCCCTGTGTCTGACAGTAGTGTTAAGTATTCATGCAACGAGCACACGCGCC
This sequence comes from Prochilodus magdalenae, assembly GCA_024036415.1. Lineage (NCBI taxonomy): Eukaryota > Metazoa > Chordata > Actinopteri > Characiformes > Prochilodontidae > Prochilodus > Prochilodus magdalenae. The sequence continues at coordinate 257,682 of JAMWET010001917.1, read as the reverse complement.
GTTCTGTCCTGCAGCCTATTTTTGGAATGAATTTCTTTTGTTCTTTCTTTCTTTCTTTCTTTCTTCCTTTCTTTCTTGCTTGATCACAGGCTGGCGCTTTTGTTGCATTCTTTTCATTCATTCATTCATTCATTTATTCTTTCTTTCTTTCTAGCTATATTTATTTATTGTCATAGTATTCTTAAAGTATATTTCAGTGAAGTTTTGTGCATAAATTTGTTCTTTCTTTCTTTCTTTCTTTCTTTCTTTCTTTCTTTACAGACTTAAATTTGTCACAGTATTAATGAATTACACCCCTATTTGTTCGTAGTCTTGTGCATAATGGAAAGAAGCAGAATACAATGATGTGGAAATCCATTTTAAATTTCCATTTTGAATTTGATGCCAGCAACGACTTCCAAAAAGTTGAGACAGGTGTATGTTTCCCACTGTGTTGCATCACCTCTTCTTTTAACTGCGCTCTGTATTTATGGGTCTGCATTTGGAGACTGAAAGGCCAAATACTGTGGTTTTAAAAGTAATGTGTCATATTCTTGCTTGGAATCTCCTTTTAGCTGCTCAGCAGTTCAGAGTCGCCTTTTTCTTATTTTTCCTTTCATAATACACCAAAGGTTTTCAGTGTGTGACAGGTCTGGACTGCAGACAGGCCAGTCTAACACCCAAATTGGACCACATTGGACACTTTTCCAATTTGCCTCAGGTCATCTTAAAATGGGCACTGGTCCAGAAAAGTTTGCATTTTTTCTGGATCCTCTGTATATTGTTTCAACTTCGTGTGGTTGTAACTCATATTTGTGGATCAGTGACGAACTATTAGAGATGTTCCTGAGCCCATGCAACATCTTCCACTACAGAATTGTGTCTGTTTTTTTAATGCAGTGCCACCTCAGGTTCCGAAGTTCACCACCATCCGATATTGGATTGGATTTTTAGCTTTGGAGTGATGATACCCTCCCCTTCTTTGCTTCTAAAACACTCAGTCACTCTTTTTATACTCAGTCATGTCACTGACCTTTTGCCATTTAACCTGATTAGTTGTGAAATGCTTCACCAGGGTTTTTTTTTTTTTTAAGATTATGCAACTCATGGTTGTTTCTGTTCTACCTGTTTTGAAATGTGTTGTTGTCATCAAAATCAAATTTTGTATACTGTATATCTTTCATAGAACACTCAAAATTGCTCAAAATTTGGGATGAAATTGCACATCATTGAATTCTGCTTTTATTTACATTTTGCAAAACATCCCGACGTTTTTGAAAATGTGATTGTACATTTCAGTGTAGTTTCATTCATTCTTTTTTCTTTCTTTCTTTCTTTCTTTCATTTCACAGCTGATGTGGAATTTGATTCATATTTCATGTCTATCACAGTTCTCATGTCTGATGTCTGTCTTTGACATCTTACTCCATACCTGTCTATGTAGTTTTCCAATGTCAGAGAGGCACACACACACACACACACACACACACACACACACACACACACACACACACACACACACACGTACACACACACGCACACACCTTACTCCACTGCTATCCTTGCATTAGTGTCATTTGAACTTGGCCATCACTTCTCCCAGGAAAACAAAACTAAGCGCAAGTTTCTTTTTGTTATTGCTTCAGTCAGGACTGCCTACACTGCTGCATCTACAAGTATTACACAAACACACACATACGCACACACAGAAACACAGCTCCTGAAAAACCTGACTTGAGACATTATGAGGCATTTAGGCTGCTCCTTAATGATTCAAACACAAGGCTCTTTAGCAAATAGTCATGTGCAGGAGCGTCTAGACTACTGCTGCTGCAGCCACTTACAGTCACTGCAGTGGACTAGAAATTACAGACTGCTGACATGATCGGTCTGAGCTACATGTGACCTAATCTTGTAAACATTTATCTCATTAGATCATTAATCACTGCTTTCACTGATCCGCACCATTGATAGATGTTATTACACTATTTCCTATTTGTATATCATATAGCATCAATCACTTCTTAAAGGGTTTCAGCTATAATGTAAAAATAGAAACAGTAGGAGAACACAAAAATCCCCATAGGCTTGTTTTCGTTTTGGTTCCTTAATTCTGATCTTTTCTTTTAGCACCTTGTCAAGCTAATAGTTGAGTAGGTGTTTTGTTATTCATGTCCTTTACAAATGAACCTGGGCCACGGATCAATAACAAATTAGCAAATCACCCAGTAAGACCACTAATGGCTTAGCGTCAGCCAAATGTATTTAGCGAACAGAGCACCGCTACTGTCCCTGCCCCCAATAAACTCTGCATACCAGCCACTTCTCTTTCTCTCTCTTATCTCTTGTCTTGCTTTCTCTTATTACCAGTCACTCCCTCAAACAGTTCTGTGTCAAAAACATAAACTCAGGTAAAGGCTATCACATAGAATATAGCACTTTTAAAATAAAGGTGCCAAATAAGGCTCTTTGGAGCAATTGCTTATGAAAGACACTTTTGGTTCCCAACAGTTGTGCATTCAAGTCAAAACCCACTCAGAATATGTACATTGTTAATAATTTAATATGTGAAGAAGTATAACATTAATGAACGTGGTATCACCCAAAACATGCCATATCTGGAGCCGTGTACTCCAAATGTATAATAAAGTGTGTTAAATAATAAAGATGTTGTAAAATGCATTTATTCAGCATTTTAAACTGTCCTCTGATGTCTTTGGCTGAGGTAAGAAATGCCCTGATTCAGTTTTACATGCCTTTTCACAGCCTATGATTAGGCTCTAGAATGAAACGAGCTGTTTTCCTGTTTTTGTTGAGCTCATGAATAATTTATCGAGCTCTGCTCCGGTTAGCTGGTTTACAGCTAACAAAGTAATGATCATACACATGTTTTAAAATAGAGGCAGGCAGAAAACTATAAAATGATCTTTTGCATAATAAGCTATGTAATAAGCTATTTAGTTAGCTGTGCTAATATTTGTCACTTGGAGCTTGCTAGTAGCTATCTATGTTCATGTTCGACACCACCACAAAGTGAATAAACATTGTAGCCCTCTATGACACTTTCAGTTTAAGATTATCTGCTTCAACTCACCACAAAGTAAATAAACACTGTAGCCCTGACACTTTCAGTTTAAGATGATCTGATTCAACTCACCACAAAGTGAATAAACACTGTAGCCCTCTAAGATATTTTCAATTAAAGATGATCTGCTTCAGCTATCAAACAGTGGATACAATTACGCAGCATGGCTGCTACTTACAGGTTGCAGTGGTGATGATAATAAAACTGAAGATTATTCTGTCTTCAGTCTCCTTCATGTCAAACACTGAGCAAAGCAGTTCAATATTGTTTAAGGTTTGAGAAACTGTCCAGAGTAAATTGTGCTTAAAGCTGTCTGGGAACTTATTCTAGTAATTCTAGTAATATTCTAGAGCCTGCATAAGCTGTAGTATTGGAACAGTGGTAAATAACATTCAATTAGGAGTCTGTGAATAGGAAGCCAACTTGCCTTGGAACGGGTATGAAAAGTGCTGACATCCACTTCACGGCCTGGAAAAGCACATTTCTGCAGGCATAGTCCATCATTGCTGTTGCTTCCTTGTTGTTGTTGATCCCTGCAGGGCTGGAACTTGTGTTTGTATATTGTCATTTTTTTGGGGGGGGCATTTTCTGCTACAAAAAATCTAGCATTTTTGACTTGGCCCTCTCTACTGCCTCTCCTTATTTAACTGTGCCATTGTAAGCTCAGTTTCCTTTTTATGGCATCTTTAAATATTACTGAAAATTAAAAGTTACTGAGTTAATGTAAAAAGATTTTATCCAAAGCACTTTTTGAGCACTTCTATTTGTCCATTCATGTGACATTTTCCCACAGTCTAATGAACAGCTACTGCAAATAAAAGATGGGAACATATTAACTTGTAAAGAAGATAATCTGAAGATGAATGCTAATATTAAATGTACATAACAATAACTGGCAGTGTATTGTTAACAGCTCCTAGACGTTTTAGAAGGATGTTATTCAGTACGTAACCAGAAGGGATAAATCTACTCTTTCAGTTCTTTCTGAAACCTCCTCCTACGACACACACATGCACGCACTGCCACTCGTTTCCTGTTTATTCTTGAAACAACTGGAGAGGGAGAGCAGGGGAGAGCTGGTGTTAACCTCGCATTTCCCCTCTGCAGCCTCAAGCTGCAGCAGCACTTTCAGTTCCACCTGCTGTGCTAAAAACTCTCGAATCTAGAGAAGGAGTCAAAGCTTCAAAATTGTGGGAAAAGTGGGCAGTGGAAGTCTTTTAAAGTCTCTTTTTCGATGAAAGAGTCAGCTCTCTCAGTCTCTGCAGATTGTGGCAAAAGCTGGTGGCCAGCTGCTGTTCAGCTCTCTCTCCCTCTCTCTCTGTCTGGTTGGAGACACTTGATCATGTCCACTTCCTGACTGGGCATGGTGTCACTCCTCTCCCTCAACATTTAGTTTCCTCTCCATCTTTCGCCTGTTTTTCTTTGAAAGGGGAATTTTAAAGGAAAGCTTTTTGGTCTTCTCGAAGAAGCTAACAAGCAGCTCCACTGATATTCAAAGACTTTGAATGTAAGAATTTGTAGTAAAACTGCAGTGTGCAACGTAAATGTTACTGTCTGTGTTAAAGGTAGCGATGCACCATGCGGTTTTGAAGTCAGTGTGAGAACGTAAGCTTAATATTGCAAGTCCCACAGAGGTGTTAATGGAATTGATTTTAGGCTGGTTAACAATATTGTGGTATGGCTGGCACACGGCCAGTGTTATGTTTTAATACACTGCTGAAAATACAGTAATGAGTATCACTTTGAAATGCTCCCCATTTTGTGGTCATTGGCACCCACAGCCATCTTTAAACAAATGGGGAAAACTGCTCGTTGTGGTTGACTATTTGTGTATATTGTCATTATGTTATATACAAGAAATAAGCCACTTTACATGGTGCATAACAAATTGTGACACAAATCTTATGCCTTATTGCCTTATGTTCTCCATCTTGGAAATTACAAGTCCTAAAGTAAGATACCGTGCGCACATGATTCCCCATAGTCTGTCACATCTTTAAGTTCAAAATGGTCTTGTACAAGTATTAAAAGCAGTTCAATAGCATCATGTACTTGAACTACTGTGTGAATTATAAAGGCGTATATTGACATCATCTGGAGAATGAGAAGCAGGGTGGCACAATGGCACAGCAGGTAGTGTTGTTGCTTTACAGCAAGAATAGCCTGGGTTTTATTTTCGACTGGAGTGTCTGGGGTCCTTTCTTTGGGTTTCCATGTTCTCCCTGTGTCTGTGTGGGTTTGCTCTGGGTGCTCTGGTTTCCTAAATGTCAAAGCACTATTATCCATTAGTGCACGTATGAGATATGTCAGTACTAAGCTTATGCCAGTCATACATGAAACATACACATTTGCTAAGCTTTATTTAAAGCTTAATATATTAACATACATTAATAATATATAAAATACAGTGTATAATATATACTGTACCCACTACAGTGACTCTTTGTCCTACAGTTTTCCAGAGTGCAGGTATGGAGTGACCCTTAATATTCTCAGTCAGTGATAAAGCTAGGATTTCCAGTAGGCCAAGAGGGTCATCGTTTTCTCATGAATTGGTCTCATGCACTGGAAATGAAAACATGACTGGCTGATTTCACTTTCAGTTCTTAATTATGTTAAATCTGACACGTTCGCCTTTAGTTCAACTTTTGAAATCCTAACTTCAGATGCCAAACTGTCAGAGCCCACTTTATTGTCTCTACCTAGCAGAGAAAAGATCCACATTGAATAACTGTCTGATGTGTGTTTGTCCCATTTGCTTCCAACCAAGACTTAACAAGGAAATAGAATAATCGCTACAATACATTAAAATACAGTGAGCACAGTGATGATATTAAATCAAAATAAACTAGAAATAACAGATATATAAATCATCAGGCCTTCTGTGATGTCCTAGGCGGCCCTGAGGGTTGCTCATTGTTGATTTATGTCTTCGCACATTGACTGTCCTTTCTGGAATGCTCCTCCTGGAGGATGGTGTATAGCATTTTAAACTAGTACTTTTCCACATAGATTCCTAAATGTAGCTTGGATATATGAAAACCTTATAATTAGCTCAGAACCTTTACATTATGTGGAGGTTCTTAGAGCATGAAACATTCTTCACATTCGAATAACTTCTAAAATAAGGAAATTCCTTCTTTAAGGAACCGTCTATTGAACAGCTCTTTAGGAAACCCATATGTGTCTTTATCACTGCAATAAAACAACAGCTTTTTCTCCTTTATTTTTTTAAAGAGTGTACATGTGCTCTTTCAGTAAACCATGTTTGCTCTGTGTTTTTGTGGCTCTCCAGTTCGCTGTTGCCAGCAGGCCTGTTGCACTTTGAACTCCAAACCTTGAGCAAGCTGCTGGCTGATGTTTGTTTGCTGTCCCTTCAACACGACACAGGCCCTCTGAAAGTTCAGGAGAGTGCAGCTGAATCAGGGCCAGCGTGATTGGCGAGAGCAATGAATCCCCCACTTTGTCTGTGCTTCTTATTCATGTCTGTCTGAACGGACACAAGAGAGCAGAAACTCGATTAGAGGCCTGAGTGTCCCTTCGTCAGGCAGCAGGGGAGAAAGCGGAGCGTGCGTGCACTGGAGCCAACACGCATCTCTTTGTTTTCATAATTCACTTAGGCTGCAAGGCGCGGCCCGCCTACATGTGCTGACCAGTCCAGACGTCCTGATGTGGGCAGGCAGCACCTCGGGACTGTGGCTTGTGTGGTTTTCCACCCTGTTGGACTTTCGGGTTAAACCCTGACAGAGCTTTTAAAAATGTACATTGTTCTCAGGCCAGATGTATTTGGTGAGAAACAAAGCAAAATTCTTAACCATTAGAAGGCCATAGTTGCTCTGCCTAACTATTCAAATGAAATGAGATATTTTAAGGGGACCTGCTGACTACTAGAATAGATCTGCATGCTTCAGTTTTCCCAAAACAACTGTATTCACATCTGTCTGAAACTCTTAGTTAGAGCTCCTGTGTCTTTAAGCCCTGCCTCCCCCTGAGCCCAGTGTGCTCTTCCACTCTGTTTTGGTTGGTCAACCAATAGAGCAGCATTCAGCTACAAGTTCTGCCCCCTCACAGCGTTGGGTGTTTTTAAAACCGTGTCAGTTCTGACGTATCTGATACTGAAAGCCAGGTAGAGCATGTTGGTAGACTGGATCCACTTTTACATGCTAGACTGGAGCAGGGCCATTCAGCAGGCTAAACTTATACTTTTCAGCTCTCTGTGCGTCATGTGAGGGTGTGCCAAGCTTGTTGGTAGGCCGGCAATAAGGACTGTGTTACGAGATGTCGTCATCTTGTAAGAAAGAACATTTCTGCAGTTTTAACAGGGCATTTGCTGAGCAAAGCGGTGGCTGTGGGAGACAGTTCCCTCCCATTTGGGCATTATAACTTTGCAGACCATTTACAGGCACAAAGAAAAGTACATACAGTAAAGGAAAAGAAAAAGACTAGGTCCATTTAATTACATACAGTTGCATTTTGCATGGACAGTTTTTTCCTATTGTTTCAGTAAATGTGATAAATGTAAATGGCAAATGAGAAACACATAAAACATAAAACATTTCATTGCTGTCCGAAGAAAGACATGTATCTCCATTTTCATTATTATTTTACTCTTATGCATCATTTCAACACATCAGCTGTCATTTACATTGGGTTAGAATTTCATGATGAGTGGACCAACAGAAATGGTCCAAAATAGCTAGAAAACAGTCTGGTTCCATTGACTTACATTTTAATGAGGTTTTTTACCCTCTACTGGAAAGTCGCCTTGGAACTAAAATTCTAAACACAGATGTATGACTGATTTAATGTCAAGAATCCATAATTTTAACAAAATTCCTCTGCTTCTTGCAGTGAACTACACTGCTATTCACAGGACTGGAATCATCCATCATGGCTATTAATCTTTGCTGGTGTTTTATTCACTAATAAATTCAGTACGGACTGAAGGCATTATGGATAATAAAGTTATTACAGATGTATTTAAAATGTTACAGCTTTCTCGTTTATTTTAGAATCATCCACAGCTGTGGCATCATAACAGCATAACTTTATACAGGCATGTTTTGTTGGTTTATGTTGTTTATGTTGGTTTTATGTGATTTAAAATGCGATTCCAAACTGCAGTGTAAAATGAGAAATAATTTGTGTGGAATTACACCATGTTTTTGTTATTGCCAGCAATAGCTGTGACTTCTAAGGGTTAAGTAGCTTTTTGATAGGGGTCAGAGTCTATGTTTTCCCTGCTTTTTCACCTCACTGGTCTCTCTGATTGCATCGTGTTGCCCTGACCATTAATGTCTAACCGTTAGTACTGCATGTGATATAACACTGAGCAAGTTTGTTATTCTGAGCAGTGTTCCTTCTCTCTTTTTCACCGGGGTTATCAGCTGTCTACAGACCACACTGTGAGCTTTCCAACTGCGCTGCTTGGACCAATATAATATCTCCTCCATTCTGTGGGGGTAATTATTTCTGTGGGGTAGTTATCATGGGAAACCAGAATGTGCTCAATGTGGTCATTTTGTGTTGCTGAGATGAGGCTGAGCGGAGAAGATGAGTCCTAAGCGGCTTCTAAGCTGTCCTCTCAGAGAACGGCGACACTGTCAAGCCATAACAGTCTGACCTATGCTTGTATGCTATGAACTCTCAAATAAAAAAAGCAGCACGGAGGTCACTTGACCGCCCTCTTCTTAGAAGCACGGGCATAAACATAGCCTTTGTTCAATGAACTGACCTGATCATGTGGTTGTAGCACAAGAAGCAAAGAGCACCCGAAGAAACAAAGCAGCTACATTTACGCTTCCCCCTCTGAGCATGCTGTAACAGCTCACCACCTGGCTGTGCAAAGACAATTATTAGGAATGACCTGCTAGAACAGAAGACGTAATCCATGATTACCTACAGTGCAGGGTAGGTGGAAAGAGGCCGCCTAGGTATTACATCACACGAGCCCTCTGGCAGGGTATTTTCCCCTTTGTTATAGGGCACAAGCACTACAATGGAGACCAAGACAGCCTATTCAGCACATAGTGCAGCTGATATTACACAACACATTCCAAGCAGTTTGTTTCACCAGATCAACAGAATGAGTGTCAAAGGGGAACTCCATCTTACAGTATTGCCTTGTTTGTGTCGCCATAATCATAAGAGCATCAAGCATTCAGCAAGATCAAGCATTCAGCATTCAGCACAGTTTATTTTACTCTGTTTTAATCCCAGCAAGTTGCAGATGTTTCTAGCAGTAACAAAAGCATGATGGCATTTTTTCAGTGTTATTACATTTACTAGGTATTATTACTCCATGAGTTTTTATTTTATTAAGTAGAAGAGAATATACACAGCCTGGCTAAAAAAGGTCACACTCTAATAGCTTTAACTATTTAAATATGGTAGGTATTTGCTTTGGCATTGTTTCAAAAACCTTATGCAATATCACAACCTTTATCACCATCCAGAGTTCTACTAATTAGTGCCCTTAATATTAATCTTTTATTGACAAGATTACAGTCAAACCACTCCATAGTCCCAAAGACTTTCATTTACATTTACGGTATTTAGCTGACACTCTTATCCAGAGCGACTTACAGGGTTAATCATATTACAGGTAGGCCATTGTAGTGTTAGGAGTCTTGCCCACGGACTCTTATTGGTGTAGCACAGCGTAGTCACTCAGCCTGGGATTCGAACCCCAGTCTCCCACGTGTGGTGGTAGCTACTTGGCGGGTAGTGGTGTTATCCGCTGAGTTACACCAACCAAGTCCAGGATTTATTGAATTGGTAGCAAATTCATGTGTGAAAATGATTTTTCATGCTCTCTAGACCTTTCTTTCATAATTAGAGCCAAAAGAATCTTGGCATTGTGGTCACGGAATACACCCGTATCATCAGGGAAGAAAAAATCCATTGACGGGATAACCTGTTCATTCAGTACATTCAAGCAGTCATCTGACTCCAGTTTGTCTTCATGTAATGTTGCTGTGACCTGACGGATTGAAGCAACCCTAGATCCTAACATGGCCTTCAGAGAACTGTATGGCGGTCACTGTGCGTGATGGGTGCATCACTTCATGCACTTACACTTACCCTTTTATTCTGATACGCCCATCGCTCCGGGTAAATCTGGTCTCAGTTTTTCATTGCTACAGAGTCCAATCTTTATGCAACTGTGCAAATCAAAGCCATTACCTGATTAGCCTTTTTAACAAGCTGTTTTTCGTGGCTGTACTGTTTAGTTCCAATCCTGTAAGCTCTCACTGTGTTGGGTGTGCTCTTATTTTCATTGCTAAACATAGCTGTGAGTTCTACATCATTCTTTATGATTTGACTTTGCCAAGTGTTTAAGTGGTCTCAGATCACTGTCATTCAGGACCATTTTCTGACCACATTTCAGATGTTCTGTGAAATGTCTGCCACTGCTGCTACTGCTACTGTTCTTCTAGGTTTTAAAAAGGCATTATACAGTTCTTAGCCAAAACCCAAATCCAGTCATTCCTGCAAACAATTTTCGACAGGTATGTTAAAGAAATAAAAAGCTACTTACTGTTCCAGTTAGGGTTCAAATAACTGTTGACAGCTAAAATATATGAATCAGAACTTATTTTGCCTTTTTTTTTGGCAAAATATGAGGACGCTATTGTTAGTCTCATTTAATTACCATTTAATAATTTATACTGCCTTTAAATATGTAATTACTATGTAATTACTGTGTATCCACTGTGTTATTATGTACATAGTAAATATAATAGGGACTCATTTTAAAAGCTAATGGTTGGTAAATTCTTTTGTTCTTTATCAAGCAGGAAAAAAAGATTAAGCAGATATTGTGTTTAACAGATTTGGAATAACACAACAACGTTTGAAAGAATAATAAATAAGTCCAGTCACAGTTCAGGAGAACTGGAACAATAACAGTTCGTATCAGCATGACACGACCATGATAGCAGACCATTTTTGCTTGTGCAGCAGCTCTCAGGAAAAAGCTATGATGACTGTACACAGCCACCTGCACTGGGTTTAACACTCTGTGATATACATGTTTATCTATGTGACCTTTCCTCTACACAGCCTTCTAAACTACCTGTATCTGTCCCTTTAGTCCCTCTTCATATTAAACCAGGACCTGAGTAGTATCCAAATGAGTGCTGATGAAATGCTCTGGGTTTTGTTGTTGGCCTTACTTGTGTTTCAGAGCTGTCTGAAGTGGGGGATGATGGATATATAAAACAGTGGCTGTACAGGCACGTGGCCCACGCACCCCGCCTCTCCCAGGCCCATCTCGTTTAATCGCTTCCTGTCATTGTGTGCAGGAGGAAAGGGATGGGAAGCGATCCTTTCTCATTTCAAAAACAGCCTGTTTGTTTATGTCGCTGAGTGCCTCTCAAGGACTTGTAGGCTTTTTCTTTGCGTCTCTGGGCCTTGTTTGTTGCTCCGCTCGTTTGTTTTGGAGGATGTAGAGGACTAGGTGGTGCAGGTCGGGGAATTGCTGTCAGCGGTAAACAAGCCATTGATGTGCTACAGAATTACAGCCTGTTCCCATTGATTATTTTGAGGGACATTTTTTTTTCTGTTTGGCCATTTGGAAGTTATTATAAATAGTTTATATTCAAACAGGCACTTATTTATAGCATAACTGGAAAGGAAAAAATCTCTGAGAAAGAAGATTAAGTAATAGGATGTGCGGGATGATTGATCATTGTTATTGATTTGCCAGAGCTGAATCCAATAGAAGCAATTTGCCGAGACAGAAACAAAGAGAGCTTGAATTGTAAGGAAATCTAAGTCATTACAGAGCTTCACTAATGCCCTGCATGAACCTTCTTTATGGTGGAACTCCCTGCTCAATGCATAGAAAGTGGAAGAGTAAGTGACCCATAAATGCTCCATCCCACAAAATGCATTCTTATATATCTACTGTTGTCAGACAAGCTTTTCACACGGTTGGCATACTCTCTTTCAACCTAAAGAAAAACTGTACAGTTCAATTACGGTGTTGCCAAACTAGCTAATTCTGTTGTAGATTATGAATTGTATTGAATGTGGGCGATAGTGAGGCCTCCCCCTGAGGATGGAAAGTGTAATCAGGTTGACGTTAACATGGGGGTGAGTATGTTGCTGCTATTGGCCGATTTTTTTGTCTATTTTTTTTCTCAGTAGCTGTTTCCTGACTGCTACACATCCTTTCAGACTCAAAGCATCACGTTGTGTGGAAGGGTGGACGATTTTGATCGTCTCTCTAGTCTTGCATGGGTTTAATGATGGTGTGCTGCCGAATGCAGGATGAAGCCATGCAAATGTTGCCATGGTGACAGCATTATCAGTGAAAATGCGTGATTTTCAGAGAGCAGCGTTATCAGTGTGGACAGTGTTTTTAAGGTAGAAAGAGGCAGGAGGACACTCTGTACTCTTTTAAATTTGTTATGTAATACTGGGTTCTTCGGGAATTCAACAACAATCAAAGAAGTTTGGCATCAATTCCTCCCATAAGATATCTATATATGGTTTATTCCACTGCTGAGTTTGAGAAAGTTGGGAAAATCAAACTCTTGATAAAGCATTCCGCTCAACAGTCTGCAGAAAGCTGCAGTGACAGAATTGTCCATTATAGCGCCACTGAAAACAATGGAAATATCCGATTTGCCACTGTACCACGGGAATATGAACGCTCTGTCAGGAGTCATGTTTTCTTCCTATCTTTAATGGATCTGGAAACTCTTTTTTCCTCATGCAAGTTAATTATCATTTTCCAGAATGATTTCCTTTAGCCATCTCAGATAGACATGAGAAGCCAAGGCAGCTGAGATTTGGGTTTGGGTAGTTGCTTTTTGTGGTTGTTAGTGCCTTTTACAGGGACAAGGATAATGTCAGTGATAACAGCTTTGGAAATGCTTTCTGTGACGTTTTGTTAAATGCATTGCACTGTAACTGAGATATTTTAAATCCAGGTGGTTCACTATGAACATAAAAAGTTAAGAACACTCAAAAATTTCAAGACAACTTACTGCACTGAATTTTACTAGCCTTTGTTAAGATAAGCTATCTTTCTAATGTATGTTTTTATATATAAGAAAGATACATTGTCTGAATAAATTTGGTTAGCTGGCACAATAAATGGTCCTTAAAAGCTGGTCTCAAAACTCAAAAACATTAGTGGAGTAAGGTTTTTCATTTTTATAGTGTTGTTGCTGTCCAACAACATGTACATCTCCATTTCTGTGATGCCTGTTTATCTTGTGTGAAATGTCATGATGACTGGACTAATAAAAAAGTCTGTTTAAATGAACTTCTGTTAAAAGAAGGGTTTTGTCCTGCTCTGTAAACTTACCATTTTATAAATACTTGTATTGTTTTGAACATTGTTCTGGATATATAATATAAATGGGACACATATAATCCTCTGCGCCAGCACTGTATAATAACAAATGTGTGTTGTTGTTTATGCTTGTGGGCATATATGTGCATGTATGTGTGCTGGGTGGGTCAAAGTCTCTTTATGACACGTTCTTTTGTTCAGCTTACATGAATGAGACACCTCTATAGAAGAGCCATGGCCTGGGATGAAGGATAGAGAGAGAGCCAGAGTGAGAGAGCCAGGGATGAAAGAGGAGTTCCCAGAATATGAGCACGCAAACTTGTTCTATTGTTTTGTGTTGTGTTTTGCCTTATGAAGAAAAAGAGAGAGTCTTCTAGAGATCCTGTAAAAAGTATTCCAACAAAACATTCCACACTCACTCCTGTACTTTGAAATGCTGCTTAATCCATATTAACACAGTTTTGCTGCTTAACCTCATTGTGGTATTGCATGTGTGGGTTACTCAAAGAAATGGCTCAGAGTGTGTCCTGAAGTATGTACATAGAGATCAGTGGGGAAAAGGAGGTCAGAGATGTAGACTGCTGGTTAAAAATAGAACGCAGGCAAATACAAACATATTAGTCAGAGTTATCCACACTTGTGTGTCATGTTCTAATGCCCAGCAACCAGGCTCACACAAAAACAAAATGTCAGCAGTAAATAAAAGATTTTTCATTGATTAAAGCCAGTAATTAACATTTGATACTGAATTGTTGGCTATGTAAACTAGGGTTATCTTTTTTCTAGGTAAACCCTAACAGGAGGCTAAGGCTGCTTTACTCACAAGCCTTTTTAGACACACACATTATTTTCCCACATATGGACATAACATGACATGACATGGCATAAGACATTTTATGAACTAATTAACATGGTATTTACATAAGAGGCCTTAAATTAAAGTGATGGACGGGTATTACATTATAACACTGTTATAATGCATCATTCTTAAGTGCATAAGGCAGAGGCCTAGTTCAGAACAACATGTATCAGTTATGTACATATTTCTGCATGAGGTCGTTTTTAGAAAGACTTACGGTGACTTGCGCTTTTACTGAGATTTTTTGGGGTGGTTAGAGTCTAGATTGAAATCCTATAGAAGCTAATCTGTCTTACATTAAACAAAAAAACAGGAAATGTTTCTTAATTGTTTGACACCATCAGTGTTAAGTCAAATAATACTGACATTCTTTCAAATGCAAGTATATCTACCACCCTCACTATTAATAACTCTCCCTACTGAGTCTCTTTGTGTGTTTGTATGATGATTTGTTATTAAGACCATTAAAAGCTGAATGTTTTGTTCTTTTGGGCTTGACTCATTTATAGTGGCCTATTTATATTATATATCTTCCATCATTATGCAATTAATAAAACTCAAGCATTGCTTTATAAATATGTTATTCACATTCAATGTTGTTTATTAGTTATCACTTGTCAGTTGTCACTACAGCTGTCAAATAAAGTGTGATTCTTGAAATCTTGATTTGTTCAGTTTTGCAATTTACACACTGAATGCCAGTCAGATGCATTTCAGTCTGGACATGTCATGACACGAATCTCACATAACGCCACAAGTGTACTTGAGATTCAGTGTGAAAAAGGTCAGTACACATACCATTTCTGGAGCTAACGTGACATCACATGATCACATGATCTCACTAACTTGTGATCCTGTGTTTTAGTCACTTCACAAATGACCACATGTGAAATGTATGAGTTTTCTGCAAGGGAAGAAAAGCTGTGAATTGCAGGCAGTTTATGTGATGTCATTGTTCTGAGCTGAGCTGTTAACAGCAGACAGTATGTGTGTGGAGGTAGGGGGTCACTTAAGGGGGAGTGTGTGGTGTAATTGAGATCTAATGAGATGGGTGACACTTGCAGGGCAGTGCTGGATAAACACAGGAAAAGCTTCATTGTGGAGGGACAGAACTGGGGTGAGGTGTCTGGGACTGGGGGAGGGAAGCCGTGGGCCTCAGGCAGGACACAGGCGTGGGTCGCTAGCCTATTGTATCAGAAAGAGCCTCCCCTGAGACGCTCCAGAGACAAAAACACACACAAAGCCATCTCTCAGCACAAGCTGCCCCTGACTCTTTACAGCTAAACAGCAGGGTGTCCGAACATCAAAGCATCAAAAACATGCCGGACCTACACGGAGAGTCTTAACATTTCCTATAGACAGACTCAAAGATACATTAAACCTGCAAATGCACTTCTATTAATTTCAATGAACATACTTACATATTAACACATGAAAAGTATACTCACCTACAAATTAGTGATTGCAGTTTTATATATTTATGAAATTAATTAAATAGTCCACTTTTCATTCATTCTTTCTTTCTTTCTTTCTTCAAATTTGTTTATTTATTTATTTTTATTTGTTTATTTATGTATTTTTATTTGTTTGTTTATTCAAATAACCTTTGGAATCACTAGCGATCCTTTTCTGATAGTTTCAGCAACAAGAGGCCTATATTGTAGGGTTTTCTGACTCTTTGATTGCAGTGGAACCCTTTTGGTTCTATGTTGAACCAAATATCAAAGCGTTCTTTACAGGTACATAATGATACATAGCTGTTTTCTCATCACATAGAAGAACTGTACACTCTAAATACGAAGCAAATTTGCATTCAAATGTTTCTTTCAGTGCTTGTGGTTCTATATAAAACATTGTTTTCACTAAAGAACCATTGAAGAACCATTTAATAGTCTTAATGTCTCCAAAAATAATGAAACAATTAGTCATAAATACCACTGAGTATTTGGAACCCATTGCTGGGTGGGCCCAGAGGTCAGTCTTGGTGGCTATCAGACCAGATCTCCTCCCCTGCAGATATTAGTGATAAGAGCTCCTGGGGAGCGCGGCCCTGTGTGTGCTTAGGTGACGGCAGCGAGATTATAGCAGCTAGACGCTAACTCGGCGGGGAGCTGTCCCCAGAGCACTCACTAGAAATCATGTCTAATGACACCACACACAAACAAAGGAAGAAACAGGAAGTGAAGTCCCAGAGAGCAGATATGACATATGGCAGAGAATTAGACATGAAGTAAAAACAATAGAAGGTGGTGTAAGGTGTTGGGTGTGTGTACGCCTCCCGGAGTTTCCACAATGCAGGATCATAACCATGTAACTGGGTGTAGTGCAGTGAGGAACCATGACTGTAAGGGCAAGGTTCAGTCCAGGTCATGAATGTAAGTGTAGCTAAAAAAGAGGAAAGAGAAAAAAACACCTTTCTAATAATAATCTTTTCTGTTAGCATCCCTAAGGACATTAGTAGTCTTTTAGCACAAAACTAATATCAGCGCATACCAACATTTTCATATGAGGTAGGTTAAGAGTGTAGGTTGGTCATTCTGAGACATGGAAATTATTCAAGTTTCAAGTTTGGCCATGCAGACCATTACAACAACACCCCCAACACCACGTCAACGTCATAATAATGCTGCAGAATAGCTCAGAATAGCAGCAGGTCATCTTCAGTGACTAGTCCTGCTTTTATCTTGATGGAGACAACCAAGGAATCCATGGGTGAAGGCGCCCTGGTCAATGTCAAGACGAACAGTTTGTTGTCACTCATCCAAAAGTCACGGTGTCACTCCACCTCCACTCCTACTGGTAGGGACTGTGTGAAAATATTCAAGCTGCATGGGATGGATCACAGGACACCATTAGAAACTTCTACAACACCATGCCGCGATGTCTTGCATTAATAAACATCGTGACCCAATGCCAAACTGAAGAGACACTCTTTTGTATGTGTAGCTCAATAAGTATAGCCCATATCAGTCTGAATTATAGCTTATATATGTTTTTTATTATTTTAAAATAATCATTAAGCCTGGAGTGTTTCCACGTGCTGCTGTGTAACTGTGGGAGTACATGTTAGATTAGTGTGGATGTATGTCACTGAAACATATGTTTGTATTAATTACCCTCTATTATAATTCTATTTTTGTGTTCCAGATCACAGCAGCTGGACAGCAAGCCCTGATTAATGGTCTATTTTTTATTCCTCCACCAACCGTTTGCTAACTTTGAAAGTGAGCGGCACCCTCCTCCCTCTTCCCCCGGTCCCCAGTGGAAACAACGCCTAAGCAGACTAATAATGCTGCAACCCTGGTACCTTTCTCCGAAGGCAACGTCCAGCACCTCCCCCCACCCATGTCTGGGCTGCAGTCTTCCTGTATGCCAGCATTGTCAGCTGAGTGTGCGCTGATGCAGGCTTGGCGAAGCAGGTTTGAATGAGCCTCTTTGAGCTGCTCCATTGTAAGAGACAGCTGGCTCTCTTGTTGCCGTTCCTCCTCTCTGGGGGAGCAAAGGGCATCTACTGCCAGGAGATTGGGTTTCCCCCTTGTATTCAGGCCCACTGCCACACACTCTCCCCCTCTGTCTGTTAAACCTCCTGTCTTTCTCAGAACGACATGCTGTTGTGGAGCAGATGACAAGGCCTTAGACTTTGGACTATGGAATTTGTGGCATTCTCCTGTAGACTGTTTGTCAGTGCTTGGACATCAGCCTGGTGCTCTAAGTTTAAACGGTGATTTGTGCAATGCTTGTGGCATTAGTATCAGTCTTAGGCTGTTGTCTGTTCCTTTATTCCCATATTTGTTTAGTGGACGCTCATTATTAACCTTGTCATAAACGATGTTATGCTATTATTGTAGATGCTGTGGTTTTTGCGAACATTTGATGCCAATAAATTACATTTTGCTCTCGTACCTTTGTTGTACTGTCATTTTGGCAACACTTGCTACCTCTTCACTTTCCCTAATATTCATTCATATTATCTAAGTTGATTACTGTTGCCGTCGTGTTCTTTTACACCTTCATACATTTTAGAATCTCAGTTTTTTGTCAGGGGTTGACAGTAAGATAGTTAATGTAATTGATTATTGTACAAAGTAGCTTTTGTGTATCTGTACCAAAATGCTTCCGTTAACTCCATGACATTTGAAAGTCAAATATTTTACTTTGTTCTCCACTATATTATGTGAAGTATGTACTTTCTTTTAGCTTATGTGTAGATAAAATCATAACATTTTAATAAACAAAACATAATTTTAATAGACATCAGTGTTAGAGTAATAAATGACACTCTAATAAAAGTTTGACGGACCAAGAGTGACACCAAAGTGAACCTAAAAAGTTTATTAAGAGTATTGTTTCAATGATAATGGGACATTTGAGCCACAATAATGCATACTACTGTTACTCTCCATACTTCAGCACACTTAAGGGTAAATTCTCTTATACTTTAACTGATGTAGAGTTCTAAGGGGAGGGATTTCTGCTTTTACTGGTGTAGTATTTCACCTTCGGTATCTCGGTAACTTTAACTCAAGTACATCGTTTGTGCACTTCATCCACCATTGGATTTCATACAGGTTTAGGCCTAAAACACTAAATTTGGACATCAGGATAGAACCGGTTTGAATGCTGACATCTGCAACAGTTGTGACATCACAAGGCCTGTAGGCCTAAAACAAACAACATATTGCTGGAGGTTTTCATACGACTGAAACCACTTAGTTACTGTCACTCTGCTTTATGTCTTTTACCCCTTTATATTTGTTCTTCACTCCCCTGCCCCCTCTGAATCCCCATCTCCCAGAACAAGCCTATGATTGGTCATGGAGGGCCCTTGGGTCTCCTTAGTCAGAGTCAGTGTGACACAAAAAAGTGGAATAGCACAAGTGGCCAAACTGGGGTACTGGAGCTATTTTAAGCCCCATGCAAGTGTCTCTCTCTCAGCTCAAACGCCAAATATAGATCGCCTACATTACCGTGGCAAAACAAGCACCATCTCTGTGGCCTCAAATCCACTTATATAATCTTCTCCAGCATTAAGAGGAGCTCGGATTGCATGATACGTGGCTGATTGTGTCCTATGTGCCAAGCTTTGTCTCTGTTTCTGAGAAAGAAGAATCGTTTTTCTGTCAGGAACTGAGCACCTATTTATATCTCTGTGATTATGCGTAATTGTATTGTCTATAATGAACGTGTTTTGGAAGCCAAATGTGTAGGAAGCTGTTTGCATGCACTTTGACTCTGACCAAAATTTGGAGAAAAACAAGCTGGGTGCAACCCAAAGTCATTCTCCGCATCCTGTCATTTGGAGCACAATGGACCTAGAGGAAGTGGGAAGGCTCACCGGAGCTTTTCTATCAGCGATATTTCGATGGGCCGACAGTTCCACTCCACCAACACCCTGCAAGTTTCGCTTGAGGCAGTACCGTTTCCACGGATCTGCTTGAAGAAAGGGAAAACATCAGCAACACTTTATTTATTTCCATGACATTTGTCAGCTCTCCAGGCGCCTGCACGTCAAGGGAACAAGCCAACCTCCACCGAGGAGTTCTGCCGAAATGCTACTATTTGAGAAATTATAGGGAACACACCCACACACTGTATTCCCCACATGCTTGTGTTTCATTTGATAGACTTGTCCTTTATGCAGCTGATTTATTGTCTATATTGACTGAACCTTAACAACATCCTTAGGTTTAAGGCTATCTAATTATGTAAATGGTTTGAATTTGTTGCTCACAATCATCAGCTTATTAACTTCATATTTCCTCTACTGCTGGTTTAATAAGAAAACGATAAGGATTTACCCAGCTTTGCTTGTGACTGTCTTTGGGAGACAAGGCTGTTTCTAATCTTTGAGCATCAGTCTGTTTCTTTCATTACGACTCCATTTACACCTGGTTTTAAATGCGCCCCTGATTTGTCGGGGGCACAATCAGATGTTGATGGCCAGGTGCAAATACTCCAAAACACATTTAAATCCCCTCATTAACAGGTCTGCTAAATCACCTCCCAAGGTGGTTGAGTACACCAGGTGAATGTGTATGGGTGCTTTCAGCTATCAGTTTGTGGAAAAAGACCAAGTAAAAAAAAGACCAAATAAAATCTGATTACAAATGTGCACATGCATGTTAATGTCAGCAAGGAGAGGGTACATCACTAACTACAGTGGATAAAATATGTAACCTTTATTTTATGTTGCTAAACAGGTAATAAAACATGCTTGCAGGCATGTTATTCACAGCAATGTCATCGCTAACTGCCTTGCAAAAGTATTCATCCCCTTGGCTTTTTACCTATTTTGTTACACTATAGCATGTATTTTTTATCTGAAATGTATGTGATGCATTGCTGAAGTGAAATGAGAAATATATACATATATTGTAAAAACATTGACATGCATATGTATTCACCCCTATGCTATAAAGCCCCTACTTAGTACTGGTGCAACCAATTAGTGAGTCTACCTCTGTGGCTCCAGAGGCTGCAACACCATTAAGCAAGAGGCACAACTAACCAAACAACACACTGAAGACCAAGGAGATCTCCAAACAAGTCAGGGACAAAGTAGGGGTTGGTTTATAAAAAATGATCCAAATCTCTAATGGACTGAAAAGGAAAAGAACATGGTACCACAACAAACCTGCCAAAAGAGGGCCATCCACCAAAACTCTCAGAGACTGGAGTATCTGTCCATACAAGCATAATAAGCCATACACTGGCCAGAAAAAAGCCTTTACTTACAGGCAAAAATAGGAAGGCTCATTTTGAGTTTGCCAAAGGGCATGTGGGAGACTCTCTAAATGTGTGGAGGAAGGTGCTCTGGTCAGATGAGACCGAACTTGAACTTTTTGGCCACCAAGGAAAAAGCTAACAACACACAGTGAAACATGATGGTGGCAGCTGCATGCTGTGGGGATGTTTTTTAGCAGCAGGGACTGGGAAACTGGCAAGGGGAAGATGGATGGTGCTAAATACAGGGATGTTCTTGAACAAAACCTGTTTCGGTCTGTCAGTGATTTGAGACTGGGACAGAAGTTCTGCTTCCAACAGGACAATGACACAAAGCATACTGCTAAAGCAACACTTGAGTGGTTTAAGGAGAAACGTGTAAATACACTGGAATGGCCTAGTCAAAGCCTAGATCTTAATCCAATTGAGAATCTGTGGACTTGAGGATTGCTGTTCAGCGGAAACCAGCCCGTTTCTAACTTGAAGAAGCTGGAGCAGTTTTGTCTTGAGGAATGGATAAAAGCTTGCAGCTATAATTGCTTATGTTTGCATCAGTTTACGGTGGGTCAGAATGGCACCATTAACAGCTATCGTCCAGCTATCATACTGTATAGGACAATTTTTAAAAACAATTTTATGTACCTTTTTATCACTCTCTATTATTTTTGTCTCTATTGGAAACACACAAGTATTGTTAAACTATTCATTTTACTCTTTACTTTTTGCTTTTGCTTTAAACATCTCAGTTAATTCTGCTTGTTTTAATATTAGGATGGCTTCTTCTTGTTTGCTTTTACTTCTTCCTCCTGACTTTACACAACCCCTTGTCCTATTTATTCACATCATATTTCAGTGCTTTCTTGCTTCTACACTTCAAAAGCTAGACCCATGAATGCTGTTATATAGTAAGGGAAAAAAAAAAATCAACAGAAGATTTAAAAACTACAGTAGCAGTCATTTAGCAGTCAGTTTGGAATAACAGTGAAAAACGTCACTATAAGGATTCACACATAGACATGGGCCATTGAACTGAATGATATACTACAGTCTTTACTGCTATTGAAGAAGACAAATATGGCTCTGGTTTGCTTCCTCTGACTGTATGTCCTAATCTATCCCAAAAGAGCTAGCCTTACGTTCACAATAACGGTCATTAGAATATCCCAGCGAATAAATGTTACATAATTAATATGCAGAATTCATACAATAATTGACATGCTACAATCTTACCTTGCTATTCCTTTCATTTTAATAATTAGCCAATTCTACAGAAACCCAGGCAAATTTCTTAAAAGACACGTGGCATGCATTTCAGTGTGTCTAAAGGTTAAGACGTTCTCTTGATGAACTGATAAGCGACACAGATAAAATCATTTCAGCGTAACCTTTATGTGAGTTAATTCCACATAATAACTTTGCACAAACCTTTATTTACTGGTGACCATACATTCCAGGAATGTTTTTGTGTTTTTCTACAAGAAAACAGATCTGTGAGCAGGAGTGTGTGAGTGGGCTTAGTGTGCGTTTGTGTGGTTGCCTTTTGTCAGTGTTGTCTCTGCATTGTGATGCAGCAGTTTTGGGGAGCAGCTGGACTGTATATGAAGAGTGCTAAGCACTTAAACAGGCACCTTTTGTAGATCAGCTGGCTATGTCGTGGCTTTGTCTGCTTCTAGTCACTCCCCCCGCTTTCATCCCAGACCACAGACTGGTTTTGACATGCTAATGCCATGCCTGTTCCACACATGCTGGCTGAAGAGCAGGATGCTTTAAATGTGGGGAGGGTAAGAGCGAGAGAGAAAGAGAGAGAGAGAGACAAAGCAGACAGGCAATAAGCTGAAGTGTGCCATACAGTAAGAGATTATGGAAATGATTCAGAATGTTTTTGTGCCCTATCCCACATGTACATACACACACAATGCCCAGCGTCATAGAGTGTACGCCTGCGTCAGAGAAATGAGTGGCTCATCCTTGAAAAGTGGAAGATTCAAAACAGGCAGTCTGCCGTGAAGCAAATAGCCACTCTGCTAAATGTCACACCGGACACTTTCAGTGCAGGCTATGATTTACCGCTAATGACCAAATTGTAAGGGGCCTGTATCATTTCGTTTTGATAAATTTTCCGTTTTCATTAACACATTATTCCTACTTCATACAGTCCATATTCTCACTGTGTGAAATATCTCCACAAAGTTAACTTTATAGGAGAGAGCAAACTGCAAAGATGGCCTTATTACTTTAATACTTGCTAGAAGCTGATGACCTCTGAATTTTCTAAAGTACAGCTTCTGATGATGTCATGAATACAACCACCAAAAATGACTTTAAAACAGGATAAAAAATTAAAACAGAGACAAGGCCAAACTTCACAAGTCAGTAGAGCATAACATGTCCTGATTAAATGCTAGACTTTATTGGGATTTGGAGATATAGATCCCAGAATTTTGCTAATTTGTATATAACTTCTCACTAGGCAGCTTTGTTGAGACCTTGCTCGTGGCAAAAGTCCAGAGAGCCAGAGAAATTAAGAGAGCCACAACCTGGCAAAATTAAGAATGATTGCCTTCAAACTGTACAGGATCATAAGGGATTATGCTCCCACTCCAGCCATAAATATTTTTTATTGCAGTCTTTAGAAAAAAAAACAACACTTAATATGCGATATTTAAAGCTCTAGATAGGAGAAATGTCCAAACTCTGTAGAGAGTAACATGCCCTTTCCAAAGAGCCAGACCACATTATCACCAAGCTCCTCACCACTGTCTTCTCTGAGGTGCCATAATCATTTGCTCAGTGACTGGTAGACATCAATGTAAAGCTCCATCGCTGAGCAGTACACATGCCAAACTCTGCAATATTCTGTCCTACTACACATATCTATTTGCTAAGTCTACAGGACATTTGCCAGGCCCAAGCACAATGCAGAGCAGCCAATCAGAAGATCAAGTCATTTACATATAACATTCATAAAGGCACTGCTAGAAACGCAGGCTGTTTAATACTAAGGGGTTAAAAAAAGGTTGAAAACGTCAATGCAAAAGTGAATTATGCTGGTATACATAAACCCACACACAAGTAGACATCAGTACAAGAACAGTATAAGCTGGGCTTTTTTATTCTTTGAGGTCTATTTATTAGCCATCCACCATGCGCTATTAACAACAACAATATCCGTCAGCGGATCTGCATGTACTTGCCTTTACTTAATGGAAAGCAGAAATTGGTGCTTCAATACGTATTCAGAGAAGTCATTTTCAGCTGCTTGCTTTGACGTGACAGGCTTGCTTAGCCAGTACTGTCACGGACAGCTTGCCCAGGGGCAGGTAATTAGGCCACTGCAAAACAAAGCTGGAGTGTGTCGTGTCACTCCCACATGTTTTCGATGTACACTCATTCACAGCAAGCTCAGGCTGTTCATAGAGTTTTCTGCTTTAAGGATAAATGACCGAAACCGCCTGTACACGGTGTAATCTTACAGCCACCGTGAACATGGTTTAATCAGGCGTAACCTAGACGACTTATACTGTCCTCTGGAACTGGCTGTGCTGTCCTAAAGCTGTTCTCTTTGTAATTCTGCCAGAGCCTGAAAACAAGTTGATACTACACTTACAAAACATGGTACAAGACATCTAGAGATCTAATTATCTGGAGAGGCTTTGAAGAAATGTAGAAGTTATCAAATATCATCAACCAAATCTGCCAAACACAGCACAACCCAACACCTACAGGACTGAATGAATCCCTAAAGTTAACACTTTAGTATTGTGCAAAACACAGAGACCATCCTTTATTCTTTTTACCTCTATTCAAAATGGCTATTATGTACGAGTAATTCATTTTTCAGGATCTGGAGAAGAAAACACAGAACATTATGCAGAAGCTTCAATTAAAGATGATCTCATCGTTTCAGTGTTTGTGCATCAAGGTTTTACTATTATTATAGCTTCCATTCTTTTCAGGAGACTTGCTATCAGTTTTTTTCTAGAAATCTAAAGAGATATGTTTCCACACTGCTGAAGTCCAGTCTTAGAAGTTGGTTGCATGTTCTGCTTTTAATGATCCAAGTAATTCCAGACTCATTTAGTGATGTCAAGGTCTGGGCTGTCAGGTGGTTAATCCATTGCTGAGACCACCAGCAGCTTCTTTGTTTGATTTGTAAATGCTCTTTTTTGTCTATTATATTTTCTCAGGGATGACATCTTGAGAGCTACATGTCGTTTCTGGATCGTAGTGTTGAGTTGTCTTCTCACAATGAAAGGGTGGAAGAAAACTCCTGTGGACTTCTTCAAATATAAAGCAAGAATAGAATTACATTACTCCTTTTTCTTAATATAAAAGTTCTGTTTATCAGATGGTGATGGTTTTGGTGGTCTACCAGGTCTTGCATGGTTTTTAGGAAACTCATTTGTCCAGATTTGTATATATTTTTTTCCTTTTAATTTGCTTTGACCTTCTACAGGTGCTGGTCAACGAATTAGAATAATTTGAAATAGTGCAATCATGAAATTCTTTGAATGCATTTTTTGTGCAGAAAGCAAATCAGGTGTTCACCGCACCTGTCCTACTCGTTAGACTAATCACAGAACTCGTTACCTGTAAAAAGATTTGCTCAGCTGAGCTTTCCAAAAGGCCCATTTAGGCCATTTAACTGTGACACTGTTGTTTTATTGAATTAGAATAATGGAGAAACCGTTTCATTGAATTAGAATAAATGCTCGAATTTTTGTTTTCTGTGAAAAGTGTTCACTGTGCAGTATAAAGTCAGGGTTGAGTAGAATTTCTAAGTTGTAAAATCAATCATGGGTAAGCAGCGCGACCTCTCAACCGGAATAGTGGCTCAAATTCAAGCCCTTCGCCAACAAGGCTTGACCCAAACTAAAATTGCTGAGCATCAGCCAGTCTTCCGTCTGCAAAGCTCTCAAGAAAAACTGCAGCAAGCGCACCAACTGTTCCGGCGTCCGAAAAACTTCTGCTCGCGACAACAAGCAGCTGAGAAAGATCGCAGTCAGCAACCGGTTCAAGTCCACTTCCGAGCTCACCGACTTGTGGAACAAGCAGACCGGCGCTGACGTCTCCAGATCAACCACTTACCGTCGTCTGCGCGAACTCGGCTTCAAATCTCGCGTTCCAGCAGTAAAACCGATGCTGAACAAGAAACAAATGGAGAAACGGCTGAAGTGGGCCAAAGAACACGGCGAGTGGACTGCTGAAGACTGGCAGAAAGTGGTCTTCAGTGACGAATCACGCTTCTGCATCTCCTTCGGTGACCAAGGTCCTCGTGTCTGGCGTCGTGGTGGCGAAACCTACAACCACGAGTGCGTGAAAAGATCCGTCAAGTTTCCCCAGAGCGTTGTGGTCTGGGGATGCATGTCCGCTCGAGGTGTAGGGGAACTCTGCTTCCTCAAGAAGACTGTCAATGCTGCCGTATATCAAGATGTTCTGGAAACGTTCCTGATTCCGACTGTTGAGGAACAGTTCGGCGAAGAAGACTTCATATTTCAACAGGATCTTGCACCGGCTCAAGCGGCAAAGTCGACCAAAGATTGGTTCACTAAAAAACAGCTTGAAGTTTCCGGCCAACTCGCCTGACCTCAATGTCATTGAAAACCTTTGGGCCATCGTCAAGCGGAAAATTCGCGACAGAAAGCCTACTACGCTGGACCAACTGAAGCAGAACATCGCCACTGCCTGGGAAGCTGTGAGTGCGGAAACTTGCGACAAGCTGGTCAAATCGATGCCGCGGAGACTTCAGGCAGTCATACAAGCCAAGGGGGCAGCCACAAAATACTGAGAAAGTGATGATTGTAATTATAATAAAAATTATTCTAATTCAATGAAACGGTTTCTCCATTATTCTAATTCAATAAAACAACAGTGTCACAGTTAAATGGCCTAAATGGGCCTTTTGGAAAGCTCAGCTGAGCAAATCTTTTTACAGGTAACGAGTTCTGTGATTAGTCTAACGAGTAGGACAGGTGCGGTGAACACCTGATTTGCTTTCTGCACAAAAAATGCATTCAAAGAATTTCATGATTGCACTATTTCAAATTATTCTAATTCGTTGACCAGCACCTGTATCTTCAAAAGTGTAATAGGTTGCTTTTTTAACAGTAAACAGTTAGTTTACTTTCATATACATACAATATACAGTATGACATTAACACATTTAGGTAAATCAGTAACTACACATGTAAGTTCAGCATAGGTACGCTTATTATTATTCTCTAAGGTTCTCTATGGGTGGACTACAGCACACCAACTTTACCACACCCAGATGGTCATCCACTCGTCGGCTCAAATGACACACTAGCACCTCGACCCAGCCCCCACCCACGCACACATATGCACGTACAAAGGGCTTGACAACAAACATAAGCTCAGACATCTTCATATTTTAAATAAAATCACATAACAAATAACATTTTGTTAAATACAATAGAGATAAATGTATTATGATATACTAATACAATTACTTTTTAATAAAGTATAAATAAATTTACAAAACAATATTTATATACTGAAAATAAAATAGAGAGATAGAAACATACTCATATATGTTCATTTTAGTTAGTTAGAAGTTTGGTTTATTTGCTAGCTTAATATATTGGGAAAAAATAAAACATGAAATAAATATAAGTAATTAATATAAATTGGCATAACTTTTGCACATAATAAATGTCCACAATATGTTAAACTCAGTTAACCAATACTAGTATATAGTAATTAGAAATTGCGGATTAATATGTGCTGAAGTTTGTTTTCTGTAGAAAATATGTAACTTATTTTCATTAGAAACATTACACAGGATGCCATGTGACCCGCAGCACCCACATCTTTACATATTTGTTCTTGGATCTCTTTGTTCTTTATTTAAAAGTGGTTTATGAGTCACTCAGTCATGAAGAGATACTAAGTTCCTGATGGTAACAGTATCAGATCCCTCAGGAGCGGTTGTGGATTGATGCAGATGGACAGATGAAGTGATACTTCATTACGACATGGAGGACTGAGCCCAGAGCTTCAGCATGTATTTTGTGAAGTAAAAGTGCTATTAGTGCAGTGTGAGCAGTAACGCTGTGCTGGACTGCATGGGACTCACAGACTGGTGGGTTATTTTCTCTCACTGTGTTGACTCCTACCTGAGATGACACGGTCACTTGGAATTGCACCTGGGCGACAGGTGGTGAGTCAGCGGTGCTCCACGACTCATACTGTTTACAATGTGTGAGAGAGGGAGAGGAGGGGCAGAGAGAGAGAGTAAGAGAGAAGTGGGGGGATGGGGAGAAGAAGGAGAGAGAGAGAGAGAGAGAGAGAGACAGACAGAGAGAGACAGAGGGAGAGAGGGAGAGAGAGAGAGAGAGGGAAAGAGAGAGAGAGAGAGAAAAAGAGAGAGAGAGAGAGAGAACAAGAAAGAGAGAGTGGACGTGTACAAACTCACCATGGAGTGTTCAGTGAAATGGATCCAGAACTGGAATCTGGGTAGAACTGTTGTACATGCAGATTAGGAAGGCTTTTCTCTCAATTAAACCTTCCACTGAACACATAACAGACATAATAAAACTAATAGTAGTTGTTAGTATGTTAGTAAGATCTCAACAGTTTTGAATCATTTCCATTGTTTTATTCGTCATTAAATGAAAACTTAAAGGACATGTAAAATGACATTTCCAGAATATGAAATTGTAAATCATATAAAATAAAAACTGGGTTTTACACTAAGCATTCAAAAAGAATACACCTAATACTTTAAATTTGCATTTTGAAAATAAATGACATGCCATCAGGATTAAATCAAAGCTAACATCATAGTTAGCACAATCCGTCATAAGTATTGTTTTTCTGTAACCCTGTCTTCCATCAAATTGTAGGGAGGAGCCTGGGTTGGTCAGCACAGTGTTAAGTTCTGGGTCAGTTGGCGGAATTCTCACAAATACACTCATCATCAAAAAAAAGTTGTTGCACAAATAGTTGCATCCAGAAGGAATCAAAGGCAGGAGTGAAGCCTGGTGCGCAGATTTGGCATTATGAGACATGCGAATGATTCAGGTTCCACGCTTGGCTGTGCATGTGACATAAGCAAGGACGGGCCTTATTACTGTACCTTACTGACCCAACAGCCACGATTGTGGACATTCAGCAAGCAGTGATGCCCTCCATGAGTCATCCTGTTGGTGCCAGCACCACAAAGCAGGACTACGTGTGCACAGGCAGTTATCGTTATGACAACTGTCCTTAACACCACGTCAATGTCACCAAAGACGATTATAGTGTCGTGCCAGACTGTCAAGGACAGACTCAGAATGGCAGCAGGTCATCTTCAGCAATGAGTCTCACCTTGACTTGGTAAAGATGACCAATGTGTGAGTAGGCACAATTTCTAGCGGCAAGATGAACGGTTTGTTGTCATTTGTCACATCTACAGAAGGCCTGGTGTCATTCCACCTCGACCCCTACCCCAAAACCTTCAGCAATTACAATATTAAAGTTGGAAGGGATGGATTATTGTAGGATACCATTAGGAACCTCTACAACTCCATGCCGAGTCATCTGGTGACCTGACTCCATACTGACAGACACTACTTCTGTATGTGCAAATAGTGAGAGTGTAGGTAAAATAATACTAACTGCCTTCATGACTGACGTTTATCCTTTTTGTCAGAATCTCTAGACGTCACTGTCTGTTAGGGTGTTAAAAAGTCTCCCTAAGTAAATACATTATAGAAATGTTTTAAGAAAGAAAATAGTGAATGCAATAGAGAATGCATTAGCTGTTTTTGAAGTATCATTTGAAAGCCAAGGGTAAAACATACTCCCTAGCTAACATGAAGTTAATAGTGTAAACTGCATACAGTGTCCTGATGTGGTGGGGTTTGATGGCTCATGTGTAGTATGCTGAAGTGTAGAAATACAATCACAAATGTGTTATTGTAAATTATACTCTGTACAAATAGTAAATAGCACAAGCAACACTATATCCCTATTTATATTAAATCTACATACATTTTGTATTAACTCTCTACTCCTTGTGATCAACTTACCTGCAGAGTTTCGTTCCAATCTACAACTAACATTCTGACCCTCCTTTATCCAATACTAATGCATCTGATCCAGACAGCCAAGGACATCTAAAGGGGTAAATTACTGGAGCAGGTGTGGCAGATTGGAACTGGAAATAGACTTCACAGGAAGGTATTTCCTCAGAACCTGGGCTGGCGACCACTACTGTAGGTCATTTGATGAGTAAGACTGCCTCAAGATGAAAAAAACTTTGAACCCAAATGGGTTTATGTATCAAACAGACAGAACAGAATAAAGGACTTCTCATTGAAGTAGATAATAGAATAATCAGTGTTACCCACGTGTCAACCTGAAACAGATCATCCTAAATGGTGAAGCGATTCAATACTGGTGCTTCAGTCTACCTGTATTTTCCAGCCTCTAATTCAAATTTTCCATTACACCTTCAACAGTGCAGCTACATTCCGGTGCCTCGGGCTAGAGTAACAGTCCACCTGCTTAATGAATGAATTATTTAAGGTAACCTATTATGCTTTTTTAGCTTTACTTGCCTTTAGTGGGTTATGTCACCTTTTTGTGCATGTAAAAGGTCTGCAAATTTATAAAGTTGAAAATATACACCAGAGGGAGAAACATTCTTAGCCCGAAACCACTTTTCTTCACTTCCTGAAACGTCTTATTGGAATTCTGTCCCAAACCGACCAATCAAAACACACGAGGCAGGGCGCAAAGACACAAGTTCTCTAATGGAGCTTTTCAGGCAGAGGGTAAATACAGATGTACAGTATGATAAATAATAATAATTTTGGGACAAATGAATCATGAACACCTTTTCTATTAAACCCTCAATAAAAAGATGAACATTTAAAATTACCCTAATAACACATACGATCGCTTTTGTCTTTTATCAGTGCATTGTAAGCTAAGATAAAATTAGCACACATTACGCTAACATGCTAACAGAAATTCAACAGCTGACAGCTTATTGCTGTTAACACAGCTTTTCACCATTCGCCAGTCTAAGAAGTTTTTTAAATCCTCAGAAACTGTTTCTCAGGCATCTCTCTTTCCTAACAATGTGTTATGTTTGGCACTTTGCCCTTCCTCTGTCCCCTGTCCGGTGCACAACCACGAATGACCCCTGTTGGTTACTTGCTGGAAGAATGTTGTGATGCTCTGACTGAGCCACTTTGTCTATTTCCCATTCACAGAGCCAGGCTTTGTAAAAGTTCCAGATTTTTACCAGTGTGCACATAAAAAGGACAGGTAGCAGACGGCGAGGGGATGTTCACTGAACTACTTTTAGCCTTTTATAACTAACCTTCCCCACAACATGTAACAACCAAATCCATGTTGGGGCTGGTTTTTAGTCATGAGTACTAATTCCAGGAAATATTTTCTGACACTAAAAAGTGTCTGATGAAGTTAAGATAACTCTGATTCACTCTGACTTTATCAAAATACACTGCTCCCCTATTGATTCATAAGACTTGACTGCAGTTAAACAGTCCGTTAAGCTGGAAATGAGTTGTGAAACTGCCAGGATATCCTCATGCTAACTGTATTTTGGTGTCGGCTGCGCAGAAAGAGACTGCACGGTTTGTTCAAAAAGTTGAACAAAGTGATTAAATAACACCATTAGTGACAAAGAGCTTGTTGTGGACTGGTTGCATCTGACTTAAGCATGGTATGTATTCTAGGGGTTCTCTGGATCATATCACATGGTAAAGCTATATTCTCCTCAGTTCTGGGCTACATATTTGACCTTCATAAAACAAAGAACAAACGAGGTCTCAAAGGTTCTCATTAGGGCCAGACCACGAGGGACTCAAAAACTGCAGGAATACATGCTGGATTTCAAACTGATTTCACATTTACCGGTCTGCAAATGACCTAAAAACCTCACTGCTCATAATATTTAAGATGCTGAACGGGTTCTTTGAAGCAATACTACAGAATCTCCCTTTCAGTGAAGACGTGAGAATATTAAGATCCATTAATACTGGAAAGAAGCTGTAGATAATGTAAACCAGAATCTTGTTGTAATGCCACTCCTCACGCATATGTTGTTTAATTCTTAATTTCAGGTTAAAATAATAAGGTACAACAGTATAATTCAACATAGAATGTCATAGAAATTATGGAAGATTGTTTGCCTTTGTGTGTGTATGTGTGTGTTGCCAGAAGGTCTTACATAGCTGAGTAAAAAACTGTCAAATATCAACTATTATACAGCTGTAAATGAATGTAAATGAGTTCACAAATCAAAAAATCAAACTCCAACATATTGTTGGTTTGTTATTGTAGAAGAACTAACTTTTCATGAACAGCATTTAGTTGTCCTTTATTTTTCTTCTTAATTATCATCTTTTTTATTATTTTGGTGATTTTTTGCTGGATCAGACTAAGAATTTTAATGACACAAAGGCAAGTAAAAATCTAAACTGAGGAAACTATATATATACATATATATATATGTATATATATATGTATATATGTATATATATATATATATATATATATATCCTTTCATATATATATATGATGTGATGTGCGCTGCCACCCAGGTGTGGCTATGCAGATGGCTGTGAGAGCAGGCTAATGGGAAGTATGCGCACCTTTAAAAGAGACCTTATGTTGTTGTAATGTTGTTGCTATGTTGGTTTGAGGTGTGTGTGTGTTTTACTGTATTTTGGGGTTGCGTGTGTTTTTTGTGTGGGGGACGGTCACCATGGGCTGGTAGCCAATGGCTATTGGTGACCTCCCTCCCGCTGAGGCTGAAGCTATGTGGTTTTCCATAAAAGAGCACTGTTCACAGCAGTATCATGGCCTCTGCTCTGACTTACTCTACGCCAATGCCATAGTATATTGGTTGGTCTACAAGCATTGCATTTTAGCTCCCTCAGACAAAAGTTCAAGCCAGAAGCCTTTA
Organism: Prochilodus magdalenae; assembly: GCA_024036415.1. Lineage (NCBI taxonomy): Eukaryota > Metazoa > Chordata > Actinopteri > Characiformes > Prochilodontidae > Prochilodus > Prochilodus magdalenae. The sequence goes on along the minus strand of JAMWET010001917.1, from coordinate 224,780 downwards.
AGGAAACTTTAGGAATGTATGCCCGGTAACAGGATTTCATGCCTCAAAATTCACTTCATAACTGTCTTATAAACAGTCTCACAGCAATCATAAAGCAGCATGGGTCCCCTCTACATGACATTCGCTTACAGTGAGGCCTCATGCACACATGGAATGCCCAGCTTTGCTCCTAATTATATTGAATAAAGTGTTTTGTGGGGGGTGCAGAACACAGCACAAATCAAAACACACACATGTTTTCATTTAATTACACAATCCCTGCTAATTCTAGACCCTCCCCAGCCATACAGTCTGCATGGAGTGGCGTCAACGTCAGCACAAAAAGAGTACATTCCTGTGATAATTAGAGCCACTGCTAAACAGCAGATGAAACAGAGGACACAACTATATTAGGTGATCAGTTAATATTGATATTAGTATTAGATCAGATATTGAGCTCATGAGGTAAGTACAAGCCAGTAAGGGCATAGTCTCTCTCTTTTCCTCTCTCTCTTTCTCTCTCTCTCTCTTTCTCTCTCCCTCATTACCCGCCCCCATAATCAAATTAGGCTTATCCAGGCGCAGGGAGGATGCTGGTTGTGCATGGACACACAGTGGGCTACACCCTCCAACTGCCACATTGTTTTCCTAGTAAGCTGTGGCCATGGCTGGCTGGGAAGAGGATGTTGTGGGTGGTTTCTGAGCACACAGCCCTGTTACAGTGAATATTTGACAGACTTTAAGTCATGCCAGTAAAAGTGACTGGTCTGTATGTAAAAGCAGAGTTTTTTTTCCATCTGGCTTTTCCATGACGCAGACCCTTTCTGATCAGTCTGGTTTTGCAAAAAAAACACACCATGCTGCTGTCTGTCGCTGCTCTATGAACTGAGAGTTCATGTACTCATTTCTATACAGTGTATTCAGAGCGACTGTGCACAGTGCAACTGCACACATAGTTGTAAGACCAGTGCAAAAAAAAAAAATCCCCAGCGTTATATTTACTCTTACAGTGCTCATTTATGTCCATCTGGCCTCAAATGATCACTGTAGGCACTTCTGCATGTAATAATTCAACACTGGGGATTTTGCTGTGTAATACTGCAATTGCATGCATCAGCACCATTCAGGAGGCACATTACCTACATTACAGAGTTGACTTTAAAGCAGCCTTGTGTCTATAATCATTATCTCCTGGCAGTTATATATTTCCTGTGCAAAGTAAACCTTATTCAGGAGCCACCAGGCTAAGTCTGAGTGGATGCTATAATTAGACAGATAGTCTTAAAGCCAGCTGCTGCTGGAGAACCGACTCTGTCCCTGGCTGAAATGTTACGTAACGCCTGCAACAAGCTTTTCTGGTAACTTTGTTTAGTTTTGTCTACATGCTAAAGTCTTCCAGTCTGCTTGGCTTCTCAGTGGGTTTTGTTTTTAATTGTTTTGGTAGGAAATCTAACTTTCACAGCTGGTCTAACTGCAGGACTCTAGCTGAGGACTCCAGCAGCAACAGAAAGCTATTTGTGGAGAAACACAAACAAACAAGCTGTAAATTACACGTACAGATCGTTTTTTTCCAGGTTCGAAGTCTGAGAGCGCCATCTAGTGAGCAGCCCGGTTTATTTTCATGGTATTTACATATGGCTGTAATGTGTTTTTCTTTGATTTAACGAAACACAGATACATTATACATATTAAACATGCATACATATTATTACACGCTTAGTGTTTTTGAAATATGTCTTACAAGACAAGACGGCGAACTTTAAGATACTGCTGGAGATTATTGTTTAAGTTGGTCCTCCTGACCTGAAATTAGCTTTTAACATATTATTTATCATCACTTAGCTACCGTACTAACGTCAGCCTTTTAGCTTTTGTTTATCATTTCTGTCTGTTAAATAATAAATCCTCTTGGTTTTATTTATTTATTGTTATGATTATTTTGGGTGGAGTGTTCCTTAAGCGCGCGTCAAGGCCGGATGAAGATGCTGATTTGTAAACACTGCGTGTAGGGCTGAACAGACTTAGCCAGGCCGTGGTGTTCTGTTGAGATCAGGTACTCTGTACAGTCGGCTGTTTTGTGGACACATAGCACGTGTTGTGTACTGACAGACTTCATGGCGAAAGCAGGTCTGACAGCGATGGGTTTCTGCTGAATCGGGGAATAGGGGAGCTCTTACACTTCATATCACTTATCTTACGGTATCTGACAGCTGCTGGATCAGGTACGGACCGACCGTGCGATGCCGCTATATTTAGCCTGCTGGTTTGTCTGTGCGCCGGGTTTCAGCACTGCAGTGTTATGTAATGTAGCTAAAAGGTAAAGTGGTATATATCGATGGCAGCGTGCAGTCCGACGTCAGCTGTAACGTCGGCCGAGAAATCGTGTAGTGGATTGTACTCTCACTGAAATGGGATATTTGACGTACATTGTTAATGTGCTAAGTTGCTACCTCATCAACTAGTTTCTAATCTACTGTGTGTTAGTACGCAGTCCGACTGTCTGTAGGAGATCCAGCTGAAGTACTCATGGCTAGTTCTGTGGTTTGCTGGTTTGTCTGTTTTCCTCTTTAGTTAGCCGCCTGGCTAGCTATCATTTAATTTCGCACCACCTGCAGTTAGCTAGCTGCTGCACAACAACAACACGAACACGACCTCCAAGTTCTAACTAAATTAACACTCTTTTAGTAAATTTGACAACATGTTCTTCGGATATTTTTCACATTCAATTAAAACGAATGTGTTTTTTATGTATGTTTTATTTTTTTTATTACATTTTTATTTCATTGAAAATGATGATATAGTGTGACGTCACTGTGTCTCTGTGAAGTTCTTGAGTCCCCAGTGTGTTTGTGGAATAAATGTATTTCTTTTGTCCAGGTTTTTAAACAAAAATGAAGTACATCCTGGTCACAGGTGGAGTCATATCTGGCATTGGCAAAGGGATCATTGCCAGTAGTGTGGGAACAATCCTTAAATCCTGTGGTCTTCACGTCACTGCAATCAAAATCGATCCTTATATTAATATCGATGCTGGCACCTTCTCTCCTTATGAGCACGGTGAGTGACCTGACTGCTGACTTTTTGAGAATGGGTTAATGTCCTTGGTGTCACCCATACTGACAAAAGCCTCGTCTTACAGGTGAAGTCTTTGTGCTGGATGATGGTGGTGAAGTTGACTTGGATTTGGGGAACTATGAGCGCTTCCTGGACATCCGGCTAACTAAAGACAACAACCTGACCACTGGGAAGATCTATCAGTCTGTTATAACTAAAGAGAGAAGAGGAGAATATCTTGGCAAAACTGTGCAAGGCAAGTTTATTTGTGAACAAGAGGTCATTTTGGGACTGTGAAACTGAATCCTCGTACCAGCTCGACATCTGACCTGATGATTATTTTCTTTAAGTACCTGATAGATGCTAGAATTAGTGTGAATGTGTAAATGCTGTAGAACAATTGTTTTCTTTTCCATCAGGTGTTTTTTAACCAGTTGTGTTTTACTTTCTGCTGAAGCTTCAAAGAGTATTTTAAGCCAAGTTTCTCTTTCAGTTTTTAAAAGTGCATGTTTACTGTATTGCTGTGTTTGTTGATTTATATTCCTCAATGGTTCTTATTCTTCTGTTCTTTTGTGGTTTGGTTATATGTAGATAAGCGCTCCATGAGACATCTAGCAAATGTTACACATCGACTTCCATGTAAAATAGAAAATGTGAGCAGCAACTGGTGCTGATTTATTATAGTGCATGACTCCTTTTTTACAGTTGTGCCACACATCACTGATGCCATTCAGGAATGGGTGATGCGTCAGGCAAAAGTCTCAGTGGATGATGATGGTGTTGAGCCGCAAGTCTGTGTCATTGAGGTATAACTTGTCCATGTTCTTTAGGTTTGTAAATGTGTGTTGTGATGTGTTAATATTAAAATATTTCATATACTTTTATTTTGACAACATGTTCAGCTTGGGGGTACAGTTGGAGACATTGAGAGTATGCCTTTCATTGAAGCCTTCAGGCAGTTTCAGTTCAAGGTGAAACGGGAGAACTTCTGCAACATCCATGTTAGCCTTGTTCCTCAGGTAAGAGTCTTGATTAAGTCTGGATTATTTTGGCTATCCACATTGTCATCTTATTCAGTGTTAACACTCATAGCATGTTAATCTCTGATGTTTGTAGTTATGATAAAACAGTCATCTTAGACATATTTATGTTTGGATTATCTTATCTTGGTTATTTCTGACTATGTTGTCAGCCAAGCACTACAGGAGAGCAGAAGACAAAACCCACACAGAACAGTGTGAGGGAACTTCGTGGACTAGGCCTGTCTCCAGATCTGGTCAGTCAAATGGCCTTTATTTTATTTGTTATGTTAGAGGGGTGATGAACTCCAAAATCCAAAACCATTAACTGTTCTACCATATTTTACAGACTGATGGGTTGTTTTGTTTTATGTGTTTTCAAAAAAGTTTTTATTCACGATGATTTTGTTCTTGGACTTACATTAGTGCTGTGTATGGGTACAACTTGACAATGTCATATCATGTTATGATACAGAGTCTTTGATTCAATATATTGTGATACTGTAAGTGAAGTAACAAATTATTTTTTAAATCTATTATTTTAAATAAAACTATTATAGTTTTAAAAACATGCCACCATATGCATAGATTTTTGCAATGCTAACTTTAGCTGTACTCTTATGCTGCCTGTCTGCCACTAATGTTTGCATGTAAACTGTTTAATTCAAGTCTGTACTATTTTGATTTCACAAACTATAATATTACAAAACTCAAGTATTGCTATTTTCTTACAAGCCTTGTGATTAATTCTAGAAACTGTCATTGATTTATTTTTTTTCTTCCATGTTTTCCATAGCTAAACTAGCTACTGTCGGTTAAATGGTTGACATTTAATATTCTGACTAACCTCTGAATGACCTATTGCCACTTGTTGCAGCTGTTGTAATTACTGTCTTTGGCTCTTTTTTTGATCCTCATATTGGCTCCATATGCAAATCCCTGTATTAAGTATTAGTTCTAGATCTTTTGTCTGAATGATGTTGTAGTGACATATAGCTGGCCAATAAACTCAGCAAGTAAATGTAAATATCCCTGAACTAAAGCTGACATTCTGTATTTTAAACATCGTTTTCACAGAGCCAAAACAACAAAAATGCTGTCCAATTACTAATGGATTATTTACTTTTGACCTAGGCTTATAATAGTCCCCAATGTTCTTTTGTCCCTGATGTTTTTAGATTGTTTGTCGTTGTTCCACGCCTTTGGACACAGCAGTGAAAGAAAAAATCTCCATGTTTTGTCATGTGGAGCCGGAACAGGTATCTATGCATGGATTGCCAGTGAACTGTAATGGAAAAATGAAGTAGAAAATGCTGAAGGCTGTTTTTAGTGTAAACATAAAGGTGAATGAGGACAGGCAAGAGAAGCTGCACCCAGAACATCAAAAAGTCTACATGTACTGGAGGTAAAGTGTATTGCATATTGACAATACTTAATTTCCTTTTTAGGTCATCTGCATACATGATGTGTCCTCAATCTATAGAGTTCCATTGCTTTTGGAGGATCAGGGCATGGTGGAATACTTTTGCAGACGATTGGACCTACCTATTGAGATGAGGCCCCGTAGAATGCTGACCAAGTGGAAAGAAATGTCAGATAGGTGAGGCATTCCTTACGCTCGTTATGCTTCATCTGTACTGAAAGAGAACTTTGCCAGCGTGGGATAAACAATTTGCCTTTTAGTGTGATGTACATTTTTTTTTTTGTTGTTTTTACAGGTCCGACCGACTCTTGGAACACACCTCGATTGCACTGGTGGGAAAGTACACCAAGTTTTCAGACTCCTATGCCTCAGTCATTAAAGCTCTAGAGCATTCTGCCCTTGCAATCAACTACAAGCTAGAGGTCAAAGTAAGGAGTGTTCAGTATTAATGTTAGGATGTAGATTTTAGTTTTTTATGATGATTATATTTTTGGATTAGTTTTTCTACCCTGTGTGCACATGTTTATTTCATTTTGGTCATTGAATTATCTTTCTGGTAAGTGGACTTTTGTTTCAGTACATAGACTCTGCAGACCTGGAGCAATACACACAACAGGAAGAGCCAGTGAAATACCACGAAGCCTGGCAGAAACTCTGCAGCGCTGAGTGAGTGACCTAGCCTTCAGTCACGCAATGCACAGCTAGACACCTAGATCCAACAGTAGGATCCACCGTGTGTACTGTTACTGTCCTAGTAAAAGCTGAGTAGTTGGACAAAGTACTGTTATTGGCACACTTTGTAGTTTTTAGTTTTAATTCTGTGTTTTAAATTGATCTGTTTTTTCACTGTGGTGCACTTAGTGTTCACAGTGGGCTTTCCATGTGGTGAAAATAACTTTGTATTAAGTGTATTAACATAATTCTGTGAATATGCTCATGAGGTACTTCAGATCAATTTTGGCTTATGTGAAAATATGTTTACCTTTATGTATAAATATGAATGTGTGACTTTCTTTTTTTGTTTTTGACTGTTTATGTTTTAAGTGGTGTTTTGGTACCTGGAGGCTTTGGTGTACGGGGCACCGAGGGAAAAATTCAAGCTATTAACTGGGCAAGGAAGCGGAAAAAACCCTTTTTAGGTAAAAAAAAAAAAAAAAAAAAGACTATTAGGTAATGGTAATAGTATAGGAATTTGTAAATTGTCATTTATGAATGACCACAATCAAGTTATTAAGTTTAAATATGATCACAGACTGTCTTTGGTTGCTTCATCCACATGTTTTCCAAAATAAATAAAAGTTTTGTGCTTTGCAGGTGTTTGTCTGGGCATGCAGCTAGCTGTGTGTGAATTTGCCCGTAACGTGCTTGGCTGGGAAGGTAATGATAGTAAAAAGCTCACTATCTCATTGGTATGTTATACAAAAGTCAGTTGCAATGCTCATATTAATATCGTCTCATTGGCCAGATGCTAACTCTACTGAGTTTGATCCTGAAACAAAGCACCCTGTAGTAAGTATCATTCTGTTTATGTACCTTAATGGTTAAATACATTTAAAAACACTTTTACAACTACTGTTAAGACCCAGAGAATTCTGCAGCTAGGGCAGAATTACAGTCAGAAGCAGTAGTAATCCCCTTATCTGTTAATGCAGGTGATCGACATGCCAGAACAATTGGGTGGCACTATGAGGTTAGGGAAAAGACGAACTATCTTCCAAAGTAGCTCAAGCATTCTCAGTAAGTTGCTGTTTTTGAAGATTACAACAGAAACATCATGTACTTATTTATAATCCCTTTATGCAGAGTAAGGATGTTTGGATGTGGTTGCAAAACAAATGATGGTACAGTAAGGACATTTTCCATGTTTTTGTACTTTAGGAAAATTGTATGCGGATGCTGAACATGTTGATGAACGGCACAGGCACCGCTTTGAGGTATTAAAAAAAAAAATCATGTTTCTATGTGATAAATACTCGACACACAACATATGTTGACCACCTATAATATTAAAGACTAAAACTATGAAGGAATTATGTAGTAAACAAAAAAGTGCTGAACAAACCAGATTTGAAACCAGTTTTACTTCAGTTTCTTTAAAGTTTTTCTGTGATGACAGCTTTGCACACCTGGCATTCTCTTAGTCAGCCTTTTGACGTAGTCACCTGGAATGTTTTTCAACAGTCTTGAAGGAAATGCCAGCGGTGCTGAGCACTTGTTGGCTGCTTTTCCTACCCTGCGATCCAACTGATCCTAAACAGTCTCAGTATATACACACCCTAACCCTAACATCTATATGTTTGTGGAGTGGTTATATGTTCATAGTGTGTATGCCATTTTACCAGGTAAATCCAGACCTGATGCACCATTTTGAAAAGAAAGGACTCCACTTTGTTGGCCAGGATGTGGAAGGACAGCGAATGGAGGTCATTGAGCTTGAGGGTTGGTAAAAGTACAATACATCACTACTCAGAACATCTATTAAAGATATCAGGTAAAACAAAATGGTCTTTTTTTTGCAGATCATGCCTATTTTGTTGGAGTGCAGTACCATCCAGAGTTCACCTCTCGGCCTATTAAACCTTCACCCCCCTATTTTGGGCTGCTTCTAGCAGCTGCAGGAAAACTTCAGAGCTACCTGATCAAAGGATGCAGACTTTCCGCACGGTAATGATAACTGTTTAACTCCCTGGGATGTCATATTTTAATTTGTTTAGTATGTTGGTAAGCAGATTAATGGCCCTCTTAATTCTTATAAATTATTTGAGTCCATATTTTATGTGTGTGTGTGTGTGTGTGTGTGTGTGTGTGTGTGTTTTCTCACCTGCCATGACCCTGTGGGATATAAATGTATTTAATGTCTTGGACAGTTTGTTGCTGTTTAAACTGACTTAAAACATTTTGTGTTTTGTTTCTTCTCAGAGACACATACAGTGATCGTAGTGGCAGTAGCTCTCCAGACTCTGAACTCTCTGAACTCAAATTCCCATCAATCTCATAGAAGGAATGTGGCCACACAATGTAGGCATGCACAGCAAACAGCAAATGGGTGGAAAAGCACAGAAATGCATTTTTTAACACTACTCTTGTTGAGGACAAGAGTTGATCTCCCTCTGGAAATTACTGCAGCTGAATCATTATGGTGCAGAGGGCTCTGTGGTGGAGCTGAAGGGGGAGGAACAGAACTGTTGCCTTTTAAGTGTTTGAGATTTTAAACAGTCCCTACAACAGAACACAAAACGAGTTTATCCGTTTGCTGTTCAAAAGCAATGTTTAGATGATTATTTATATACAGTCTTGGAATGAAAGTATTTATTTAAATAATGTTTGTACGTGTGTTAATGTCATTTGAGAATCTGGGGGTAAATACCATACATAGGAAGTCAAGCAATAGACCATCCTAATTCCTATTATCTAATACTTATCAAGTCAGAAGCAGAAGTATTCAATAAAGTACTGGTGCTTTATGTTCAACCAATGCTTTATTTGGCCACTGTAGGTGAGGGACTACAGATAACAAGCAAACCTGCCCAATTTAAAAAGCTTTATGCCTCTGCTTTCTGACAATATTGTTAACTGCATCATTACGTCAACTTCAAAGGCTGCATGGTGAAAAGCCTTGCTGGATGAAATCAGGTAGCAATCTAGACTCTGCATTCTTTAAAATGTTGATGTTTAATGTATGTAAAGCCAAATAAAAGCAAGTTATAATATATAAATTTAAAGCAACTTAAAATTGTAAGTAGATGAAGAGACTGGGCTTTACAATAAAATTGTAGTTCTTGAAGCCATCCCCAAATTATGTATTTTTGTTTTTGTTGCAACTGTTGTTTGATTCTGTGTTGTAAAATAAAGTTAACTGTTGAAGCTAATTGCTAATTGCTTTGTGCATAATGTTTATATTGTTCTAACCAATCCATCACTGTTTTCTGAGAGATCATTTTTATTATTATTTTATTTAAAATAAACATTGAAATAAACAAAACGATAAGTTTAAATACAATTATAAAACATTGGTCATACATTAATATGATTTGTTATCCAATGCAGTTTTTAATAATAATTACTTTTGACGAGAAGAGATGTATTTGCTGCGTTTGTTTTGTTCTATTTGTGATAAGAGGATCAGAGTCCATACGCGCGTTACTCGTTCAAGAGAGACTTTTATTTTGTAAGCAGACATTTCCCCTGTAGTCGGGTTTTGAGATCCTCCGCTGTCTTCACTGGCTAGCTGCTCCACTACTCGAAACGAAAGGCTGTAAATTGCCTGAAACAAAAACATTTTACTTTGGACTTGACTTGCTTATGCGTAAGATGAGGGAATAATACAGCCAGGTGCAGTATGTGTTTCTGTTCTGTGTTTTATTTTTAATAGTTTCAGCGCTCGCTTTGCAGAACGTTAGCATTAGCTATCACTGAATAGCCCAGAATAACTAAGCTGTGTACTTCACTGTATAATTTGAAGTGCCACATAAATGGAAAGTACTAATAAATTTTAAGCAGTATGTGTAAATTACGAGCAGACATGATAAAATGACCAAAGCTAAACGTTACCAAAGACGTTAGCGAATAATTTCCCTAAGCGCTAGCATGCTAGTATTAGCCTGTTTCAGGTCTCAGAGCGAGTGAGCTGGCCAGCGCTGTAAGCTAGTGAACATTTGTCGCAGATTACTGGTCGGTATGTGGTGTTAGCTAGCTAATGCGTTAACAGAGACCTACCCTGTTGGGTTACTAAACGTTAAAAGTTAGTAACACTCTTTTGTACTGATTTGCCTCTTTCTGCGCCATACATAAGCGATACTTGGCTAGTTAGTTAGCAGTAGATTGGTAGCAGCTGACGTTTGACAAATCGAACGAGCCACTGTTGTTTCCTGCTGACCAGAGTTGGGAAACTTCAGGGAGCTGTTAGCGGAGTTAGTACGCTACCGTTCTCGAGAACTGTTTAGTTACAGGATTAGTAGCTAGGGTATGTTTGTTAGCTGGCGGCAGGTAACTAAGTGTTTGTCGATATTTGTCTTTCTTCTGTTCAGTAAGTGATTATGTCTCACAAATGCTATAAAGTTTAATCCTAGCTAGCCATCCATGTGTGTAATGTTCCGTATGGAACGGTTAATACCTTTTGGAAGTGTCTTAGTCCAGTCAGATTATTATGCATATTACCTTTCTTTATTAACGCTTATCCATGATGCTTTGTTTTTATAGTTGAACACCCGTGACTGCAGCCTTCCCGGAGGCTCATGACTGGTGTCTGTTGCTTGGCATGAACCAGTATCAACAGCAGACCAGCAGATCCAACCTCTACTCTGGTGCCAAAGCTGAGGCCTCTTCAACTCCTCCCCTTACCACCAGCATGGCGAACAGCGCTGCTGTCCCGGGAAAGGTGTTGGGCACACCTGGGCCTGCTGGCAGACTGAGTCCAGAGGGAACTCAGGTGAAGTTTCTTCTTTCCACTTTCATAGTGTAACGAAGCATTGGTGCAGGGATTTGCATACTAATTATTATCTTTTAGAGAACTATATGAATCAACATGTATGGCCAGTGTTTTTAGACGTTGCGTTTCGATGTCTCACAGGTGCTTAGTAAGAAGAAATTGCAAGACCTTGTGCGAGAAATTGACCCCAATGAACAACTTGATGAGGATGTATTACTGATATTTAGAATATAGTGCATTATGCTGAGTACTGTGATCAACAAACTACCATCTATATAGACCAAGGTGAACAGTCCCAATACCAATTTACATAAATCTGCAATGAGGAGTAGAAAGAAGAACATTGCTAGTTATCAAATAAAAAAAAACATGCAGATTAAATTAATAATCTATCCCTGCTGGTGTCATAGCTCCAAAGTATGAATCCAAAATGTTCCTGTTTGAAAATCCCAAAAGGAAACTTATTCAACATCTGTTTGATCTGATTAGATAAACTTTATTGTCTTTATGTATCAATACAGTATCACCACAAAGTATCGTGATGCTGAGCTGTTTCGATTTTTTCCCCACCTCCGGCCAAAATTGGATGTAGAAAAGTTTCCCTGCAGAGTTTTAAACAAATTGAAAGCAGGTCTCCCGAAAAGACTGGGAGCTGTAATAAAGGCAAAATATGGGCTGACTCGTACATTATGGTTGTTTTGACTGGAAGTTAAATAAATACAGAGTGGTCTCTGGCTTTTGTACTCTACATCTCGAGATACTGTTCCAAGTACGAGTTATCCAGTGCTCTCCTCACAGTTCAGAGGATAAATGCAATAAAGCTGTTCACCACTTGTCAATAGTATCTTGACGTAGATAGATGATTCGCCCCTGAAGTCTATTTGTAGCCATTTTCCTGAGTTTATGAATATCACCCTTTGTTCTGTTGCTCAGAGAGCATCTGTCATGCGATTGTGATAAGCGCAAAGGAAATATCTACCACCTTTCTCACATCACTCCACAGAGTTCCCTTGTCTCTCTGTCTTGCCAACCCGCCCTCTCTTTTTTTTTTTGTCTGTGTCTGTCTCCACTGTCCACCCACGATTAGCAGTCTAGCAATTATAAACAGTCTTATCTAATGTCAGCACTTTCCCTCACAGAGTCCAGATGCTTTCTCTCTGTCCCTCTCCCTTTCAAACACACATCACAAATCTACAAGCAATGCTCTGATCCATGGCTCAATCAAGCGCCTGCACAATGAGCCCACGTTCAATTTTGATTTCCGCGGGAAAACGACATGTACCCCTATAATCTGGTAGATTGTTGGGAACCGCTATCGTTCTTTGAGGTAGGGTTGTTGCCAAAACTCAACTAAGAAGCATATGTCTCTCATTCTTTCTCATGTAATGCACCCAGTACCAGGATGTACAATTATAGCCTCACTCCCTCTGTGCTGATACCAAATTTTTTTCTGGCTCTCTGCTCTTTTCCCCCCAAAATGTCAGCTGCCACATGATCATAAGCTTGTCTGGATATTAATCCAGGCCTGCCTCCCACAGGACTAGTACTTGTTCCAAATCTCCTTAAAAATCCAAACCGCTGGTTTATAGATATGGTTTGGACAGACTTTCAGTCTCAGAAATAGCTGCTGTTTTGTCAAGGGCGAGCCCGGACTAGTAGTGTGACATGCAACGCGATTCGCTTTGACTAAACGTGCTGCAAAATTCACTCGTTTTTGTGCAGGAATCATGGAGGAGTATCGTCTGCCCTTCTTCGACGTGGTTCCTATCCGACCCCATTTTGAGGTAGATATGAAAAAGTGGTGGTGTGTGAGCCAGTACAGTCACCTGTCTTCACAACAGCTGCACTCCTCATCGGTAAGTCAGTTGAGGTCAAGAAGAACTTTGTCATCCCAAACTTTTACAAGTGTGCAGTGAAATGACGCAACATTCCACGAGTGTTTAAAGGACCACACAGGACCAGTGACCACATGCAGCAAGATACAGTGCAGAACAACACTAAGTGACGATAAAAGCACTCAGCAGTAGCACAGCAGTATTTACAATACAGTATATACATTAGGACAATATATACACAAAGACATTGGCCCTTATTCATCGAAGCTGCATGGAGCTAAATCATAGAGCCAAGTATTTAAAGGGGCATCTGCAGATTTCACTGACAGTATTTTTATGTATCTGTTTTAGTCTTGATGTTGATGGGCATTTGGAAGAAATGCTTGATTTGCTCTCAGATCATCAAAATCATTATCCATATCATCAACAACAGTATTAAATCTTAGAACATAATAATAATCATAGTAAATAACCCTGGCTGATTCTTCATCTGAATTATTACATCAGCCAGAAGAGATGATGTTGGGTAAGGTTAGTTTGGCAGGATTGTGGTTATGTGCTATAGCACTAATGCAAGCTAGCACCACAGATGAATTAATTAGCCTCTAGATCAGTGGCAAGCAGGCCCCCCAGCCTTTGCACTGAAACGTGCGTCATAGAACATAAGCTGGTCGGACACTGGAGGACCATCCGAGGGGAACTTTCCTTTCACTTCCATTCCTTTCATACTGTCTTCAGATCAGTAATACAGCCACATCCGAGCTGTTTTAAATCACCGTATGGATTTGTTCGTATGCCATTTAATCCACAAGCCTAACCATCAATTTATAGCTTCAAAATAAATCTCTCTAATAATAATAATAAGAAGAAGAAGAAGAAGAAGAAGAAGACATGGTAAACTGTATTTTTAATATGTTCATTTATTCAAAATTGCATGTTTGAAAGTTTTCTAAGGCACTTAAACAACTTGCTGCTAAAGACAATCACAGAACATGATTCATAAAGTGGGTTTTAACATTTTATATGTATGAATTTAATTTGATTCATGCTTAATTTTCATTAACAACAAAATACTTTATTGTCCCTGTCAAAACAAATAAGTAAATGAATCATAATAATTATAAGAATTCAAGAATATATTATTATTATTATTATTATTATTATTATTATTATTTAACAATGGTCATTATTAGGAAGTAGTAACTGGCGAAAGTGTCCTGTGAGGTTTGTGATCATTTATGTTCCTTCGACACTTTCACGGTTTTGCTGAGCAGCTTCTACAGACAGTTCGGTTTTTGAACTGCACGCTGGAGATTTGCGTCGTTAAGGGACCTGCGCTGTTTCACAAGTTCCGCTATCCGTCGCACGAGAAGCTAAAAAAGGAAGCGGCGTGATGGACCTCACCTGGCCCCTACTGGAAACAGTGGAATGACTGGGGTCCAGTGTATATACCCTGTAAATGACGGTCATCAGTCAGGTGGCTAACGGTCAGCGCCATAGGGATTCCCAATGATTGTGTCATGTGTTTTACGGAACACGTGCTAGATATTGTAGTGAGGAAAGACTGATACAAGAAAACTATCATAAGTAAAATATCTGAGGGCTGCAGTGGTGCATCACAGAGAATCAGATTCTATGCTAATTTTACAATATGACAGTTACCTAGGAGGACAACCATCGGCTCCTGGGCCTTCCTTACCCTTTATCATTGCCTCGCGTTTAAAACATCAGCATGAATTAGGGTACAGTGTGTATGTACAGTATATGTAGGTTGTGACGTGCCATTCGCAAAACCCCCGTTAGTAATGAGAAACTTGTGGTGTGCAGCCATTTCTTTCCATGCAGTGAAGCTGATTCATCGACTAGGCGTCCCCCCCCCCCCCATGTGTTCTGTTCTCATTCTGATGACAGGTTTTAATGATTTAGGCGCAGAGCAGTTAGTACGTCATTGCGTGCTCCAGACGCCTTGATGGAATAAGGGGCCAAACAGGAAGTGCACGAGGTAATGTCAGTCTAGTGACAAAGAGTGCAGTACTAGTAGACGTGCAAATTATAAGTTAACTGTATTAGCAGCATAACTTCATTCACCCAGTAACAATCATCCAGTCACTGTTTTCTTCTAAGATACAGTCCAGGATGAATGTTTCTCCACAACGGCTCACGTGCTAACTGTGCAAGCTGTCTGAAAAAGAAAAGCTATTTAGCTTGATATTGCTGCTGTGGTCGTTTTTGACGTAAACTGCAAACAATGCTGTGCACTGTGGTGCTCCCACCTCCAAACAGAGCAGAGGAACACAATCCACTTATTAGGTCATACCCATTACATGCATAACCAGATTTCATGTCAAGCCAATAACCCCCTGACGAATGTGTCTCATTGTTCCAATAATGTCTTCTGCCCAGATCCTGTCTACCATTGCTAAAATTATGAAGGAGTGCTGGTTCCAGAGCCCCTCAGCTCGCCTCACTGCCCTACGTGTGCGTAAGACCCTGGCAAAGCTGGACCAGGACCAGGACAGCAGCATGGACAAACTCAAACTGGACATCTAGAACTCTAGTTTCTGACACACAGCACCTTAAGACGGACCCAAGCGCCCACTTCTTCCGAACTGTTCGGGTTCCGCCTTTGCTTCATGTGCCCTTTAACAGTAGCCTCTGTCCTAAGTTCTTCTCTCGCGCTTCAGCCGAGAGGACCACAGCTTGGCTGGACTGACTGAAGCCCACAGCTTGTGCTTCTCCTGGACCTGCAGTATCCCCCCTGTTGAAGGGATTTACCAGACATCACTTCGCACGTGATAGACTCAATTAGCACGGTGAAAGTGATCCATGAGCCACCCGAAAAGCACTCGAGGGCCGAGCCAGTTGCGAGTGTTTTTCTGTCAGTGTTTTTATGAATGTGTTTGTCAGGATATGAGCCATACTGGACTTCCCAATGGAGGAGTTTCCTGAAATTCCTTCATGAGCTTCATGCAAGTTTTCCTCCTCCGCGTAAATACTTAAAGCCTTAGAACAGTACATACTCTCCACGTCACGCTCGACTCATTTTATCATTTTGAAGTTTTTCCGAAGAACTTTGGAATTTCGCTTTCCAATGTATATCCGTGAATAAGCACTGCCATTCACTCGCATCACGTAAAAAACCTTGTATCTCCATTTTTGATCTTTGTTTTTCTTTATTACGTCATTTTAAAACTCAGGCTGCCTTATACAGTGTGTATAATCAGTTCTCACGATCAAACGATAAACATAAATGGTCTGAAATTACGTGGAGAAAATCTGGTTCCATTAACTTCCATTACAAGTTAAAGGGATTTCCTCTCCAGTGAAGTGGTCATTGTGGAGATACAAGGTTTTCATCCGACACAAACAACCTTCAGTATCCATTACACTTAAGAACCTAGGATAGCATTGTATTGTTAAACGTTCGTATTTCGAGCTGAAATTGTTTGTATGTAGTATAGCTTTTATATCATATTACTGTTTTTCTATTTTTCATAATTATTTAAAAGCAAAGAATTCTATACCATTAATTTGCACAAATATAAATGTTACTCTCACTCCAAGTACAGGTATTTAAAGGAGAAATAAAACTACACTATATTTAAGTTAATGGTTTTGTATACAGTGTTCTATTTCCTATACTGTGTGACTATCAGTGTCTTTATCAGGAAATGAGTTTTAATGATGGCCTCATGAAAAAAAAAAGATATGGATTTTAATGTTTCAGAAATACCACTGAAATGGATGTTTTAAATGTTTTATTGTTTATTATTATGTGAAATCTACAGACAGCTTTTCCCGACCCAGATTAACAGGGAATTCCACCATTTTTCCCCCCGGAAATCTTTGTATAATGAATTGCTTGGGATTCACAGTGCTTTGATGTCAAATGATTCACTGTAGAGAAACTTGCCACGTTCAGCTTTATCCTAAGAGTGGTTTTGGATCAAAACCGGAGTTCACAATGCAGAGAATGCTATCTCATGTGCTATTCAAAACCATCACAGAGTCTACTCGTCGGTTCTGATCGATCCACACGTGTGAAATAGTGGTAAATCCAGGAAAGGAAAGTCTTCTGTGGGGAGTATTCTGCCTCAAAGCATCATACATGTACCCCTTAGCCAGGAAGGCTTTTGAACGTATACACTATAGGCCAGATCCTAACTGTACATTGCTTTTGGTATTAGGCAGCGTATTCAGAACCATACAATACCCAACCTTTCTGTGAGGGAACCAGGACTGAGGCATCGAATGCTTCAGACGTCTGGTTCCTACACAACTCTGGGATTTGACATCAACCACTCTGAATGACTCTAGGCAATGGCATTCCCTTAAAGGTTAACCTATAATAGTAATCATATTCAATGATCAATTGATAATGCTGTTCAGGTCAAGTCTAGGCTTAATCCCTGTTTACCATACAGCCGATCCTGGAAGTGGTGGCTGCTTGTTCCGAACACTAGGGGGCATCAGACTCTTCAGTGTCGGTCACTAGCGTCTGTGGCTTCTTATTACCCCGTTCTGGATCAGACTGCTCAGGGCAGCTCCTGGCGTCTATGCTTTATTTGAATGTAATATAGTCTCACCAGGCATATTAGGCTGATCAGGAATCCATTACGTTTTTAATCTGATCCATTTGTCTTTCATTGTACACGCAGTGTTTGTGCATCGTGTTATTGTTCCAGACAATAAGAAAGGCACTGAAGGACCTGATACCCCAGAGGGGTAACCAAGACACACCTCAGTGCTGTAGTATTCAAGGATACAATGCCCAATGCATCCTCCCCGATAGGATTTCACCGAGACCTATATTTACGCTGCCTCACATCTCTTATTCATGGATATGTGAATGGCAAATGAGCGGATTTGTAGGATAAATCTCTGCCCGCAAGTACTGACACATATCAGAGGGCCGCAGGGCCACGCCGTCTCTTTCATACGCTTCAGCTGAATTCAGAATTAGATCAGAATCAGGTATGGGTAGTGGGAGTGAAACACTCATTATCAGGTTGAATATGACTTGAATTTTTCAATTGAGTTTCTTAAATTATTTACTTCTCAATATTTTAGTTGTTACAAACCTCCGGATTCCACTGTCTAGCTCTGATTACACTACGTAAGAACGTAGTTCTTGACTTCTATGAGCTTTATTCCAAGTGCTTATGTGTAAAATGTAAAAACTGCCATATTCATCACAAATTTGTTCCTGTGAGCCGAACAACAAAGTTATGTAGTTTATGTACTTAGTAGCGTGTAAGATATTAGTACAGTGCATAAAATATGTACTGTGGTGCAATATATCTTCGCTCTCCAAAGAAAAACATGCATCTCCATTTTTGTTGTTTTTTATTTTTATGCCCCATTTGATCACATGGGCTGTTTTTTACACTGTGTGGGAATTTCATGAAGAATGGATCAACCGAAATGGCCCAAAACTGCTTGGTAAGATGTCTGGTTCCATTGACTTCCATTCAAACTAAATGAGGTTTTTGGCCTCTCCTGTAAAGTTGCCATTTCGGAGATACCAGTTTTTCATTGGACAGCGATGATATATTTTGCTAGAACCTCCGAAATAGTGACAGGTTTCTAAATAACAGCTTCAGTGAATCCTCAAAACTTTACAGAATGAAATTCTTTAGTGTGGTAAGCGAGCAGCACCCATCCACCTCACCTTCGAGAGTTTTTTTGCAGTGCCCACAGTTTGTCTTGACGACCGACATGCTGAAGTACGCTTTGTAGGCCTCGCACATCCTAGCAGATGCTCTTATTGGTCCACAGACGTAGCAGAAGGCATCTGCCGCATCCACTATCCACTCACTCAGATGGAGCATCATCAGAAATGGGTGTGTTGACGCACCTGCATTTATACTGCTATGTAGACTACTGGACAGTTCTAGAATATTCTCAACAGTTCTCCAAAGTTCTAGAAAATTCCAGACAGTTCTATAAACTTCTGGAGAGTTCTCACAGATCCAGAAGCTTCTTGAAGTTACACTAAAATGTATCGACAGCTTTTCGAGGCATCATTGTCCTGAACACAGAAGCAACGTTTCTGGAGACCACTGGCCATTTTCTGTACATTTAAACCTAAGACATTAAGAAACCTCACCGAGTAGCTCAAATATTCTCACACGGTTCCTGGAGACTTTGTGGTAGAGGTGGAGGTGGAGTTACACCAGGGCTTCTATTTGCGGGATGCGTGACAACAAACTTAATCTCGGCGCTGACCACGGTGCCTCCACACACTTAAGATGAACTGTTGATGAGCCATTGTGAGTCCCTCCATGACAGTCTGGCACGACACCATTGCGGTCTTTGGTGACGTCGATGTGGTTTTAAGGGCAGTTGTCATAACGGTCTGTGTGCATGTAGTCCTGCGTCATACAGCCGTCTGCCAGTGGTGCTGGATGAACAGCATGAGTCATGGAGGGCATCACTGCTGAATGTCTGAAATCGTGGCTGTTGGGTCAGTCAGGTACAGCGATACGGCCCATCCTTGCTTACATCACATGCACAGCCAAGCGCGAAACATCACTCGCATGTCTCACAATGTCAAACCTATCCACCAACTTTCATTTCTGACGGTTGACTCCCTCTGGGTGCAGCTACTTGTGCAACTGTTCTTTTGGTGAATATATTATGGGGTGTAGAAAATATAGAAAATGATTGTGTGTTATAATGATACTGTATCAATCAACAGTTTACATGCAAAAGACTAGAATTAAGAACTTGTACTGGGGGTCAGGCATTACATAGGCCCCTCCCACTGCACTCTTTCCCTCCCACTCTGATTGGATGCCCCCTAGCAGTGATTTCCACAAAAGAGATAGGTAGATGCTTATTGATCCCAAAGGAAACTTAGCAACCGGTAGCAGTTACACAAAACAGCACAGTGATACAATACAAAAACGGGCTGTACGGTACGAACATAACTGAGTACCAGCTCAGCAAAATCATTAACTATTAACTATACGCTATAAATATGACCTTTATAGATAGATATAGCTATATCTATATATCTATAGCTATAGATAAATATATCTCACTTATTATAATATATACACAAGAAGCCTGTCTACAAAAATACAAATATCACTGTAGATGACATGCAGAAACAAGATGTAAACATATGCATTAAGATAGCGGAGATAAAAAGGCAGGTCAATAATAAAACCTAAGTGCATTTACGATATTTAGCTGACCCTCTTCTCCAGAGCGACTTACAAGGTTAATCAAATTACAGGTAGGCCAGTAGTCGTGTTAGAACTCCTATTGGTGTAGTGCAGTATAGTTACCCAGATCGGGATTCAAACCCCCGTCTCCCACGTTATGGTGACTCCCTGGCAGGTAGTGGTGTTATCCACTAAGCTACACCACCCACTGTATGTCATGTAATATGTAAGGCGCGTAGGTATCAGCAGAAAATGACAATACTGAATAAAATAATAAACAGGTGCATATATTAATACCCAAGGGTCGAAAGCGTCCAGGAGAGCAGATGTACAGGACATACATGTGCATGAGTCAGCCTCCCCACCACCACGGACATCTACACCCCCAGATGCAGGGCCACCTGCATCATGAAGGACCCCACTCACCCAGCACACTCACTTTTTGTCCCGCTCCCCTCAGGCAGGAGGCTGCGGAGCATTAAGTGTAAAACGAACAGACTGAGGAACAGCTTCCTTCCAGAAGCTGTAAGACTGTTAAACGCCACTTAGTCGAACCCACTGCACCGACACTTTGAGGACACTCAGTCACTTTAAACACACTCTTCTGCTACGTTTTCAATCTCCTGCTGCTCTTTCTTTCTATATTTTCTATATATTTTTATATATTTATATATTGTATTGATTTAAGTACTGCTGTCTGGCTGTAACTGGGTCCCTGAGTACTACAATTTCGTGCCAGCCCATGTACCACATGTGATGTGAATGACAATAAAGTCTCCTTGATCCTTCATATACACAACGGCGAACAAACATCGCAAAAGATGCCACACTGGTGAGATTTTGGTAATGGTTTTCAGTGTCCTGCATGTTCACTGCCTCTGATTTGATACGATACTGGATTGTTGGAGCCTTAGCAAGTAGATGGAAAGGCTGAGAAGCTACTATGCCATCACAGGGGTTGGACAATGAAACTGAAACACCTGGTTTTAGACCACATTTATTAGTATGGTGTAGAGCCTCCTTTTGCGGCCAATACAGCGTCAGTTGGTCTTGGGAATGACATATACTGCGTCCTGCACAGTGGTCAGAGGGATTCTAAGCCATTCTTCTTGCAGGATAGTGGCCAGGTCACTACGTGATGCCGGTGGAGGTTTTGTCCTTCTTGGTGGTATGCTGACATTACCCTGGATACCGTGGCTCTTGATACATCACAAAGACTTGCTGTCTTGGTCACAGATGCGCCAGCAAGACGTGCACCAACAGTTTGTCCTCTTTTGAACTCTGGTATGTCCCATAATGTTGTGTGCATTGCAGTATTTTGAGCAGAACTGTGCTCTTACCTGCTAACTGAACCTTCACACTCTGCTCTTACTGGTGCAATGTGCAATTAATGAAGATTGGCCACCAGGCTGGTCCAATTTAGCCATGAGACCTCCCACACTAAAATGAAAGGTGTTTCAGTTTCATTGTCCAACCCCTGTATGTCAGAACAGAGTGATCCTTAGGTAAACCAGAAGTCCCATTAGTGACGTCCCCCAATCAGTTCCATTAGCCCAGTGTCCAGTTCCCATTGATGGTGAAAGAGTAGCACTGTATGACTCAGTGAGGGGATGAGCATTGATTTCTGTCTGCCGTGTTTATCTATATCTGTGCTCGCGTGTGTCTGTTCTCAGTATATCCGTCCGTCTGTGGTGGTGCTCCTGCAGACTTTGGGGGGAGATAATTCTCCTCCGAAAGCCCAGTCTGTCTGGTGGGTCAGAAGGAGGGGGTGGGGGGGTATTTTTAACACTGTGTAGGGGGCTGCGTAGGGTATCTATACCCTGCCGTGCTAGATAGACTCATTCTCTTGATTCCATTGTGAAGACCCACAGCTCAGCGTTCTGACATGCCGCTTCAAAATAGCCTTTTTCCTATGTGATATTACGAACGCTCGGCTGAAGCATGCGGATAAATTTGACAAGTTGATAATAGCGAGATATGACCCCACTTTGGAGACAATGCAGGGACGAGGTTACTTTGAAATCAGGGCGAAGGCCAGGAGGCTAATGATAACAATGGACCAGGACCAAGAAGCCAATGTCCTCAACACATGCCACATATAACCCTTCGCTTTGAGAGCGACTTGAAAGGGATCTTCACATAATTGGGTTATACATTTTGTTTGAGGTTCCTGTGCGCAGGAAAGGCTCAATCTTCATAGTAGAGGGTCCACTAGCGTCATGTGGCTAATGAAAGGGCATGAGGAACGGTATCAAATGCCTCTTTCATTGCACAAAATGGAAATCACAAGGTCCTTCGCGGCCCTGCCATCTACAGATGATGCTGCAATGAACGTCAACAACAACTTCTACATGGATACACTGCCCAGCGCAACGCATGTGCTTCTGCCATACACCGTAATTAATCTCTTCCTATTGAGGACCAGAGGTCTAGACCTACTCCTGCTGTTCACAAGCTTATGGCCCTCATTGGGTGCCCGGCTTGCTCTCCAGACTGCTCGCAGGGGCTCTTTAAGCTCATTTCAGACTCATGCTTCACACAAAAGGCTTTTTCTCACTAAGACAACTCTGGCGCCAGAGCCATAGATGGTGGCCCCTGGCAATGGAGGGAAAGGGATAAACTGACAAAGCATCATCTGCTGGACCACATCACAGGCAATTCTGCCCGTAACCTCACAAGCACTTTGTCTAGAGCGTTTCTTCAAGGACAAAAACTCCTAGGAAAACATACAAGAAGAAAAGGGCTTCTCAGAAGTCTGCTCTGTGGTGGAGACGAGGGGGTAACCGGAGGTCATCAGCTGGAGAGGTGGTATAGAGAGATACCCATATATACACATAGATACAGATGGAGAAATGTGACTAAATGGCTTATATACTGTATTTAAATTTGCTATATTCTATTTGCAATAGCTGATCACGACCAAGCATGTTGACAATAGTTGATTTGGCCCACCAGACACTTACTCTTAACACCCCTCGCCCCAGTAAAAGCACTAACACTTGCATATAGCGATTATACACTCATCATCAATGAACAGCTGTACCCTGAAGGAGGTGTGGGAGTGCAGTGCTGTTGGGAGGGGAGATAAAGGTTACCAGGAACAATAACTGATGATGCATTTAGACTGATATGGGGAATATTTATTGAGCTACACATACAGAAGTCTGTCTCTCAGTATGGCGTCGGGCCACCATGTTTGCTAACGTATCATGCCAGACGTCTCGGCATCGAGTTGTAGAGGTTCCTAATGGTGTCCTGTGATAATCCATTCCATGCAGCTTGAACATCCTCACACAGTTCCTGCAGATTTTGCGGTAGAGGTGGAGCTGGAGCAACACCAGGCCTTCTGGGCATGTGACGTGTGAAAACAAGCCATTCATCTTGGCACTGACCCTGGTGCCTCCACACACGGACTTATTGGTTGTCTCCACCAAGACAAAAGTGAGACTGAAGATGAGCCACTGCCGTTCTGAGGCACTCCATGACAGTCCTCATGACACCACTACAGTCTTTGGCGGCGTTGAGGTGGTGTTAAGGGCAGTCAGCATAATGGGCAGTATGCATGTAGTCCTGCATTGTGCAGTCGTCTGCCAGTGGTGCTGGCACTAACAGGATGACTCATGGAGGGCATCACTGCTCACTGAATGTCCACAATCGTGGCTGTTGGGTCACATGCATAGCTGAGTGTTAAACATGAATCTATAGCATGTCTCACAATGTCAAAACCAACCCATGACTTCATTCATGTATTGTCTTGCTTCGTTTTGTTTTCCGCTCACTGCCCCCCAGCAGATTTTGGGCGCCCCTGGTTGCGAGTATCGTAGCTTAGTGGTTGCCACAGCCACTGAAACACATTCTATTAAAAAACTGAACCAGATCAATCTGTGCCGTACACACAGCTGTACACATGTGCTTTGCACCCCTGAATGTGATGTAGAGTGACTGAACAGCTTAAGCATGCAGTTGCTAACCTGTTGAATGAAATTGGTGGAGTTCCCCTTTAAGCTCAGCCCACCATTGTGAAGTTTCTCTGGCATTAATGGGCCAATTCACACCATAATCAGAATCAAAAACACACTGAATGACTTCCTGTTTGCATCTCAATCGTCTAATTATGCAGGTATTTTAAAATATCAGTGGAGTTTCCCGCTCAAGAGCTTTAGACGTCTGGTTCCCATCACCACCACTGTGAACTCTCTTGACTTGGCAAGTCTCCAAACCACTCTGAATGACTTTTGTTGTTGTTGTTTACATCTCAACCATTTTATCATGTCCAATATTTGAAATATCAGTAGAGTTTTCACTTTAAGCTCTCCCCTTAAATTCTGGTTCTTATCACCACTGCTGTGAACAATTCTGACTCAGTAAGTGTCTCTAAACTAATGGAACCACCATTCTCTGAGTGAGTTTTTGTTTACAACTTAACGGTTTAATTATGCAGATATTTGAAAATATCAGTGGAGTTCCCCTTCAAGGTCTTTAGACACCAGGTTCCCATCACCGCTGCTGTGAACCATGCTGACTCCATAGGTGTCTCTTCAATTAAAGGAGCATTTCACACCAAAAATGCACTGAGCAACTTTTTTGATGTTGTTCACATCTCGGCCATTTTATTAGGATCAATTTTCGAAAATATAAGTGTTCCCCTTTAAGCTCTGGCTTCTATCACCATAACTGTGAACTAGTCTTACTAAGTTTCTCAACCCAACAGTCTAATTATTCAGATGTTTAAAAATATCAGTGGAGTTCCCCATTCGAAGTTCTTAGGCGTCTGGTTCCCATCACCACCAGTGTGAACAATTTGAACTTAATTTGACTTTTTTTGTTCTGTTTATATCTTAATCATTTAATTATGTCAAATTTCAGAAATATCAGTGGAGTTCCCCTTTAAGTTATGGCTCTATCACAATAACAATTTGAACAATATTGACTCAGTAAGTTTCTCTAAAATTAATTTCACACAAAACCACTTTGATTGACTTTTGTTGTTGTTGTTGTTGTTTACATCTCAGCAGGTTTGTTATGTCCAATTTTTGAAATATCACTGGGGTTCCCCTTGAAGCTCTTGAGACGTCTGGTTCCCATCACCTCCACTGTGAACCATTCTAATAAGTAGTAGTAACAATGAGACCACTTACTGCAGACTGAAGTAAGTAAAGGTATGATCACCTGGAAAGACTAAATGCTACACGGGGACTGAGAAAGTGTAGCTACTGCCCACCCCAGTCACAGCGGAGGGGGGGAGGGGTGGTGGGTTTACTAATCCCACTTTAATACCCCACCACTAGTGAGTACTTACTGAGATGTGGCCACAACAAAGGAGCCGAGGCGTGGAGCCCTTCCCCTTTAACACCGCACACACTCACTCACACACATGCACACACGCACGCGCGCTCGCACACATACACACACACCCCTTTAACAGGCTGCCGGACTATGGCGCGTGCTCCCGTTCACTCCAGCTCTCTTGTCAACATCTCACCACAGATGCATTAATGCGGAGCAATGGGAATCTCGCAGCCATGTCTCTGCTACGAAGCGTCTCAGCAGCGTTGCTGGCCCTGGCTGGATTAATCGCAGTGGGTGATGGTGAGTATATATCTCTCTCTCTCTCTCCCTCTCTCCCTCGCGCTCTCTCGCTGTGTGTCCGGGTCTATTTATTTATTGAACAGTGCGCGTGAAGGCGAGGCTACACGAGGCTGGTCGTCATGGCGCGAGCCAGCTAGCCACTTTAATAGCTCCTTCGCTCGCCCTGTACCTCATTTTTAAGTCGTTTCCGGTTGAAATGTGTATGGTGGAAAAGTGCCCGGCTCGTGGTTAGTGCGGCCGCACGGCACTTCAGAGCAGAAACCGCAGGAAAGACCGAATATTGTGTCCCGTAAGGCAGTTTTCCCTGCCAGCGTCTGGTTCGAATCTCGCGGTTCCACCTTAAATCCAGAATGTAATTGCTGCACCATTTAAGGTGGAACGGCCAAGTTCGAACCAGAAGCTGGCGAATAGAAAGCCAACTATAGCCTCGTCAGCAACAGGCCTATACTTGGGTAAGTAGGACAGTATTGTTGTGGAGATGGGCTAATATATCGTCTATATATCATTAGCCACCTTGTTCAGGCCGCAGGGATTAACCCACATGGGCTAAATATAGGCTTGTACTGGGGGTTTGTGAACAGCCAGTTTGTTCACTGGACCCCATTCATCTTCCTGCTGCACTATAGCTCCCATGGCTATAGTGTGTACTGGGCAAGCATAGCTGGACCAGCAGCTGAAGGTCAGCAGTGTTTCCCTGTGAAAACAGACCTGCTGCTTTACCTCGGCTGCTCTGTTCAAGCTGTATAACGCAGGCTTTGGGTCTTGTAAGCTTTCTCAGGGTCATGCAGTTGCAGTCTGAACAGTCTGAGTCAATCGTCAGACTCATCCATTCAAAGAAAAAGACATCCACACGTTTCCGTCAAAGTGGCCTCGGAATTCCTGAAGCTTCCATAGTGTAGCTTTAAAATGAGCCGGTTTCAGTGAATCACAACATCAAAATGCGGCTCAACATTTAGGTCTCCGATGCCAAAATCAACATTAATCGTATAAGGATAGCGGTCATAGATAATTCCCTCGCATCCTCAGAAGATTCCGAGTTCACCCGGTTTTCTCAGGACGTGCTCAGACAGCCAGCCTGAATCTGTTTTTTGGTGATTGTGTGCAAATTTATGTTTTGATATTCCGGACATCAAAAAAACTTGTGAAATCCAAATTTAGAGGTGTTTTTGGAAATGCAATTCCAGTCCAGTGTTTACAGATCCGTCTCAGTGAGGATGGTGTGGATTCGCAAATCAAATTTTATTTATTTATTTATTTATTTGCACCACAACAGAAGAAGTACAGAGGTGCTGTTACTTGCTGTGTAGTTACTGTTTGCCTATGTAGCTACCTCAGCAGCCCATGCAGATAGGTTGGTGATGTCTGAACACACAAATCCGATCCAGTTCTTCGGAAATAACGTTGTGGACAGACGTCTCGTGAGATCTGATTAGAGAAACAAGTTCCATTTGCTTGCCGTCTGATTCTCTGAATGCTGTTTCAGTCTGCGTGCGATCGTCAGGTTAGATAGATAGATAGATAGATAGATAGATAGATAGATAGATAGATAGATACTTTATTGATCCCAGAGGGAAATTCAAGGTTCATCCCCTCAAGGACATCTTCTGAATTGCTACCCACGTTACAAAGTGTTCTATCACACGTTTCCACCAAAAAGGCCTCGAAATCCCCAAAGCTTTAAAAGAGGCTCTCCTACCACAATGGAAGAACAGCAGCCGGCAACGTCCCGTAACACAATGTGAGTGTCTGTTATTTCAGGCTTTGGTACAGAATTGAATCGGATTCATACTTTTTGTTCCCCCTCTAATATCGCTTCTTGCATTTGCTGCTGATGTTGGATCACCACTGATACAGTGTTAAAGGCCACCCCGGGCCAAGGCAGCTTGTTTCCAGTGCACCATAGCCTACGTGCTCAGCCCAACTGTCTGTGTTTGTGTTTACAATACAAGCAGTTACATTCAGGAACGTGGTAACGCCTGCAGGCTCAGCTTGGCCTACTATGCTGATATGCATCCTGGAGGGAAACTCTGAGTATCCCCATAAAACATGCATGGCCATGACTTCATGGTAGTGAGGCCGGTGTGGCATGGCGTACTGGGCTGAAGTGGCCAGTGAATAAGATCGCTGTAGCGGTTCCTACGCTTTTCCATTTAGGTTAGTTCATGTAACCGCAACACAGTGCTCAAATCAAGTGAGTAGTAAGTGCAGTAGTATAAACTGATGCTTGTTGTAACTCCTAAAACACTGAGTCCATGAGCTTTTAGGGAGGCAGTGTTCGCTCACCGAAACCCAGACAGAAGTCAGAGTTGAAGTCTGGCCTTTTGTGATGGAAATCCAGGCAGTGGGCTCCATTCATGCCCCGTCAAAGGAGTCTGCCCCTCTTTTGTATGGCCAAGCTGATGTTGATTACATTCACAGCATACGTAAACATAGCTGACGTGTGGTAGAGCGACATGGCCTGATCGTGCACGTTGTTGCCCCCCAGATGAGGTGCTCTCTCTGAGGACCACTGGGTTCATGGCGATGTTTTTTGGTAAATTAGTGTGGGGGTGTTGCTTGTGCCCCGAGCTCCAGAATGATTTCAGCCAGCACAGTTGAGCTTTGCTTTAAAGCCAGATTTTTTTATCCCTTTTTTTTCTCCCTCCTCTTCTTCACTAAGCAACAAAATCTGGATGTTTTCCCTGGTTGCTAAGTTGCGCCAAGTGAGGCGGTGTAACGAAATAAACCACAGTTCCTGTCATTTTCAGCTTTTGGTGAGAATTGCAGCTCAACTTTTTTGCGTTGTGTTATTCAAACGGGTGATTCATCCGATTTCCAAGAAACTTCCCTCCCTCGTTTGACACAGGGTCATGATGTTTGGCACTGTCACGTGCTCCGATATATTCTGTAATGGTAAAGGAGGCAAGCCCACCTGTAGCAGCATGAGGTGGGTCAGTGAATAGGTGATGTTCGTTAGGGATGTCACCTGGATTGGTGTGTAATTGCACAACATTTTTTAGTTTTAGCTGAAATAAAATAGTCACAGGGCGATTCCACCTCTTTTTAAAGTTTCTATAGATCAGTAGCTGTCAGCAAAGTGGTACTGTGTATTGCTCTGTTCAGAGGAACCAGTGGTGATGAGAACCGGAGCTCATAATGTCTCTCAAAGCAACACCACACTCAATTAACGCATGAAAACGTTCCGTTTGGGATATTTTCTCTGGCACTGGCCCTAAATGTATTGTGTTTAATCTGTTTCTGATGGAGGGGTACATGCGGGGCATTGTAGCTCAGTGTGATTGCCAAACAAAACCAAGTTTAGTCACTATTTACATGCCAAAATGCCGAAGCCGTGTGGCTTTGCTGGTTGTTTTGGATAGTGGACGGCTGTATTAGCCCTGAAGTTGTGACCCCTGGTTCCTGTCAGTAAGTCTCTCTACAGTGAGCCACCAGAATAGTCTGAAAGATTTTGTTGGTTTTATTTATTTATTTATTTTTGTGCCAAAATTGTGGCCAATTGGTAGAATTGCCCTTTAACTGCAGCCTTCGTTGTTTGCTGTGTGCCTCAGGTTGTTTTGAAACAGCAGCTCAGAATGTCCAAAAAGAGCTGGATAACTTGAAGAATGTTTCCTTACTGGAAATGTGTTTTCAGTCTGGTCTAACAAAACAAGCTCGGTCGGACGTTCCTTTGGTAAACAGGGCCAGTACTCCCGGCTCATTGACCTTATTAACGAAAGCTTAAATATCCCCTCAGTGTGATATATTTAGAAAATATTGTGATATGACTATTTATCAGTACACTTCGCCACTTGCTGACAGTTGGTGGGTTTGCACAGCTGCTGTGTTGTGTTTTCGTCCTGACTGAGGGGTAAATATGCCTGGAGCGACGGCGTCCCGAAGACGAGGCTGCCGAGCGAGCGTTCGTGCTGCTGGTACGGAGCTCAACTGGACAGGAATGTGTTTCGGTGTTCTCAGCAGCCGTGCTGACTCGATTACAGCGTAACAGCATAATCAGGCTGATAGGCCTGAAAGCCGCCCTGTCATGAGGGCTGGAGCGGTTACTCGGCCCTGTGACGCTTCTCACGGCTCTGTGTGAGAAAACAGCATCAGTGTGATACAGGAACAGTGAGCCGGGCTAAGACAAACAGCCGTGAGGCAGGGAGCGCCCCTCTCTCCGTTCGCGCTCGCTCTCTGTGCTCTGTGTGCCTGTCTTTACTGCTGTTTCTGTCTCATTGTCTTTCAGTTCTTCTCTCTCTCTCTCACTGTGTCTGTCTGTCTTTCATATGTATTCTCTCTCTCTCCCTCCTTTAATCTATTTATCCCTTTCTGTCTTTTTCTTTTCCTCTTCTTTTTACTATGCTATCCCTCACCCTGTCTTTTTTCTTTTATTTTTTTTTAATCTTTTTCTTTGATCTCTATTGGTCCTTCACTTGTTTCTTATTCACTCATTCTTTTTTTCTTTCTCTTGAATGCATTATTTCTCTTACTCTCATCTCCCTATCTCTTTCTCTCCCCCCTTGCTGTTTGTCTGTATCGCTTTATCTTTTCTCCTTCCTTCTCTTTCTCTCTCACACTCTTAGTCATTCTGTCTCTTGCTCTCACATATGTGATATGTGACTTGTCCTTACATACGCCCCTCTGCATTCTTTCCTTTATCGTCTCCTCTGCAGTAGTGTGAATAGAGGAGAGACCGTCGGGTCCTCCATGAAATACCCAGTGAAGAAGTCACCCTGTCTCCCCTTGCCGTGTGATTTGTGGAGCTGAGTTGTTAGGAAGGGTGATACGATCGTTCCTGTAGTATAACTGGAAGGAGTAACGGTGTTTTATGAGATGCCCGTGGGCTGTTTGGGAAGGAACTTTAGAAGGCTGCAGATACGGGGCTTTGAATTTATAGTCTAATTAAGACATCAAGGTAAAGGCAATCGAGTGAGCTCCAGCACCAAAGCACTGAGTGCTCTAATATCAAAGCCAACTTATGGAAAAGAAATGTGGGCGTGCGTTAACCTGCAGCGTATTTTGCATGTGTGTGTTTGTTCGGGAACTCTGAGTCTGAAAGTGCAGGGAGGTATGTGGGTTCACATGGGTGAAGATTAGATCGTTCCAGTAGTGATATTGTTTCTTGTCAGTGTTTTTTCAGTAAATCACGGCATCAGACGATGTTTAGGTTTGTGTTAACGAAGCTGATGAACCCGAGTGCTGCTACAGAATGTCTACAAACCTGGAAAAGCTGAAAGGGGAGCATTCCCGTTGTTGTCCTCGTTTGTCACGGTGTGAGTGACGCAAATGGCATTTTGGCCACTCTGATCGGATATCAGAGCATCCACATTAGGATTTATCTGTGCACATCTGATGGGAATCGCATTTTAAACCACCTCCAAAAGTACTTTGTGTCTGATTTAATCTAGTTTCATGTGTTTTTTGCTTTCTATACTGTCAGAACTCGATATGGATATGTCCAGGAATCTGGCTTGAGCTGCCAGGCCTGTGTTTACACAGCAGTGAAAGTGGCCCACATCATTTTGGTCTTCAGTAATGTAGACGCGTCTTCTGCGTGGCAGTGTGAACAGCAAAAAAAAAAAAAATGGATTTGATATTTTCAGGTCCAGATTGGGACCCTTTCCTATGTGATGCTGAAATTCGATGCACCATGGTGCTACTTAGTCTTCATGCACCTTTTATGTCAGTCCAACTTGACATTCATCATATTCCAAACTGCCGAAACCTCAAACATTCGGGGTGATGGGTCTCTGCAAGTGAAATTAGAAGGCACTTGTCACAACGGCTCTGTGTTCACAGAGATGACGCGGTCATAGGAGAACGAGGCCGTCAAAGAAAAGTTAACTCCGAGGAGGAAGAGCGAGGAAACGCGCCTGTTTCACATTAAGCTTGACCGCGTTCTCAGTGATGAGCCCAGCTGTTGGAACTTCATGATCACTTGGTGATCTCTCCTGTAATGCTAAAGATGAAACCGAAACCTCCAGGAGCAGACCTGCCTCCGTTGGCAGTCATGATGGCTTACCTCTGGATGAGTGTGCCACGTGACGCGTCGTTCTTTTGCACATGTGAGTCAGAGAGTGATCTGTTCAGACTATAGGTCAAGTTTTGAAAAGAGGTTTTCAACAAACAGATCAGATTTTGTAAGGAAATCAGATTTGGCCCACGTCTACCTGCTGTGTGCACGTAGTCTTATAGTCCCTCGTTCCGTATCTGGACGATTTTGGAAGCCGTAAATAAAAAAATATAAGATTTTGATGTTCGTCCAAAAGTTTTATTTTTTTTTAAATTTATTTTATCACTCATCTTGGTTGTTGCCTAGCCAGCACCAGATATAGAAACAGTTTCTCAAGTGAAGTCATGTTGACTGCAAAAGTGCACAGGATTTGAACAGTGGCTTTCGAGTGGTGCGACTGTCTTTAAGCACGATGTGAAAATTTGTTCCCCAGTAGTGTTGCAACCTTCTGTAGCTGGAAGTCCAAGAGGGCGGCAATTAACCATCCCCTCTTGGGGTGGGCTGATGGTCCTATCTTTTTCCCGTTGCTCAGTATAGTGTGTGTGTTCTGTTGACTGTTAGCTAATAGTTAGCAATCTTTGCCAAAAAATTAAGCAGCCCAGTGACATTGTGTTAGCGGCAGCTCAAAGAGATGTGGTGGTTGGCTTTACGTGACTCGCAGCAGCCGCGCTAGTCTTCATCCGTCTATCATTATCAGAGTTGTACGATTGCTGGAGATCTAGATATGGGGTTGGACTGGACACAGCTAACCTAGGAAGTAAAAATTTTACAAAAATGCCAGAGAAAATAAAGCAATAATGTTGCATTTTTGCCTTTTGTAATTGCACAGTATGTGTGTGTAAAGACCTTAAGTGGACTGCTGTTGACTGTCTGGAAGCCACTTGTAAACTGGCAAAAAAAAAAAAAAAAAAAAAACAAGCCCGGATAAACTGCTGTTTCTATCCATCAGTATCAGTATAGACAGTCCAATGTTAGCATGTCTGTCAGTCTGTCTATTAGCCATTGACGGGGGAGTGGGGAGGGGGGTTGATTTTCACGGTCACAGCAGTCTCCAATCTGTCTTCTCTTCATTAATGACCTTGCTAATGACCTGAGTGGCCATCAGGCAGCGTGCATAATTGCGCTTGCAGACGGACTAGCCTTTGCTTGACCTGACTCACTCCTCTTGTTTGGAAAATCTCCATGCTGTGGCTTGGTTATTTACAGGAGCCTTTTATCATCAATTTAGCATAATGACATAATAGCCTGACTGTTTTGTCTTAATATGTCCTAATATTATAAGCATCTCTCAGGCCCTCTCAAGCAGGGCGAGGAGCCTTGCCAAACCCTGTCAAATTACACTGTTTGCATGAAAACCTCTAGGCCAGCGATGCTGAGAATGGGGCTCCTACAGTCATACGGGAGTTCTTGAATTTAAAACATAGCTTTTGCTGATGAGCTGAATGTTTGTCTCAGTAAGGTCCTGGCCCTTTTATTATTAAAGCAGTCGAACAAAACGAGCGGTTTAAAGGATTACATCGTACGGGCTTAGACACTCATTTGTGGTAGATATTAGGAAAATATTAGGGGTTCGGTGAGAGACATGACAACATGTATCCCCAACACAACATTTTCAATTATGTGTGAATGTTATGTTTAAATTTCCTTATTAAATTAATTTAGAGTAGACTAAATTAACCAGCAAAAATAAATGGGTTGTTTGTGTGCTTTTTAATTCAGTGTTTGATGTATGAATAAATAATTACATAAGAAACTGCAAAACAGATCATGGTAGCTGACATTCAGTTGGAGGTTGTTGGATTTTGTTGGTTGTTCTTTTTTATAATAATAAATCTTTTTACGTTGCCATGGTTGTCCAGCCTTCTATTGCGGTGTTGTAGTTTTTATTTTATGTTGTTGTTGTTGTTGTTGTTGTTGTTGTTGTTAGTGGTTCTTTTTGTAATTAAAATGATTGAAAAATTAGTTTTTTTATTTATAATTTGCATAATTGTAATTTCTATTTATAGTGCGTGTCCCCGTGTGTCCGTCCCCGTGTGTCCGTCCCCGTGTGTCCGTCCCCGTGTGTCCGTCCCCGTGTGTCCGTCCCCGTGTGTCCGTCCCCGTGTGTCCGTCCCCGTGTGTCCGTCCCCGTGTGTCCGTCCCCGTGTGTCCGTCCCCGTCCCCGTGTGTGTCCCCGTCACCGTGTCCGTCCCTGTGTGTGTCAAGTTTAGTCGTTTATTTAGCCGTAGTTTTTTTATGCTAAATGTTCGTTTCTGAAGAACTGCTGAGTCCCATGGTGAGCTCAGAAAAGTGTGTTTCAATATGATTCTATCACAACACAACAGACACCACCCCATTCCGAACCACATTAATCCTATGCCGAATTGTTTCTGTACTGTATTACGTTACATATTATTGTTGATGTAAAGTTGGTATTTAATCTAACTGTATTGGGTTATGGGGGATGTAAGGCCATGGCTGAAAGAGTAAAAGTATTGGATAGACAAGGACTCATGTTTCTGG
Source organism: Prochilodus magdalenae (assembly GCA_024036415.1). Lineage (NCBI taxonomy): Eukaryota > Metazoa > Chordata > Actinopteri > Characiformes > Prochilodontidae > Prochilodus > Prochilodus magdalenae. The sequence continues at coordinate 190,790 of JAMWET010001917.1, read as the reverse complement.
AGGGAGAAAGAGATTTCTGCTTTTGGACCAGACAAGTAATTTGACCGTGAGAGAGCAGAAAAGATGCCCCTCCTTCGCCTCCATTGATTTTGTGTGTGTGTGTGTGTGTGTGGGATAGGGAGTGTGTGCGTCTGGGTTTGTGTAGGAGTGTGTGTGAGTGTGCATGCTCTGTCTGGTGGCGTCGGCATGTCTTAATCAGCTCCCTGTCTGGGGGCTCTATGGATCTCGTTTCAGCCCCTTTGCATCTTGGGTAACGGCACTCTCGCAGTCCGCTTGCTCCCTCTGGCCCCAGGCATCCTGCTCTCTACAACACAGAAGAGGATGATGGACTTCAATTATTTGGAGGAGATGGAGTGTGATAAAGTCCACAAGGAGAAACAAGCAAGGCCACTTAGAGGGACTAAGAGTCTGCTTTAGCCCAATACTGCTGTTGTAGGAAAGCTCGCTGGTGGTGGTTGTTTTGTTGCTGTTGTTGTTTCTTAAGTAGCTAAAGCTTTAATGAATAGTCTGTAGTTTTCCAAGATCAGCAACTTCTGTATGATTTCAGCATATAAGAAATGAAAACCGTTGGACTGTTAATAACACAGTTATATGCAAATGTTTAGGTGCTTCTGGGCAATTTTGGTGATGTTCAAACGGCCATATATTACACATCCTCTCCAGAGAGCAAGGAACGTTTTAATGCACAGTTAGTGTTTAGTCTCTGAATTGAAATCTTTTGATGAAGGGGAAAAAAAAGGAAGCTAAAATGTGCAAAAAAGTTACAGCACATTTTATATTATTTTTTTTAACCCAAATATATTAAACTCAACAAATGGTACACTGTACACTGAAATGTGTGACCAAATACCAAATTTACATTCTCTATGTAGGCCTGTTAGCTTCTGTTGTGGCTTTAGTAATTGCCCATTCACTTCCAGTCTTCCATTAGGGAGCGTCTTAAATGTACTCTCTGTGGTGCGCTACAGATGGGACTGATGGTGATTAGGTTCACAAATCTGTAGCATTCCTTTTAAGACCTTCTTCCATGTTAGCCCCCCAGCCCCCCCAGTTTTGCCACTAGCTTGTGAACGAGGTTGGGAAATATTTGGCCTGTGCTGCCCTTAGTCACTGTACCGGTAATATGCAGTTGTTTATGCCAGATCCATTTGCGGTTTCATCATCGCGCTAAACCTCCCTCTGACGAGCCTGCTCCTGATCAGGCCGACTCGCTCTTAATGGCAACAGTTTTATTCCCCCCTTTCCTTCCATGGCTGCCACTTCCTGTCTGAACAAGAATGGAATGATAGGAACTCCACGCTGCCAGCGAGTTTCTGGGCCCGGCCTTTACTGAATTCCCCCTTTCGTACGGGTTAAGTCGAAGTCTAGACTGGGTTTTAATGACTGTCACAGCTGGTCCCTCGGCCAAAAACCCACTCACAGCTGGTGGTTGCGCTAGCCCACCCGACCCCCACCTCTTCTGCTCCGGCAGATCCAAAAACTCAGGGGTTTAGGGGGTGAGGGGCGTCCAGTCCCCCGCAGATCGCCCCCCTCCACCCACGCGCACCCCAGCCGTGCTCTTTGTTCAGGCACAGTCAGCCCAATCCCTCCTCATGTCTACCTAATCTCCACACAAAGGGCCAGTGTAAGGCCACCAATTATGTGCATACGAGTGCAGAGTTCACTTGGGCTGAACCGTGCGCTCTCATTCATGCTCGTTTGGAGCCATGCACACCCGGATACCACATTATATGCTTTCATTTGGCCAACTTTATACAAACTCTGATTGTGCTGTCGCAGCTTATGCACAATCCTTTAGGATCTGTGGCTCTGCAGGTCGTCGCTCACTGTTTTCAGACTGGGTTGATTTTAAATGGGCCTAAGTGGCAAATTGCTCACTTTGTGTTTTCACTAATGGCAGGGAACGTTCATGGGTCTCTGTGGTCGCAATTAAATGCCTTGGAGTCAGTGTGGCTAATTTTTAAGATGGATTCATTGCAAATCTTATTTCCAAGTCTTAGTTTATTGCCGCTGGCCAGGCTCTCTAAACCTGGCTAGCGCTTGAGGCGTTTCAGTGGCTTCCTATTTCAGCCTTTTGCTCTGTTTGCTATTTGATGTCATCAGATGACACATGACATCACCCAGCAATGTGCTGTGAGCGGGAAGTTGCTGTCATGTCCACAGTGCCCCTGTTTACAGCACGTCTAACCGAAAGGCCTTTATCATTTTCTTGCTGATGGCAGTGCTGTTTGGAAGGGTATTGGTTGAGAGGGATACAAAGCTCTGTTGTATGTGAGGGTGTTTTTGAGGAACGTGACAGGTAGACCTGACCACAGCTCCTACAGCTGGTGTCCCACAGCCCACAAACATACAGCACGTCCTTATTTACTATGGTAACTCCACAACCGGACTCCAGCAGTGCGTTCACCACATGGCAGCAGGCTGGGTCTGGAGGGTGTGATTGACATCCTTATAACAGAGTGTCAGTCACCAGGTTTTGGTTGCGTGGTTTGCGGGACTCTTTCAAAGCCAAGGAGTAGGAGAACGAGACAGTAACTCTTTTTTTAGATGTTCTGTGGCATGAAAGCCCATGATAATCATGACCATTCACAAACATGCCAGACCCCTGTTATGTTAGAAGCTGAAACAAAGCCTGTTTACCTGAACAGTATCTGCTGGTGTTCCCTGCTGGTGGATAGTAGAGCATTTATTGGCCTATTATACCCTCACTTAGCACTGTATCTACACCCATTGTCCATTTAACCAGCCCCATTTATCACGTAGGTGCTCTCTGTATAGGTTGTACCCTGTTCTTCAGTGGTCTTGACCTCCACAGGCCAGGCACTAGTTGGTATGCATTGCAATAGTACTAGTGAATCAGACCCAGCAGTGCTGCTGGGGTGTTTAAACGCTGTGTCCACTCACTGTCCACTCTATTACACAGTCCAACCTTGCAGGTCCACCTAGTGATTATGACGTCAGAGTTTGTGTTGGTCACCCCCTAGTCCCTCATTAGTGGTCGAGGACGCTGCCCGTAAGGTGCTGTTGGATGGGTAGTTTTGGAGACACTGAGGTGTCGCGTAGGCTAATGCTGTAAAGATAGCAGAATCTGATATTTTAAATCGTACCCATCGCTGGAGTGTGAGTTATAGAGGTTCTTGTGACTGTACTGCGGTTGTTGCCTTCTTTGGTACTCTGTCTTGCTTGTGCCTGGTTCGGTAATCAGCCCCCCCGGGCTGGTTCAGGGTGATTTAGTGGGGGCTAAGTGTACTGTATGTGCTCTATTAGTGCAGTGATTAGAAGGATATGGCACAGAGTTGTTTTCCCCACTTTATCTGGGCCTGGTCACCTCTGTGTAATATGCAGGAAATTCCTTGTGCATGTGAACAGTTAAGTTGGATCTGCTCCACTGGCAGTTACTGGCAGCACACTTTTTTTTTTTTTTTTGTGTGTGTGTGTCTTAAAGAACACAGTCGTTTGACATGTGCTAAGCGCTGCGCTATCTCGCTGGCACTCGCTCCCAGTCTTGTTTTCTCTAGTACTTTTATTTATTTATTTTTTATTGCTTCATGGTGTTGACCGTGGATAAAACAACATTGCCAAAGATCCCAAAATAGTTAAGCCCCTGATGATAAAGAGGAATTAAAAACTATCTCTTGTACTAATATGAGAGGGTGCGGTCCGACCACATCTGTATCGTGCGTTGTGTAATATTGTGTGTGTGTGTGAGAAGCAGAGGAAGTGCGGTGACTAAGATCAATTTAGTGAACCCAACCTCTGTGGAGTCCAAAGGAAGCAAAATGAGATTGAGAGAGAGTGAATGTGTGAGAGTGGTATATGTATTTAGCCCTTTGCGAGGACCAAGTGTCCTCATAATGAAGTCAAATCGGGACAAATCTGTAGAAGGCAGGACCTTTTTCTGACCCCGTGAGCTGGTCCTGCTTTCTTTGGGAAAGCTGAGGGAGCCGTTTGGTTACTGGGGTAAAGGTTGTCATGATATTTATAACTATAATGTGACTGATCATATAGTCATTATGCACATGTTGCATATATCATTATATAACAGTGCTTTATGAGGTGGTATAACTGTGTATGGTTAAGCTATGTGTTCTGTCACGGCTTTTATTTCGTGTAAATGCAGTTTGCAACAGCAGAAATGCATTTCCTCATGAAGTTCAAGGCGGGAATTAGTCACATGATCGGAGCGTGACTGTGTGTAATTGTAGGCTAAGCTGATTTCCCTATGGAGAAAGTGAATGGCGTTTTTGAAAGTTGTTGCTTATTGCATGAGGTGGAAAACAAAATGTTCCAAAACTGATACGGTTTGTTTTACGCACCCTTCCCACCCCGGGTGATTACTGGATCTTCTGTTTTTAGTCACCAGTAGTCCGTACCACTGTTTCTCAACCTTGGTCCTGGAGCTGCACCACACCTTCCTTTTGTAGTAAGCCGGTCATGTACTAGTGCTTTCCCTGCCTCAACCCAGCCACTTGAACTTCGTGATGGGCTGTTAATGAGCTGATTTGTTGAATCAGGGGTGGGAGGCAGAGGAAGCACTAAAACGTACAAGACAGTGGGTCACCAGGACCAGCACAGAGAAACACTGGTCTGTACAGCGATAGAAAAGTCACCCGAAGTACCTTCAAGCATAGGAATACCAACAGTCTGTGTGTGTGTTCGCCTTCACACGAATGTGTGCCGAGTACAGGATCTGCTAATAAAAGGCTTGTACAAACACCAGCGGCCTGAGAGTGTGGAGAGAGGGAGACCTGAAAGAAAAGAAAAGCAGGGATTAGAATGGACTATGTTGATGTGGAATGAGAGAAAAAGGAGTTCGACGTTTGACATTAAAGAACCTTTAAAGCTCCGGGACCCGAATCTGCGTTTTTTGTTCCTGGGCCTTGTTGTCGTCATGCATCACAGTCCTGTTATTTTAAAGCCACTGCAATTTGTCCTAAGTGGCCCACCATTGTTGGTGGCTGAGCGCTGGGGCTGATAAGGACCTGGGTGTGAGTGAAGCGTGACAGCCAGCCCTTCTCTCCCCCGCCATGACCTCAGCCACCCCTCTGTGTTTTCCAGAGGCACCCCCCCCACCCCCCACCCGCCACCCCACCTCTAATACTAAGCCGCCCGCCTGCTCGCTTGCTGGGGGAGACACGTAAACACATGCCAGCAGTGACAGCTCAAAAATAGTTACAAAACCTGCCTCGCATGCCGCCGCCCACCAACATGTCTGATGCGTGCCCTTGAAGATGAACACGGTCAGCTTGTTACTTAAGCTAAGTGAGCACGCAACTTGGTTTTTGGGGTCTTGAAGCAGTGGCAAAGTGGGATTTATGCCGGATTAATATGCTTCAGCCTGACACATGGTGTGTGTGTGTGTGTGTGTGTGTGTGTGTGTGTGTGTGTTTTTTTTGTATTTTGTATTTTTTTGTTTTTTTATTATTATTATTATTATTATTATTATTTTTTTTTTTTAGTTTTTAATTGTTTCTTTTATTTATTTATTCCCCCCCATTGATCTCTCAATAAGTCATATATGATTTAGTGCATCATAGTCTTTAGTAGTCATTAATTGCAATGATGTTGCATAGTGGAATTTTAACTGACTTTTTTTTTTTTTTTTTTTTTTTTTGGCCAGCAGTATGAATGTCATTCTAATTAGTAGGAATCCGTTTCTACCGTTTCATAATCGATGCATTCGCACCCTAACACCAGCGTGTTTTATTTTTCTCGGGAATAAGAAGTACGTATTCTATAAAACTGGTTCTGTAGAGTCCTGATCAAGCTTGTTTACTTTGTTTGTCTATTGTACATCCTGATGTATTTAGTTTGCAGGCTGATAATGGTGGGAGTGCATGGCTCTGGGGTACTGTGTCCGGAGCAGAGTGCTGCCGCAGTGATCCGGCGCGGCCTGTCCCAGGGCAGTTTCAGCTTTTCATGGTCTGTTTGGGTTTATCTGCAGTGGCGGATTCGATTTCATGTTATGCAGCCTGGTGGTAAACCGGTGGCTGCATTCATGGCCTCAGCTTGAACTAACAGTGACACCCGATGACGTGCTTTGAGCTGTAGGCTTTGCTTGCCCCCTGGTGGACCAGAGAGGCATAGTCTGGCAAGGATAAGAAACATCCTGGCTTCCCTGTTGTTCTTTTTCCCGTGTCAACTTTTGACATTGTTTTGGCTTAAATGCCTCAAACTGTCTCAGTTCGTTTTAGCATTGCCAACTTCTTTCCAACCTCTGTTTATCTCTTAGAGTCAGGAATAAAGAACTTGCTTAATACTAAGACGTATGTCAGTATGTGGGTTTCTGGATTGGTTACCATATGTTGCATGTTGTTTAAAAAGCAGTCCAGTCCTTCTAACTTTAGCATGAACGGGCGGGGCTGAAAGAGGCAGGTGTAAATACGATTTTATCTCAACGGTGCATTCAAAACGCACATGGTGCTTCGTTTCCATGTATGGACCATTTAAGCTGAGGAATGAAGGGTATGCTGTGCGTGCTATACCAGCCTCTTATTAGCCCTTCAGTTTTCCCTGATATAAGCCATTTAATGAATAAATAAATAGGTTAATTCATTAATGTACATTATGGGGAATCTAATTTGGCTCCCTGTTGGGTTTGTTGTTTTTAATAATTAATAATAAGCATAATTAATATGTAGCATCAAAATAATGTGTGTAATTTTATTGCTCTATTGTACTATTTCTAGATTCTGTTCTTCAGCTGCTTTTGCCTATTGTATCAGCAGTCCATGGCGAATGGTTCAGCAGAAATATTCTGAAAGTGCTTTATTAAAGCCTACTGACATGACAACCTTAAGAAGGTCCTGTTTTCTTATATTCAGTTCATGCAAACGCATGTTAATTAACTCCAGAATGTGCAAGACTGCCAATAAAACATGGTTGCAATGATGCAAAATGGTCAAACAGTAAAACTAGTACTGTATTAGTAGCAACAACATTAATTTTACGAGTTGTCAATTAATTCAGTGTTTATTAGTTATTAATTATTACTCTATTGGTTTTCAGTGCAGCTCCCACCTGGCTATCACTTTGCAGGATCATGTTCTTATTCCCTTAAATAGGACTGATCGATTTGGGATGAAGATCAAACTGCGATTTTTTCAGATCAGTATTGCATCTACGATTTTAAATGGCGATTATTTTTTTTGGAGCCGAACTCCAGGTCTGTGATTTGGTCAGTAAGAATAGAGCATCCCCGTTAAGCTCCCGTCGGTTAACTGTGGTTGTAATGTCACAGCATATAGTTTGGATGCCTCTAATTGGTCGCCAGGCACTGCAAGCTCTAATATGATGTTAATGTACCCATATAAGACGCACATTTGATAAAATAGCCTGTTATTAGAACTGCAGTTTTTGCGATTTGAATATTGCTATACTCTTTCAAACTGTGAATTTAATATAAAACATGTTCATCTTTCAGCCCTGCCCTGACAAAAAGCTGCTATTACGTATGAATAAAAAAGCAACGATATGTTGCTTGCCAAATACTGATCCTATATTCACCTAGTTAAAACTCAGATTTTGCTGTTGACTTTTTCTCTCTGTCAACACTAAACTAGTCAGCTTCATCAGAAATAACAGCTTATGACTTGAATCTATTTAATAACTTTATATTTTAATTATTGGTGAACTAGGACTGCGCGTAAAGTACAGTCTGGAGTTTGAACTTGTGTTCTTGTGTATGGCTGCGTCTGTAAATCTCTACTTCTGTTTTTTTTTTTCTTCCTGCAGCTCTGAAGTGTAACTGCACAAGCTGTGAAAAGAGTGGCTATGAGTGCGAGACGGACGGGGCCTGTATGGCCTCCACCTCCTACATTAAAGGCCAGGAGCAGCATGTCCGTATCTGCATCCCCCGCAAGAATCTAATCCCACCTGGACAGCCTATATACTGCCTGAGCGCTGAGGGGGTGCTCAACACGCACTGCTGTTACACAGACTACTGCAACAGCGTCAACCTGCAGGTTCCCAATGGTGAGTGTCTGGGCTGCCGTTATTGCTTCAGGTGGTTTGCGTCATGTTATTAATTTGGTGCTTTATTGCCTCTGGCCTGCAGCTGTCTCTTTTTAACTGATTTGAAACTCCTCTCTAGGAGGTTTTTTTAAACATGTGGTCCTCTGACTGATTCCCATTAGAGATTTATAACGAGATAATGTGTTTATGCTGTTGTAAAAACCTTATTGAATTGGGATGGATTTATTTTCCCCCAGACTCTAAAAGCAGTTGAACATGTGAGCCCACAAGTTCACTTAACAGTTGTTTTCAACATGTAAACCTATTGTAAACTTTCCCTTGTGTGTTTTTATCTTAATTTTTTATTTTATTTATTTATTTTTTTAAGTAAGAGTTTGATGTTTTATGTCCGTAAAAGTATATAAATAAGACATGCATGCATACATGCATACATACATGCAGTATATCATGTTATAAGCAGTGTCTCAGCTTTGACTGGTTTATAGAAACGTGCTAATCAGAACAGGCCTCATTTCTACAAACGCTCAGCATGAAAAATAAAAAATAGTTGCACCCATAAGGAAGTGTCGGATTGCAATACTATGAGGAAGGAAGATAAAGCTTACCAGGAACAATAAATGATGATAAATCTAGACTGATATGTGCAATATTTATTGAGCTACACATACAGATGTAGTATTTCTCAGTGAGGGGCACTCCTCACTGAATGTCTGCAATCGTGGCTTTTGCTTACATCACATGCACAACCGAACTTGAATCACAACTTGCAATGTCAGGCTTGCCTACCAAGTTTTATTCCTGTCGGTTGATTCCTTATGGGTGCAGCTATTTGTGCAACAGTTTGTTTTGGTGTTTACTGGTGTGTTAGCTTTGGGCTAAGACGTTAGCTTGTTACTAGAGCATTAGATCAGGATTTGGTAAAGGGTTGTAATAAATATTGAGATACTAAATTAATTAATCCAAATAAAACTGAAGAATTTTTAACAGAGGACTTTAGCAAAGCGCTTCTTTAAAGTTATCGTTTATGAAGTGAGGGGTTTTATAATGAGTGATGTGCTTTTTGATTCAAAACCGGTCACCTTTGCAGGTTTACCGTAACAGCTGATACGCAGTGCGTAACACTTCTCTCTTTCTGCTGCAGGAGTTCCTTTGCCTGAAAGCTGGTCAGGTTCAGCCAGTAGTTGGGGTCCAGTGGAGCTGGTGGCTGTTATAGCAGGTCCAGTTTTCCTTGTCTGTCTGCTGCTGATAGTGGGGGTGTTCCTGTTCCAGCACCATCAGCGGGCCTACAACCACAGGCAGCGGTTAGATGTGGAGGATCCGTCTTGTGACCACCTGTACCTGGCCAAGGACAAAACCCTCCAGGACCTGATCTTCGAGCTGTCCACTTCTGGCTCTGGCTCTGGTCAGTCCCGTCTTCCAACCTCCTATATTCACGAGTTTTGTGGATCTAATATGCTCCCACTTTACCTGAACCTAATAAGTATTGGGACTGATTCTGTATGATTCTGTAGACCTTTAGGACTAGGGCGATGACCACGCCCCCACTGTGGGAGAGGAAAATTATTTTTCTTTGGTACGACTAATGTCTTGATATCTGTCCCTGCAGGTCTGCCTCTGTTTGTACAGAGGACCGTAGCAAGGACCATAGTGCTCCAAGAGATAATTGGAAAAGGTCGCTTTGGGGAGGTATGGAGGGGCAAGTGGAGAGGAGGGGATGTGGCTGTGAAGATTTTCTCCTCCAGAGAAGAGCGCTCATGGTTCCGTGAGGCGGAAATCTACCAGACCATTATGCTCCGGCACGAGAACATCCTGGGCTTCATTGCTGCGGACAACAAAGGTGAGTGATGCTGTGGTACCTGCTGCTTTAATCACTTTAATGTGCTGTGCCAACGCTCTTTCATCTCCCTCAAGGATTCAATCATATCAGGAAAGATTATCCCTAGAGAAACTGAATTGTTCTGATTTCTCTGTTTCCTCATTCAGACAATGGCACATGGACTCAGCTGTGGCTGGTGTCGGACTATCACGAGCACGGCTCTTTGTTTGACTATCTGAACCACTACTCTGTCACCATCGAAGGCATGATCAAATTGGCGCTGTCAGCTGCCAGTGGACTCGCACACCTGCACATGGAAATTCTCGGCACGCAGGGTAAACACGGAATATTAACAGTGTTCTTTTCCGCGACTAAACGTCTATTGTTTGTTGTGTGTGCCAGTGTTATTGAGTAATTTCTGCGACGCTGGAATTAATCTGGTTATTTGGAAACACTGCTTGTCCGCATAGTAATCAGATTTGTTTGAATGGCTTGTTCCACAGGGAAGCCAGGCATCGCGCATCGTGACCTGAAATCTAAAAACATCCTGGTGAAGAAGAACGGCACCTGCGCTATAGCTGACCTGGGCCTGGCTGTACGACATGAGTCAGTCACAGATACTATTGACATTGCCCCTAATCAGAGGGTGGGGACTAAAAGGTACCATTTCACTGATATACCTCATATGACTCAGACACTTATCATTTGTCCAACCGACCTCATATCGCTGCTGTCAGGACGAAACCTTGTAGCGCCATTTTTCAGTTTGTGGCATAATTAAAAAATCTGTTAATGCGTTTTATATTTTGTTACATTGTGTTTGATCCCATTTTAATGAATGAGCAAAGAAATTAATTAAAACTTTATGGAAATTAGACCGATCCGTTAATCCTTGATAAAACTAAGGTATGTTTTGTTTGTTTGTTTTTGTTTTTTATTATTATTATTATTCATAAGCATTTGAGATGCAAGGTTTTGTTCTGATGACTGGATCTGGGAAAAGATTTTTTTTTTTTTTAATTATTATTATTTTTTATTTATTTATTTATTTCATTGGTTAATTTTTTATTTTATTTTATTTTATTTTTTTGTTGAAAAAAAAAAACAAACAGCAATTTATAATTATAATGTGACCATGACTGATAGATATTTACAGTGCATAATCTACAGTGTAATCTACATTATTTTAAAAAAAAATTTTTTGGGAGTCTAAAACTGTTGTGGGTTTCTGTGCCCGTGTTAGTGTTATTAATTAGCATTTCTTTTTCCTCTTTGCTCTTCAGATACATGGCCCCAGAGGTGCTGGATGAAACCATTAACATGAAGCATTTTGATTCATTTAAGTGTGCTGATATCTATGCATTAGGACTGGTGTACTGGGAGATAGCGAGACGATGTAATGCTGGAGGTAAGAGACAAACGGACTCTGTAGCTCTCTGTGAAGCATGCCGGTGCTCGATTCAGGACATTTTGCAACTTTTAAACAATGAACAGTGTAATACATTTACTGGAGACAGAAAATTTATTGTTTAATCAAAACGGACTGTGACTGTTCCTTTCTTTCTTTCCCTTAGGCATCCATGAGGATTATCAGCTGCCATACTATGACCTGGTGCCCTCTGACCCCTCAATAGAGGAGATGAGGAAGGTAGTATGTGACCAGAGGCTGCGGCCCAACGTGCCCAACTGGTGGCAAAGCTATGAGGTAAAATATTGTTGTTATATCTATATATTTTCATTCTGGGGAAGACCTTATTGATATGCTATGCTGATATGATCATTCACTCTCTGTTATTAACTGAATATTAGAATATTTTAATCTTTATTCTAATCTGAAATTTTTTTTTTTTTTGAGAAAAACCCAGTAAATCTAACACTAATGCTTGAAAACATGTGTACGGTGCCCACTTTATCCCACAGTGTTTTAGCTTTTTGAGGCTTGATGACGCAGCAGCGGTAGCAGTAGGGCTGTGTTTTGAAAAGGTTTACTTCAGGACAGACTGATGATGCTCTTTCTGTAATGAAACACGCTGTTGGTCTGCGTTATTTAAAGCTCCACAGAACCTCGATCTGTTTTCTTTCTAATGAGGTTAATTTTGTTCTTGTGGTCAAACAGTAAACATGTACTAAGTATAACCAGAGACGTTCTAAATCAGGAGACGGGTCACGGCAGGAAATAAGAACAGGAAATATGATAATGGTGAATATGCCGTCTGTTTACGGAGGAGGTGGTGCATGTCAAGGAAAGAGAAACAATCAGTTTGCGGGTCGCGCTGCAAAGAGAGAAAAGTGTGGAAAAACCCCTTCCTGTTGTGGGGATCTGTGCAGAACAGGCTAGGAGTGTTGAACAAAGGCCTGTCAGTCAAACTGCTCATTAGCCACACCCACACGGAGCTCAGCTAGGTCTGATCAGGTTTATTAAGCCATGTTGCATCATATTTACACTCGGGTTCCATCAGGATTAAGTACTAATGATATCAAACAAATTGTTTTGCTGGGTTTGTTGAACAGTAATGTTCGACAAGATGTGGCTGACGCTCCGGCACATGTTTATATTGTTCATATTTTGCTCAGCACAAAAATGGCAAGGTCGTCGTTTTAAGGGGGACATTTTGACTTACTACTTTTAGAAAAGGAACAGAGTAGTAATTTGCTATCCTTGCATACGACGGTGAATAAGCTCACTGAACAAAACATGTTGCAGGTACACTTTCTTTTTTTAATGCATACCTCTAGTCATACATCAACTAGCCTTTCATCATTTCTATTAGCATCAGATAGATAGATAGATAGATAGATAGATAGATAGATAGATAGATAGATAGATAGATAGATACTTTAATGATCCTAGAGGAAAATGTAAGCATTCTGAGCCTGGAGGAGGACGTAAAGATGTGAGGTGCTCACAGGGTGCTACAGCACCCCCTACAGAGATGCACAATCAAAGAGAGCGAGAAAAAAAAAAAAAGTCACCTGCCAGTTTCAGCCACAGTTTTAACGTTTTTAAAGTTGTGACGACGACTACCTCACCTTTTTAGCCAAAACGAGAGCGAGAGAGAGAGAGATATCTATATCTTCTCGAGGTGAAGTCTACAAACACTTTCGAGTGGGCATTTCAGCATTTTACCTGCTGTTCCAAGTCGAGACCCTGGATTTCAGTCTAGTGATTTTGGTGGTCAGTGAAATTGTCCTGGTGTTCCATCATATCTGTTGAACCATGTACATAAAAACGCCCTACAGGTGCCATCCTGGAATGCAGCATTGCCTGTGTTGTTCTCCTCAGAGCTAAAGCACAAAGTTAGCAGAGGAGTGGGCTAAGATCACTTGCAGGCCGGATTGGTGTCGTCATTGAGACCACTGACCGCTTAACCGTGTATTAGTAAAGAAAGTCTGAGACTATGTTTTTGTCTGGGAAGTATATTTATGTAATGCTGTGAATGTGCCTGAACGTCATGTGTCTTGTGTTCAGGCTCTGCGTGTGATGGGGAAGATAATGCGCGAATGCTGGTACGCTAACGGAGCGGCCCGGCTCACGGCCCTGCGCATTAAGAAGACTCTGTCCCAGCTGAGCCTGGAGGAGGACGTAAAGATGTGAGGCGCTCACAGGGTGCTACGGCACCCCCTACAGAGACGCACAATCAAGGAGAGCGAGGAAAAAAAAGACACCTGCCAGTTTCAGCCACAGTTTTAACGTTTTTAAAGTTGTGACGAGGACTACCTCACCTTTTTAGCCAAAACTACTGAGAGAGAAAGAGAGAGAGAAAAAGCCCACTCCAGCCATCCTTCGTTCCCTCCACCAGATCCTAACCTGAAGCCCTCCATCCAGTCACTGGCCTCAGCATCCACCTCCCAGCCAGAACACAACCCGCCTACACTCCGTGGACTACACTCTTTTTTGTTTTTAAGGCAGGAATTGTTAATGACCTGAAAAAGGGGTGTGGGGTTTGTTTTGTTTTTCTTTCTGACCACTTCGTAACGGACTATGCTGTGTGAATATTGAAAAGAGCATGGTTCTGTGTGCATTATAAATCTGGGTTTCCAGCAGCTTGTACAGTAAGTTGTACTCTCACTACTGCCCCCATGTTGACTGAGCTCCTCAGTAGGAGGAAAAAACCACGGTTCAGTTGTTTATTCATGAATAACATGATTCGCGGACACCGAACGCTCGGTTACTGTACAAATCGGCATGGGCCGTATAAGCATTAAGCTCCTCATTGCTTTACAGAGCATTAGTTTTTGCCCCAGTATATTTATTTAGGTTAGAGTTTTGATAGACATGTAGCTGTTGAGGACACTGTGAGATGAGTTGATTCAGGTTACGGCCATCATCGTTACTAATTTGAGGATAGCGAGCATAGTGGTCTCATTCAGTGCCGTGTGAAGACTGAGATCTCTGCAAGCTATGTAGCATAATTTCCATTTGTGTGCTGTGCATTACTTTTCCACTGATTATTTTATTTTTTATTTCCACATATCTGGGAGAAACTAGCCTGTAGTATGTCCAGAAGGTCTTATTCAGATGGTCAACTGCACTATGATTATTAAAGCTGTTGTAATGGTCAGGTTCCTTCAGTGGGAGTAGCAGAAGAGGACGGCTGTTTGTAAACACGTCAGTAAGCATCCTGTAAATGGTTCATGTAAAATAGTGCATCTCTGTTCGCTTATTTATAACGTAGCCCTCTAATCTTTCTCTGGTCTATTTTCAATTATACATATTGTAGATTGATTTCATGCCACCTAGAAGGTACTACTGAACACCCGACTGCATGAGTGGCATCTCTCCAAGGCCTTGTATCCACGGTGTCTGCTGCACCAGCTCTAGTCCATCAAATCAAGTCTGGCACACTCGTAGCCCAATTCAGGCCCCAAAGGAAATTCTAAAATACTGAAGTCGGTGTGCACACGCGGGCCATGTAAGCGTCTGAGAAGCCGAGTTGATCATCATTTATTATTTTTATTATAATGCCATATTATTCAGCTATTGAACGTGTGCATTAACGATACAGATTGGAAAATTGCGGTGTCTGGATGAAAACACGGATGACAGTTGCATCGTGTTGCTTACAACTCTGAACATGTGACCGTCCTTTCTGTTAAGGTGCTCTGTGTCCAACACTGGGATTTCAGTCTTGACTAATATAAGGAAAGACAGTAGAGGAAGATGGATTAGTCAGCTCCACCTTTTATTTAAATCACTTGTGTTTTTTTTCACAGCTTGGAGTTTGCTCTTGTGTGTGTGTGTGTGTGTGTGTGTGTGTGTGTGTGTGTGACATACTGCATACTCTTACCGCTAACCAAGACAGCAGGAGAGATGGGAGATACAGGAAGGGGAATTCCACCCAACTTTGGTAATTCAGTCCCTGAGATGTACACAGAGTCATTCAGAGGGGTTTGGTGAGCAAGCATGGTATGAACCAGCAGATGTCTTTACAGTGGTGGTGATGGGATCCAGAGTTTGCCAGGTCTACAACACAGATATAGCCATTCAGTTACTGTCCAAGACCAGCAGTGGACCTACACATGCTTCTGGCGGCTTGATGACACAGCAGGCGAAGAAACCGCTTTGTCCGACAGTGCCCCGCATGTACACCTCCACCATGAATGGATCCAGTGAAACAGATTTTGGTCTGGTCTTAAAACTACCAGGCAATGAATATCTAACCGTTTCCTCTAATCATTTTCTGTGGGGAAGCTTTGAGAGGTGGTCCTGATTCCTAACACCACCACTGTAAACAGTTGGGGCGCCGCACGTTTCTCCCGATCTGAGCTTTTCTCATCAAACCACTCCGACTTCGTTTACATCTCGACCATGTAAGCGTGTTCTACAGTTTATTGGTAAATTTGTGGAGTTCGGTTTTAACCCACCGACTGGAAGAGCCACACTGGCATGGCGACCGGGTGGCCAGCCAGGGTCTGTGTTTTGGTATGCTGGTGAGACTTTCTGCTGTTTCAGTCTGCATTTCAAACCATGTTACACACGTCCTGGGGTTTGTTGTAATTGTACATAAATAATACATTTGGTTTCTTATCTTCATCTCTCTGGTGGTTTCTTCCGTTCATTATCTCCATCAACACATACACCAAAGTCCATGTGTTCTGATTTTTGAAGGGAAAATAGGTGAACGCCTCGTCTACAGGGAACAAATGTAAATACGGTAGGTCTATAAATTGTGTGGTACAATTTTTATTGATCAGTTTAACTAATTAGAGGCGAAACAAATGCAGTATGTGCTGTGACCTTTATCACAGGTCATGTTTAATGCTTCAGCAGCTCTTCTTTTCATTACATACATATTAAATACCCAGCAAATATTGCTGGTGACCCTCTCATCTTCCAAGCTGCTTAGCCTTCCGGTACGCAGGGGGTGTTGGATCCCAGTGCCCATTAGGCAGAAGGCAGGAAACACCCTGGACAGGTCACCAGCCCATCACAGGGCAGAGGCGGTAATCGTGTGTGAAGACTTACCGAAGTGTGCTTGCTGTAGGGAGCACATATGGCAGGGAGCTAGCACCCCTTGTGGGAGGTAGGGGTTCGATTCACGGCCTTCGCTAACTATACGGTGCCACAACAATAGTCCTTGAGCAACTTTCCTAACACCACGTTGGCCTATTTGTAATATAAAGAAGGCATTCTGGATAAAACCATCAGCTAAAAATAAAAGTTACTACAGAGTGTCCACTTCCTGTCCACTCAGACACTCCTACCTCGTCAAAGACAGCAGCCCCTTTATCTCTCTTACACACACACACACAGATCAGCGATTACACAAAACCCTCCCAAGTCCATTACATTAACTCCACTTACCATATAGATGCATATTGTAGTACAGGTACCGGCTCTAGTCAGTCTGATTCTGCATGCTAGCCCCATATCTCTGTATGTTAGCCTCATCTACCCTACTCGCCAATCTTCAGGAGCCGGTATACACCTCAGAGCAGGTATTATTTTGATGGTGGATAATACACAGCACTGCAGTGACACCGATGTGGTGGAATGAAAAGGAAAGCAATGCTGCTTGTGTTTTAAACACCTTAGAGTCATCCCAGTGTCACCCACCAAACCTATCCAGCCAACCTATCCTGTCCTCACTGAGGAAGGGCTAGAGGAAAGCCAACAATAACAGTACACAGAGAAACAGATGGACTACAGTCTGTAACTGTAGAACTACAGTGTGCTCCTAGATGGTGAGTGGAGCTAGTAGTGCAGAACCATGGGGGAGGTTTTAATGTTAGCCTGTGAACTGGGGTAGGTCAAAAGTGAGCAATGAGTGTGAGAGTGCGATGCTTGTGACAGAAGGAAGACCAGCAGCAGCTGTTCCTCAGGTGACCGAGAATGGCAATGGAGGACATACTCCGACTGTGTGAACAGCTGCACAGGGAAAGATGTTACTGCAGGGCTGCAGGGTGTAAACCCTGTGTAACAAAGACGACTGCACATTTCAGAGTTCAGTGGTGTAACATCAGCACTGGTCTACAGCGATGCAGGAAGCGATCGGGTCAGATGGGTCATCCTTCACTGTGTTCTCCACAAGGGGGTGAGTGCATGTGCAGAGTACACCAGAAGAACAGTACAGGTCTGAACCGATGACTCTTCAAGTGGTGATGCTCTTCAATGTCACTCGGACAGAGTCCTAATGGAAGTAGTCACCTTTGACCTTGAGGGGTCACAGAGTTGTGCAACGGGTATGAAAATTGTTTTGATTTTCCTCCAGCAGGTTGTGGTTGATGTAGCTCAGCGGATAACACCACTGCCCGCCAGGGAGCCACTACCACATGTGGGAGACTGGGGTTCGAATCCCGGTCTGGGTGACTATGCTGTGCTACACCAGTAAGATTCCTTGGGCTCCCAACACTACATTGGCTTACCTGTAATATGACTACCCTTGTAAGTCGCTCTGGATAAGAGCGTCAGCTAAACGCTGTAAGTGTAAAATCATGGATCAGGTCTCCACCCAGCTGAACACCAGTGGGATCAAAGCCCCAACGCTGGAAGTCTTTTGGAAAGAATGACATTCCCGTCCTCCAGCTGAGGATCATATAAAGCTTTTGCGGTGGTTGAGTAAAGGCGTTTAGGCGCACTCTGTACACCTTACAGCATCAACCCTGGTCCTGGAGGCTCACTGCCCTACACGCTCCCTGCTCCCAACACACCAGCTCCTTAACACGCCCTTTCAGAGATGTTAAAGCAGGGAATCCACTCAATGTGCAGGTCAGGGTGCCTCCAGGATGCTTAATCCCCGTCCGGGAAGCGGGCTCGATCAGCATTAATCCAAAACAAAGAAGATTATTATATTTAAAATGCATTTTTATTTTTCCTTTACAAGAAATAAAGCAGAGACAAAGAAAATGGAAGAGGGAAGGGAAAGGGGGCAGCTGTATATAAAGTGATGCAACCTCTGGCGTCATCAAAAAATATGTACAATTCAAAATTATATCCATACAAAACATGCCACATACAATAAAAATGATCATTTCTCTTCCTAAAAGTAGCTCTGCTGTACAGATGCAGCATCTTTTTTTTTTAAAAAGTAGGTCGGGTTAAAAAAAAAAAAAAAAATCAGCAATCTATTCTTTATTAAATTAAAGGATATGCAGAGAGACCTTAAATTAAGATATTCTAACCGATCAGAAGGTAGAAGTTAGGCTAAAATCCAGTGAGCGCCTGTGAGCTTTAGAATCAACTTCCCTTGACAAGATACACACAACAGATAAGAGTTCACCAATTCTGCTATTAGTCTCAAACGGCCTTCTTCCCAGGCAAAATAAACCACTTCAGAGTGCAATTCTCTCTCTCTCTCTCTCTCTCTCGGGTAAGTACGGGGATATCGCTGAATATCAAAGTCATAGCATACACTGGCTATATTGCCGTTTCACAAGTTATATAAACACGTTCACTTCTACAGGGAGGAAAATAAAATAACATGACACTAATTTCAAAAACAGCATCATCTCAGGACCTTCTATTCAGAGAATTTACTCATCAAAGGGTAACCAATTCAAGGACAGGTTTCAGTATTTCAGGTATTTCACAAGCAGTAGCATAAATAATAGTAAAAGAAGAAATATATGTGAACAATATTACATAAATACACAAACGCTTTGCACCGTTCTACTGCTCTCTCCTTTTTTTTTTCTCTTTTTTTCCTTTTTCCAAAAATGACCGATTCGCATGATGAAGAAATCTTAAAACTGGGACTGCTGTTCCGACACCAATCCCGCGCCTTGAATGTCGTCTCATTCACCTCAACCACGCATTCCATGTCATCGGTGAACGCAAGATAACCAGCACGCTATTTCTGTTAAACTGTATATGGTCTTAGCAAAAAAACGCTAATAGAAAAAACAGGTAAATGCAAAAAAACACTCTGATTCATATACATATCAAGATATTACTTCGTTTGCCATTTTACATATATTTATAGATATATACACATTTAATCTTTCTAATAAAATGATATCCAGTGGTTTTTTTTCCTTATTCCATCAATTTTATTTCTCTACAATTTTGATTTTATTGATTAAAAAGGAGTCGGATAAAGAGCTTTTGCCCCGCCCCCACCTCCCCTCCATTATATACAGTTTGTACATTTTGCATTTCTTTTTACTGTGAGGTCATACGTCTGGGGAGGAAGGAACAAAGTAGTATGCGGTTCGTGGAGACTTTGTTCGGCTCCCTTCTCTGAAGGTTTTTTTTTTTGTAACTGCTTTTTTAAATTACTTTAATATCAAAGAAAGAAAGAAAAAAACAAATGCCCTTTGAAAGTCTTTCTCTGCCATGGTTTCAAGCCTCCAGAAGACAGTGCCAACAATCATCACACCACAATACAGAGATTACGTACACCGACTGTGGTTCAGGCAGAGAAAGGTTCACTACAGTAAAGTTTACAACAGTCCACTAAGTATTACAGAGAGGAAGAGGCATACAAACAGTTCTGGTTTGGAGTGATGAGCTCAGATGAAGACCTAATGAAGATAATGGGCTATTAAAAAAAAAAAAAAAAGACTAAGATGGAAAACATGATAGTAGTCTTGCATCACGATTATTAAAAGAGCCTGAAGCGTGGACTGTTCTCTCGGTCACAACAACATGATCATCTGTCCCCCATGATTCTGCTTCACTTCAAGGTTTAAGCTATGCGGTTTTCTGCTATTCATGGATTTGGTTGTGCGCTTGGAAAGAATAAAATGGAGGGAAAAAAAAAGGAAAGAAAAAACAAAAAGCATGATTTCTAGATGCGCTGAGGCAGACAGTAAGAAAAAAACGGCTACATGAGGAGCTCGACAGTCGTTCAGACTCGGACACCCATTTGGTTTGCTGATTGCTCTGAATAATGCATGATCGTATCCTAACGGTCATATAGGCTCTGTAGTTTGTATGTCGATGAGAGTTGCGAATGGCTCACTACTGTAAATCATAAGCAAAATAGATAGGAGCAAACCGGCTGCTTGAGTTTTCCCTGCTTAACCGAGAAGGCAACTGCCATGACAACATTCTACCTTCCCCCTTTTCCACAGTAGCACTTAACAGTTTAATACAAAGCAGTCACTTCCCACAAAACTCAATGAGGTAGACTGGGTCAACCGAACCCACCTTTAAACTCAATATAATAAAACATCTGGTGCCTTTTGAGCCACAGGTCAAATAGTATTTAAACTTTATATTATCTTACATCTCGTCCACCACAGATACATAGATGTGATCTGAGCCACTCCAGGATTGTCTTGCCAATATCCACGTTGTCAATCTTCATTGATGACTTGATGGGAGAGTGTTGTTCTGGGGTGACGGGGTGGTAGGTAAAAAACAAAAAACAACAACGACAACACCGGGAAAAGAAAAAAAAAGAAAAAAAAAAAAGTAACAACAAAAAGAGAGAATAGGTCCAAAGCTAAAGTGTATTAGTTCATTTCTGAGTACTTAAATGGCTTTAATCAAACTTTTCACTGAGTTCTACCCTAAGTGTATTGATATGATATAGAATCAGACATTTTGGTAGATGTAGAGAGGATTGATTCCAGCCAGAGTCAGCTTATTGGAGGGGAACAGTAGAGGAAGTAGGAAGGAGGTGCTTTTGGCAGAGGCGAGTTTTAACAGGACTATTCAAAGCACACCTTTGAGCTCATCTGAAATAAAAAGGTTGTGGCTTCAAATTTTCTTTTTCTTTACTCTCTTCAAAGCTTTGGCTCCTGATGTGAATAACAAAGTCTTTCTCTTTCCACCGACGGAGAGTAAACGCTTTTCCCTCCTCTTGTTTCAGAACAGCTTATGATCTGGGTAAAAAGGTTAAATGAGGCTTTGGTGCAGACAGCATCTGGCACCAGGGCGCAAAAGGCGTGTCTCACGCGCTCGATCTCTCTCCCCCTGTTAGTTCATCCATTTTCGGCAATTCCAAGCTCCACAATGGCAGGGGATCTTGTGCTGATCGTCCTCGAAGTCGAACTGATAGTCATACGTCAGCTTTGACACCATCAAGCAGAAGCGTGGATGGAGGGAAAAGACAGAGAAGGGCTCGTTTAGAGAGGCAACAACCATACAGCAATGTTTACTCAGAGGAGAATGAACTGGTTTCTTACCTCCTCGCCTTTAGGGATTCTGCGGCTGGAAATGATGATGATCTTGTCCTCTTTGTCAAACGTCACAACCTCCGCAACGCAGTTGGGTGCACAGGAATGATTGACGTAGCTGAAAACGACACAAGGTTTTAGGCAAACGGTGCAATACAGCATACATCTAGAAGGGAAAGGGTTTTGTCTTTCCTTCTTGACGGCTCATAAGGGCCAAAGTCAATGAATGGTAGAATTAATTACAGACAAATGCATTAAAGAATTACAGCCGCATGTATGGCATGTACAGAAACCTCTTCCCATTCAAATTCTTAGGCCAAGAAAAACTTGGAGTTCACTACTGTGATAATAGAAACATTAGTTTGAGAATTCTGACTTACTGAAACAATTACTTCTGTGTTTTGTTATTAACAGAGGGAAATGTGTCATTCAACGGCATTCTCAGGCCTTATTTAGACTGCCTGTCCAAATCCAGTCTTAGCATATCCATATCAGGAAAGCATCATGAGACCAAACCACATTTGGAGTTGATTTGAAACCTGATCAAGAAGGATTCTACAGATCCGTCCCAGCCTGGATGCTCTGGCGACTCAAACTAAAATTCAAATTGTGTTTTCGACATGCTGGAACTGTACCAATGCCTACGCTGTATCGACAGTAACCCATCCAGATAGGTTGGTGATTTTTGGAAACGTAAATCCAATATGATCACTTAATAACAATAACACTGAACAGCCATCTCGAAACGACTGCAACTGGCCTGCAATCACGACATAGCCTTAATGACCTTAAAATGAAATGTGACTGGGGGCACTGTGCAATAGGACATACCGTCACTCGCCTCAGACTTGTGGGTTTGCCAGAATTCAATTACATAAATTAAAAAAAAAAAAAAAAAAACCCTTACAGTGCTAAAGAAACCCAGAATTTTTAATTAGATGCTCCCACATTAGAAAGAGGGAGGGGACCACAATGGTACCACTGTAGGAGACGAGCAGGCATGTTTACACAAGTAGCCATTTTGTTTTTTGGCCCGAATGTCACTGCATGAACAAAAATCATTGGACCCCTCAATGGCAAATAAGACAAGAACAATAAGGAGACAGAGAAAACAACATATACACAGAAAGCTTCTTACCGGGCAGGGCCGCCAGTGAGGGTGGCATCTATGACATGTTCATTATTGATACGGAACATGTAGATCCCACGATTCTGATATGGAACAATAACACAAATCTCTTAGGTTACTAAGACACAAGACTTTCAGAAAGAAGCCTGACTGTCCTCTTACTTTATTATACCCACCTGCTCCTCGTAGATTTTTTCCCGTCGGTTTGCCACCTCATTACGAATGATGGTACCAATGTACTCAATAACCATAGTGTGTTTTTCAAGGTCTTTAGCTGCATACAGACCCAGCCCCTGGATACGGGAACGAGCCAGGTACACATTGTTCTTCCACTCGGTCTTCAGTCTGCGGTACTGAGAAGACTTGGAGTGAACAAACTGCTTGCTGTAGGGGGTGTTTATCTCCCCTGTGAATGTGCTCTGGTAGGCTTTAGACATGCTTGTGCTGTTCAAGGTATGTGGCCTACAGGGAAAGAAAGAAAGAAAAAAACAACAACTTAATTTACAGATAGCTGGAAAAAACAGACCTAGGACATGAGATAGTGATCACAACACACCCTAGATATATATTTCTATATCTGACAGCGTATGGTGAATCATCAGTGTAGGTTTATGAAACAACACTTACCGTTTGCAGTGTGTAAGAATCTTGGGCTCAGAGCGTGCACAACCAGTGGGATTAATCATAAGAGGAAGCTCCATAAGCGGATGGCGGCCATATCTGAATGTGTAGTTCTGACAGTTCTCCACCCCTGGAAGCTGTACGTAGAGAAATGTACTACATTATTGCGAGTACTGATGGCATGTTGACTTAACTTTTAACAGCTGTTATCATTAATGAACTGCAGGAGGTCTGAAGCAACTTGCCGACTCGGTAATGCGCATGACAGCATGGACAGTAAGCCCATACATCTCCTCTCCCTTCACGTGATCAGCAAAGAGCTTCAGCATGGCTGCATCTTCACGCAGCTTAGCAACCTTCTGCACAATCTTGTCCCAGATACCTGCAGATTAAACACAGGCCAGTATGGTGTTACAGTCAAGCTGCTAAGATGATTGGTGGGGTTTTTTTTTGGTTTTTAAAACATGCCAATATTTATGTTCTGTTTTAATATATAGTCAGTCAGTCAGTACCAGAAACCACTACGGATGTAGGAAAACTGACAGACTTATGTATCACAATACTATGTTCTATGATACTGTATGAATACTCAAAACACACAGCAACAAATGGTATATAGCCATGATAGGTGGCAGAGTAGCTAATTTAAACCCTAGACACTTCTAGACAGCAGTGCTGTAATGTTTCCTTAGCCATTAGACTCTTCCACAACAAACAGGTCACATTAGAAAGCACAGCTAACATTAGCATTAGCAAACCTGTGGGTGTGGTGTTGTATTTTAGTACATTTATATGACAGTTTCCTCTAAAATTAAAAACAAACAAACAAGATCACTTTGCTCACAGTATTACAATATATTAAAATATATCCCCTTTATTAAGATACTCCTCATATTGGCAGGTTCTTATTACTTGAGATTACTTGACATTGCTTGAGACAAAGATCTGATGATGTAAGACAGTAGTCTGTCTGATTCTAAGTGTTGAGTTTCCATTATTCTTTTTCTGCCAAACATAGCCCCATTTAAGCCCATACAGCTGTGTTGGTAGATGTCCAGGTGAAAACTATAAAACACTAAGTAAACATAGTAAATATATAAGGTGGAAGTAAATTTGTGAATATTTTAAAGCACTGTGGGACAGACACATGGAGAACAGCTGTCTGGAAGGTGTTTTGCTAGCTGGCTGAATGGCTTCATTAACAAAGGACAAAGTATGACAACTAGCTACACAAATCCTAGTAAAAGCACATCAGATGTATTAATTAGCCTCTAAATAAAGGCTAGCAGTCACGGTGTACCAAGTGCTGTATGGTTTCCTAACAACCCTCTCACATATTTGTGGGATGCATGCTGGGTGTTGCTGTAAGGGGGCATGCAAAAAATACTGGGACTTCTGTCAAACTAATAGTGCAAGGGTGCAATTAAGTGCTATAAGAATGTACACACCCTAAATATAATATTAAAGACAGACATGTTCACACTAACATGCTGACGAAATTGAACAGCTACATACCATCTGGACTGTTGTCACGGAAGTGCATGTCTTCCTGTCCAGGCTCCAGGATACGCACTTCAAACAAGGGTTTACTATCCAACTCACTAATGCGGCAGCGGTAGCGACATCGGCGGTTTGGCACACGCATACTCCAATAGATGCGCGTGGCTTCGTAACCCACAGGGAAGATGGCGGTGGGCGAGTGAAAGGCAGCCATCTGAGAGGGCAAGAGTTGGCCCACGGCATGGAAGATGAGCCCGCCAACCCGGAACAGATGTATGCGGTCGCCGCGCTGAAGGATGCTGGCAATCTGCTTCACTTCATCTCGGTCGATGTAGACTCGACGGAAGACTGCGAAGCTGCTGAGCTCCTCCTCGCTGGGGCCTTTTAGTTTGTGCTGGGTGCAGAGCATGGTTTTGTCCTTGAAGAACATGCAGCGTGCTCTGATGGCGCAGGCAAAGTGGTAAACATTAGGGCAGCGCAGACGGTTGCAGCTGTTGGTGGCGCCAGTCTTTTGGCAGAAAGCACAGCGGGTGCGCAAGCCACGGCGAAGGGCCACTTCTACGTTGATGAGAGCACCACCTTGTGTCTCATAGACCTCAGTAGACCACAGGGCACAGTTGAGATGCACCCACAGATCTACGTCAATGTTAAGAAGACGAGCTGGGCCGTCAGTGGCACCGTCACCCTCCTCGTGGCAGAAGCAGCACTTACGTTTGTCTCGCGGCAGCTTGTCAGGTCTAAGCGTGATGCGCAGGCGCTCCATAAGTTCAGATACCTCCCTGCTGTTTTCCTTTTTGGAACTGCCTTTGCGGATGGTCATGACCAAATGAAGTCGCTTCCAGCGCACACCTTTCCACTTCTTTATTTTGGGCCTCATCTCTTCTTCTAAGAGGGACCTGCTGCGCTGTTTGATGGGCTTCGGAGAGATTTCTATTGTTAGGGAATCCTGAGACGTGGAGGCAGCGGATAGAGCAGGAGTTTCTTCCTCAGATGGGGCAACTGGAGGAGGTAGTAGGGGCACTTCAGACTCAGGTTCCGTCTTAATAGGAGAGCTCTGAGATATCATATTTAAAGGAGGCTCGCATTGAGGCTCTATCTTCACAGAAACGCATGGGATGGAAGGGGAGGGGGACTTGGGCTGAGCTGCAACCTCAGGTTCAGGCTCTGGCTGTGGTTCTGGCTCTGGTTGAGTGTCAGTGTTACACTGAGCGACAGGTTCAGGTTCATCAGGAGCAGAAGGTGGAGGTGGAGGTGGAGGTGGTGGCGAAGGTGAAGGGGGTGGTGATGCTTCAATAGGAATAACGGGAAGGTGGCGCACATCGAGGTCTGACACGTTGGTCATGTAACAATGCTGAACAGGTCGTTCCTCATGCTCAGGGAATTCCTGGAGCACAAAATGAATAAATAAATAAATAATAATAGTTCCATTCAAATTAAAATAAACTTCATTTAATAATATATATATATTTGCATATATAATTGTAAATTGCAAACTAAAATGCTAAACTAACCTGTTTTATGAGGGACAAAATGTCAACCTGCTTCTTTAGAGTACATCCTGGCAAGGTGACATCAAACTGCCTGAGCCATTCTTCGTCTTGGGTTGCAGACTGATCAGTCTTGACACACAATGCTCCTGCATTACATATAACAACAGAACAAAGACAATAAAACGATTAAAACAATAAAAAAAATACAAACATGTCAAACAATAAATTGGTCCATTCACAAGTTAAAAAGGCAAAGGCACGGCAAAGAACCACAAAAAAATTACTTACGTAAATAAATATCTCTCACGTTATCATAAAACAAAGTATTACAACTACATTAATCTTCTACACCTACAGGCAACACCAGTCACACTCACCACCTCTACTGTATGCATGCAATCTTGTTATATTGTATTATATTATATATAGCAATCCTGTTATATTATATATCCTCATTTTTAAAATAATCCAAAATATCGCCTCCAAAATTCTCAATTCACTAGGTTACCTGGGTTGGAGGAATCCGGTGCTTTCCCAGGGCCAGCAGCACCTGCTCTTCCAGGACTCTGGGGGAAAGCCACCTCATAGGACCCAGGCATACGCATTTGCAGCAGCTGAGCAACTGCCACCATCACAGAATTCAGATTCTGTTGGGAAAGCAAATACGCTTGGGTGAATACAATATGCTTCCAAGTCTGTTAAGTGGATTCAGACGGTTTGAACTTTAAATACCTTGGCTGCAGCTGTCGAGAGGGTGAAGGTAACAGACACTTCGTTGCTTTTGGCTTTGTCCCAGGGAGTTAAAGAGGAGCCAGCCTTCCCCTCTACTGCCTCAAAGGGTTTTGTTTCTGGAAAAGCTGGACATTGGAGGGGGGAGAGCACTTAAGTAAGGTCCATTACATGTTAAAAGTAAATGAATTTCATAAATAAATAAATACAGAACAAGTGGCATGATTGGGAACCGTACTAGGGATAGCTGAGCGAGGGATAATGGGAATAACAGGAGAAATGGCCCTTTCCTCCTCCTCCTCTTTGGGCTCCAGGAGATGAGGGAACCGTGTTGTCTCCTCCCCTAGTTGGCTCTCGGGTGAGGATGCAGGCACGATGCTGTCTGGAGAGTCACTGTCGTCATCACTTTCCATCCTGAGAGCAAATAATGAAATAGTTCATTTTCCCTCCTAATCTTATTACAGCCCTTTAGGGGTGTGAAGTTTTTATAGATAGCATACCTCACATCTTCATTCTGATTATGTGGAGGAGTGGGAAGCGCTGCTAGTATGTCCACACCTTTCACATCTTCTGGTGTAGAGTCTAAAGTCAACAGAAGTACTGTTAAAGAACAATCAAGTTCATTTGCCCAAAAATGTGTTGCTGATAGAAGACGCAGACATCCAATCCAGTACATCTATACATTTGTATAAAGTGGGACCAAGTTCAAGTGGATCTGCAAATACAGTTATTATAGTTATCTGCAAATACAAATTAATACGAGAAAGACATTATAGTACAGCAACATTACCCAACAGTTTGCTTGTCCACCTTAAAATAAATCAAATCTCAGAATATAAATATTGGTCAGAAATATTTATAAAATAATTTATTTGTAAAAGCACCTGTCAGACATCTTTTGTTTAAGCATATATCTGATAGTACCAATAAAAAAAAGCCATGTCACTGCATTCAAAGTTGATATGCATTAACGTTGTTACCCATGGTATCCTCAGAGGTCTCTCTCTCTTTCTGGCCTTCTGATAGTTCCTCTACTGCAGTCACGCCATTCAAAAGCTTATGCTGCACCGAAGGGGGTGGAGTTGGGGGAAGAGATGAAGGTGGTGTTGGGGGATTGCTGAGGTTATTCTAATGGGAGGAAAGAAGAAAATAAATAAATATATAAATATATATATTTTTTAAAAGGCACATCTTTTAAAAGCAAGGCATGAATTCTAACCACTAAGCAAGTCCATCATCGATGCATCTTGCATTCTAACGAGATTGTAGTTGTGAGAAAACAACACACTCTTTAAAGCGGACTAACATGCAGCATTTACAGATCAACACACATCAAGGAGTTACAATATACCTTGGTGAGGAGTTGCGAGTAGTAGTCTGGGATATTGTCTATTACTGCATTGCCAAAAGAGCCCTTCAACTGAGTCTTGCCATTGGCAGGACTGCTACCAAAAGGTGCAAACAAATCCAGACTAGCAGTTATGGAAGGCTCCATCAAAGGAAGAAGAGAGAGTCCCTGTGGGTAAAATTAGGGAAAGTTAATGAACTGGGATGAAAAACGTATAATAGTCCCACCACACAAACACGCAGGTACGGACCACCTCTGTACCGCTTCTTGTATCTACAATTTGGTCCATTTCATCAGCCGCACTGACCATATAGGAGAATTCTGCATTGCAGAATGCAGTATACCCGTTTTCCACACGTTATAAGCTCCCTTTACCCTGACCTCCACAAATCAGGTATTACCTGGGTTGTGGGTCATTGTTAGCACTGCAGTGACGCTGATGTAGTGCATGTGGACACTGTGTTCACTCACTGTCCACTCTATTTGACATAACTTGTTACTAGTCAGCCACGACAGCTCATCTGTTGCTCCACAGTTTGTATTAGACCTCAGTGGTCACAGAACATTGCCCATAGGATGTTATTAGCGGAACACTTTTGGTTGGTGCACGATTCTCAGCGTAGCAGTGACACTAAAGTGTTTACAAATGAAACAGACGTGACAGTGCTACTTTAAACACTAACACACCCATTTACTACATCAGTGTTACGGCAGTGCTGAGAATGATCCAGCACTCAAATATTAACTGCTTTGGTGTTCCTGTGTGGATCCTAACAAGGCATACACCACAACCGTATGCGTTTTTGTGAAAACAGCTAATTACAAAGCACACATGCTCAACACTACATCCTAAACTACCAACTAATAAAAACAGGACAGGGCAGAATATTTTTAACAATAAATAAAAAAAATAATGTGTTCATTTGCCGCTACATAATAACAAACCAAAATAATAACATGCTTGTTTTGCAGCTTTTATAGAGCATAGGAGTTTTGCTGTTTATAACAAACTGTTTCTTTCATAAATGCTGTTTCTTTGACTTTTATTGCACAAAATGGATGTGCCTGCAGCTCTGACGAAAGAGGCTGTTGGTATTTCATTTTATGTTACATAATACTGAACAATGCTTTCATAAATGTCATCGGCTTAAAGGAGAGGTTAGATAGATTTTTGTTTACACACCCAAAAAGTCTAACTACTTTTTTAATCAATAATTAAATTCTTCTCCTATTGTTAGGTTAAATCAATCACTGTTCATATCTATATTATACAGCCCTAGGCTTGACCACTGAACAAGGTGCTGCAGTATGCAGAGGAACAGGCTGCCTACAGTTCATAATTGAAGAACTACAAAAGTGCTCCTACGTGGTAAGTGATGCTGATAAAACTGAAAATGACTGTAGATACCAGGTGTACTTGTATAACGACACACTCACACACACGCAAGTTATAAAAAGGACATGAATAGGTCATTACTTGTTTAAGCTGCTTCATTATTGCTTCAGTTTTTCCAACCTCGTCCTTTTTAGTCTTCTTTCTTGAGTTTGGCCCACGATCTCCAGCCTTTGGAGTGCGCTTAGCCTTTGCTACAGGAGCTTTCTTAGTGATTGACTGAAGATCCTAAAAAGAAAGGTGATTGGGTTTTAAAGGTATATTCTATGGCACTTGTTTAATAACTTTTTTTTTTTTTTTTGAGTGCTTGCTTTTACCTCCATGTTGCGTGGCGTCCCCTGAAGTTTCTGCTCCAACATGGCCAGCTTGCTGTTTATATGACCATTTATTTCATTGTGGATACCATCCGACGGCCTCTGTGATGCTACCTGAAGGTTCTTAGTTCGAAGGAGCTTCTGCAAAAGCTGTTGGCCAGTCTCTGTTCTGGGAGCTGATGCTGCAGAGTCTCCTGATGGGTTTCCAGGTCCAGAGTTGATAAAGCCACTGGCGTTACCGCTACAGACAGTCTCATTAGTTATTTCTCGCTTAATAGGAGCAGAGGGGGTCTCTCCACCTTCTCCTGAATCACACTGAACCTCTCTGGGCTCCTGTTTAATGTTTTGCAGTGTGATCTTGCATAGATCGGCTTCACTACTCACTGGTGCTGCATGCACGTCACCCACTATTGCTGAAGTTGATGGCTGTGTTGGGATCTGCATTGACCTAGGAGAAGGACCATTAGGGGGAACTCCATGTGTTTCAGAACCTAGGCCCTGTGGTTCTGACTTGAGACCTGATAAATCATGTGTTTTAGCTGTTGGAGATCGTAGTGGTGAAGCTGCTAATGCTCCAAAACTGCTAAAAGGACTACCTTTTCCAGCACTACTTTTCCCAGGTGACATGTGGGCAGGCAGGGAAGGAGTGCCTGAATCAAGTTTATTGAACGATGCTGGACTTGATCCAGCTTCCTGAATGGTAGAGGCAGTAGGAGAACCAACATGAGAAGGAGAAGCCTGAAAGGGGCTAAGAGCCGTTACCCCATGAGACTGCTGGCCTGGTGGAGTCTGACGCATACCCATTATTTGCCTTTGCTGACTAGAAAGGGGGCTTCCAGGAGAACCCTGACCCATGAGCTGGCGTGGAGACATTGGTCTCGTCATATGTCCAAGTGGCATTGCACGAATCTGACCCATCATAGGTCGTGTCAAAGGTATCTGACCTCTCATCATTTGGTGCTGCGGTTGCTGTTGCTGTATCATCTGCTGTTGTTGGAGGGTATTACTGATATACTGAGGCGAGGCTCCTTGTGGAGTTTGGTGCTGCTGCAATGATCCAGTATCTTGAAGATATTGCGGAGTCATGACTGAGGACTGGCCCGGTACTCCTTGTTGCTGTGGAGATCCAACTGTACCCTGCTTACCAACAAAGGCATAGGGGTGCTGTTGCTGTGCCTCAGGCCCTGGCAACCTTGGGCCAACAGGCTGCCCTTGTGGACCCTGAGGACGCATTTGGGCCTGTGTCTGTCCCTGCAGTCTCAGCATTTGGCCCTGCTGCTGTGCCTGCCGCTGAGCAATCATCGCCTGAATTTGCTGTAACTGCTGATTAGGAGTCAGGTGACGAAGCTGAGGGTTTTGTGCAATGATGGCTTGTATGTTGATAGGAGCTCGTATCTGCCCTGGAGGAGCACCTGGCCGTGGAGTTATCATGACCTGTTGACCTCTATTCATCTGCTCAAGCATCGCTTGTTTCTGCTGCTGGGCCAGAAGATCTTGTTGTAGATTTGGATTTCCAGGCATTATAGGCTGGTTCTGGCCAATCTGCTGTGTTGGCATACCCTGCAAATCTTGTCCAACATTCTGGCTCATCTGTTGCTGCTGCTGGGCCACAAAACACATCTGCTGATTTTCCTGTTTCACCTTTTCTGTATTTAGAGAATTCTGCCTCTGAAGTGCAAGCTGCATTTGTTGTTGCTGTTGTACTTGTTGTACTCCAGCCTGCTGATTATTTGCGTAGCAGTGTTGCACTGGGCCAGGATTTTGCTGCTGCGTTGTTTGTTGTTGAGCAATATATGCAACTGATGGTTGTTGCTGTCCAACTGCTCCCTGCAGGTCTACACTTGGTCCTTGTTGCTGCATCTGGATTGGAGTTGAGGGTCCACCACCCTGTTGAGGTGGGGTTTTAGGGCTAAGGATCCCTCCATCTTTTGCTGCAGGATTTTGGACATCTTGACAGAGGCCTTGAACTCCCTGCTGCAAACTCTCAATGTTCCCCTGAATGCTACCTGAAGGAGGAGTTCCTTGCGTTCTTTGTGACTCTGGCAGGCCTACTTGCATTGGTTGTCTCTGCTGTGAAACTTGCTGCTGCTGGAGCTGAGCTCTTGCTGCATTCTGTTGTTGCTGAGAAAGGAGCATACGCTGTGCCAAAATGCTCTGCTGCTGAGGTGTAAGTTGGGCTTGTGGTCCTCTAAGAACATGCTGTGCACCTCCAGGCCCCTGCTGGCCGATCAAGCCCTGAGGTCTCTGAAGCAAAGCATGATTTCCAGCTATGCCTTGTTGGCTAGCAATCATGTTTTGATTCTGAGTCATTGGCTGAGCCATGAGATTCGGCTGTGCCTGTCCAACTGCCTGGTTTCCCATCACACCCTGGGGAACCTGCATTAGACCTGGTTGATGTTGTTGGTTAGATATTAATCCTGGTTGTAGATTTGTCTGCTGCTGCCCCATCACTGCGTTACTCATCAAAGGCTGGGGTGGGTGTCCACCCATAGGCCCTGCCTGCTGATTCATAACACCTGGCTGCTGGCTCTGATGTGGCACGGGCTGCTGACCAATCATAAACTGCTGCTGCTGCTGCTGCTGCTGCAGTTTCTGAACCATTTGCATCCTTTGTTGTAACTGCCGTTCTTGAAGAAGTCTTGGGTCTGGTCCTTGTGCCCCAGTGCCTTGTGAGTAAAATCCACCAGGTGGACCAGGTGGTACAGTGCCAAGAGTACCAGGATGAGAGGGCTGGCCTCCAGGAAAAGGATGCACTTGTGGCATTCTAACTGGCATACCACCTGGAGGAATGCCTCCAGGTACTTGACCCATCATTGGTCCTCCTTGTTGGCTAATCATCATCTGTCCAGGCATCTTGGAAAGCATGTGGGGCCCCTGGTTGGAGGGACCCGTTCCTAGCATTGAGGTGCCTTGTTGATGCTGTTGCTGCTTACTTCTGTACTCAGCAATTAAATTAGTGTGCTCCTTCTGCTGTTTACGCACCTGGAGATGATAAAAATATATAAATATAGACATATATAGACAAAAACCCAACACCACACAAACATATGGTATAGTCTATGCAATTGTTAGTATGAGCACATTTTCTCACCTGATCTAACTGTTTCTGGATCTTACTTTGTTCTTCAGTGACTAATTTCAACTTCTCAGCATCTGCTTCTGCAAATTCACGCCCTGCTTTCTTAGCAGTGCGCTGCTTAGCACAAAGAGCTTTGCGAGACTTCCGATGCGCTCCTATTTGCTCCTCGAGGAACTTCAGCTGCATCTGAAGCAACTGCTGGGTGTGCACAAGCCACTCTTCATATTGGTGCTGCTCAGCATCATCTATTATACAGATGGATTGCAATATACAGTTAATATTAAAGTGCAATTCATTGAATTTACTAAAATATGTACATTTAATATCATAAGCCCTTTGGATAAAGGACTGTAAGGATTACAATATGCCATCAGAATAAAAAAAAAAAAAAAAAAAAAAAAAAATCAATAAATAAAATGTACATACTGATAATGCCTTGGACAAATTGAGGAGGGTTAGGTCGTGTCTGAGCCGGGTCACTGCTTTCGCCATCCTGATAACATGAAATAAAGTGTTTTTTAAATGTTAAATGATATCAAAGTAACAGAAGCTGAACCTACACGAAAAGTCACGGACCTTAGACGATCCAGGTCCAAGGTGAGCCTGAGTGTCTGCATTTCCTGGAGCTGAGGTCAGTCTCTGAGCCAATAGAGATACTTGTTGCCTGAAAGGTTAAAAAGAGATGTTTTAAACGGAATCGGTGCCAGTTTGGAAAACAGCCACCTAGAATGACCTGACACATTTACAAAAGTACCTGTTGATCCCGGGAGGTACACCCATGGGGTCTTGTGTCAATACCCTTTTGATGCCTTTCAGAGCCACCATTTTCGCCTTGGCAATAGGGTCCATAATGTCATCGGTCATATACTTATCCAAATCTAAAACAACAAAGCAAGTGAAGACGTGAAGATACAGAAGGTGGTTCAACCTTATAGATGAGACATCAGACACAAACATACCTTTATCTGGGAAGAAGTTGCTAGGGAGCGTTGGTTGTTTTGCAAGGTGTTGAGGTGGTGCAGCTTGCTGCTGTGGATTAAGACCAGGGTGAATGCTGCTTGGCTGTCCACCTCGCATTATCCCTTGGGGCTGTCCAATTGCTACATGAGGAGGTGGAGGCATTGCTGCACCAAGTAACCTCTGCTGCTGAGGTGGCAACATGTGAGGTGGCCTGGGCACCATGCCGGGTTGACCCACAAGACCCTGAGGTGGACGATGATGTGGAAGCAAAATCTGGTTTGTCCCACCAGGTGGTGGTTGTTGATTCTGAAGATTATGAAGGTGACCACCCAAACCTCCCTGCATGGCATTCAATTGCTGCTGTTGCTGCTGTTTCTGGAGCTCTTTCTTTTCATGCTCCAAGAGGTCATGAATTAGTAACGGCAATTCACTTGCCTCCAATGAGCTTTCCACTTTGTCAAGGTCAACTGCAGGTGAGTGCTGGCCTTCACCATCCGGCAGACTAAGATGATCTTCACCAAGGTCTGGATGTGATGTAGGTGCTGGAAAAGACAGAGGATCAGCTTGGGCAGGTAGAGGAAATGGCACGCCCCCTAAGCGTACAGTGTTCAGGGAGGCCGGTGAATTCTCTTGCTGAGATGAGGTTTTGGATGTCGCTCCACTAAGAAGCAAGGAGACAGCTTCTCGCATCTCATCTTTAACCACAGTCTGTGCTGACTGCTGCTGCTCAACCAAGACTTTCTCTTCAAGTTTTATACAAGACAGTCCACTTATATCCGAAGACTCGGTCTTGGGAGGATGAGAAACACCGGAAGACACCGAAGGTTCAGTCTTTAAAGGTGGTTGTGTAGAAGGTGCAAGCGAGTCCTTGGCAATTAAACTAACTTTAGGCTTCTCTTCTACCTTAACGTCTGTGGAGACAGAGAGACCTGAACCTTCACCTTCTGCTTCAACAAGTCGCAGCTGGTCTGAAAACACATCTTTAGGGTCACCCTGATCAAGTTCAGGATCAGTGTATGCAAGCAAGTCAAATTCATCACTGTTAAGCAGATCATCCAAATGGGGATCGTTTGTTTCAAGGTTGTCAAGGTTCCCCAAATCGTCATCTCCTTTATCAGGATCCAAATCAAGAGCAAGGTCATCTTCATCCACTACTCCAGGTTCTGTTCCGGCATCTCCCAATTCTTTGGTGGCAAAAGGGTCTTCAAGGTCAGGCTCTGGTAAGTCAACACTATCAACTGCAGACCGTTGGTCTCTTACAGTATTAGCCTGGGAACTCTGTTGCTGAGTGGTTGAATGGGTGGAACCAGGTGCGTTTGATGGTGTAGTTGGCATGTGCTGGGGCTGTAGTTGGGACTGAGGTTGAGGAATGCCGCTTTGCTGAGGCATTAAAATGCCCAGACTAGGTTGTGACAGCCCAAGTCTGGGAACGTGCCCACCTTCCGTCTGTGTATCAAGAGAGGGTGGCACAAAAGGAGTAGCCACTTCCTGCTGAGGTATAAACAGACGTGGGCGGGGCTGGGGTGCCCTTGGCAAAAACTGGGGCGCCATTGGTCTGGCATTATGTTTCAATTCTATAAAGTGTGGTGGAGGTCCAGACACACAGGGCTGCATTGTCTCTGCTCCAGCACCTTGCGCCACTGCAAGAGGATTAGGCATACCCTGCATCCCCTGCATACCGAGAGGATTGTTTATAGAAGCGTTTAGATGATGTCTGGGCCCAATTTCCAACATGGATGGTTGAGGGAACCTCCGTGGACCCGGTGTCTGACCAGACCACTGTGCAGGAAAAGATGGACGTGTATACATCACCTGAGGATTATTAGGGCCAGGTTGCCTATGGACAAATATTTTGACATTTAAAGTTATTAATCATGTTGTATTATGAATGTCCTTAAAATAAATTAATAAAATAAACAAATAAATAAACAAACCACACAATGACCATGAATCATGAAAGAAAAAAAGAAAGGAAAAAAAGTACCTTAGTACATTAGGGTCCATGACACCAGGTGTTCCAGGATGAGGTGGTCGGCACAGCTTCTCATCAACTGTACCCATCGGTAGAGGCAGCTTATTGGTGGCGGGTGCCTGGGCAATAGCGGTCCTATCCTGAATGATGCATTATAATAATAGGATAATAAATAAACATTTTTTCTTCATTTTTTTTAATCTATTTCTTACTTCATAGACTATTAAAGAAATACCTGTGGGTAAGGAGGTGGTGCTCGCTGGGATTTGTCTTGCTGATAGACAGCAACTTCCCCTTCCCCTTGCCAGTTTGGAGCATTATTGCTGGCTGCAGTTGCCTCTTTTTCTTGACGTAGCGAGTTCTTCTGCATTTTCTGTCTAATCAAAAATTCTCGAAGTCTCTGCCGCTGCAGTGAACAAAACAAACAAAAGTACCATTGAATAACTTTGATTGTATGTCACTGACAACTTTGTACCACAATGAGATGTAACATACCTGTCTGTGTTTTTCAAGCTCCGAAGGGCTAAGGCCAATGAGGGATAGATCCTGACTAGCTGACAGATCAGGGAGTTCCTGGGCACTTGGCATGCCTGGCAAATGTGGTGCATCTGGTGGTCTCACAGAAGCATTGTCTCCAGATGGTAGCATTATTCTAGCGTTTAAATCAGCAGTCACATTTTGTGGCTGGGAGGATGGTTGATGGAGTTGAACCTGAGCTGGCTGAGCAGTTATCACTTGCTGTTGGCCCACTGCCTGTTGCTGGGCGACTTGAAGACTACCCATGCTGGGGCTGCGACTAAAAGCTGGAGGTCCAGGTGATTTTCCAGTGAGTGGATCTCCTACAGAAGGTGAACAAGGAGGCTGCTGGCTAGGGTGAGGTGAGCCTCTAAAAGAAACCTCATTGGCTGCTGAAGTTGGGCGAGGAGGTTTGTGCTGTGAGGTAAAAGGGTCTCTGGACTGAGGCCGTGAAGGAGGCCGCGAGTAAGGATCTGGAGACTGAAAGCGTGGGGTAGCTGGTGACTGCACAGAGTGTCCATCATTAGACAGGGCCCCTGGAGTAAGAGGGGACTGAGAACTGCCTTGCGACTGAGGGCTAGAGGCCACTTTTGTATAACATTCCTGCTGGGGTACAGGCAGTCTTTGGGGCAAGGGAGAAGAACTATCTCCTGACTGTGGTCGAGGTGTAAGAGGAGGCTGGGTACATGGATCAGAAAATGCAGATGGAGACTGACGATAGTTCTCTGAAGGATGACTGGGAGAGGCAACAGCAGGAAGCGGTGCAGATGCGCATCCAGCATCCCCTTGATGCATACGTGGGGTCAAAGGAGCTTTGAATAAGCCATCACCAGCATCCAGCATGCCGGCGGGAGACCCAGTGCCCATCTCATGTCGACCAATAGAGGAACGGGGCGAAGGGGCACTCATATCTGTCCTGTTTTGCCCCATTCCAGCTGGAGAAGAAGCTATAGCAGAGGGAGATGGAGATGAAGTGTAATCTTGACGGCCAACTCCCTGCTGGCCACGAAATGGGTCTCCATGGTGAGTCATGTGGTGTGGGGAGAACAAAGGGGAGTCTCCGTTCCCACTACCTTTGGATTGAGGACTCTCAGGCAGGCCTACAGGTTCCTGAGAAGCCTGATGGGGTTGGGATGGAAGGACCTGCTGTTGAGGTTTAAAGAATGGGTCTACGTGGTGAGCCTTGCGAGGCATCCCTGTCTGCATATCTAGGGAGCCAAGACCAACTGGCCGTCCCTGAGGAGCACCCTGTAGGCCAGGTAAAGGGAAACCTGAGGAGGCCTGCAGGGGGCTGGAGGAAGGCTGAGAGTATGGAGTGGATGGCTGAGACTGAGCTTGTGGGGACTGAGTCTGAACATTTGCTGGGCCAGAACATTTCATAGATCCATCTGGGAAAAAGGCTGAAGATGCTGTATCTGGGGTAAAGGGAAAGGGGCTCTCAGCAGAACTTGGCTGAGATGGGGTAGAAAGAGATCCAGAGGGTGGGGGAATTTGAAGGTGCAAATTGGGGCGTTCTCCTTTTATCCGAACTGTCTCAGTTTTAATAGGCCTCAACACCTGACTCTCTGCCTGCTGTGGAAAGGAATGAAGAAAAGAACATTAGCAGAAGTTTTAAATACAATGCACACACACACACACACACACACACACACACACACACACACACACACACACACACACACACACACACACACCCCTTGTGTCTACACTTTGATGCTCATTTCATCATGTTCATTTATAACAAGTGAACTTTGCAGTTCCAGAATTACAGAACATCATCCACCACAATTTCTTTGCGCTGTTTTCTAAAACTAATGGTAAAAGACCCACACTATAGTCTGATCTGTAACCGTAAAACTACAAAGTGCATCTATATGTTAAGTGGAGCCAATGAAAAGGACAAGGAGCATTGATACAAAGAGATGTACTTAACCCTTTAAACCCACACAAGCCTTTCACTGTAATAGATGTGGTTCTGACTTGAAGCATGATAAAAATCACAGCCATCTTTGACATGGATTATATTTCAGACTGCTAGATAGTTGACTTTTTAAACAAACTATACTAGCTTTTCATTTGTGACAAAAGGTTTCACATTTTTTCTTTAATATCTGATTAAGAATCACGTAAATAATGAGACTTGCAGCATTTAAACATATTCCTAAGAGTCTAAAAGATTTCAGCTTAGCTGTACAGCAGCAATGATATGGAAGCAAGGTCAAGAGGCAAATGTTCATTATTGAATTACATGTTTTCGGTTAATATACACTCTTATTTCTTTGTCACTTTCCAGCGAGTCCCAGTTTGTTAGCTACACTGATCAAATACAAGAGTGAGGACAGTCAGGTTCCTCGTGCTTAATTGTTACAGTCAAAACCTCAGCTGAAAAGTGAATTAGACTTGACTTTGTAATTCCCTTTGTATAAACACTGGTTATGGAAACATCGTTCTATAATTCTGTTGGGTATTAAAGGGCTAATGACGTGACCCGACAGAGTTAATGTTTGTGAACAAATAAGGGATGCACAGAAATGAACATTCCTGTCCAAAGTTTAAAAAAAAAATAAATAAATAAAAAAATAAATGAAACATTTGGCTGAAAGTCGAATATCAAAC
Source organism: Prochilodus magdalenae (assembly GCA_024036415.1). Classification (NCBI taxonomy): domain Eukaryota; kingdom Metazoa; phylum Chordata; class Actinopteri; order Characiformes; family Prochilodontidae; genus Prochilodus; species Prochilodus magdalenae. Next base: position 151,768 of record JAMWET010001917.1, on the reverse strand, counting down.
ACGTGTTTTTAAAAGCGTTTCTTTAATTTAGCCATTTTTTCACTACTGCATAAATTAAATAGGTTCAACCCCAGAATACAAGCAGATGTGGGCCACATCTGGCAGATATATGGCACTGCTGACTCGCAGTGTAAAAATAAGGTGTTAAGTTGGTGTTAGCTTAGAGTATTTGGTTCTAGTCCCGGAGCTAAAAGAGAAAGTAGAAGTTCCACCCTACATCAACGGAACTGGAAAACTCCATTGCACTTCTTTTTCGAACACAGAAAGTGGAGGTTATGCCATTTTTGTCTGAATCATTTTGGTTGCTGATCATTTTACATATTTTATATATAAACCTGTACCTTCTGTGCCTTGCTGATCCTCTGAGTTGCTCTATTATCTTTGGCCTTTTGCTGGATGAAAGAAATAAAAAAAGGTACGTTTCAAAATTCACTTATAAACTTTTAACAGTCTTTGAGAATGTTATGATCTTTTATAAGCTCTTACCAGAAAGGGAACCTTGTCGGCAGCCGATACTTTCCTCCAAATTTTCATTATTTGCTTGCAGCGACTGGCCCAGTCTGTCAAACAAAAGATTCTTCTAATTCAGTAACTTTACAAAAAAATTGCTTTGATTTAATTTTAATTTCCTATATACATATTTACTTTAACGGAATTAGTTAATTACAAACCAGGGTAGTCTTGCTTGAGGTTAGGGAAATTGATGTTGGCATAGAGAACTGGTGAAATTGTGGATAGATTTCCAAGCTCCTCATCTTTCTCCCAACGCTGCAGACTCCTTTGATTATACGAGAGGCCATCACCTTCCTGTTCAGTAGGAGTCGGGGGAGTGGAGGGAGTAGCTGGAGTCGATGGTGTTGCCCAAGGGCTTTCTTCATCCTGCTCTGGACTGAAAAGTCCACCTCGATCACTGGGGAGAACAAAACTGTTACATAAGTAAAATTAAGGCATCACTAAAATGGTTTGTTATTGTAAAAAGTGAGTGAGTATGTCTTACCGCAGATCAAAAAACGGGGACTGAGAAAGTCCCCGAAAGGACTCCATCATATTAGCTGAGGGCAACGAGCCAGGCAAGGAAGCACCTGTAAAAGAATCATTTCATGGTCAGGTTAAAAATCACACATCAGAACTAGAGAGAACTGAGCAACTGTGCATGCAGTCTATTCCTACCTGTAAGGTTTCTTTGGGGCAAACCACTACGATTTGACTCATCTTCCAAAACAGGCGTTATGCTAGCCTGAGCTGTCCCACTTACAGAACTACCCTCCGAGGGTCCAAGTACTTTTCGGAAGAACTGTTCAGAGTCCTGATTTTCTGTCCCCTGTGGAAGACCTGGGGGAAAAAAGTTAAACCTTGACTTCTAAGTAATTAGTTATAGCTTAACAGGAAGTTACATATCTCAAGTTAGTAAACAGCCTTTACCTTCACTCTTCTGGGCACCAGAGCCTGGGACGTCACCTAGACTCTGATCTTTGAGAGAGGGCTGCTCACCTGCTCCAGAGGCCACTAAGATGTAATACAAGAAATTAAGATTTTTCTCTCCCCCTTAGAAGCCCATGTTTTAACAACCTCACATTTAAGCCACCTACTTTGGATGTCTCCTTTAGGGTTTGGACCATCAGCCTCCTGTTTAAGCTGCAGCGGAACGCCTGGTGCTTGGTCTCCACCTTCTACTATTACAACAGGATACACATAAAGGCAATAGATCAGATACAATGCGCAGATATTAACGCATTACTTTCAGACAGTCCAATTGCTACAACGCCCTTCCTTACCTGACTCGGGAGCTGCAGGCCTTGCACCAGAAGCAGGTAATGGAGGTCTCAGAACGCCCTGAGAAGGTCTCTGTCCCGGGGGGGCAAGAACAGTCCTTTTACTCAGGTCAAGCAAAGTTTTTCCAAAAAAAGCTTCCTGAAGGTATGCAGGAAACATGTCCTCCAACTTGCTCTTCTTTCTCCCTCTCCGCTTTTTGGCTTGCTCACCCTCTCCGTCTGCTGCCCTAATATCAGGTGGATCCAGGTCAGGATGAGGGCCTTGGTGTGGGGAGGAAGACGATATGTTTAACCACAGCCTTAGTTTACTTCTAGCAGTATTAGCAGTTAAATGCTGGTTCCACTTGCCTTCCTCAAGTTTAGTCTCTGTTGTCTGTCCTTCAGACACCGCTTCACCAGACCCGGACAAATTCAGACTCTTTCTCATCCGCGTGTGACATTTTCGCTGCCTGACCATAAACCCGCCAATACCTACAAAGAAAGGATTTTTTTTTGTTGTTTTTTAAATTTGTACTAATCAAAATAATAGTCCAAAAAGTAGGTGACAACAATAAGAAAATTAATCACCTGGCCTGTATGGTTTTCGTTTCCTCTTCTTTCCTTCATCTGTCTCCTCTGCTCCTCCTTTAAGAACATCACAGTCAGCCATGCCCTCTGCAACTCCATCCACCCCAGGCTCTTTATCCACACCTCCATCTCTGTCTGGGCTCCCAGGAGCTTCCAGTTTAGATTCACACTCCATTGACTCAGCACAGCCTGAGGATACAGAGACACTGTTTTATTTAAAAGCAAATTAACATTACCAAAGTGGAAAAGGCCCCACACCAGTTTTTAACTCCAATATCCAACACTTGCAAGTAGTGATGCAATGACTTGCTGATGAGGGAAAAAAGGAAAACAAACCATTTATGCTATTTGAGCATAAACTGCATAGATACACTTTCTACATAAAATTTACAGTCACTGAACGAAAATCTGTCTGCACAGTATATTCACCAACTAATCTCACAGCATTAAACATGTGTCTGTAAAAAAAGCCAAAAAAAAAATGGTAGGAATCAAAATCAAACAAAAATAAATCCCTTAAACTAAGTGAGCAAACTAATACAGTCATGTTACCTATAAAGGCACCAAGTATGACATTCTTTTTTTCTTATTCTGTCTATTTCTATGTAATATAGTTAATTCCTACCCATCAACAGAAGTCACTTCATTATTACACATATTACATAATATAATGACCCGACCTTTCCCCTCCTCCAATTCACCGTCGCCTTCTTTGAGCTCCAGGCCATCAGGAGCTCCTTCTATACAAAGCATTCCCAATCGGGAGCGGCGCTGTCTTCGTTTATGCAGGGGAGACATGGAGATACTTCGAAGCAAAGACATGCCCGTCTCAGTCAGCCAGACACCTTCTAGGCGGTAGAACTGCGGCTCTGGAGAATCAAGATCAAACGAAAGGTCAAAAACCCACTTTACACAGAATTAAATATAAAGACGCAATCAACAGGAGCAAACTTCTCCGGGAACCTCTCAAACAAGACATACCAGGTTCTTTTATCTTAAAGGCTGACATCATTGGAGACTCCACTGAGAGAAAAAAAATAATAATGAAATGATGAGACGTAAGGATTCATATAAGGGGACACATTTACATATTTATATATACACATGAATATATATATTCAAGATACTCACCAACAGGTCTGGGAACAAATGGAGTGCAAGCTGTACAAGCAAAACCTTCATCAGATGCTTGTTCAACCTCATCCTCTGTGTAGAGACTTTCACATACAGCATGAACCCATCTGTGGTAGACCAACAAAGCAAGAAAATTAAGTTCCATGGCCTTGTACTGCACCTTCAACTTAACAAAAAATAAAGTTATGAAATCACTAAACGTTTGACCTGCAGTGGAGCTCACCTGTCACAGTGCTGACACTGCAGTAGCAGCTCTTCTTCCATGAAGTTCTCACGACACACAGGACAAGTGACCAGGCTGGCACAGGGGCCGCAGTGATTGTAATTATTCTGCCACTCACAGTGAAACCCTGGTGAGCTGGCTCCACAGTGCATGCAGCACACACACCTACAGCAGAGAGAGAGGCCTTGTTACTGTACCTTGTTCAGACCATCCACAGCAAGCGGTACCAAAAATTCATACATCTTATAATACAAGCACCCAACAAAGAACATAAACCGGCCTGTAACAAGATGTCAAAATCTAAAACTCTCATTATTAAAAGACACTGCATTGTTTACGTGAGGGTTTCTACAAAGAACATTAGAGAAGTGGCTTGCAATTATTCTTCATGCTGAAAAATCAAAGAGGTACACGACCCAAAACTAAACCCATACAGGTTTGAAACGCAACACCCTACCTGTTAGTAATATTAATTACGTGCAAAATATTTTTAACTTCAAGTCTCTCTTTTTCACTTTGCAATTTATAGTACTTTCTGCTGCTACATATTTTTTGTTATAATTACATTTGTTTCACATGCCACTGTATATATTGTATATTTCATATACTCTACATTTTTAAATTCCATGCTATGTAAATTGCTGTAAAATATATTTCTATATTTTAACATAGTGTGAGCATATTGCAACAAAATTTTATTCTGCATATCCCTCTGCTGTGTACTGAATGACAAAGTCTGTCTACGTCTATAACCACAAAAACTGCAGTTCTTCATATTTAAAGATTTCTCTTAACATTTAACATTAAAACGTAATTGTTCAATGTAAAATCAAATAATCCTTTAGCCCTGCAACAGAGTCATATGAATTGACATGACCAACCGTGTCTGCTGTCAAGGACATTGAATATCACGGCAAATCCTTTAAAGATTTTAAGTTTAAGTTTATTCTATGAAAACTGCTTTTGTTAATTTTATTTATTTATTTTTTTTGCTTTGGGCTCAGTTTGACAGGAATTGCGAAACTAGACAACAACATTAATTTTGGTGCAAAAAAAAACAAAAACCTGTCACATACAAATAACACTGCACTTACTCAGGCAACGACAACAGCAAAATAAAAATCCAAACAACCTAAACGATGTTCTATGCCGAGTTATGGCCATTCAAGCTTTCAAGACAAAAATGGACCCATTGAGGAAGATGTGAGATACCATTTGCACTTCCAGCCTCCCTTGGGTACAGTGTGTAAGGGTGGATCCAAGCAGTAGGTGTGATAGCTCACATCACAGTCGTCACACAGCAGCAATCGGGACGGATCAGAGGCCTTCCCACATACCTCACACACGATACACTCAAGACAACGCCAGCCTTTTCTCAACATCATCTTGGTGATCTACAGAGAAAAAGAACAGGGGGGGGAAAATTCATTAATAAGGGCCATATTTACTCTCTGTGTATGGTCTCATTGCCAACTGCCAGCAAAAGAAATAGCAGAGCTTACCTTGCTGTTTACACAGTATGGATGATAACATTGAGCACACTGAGCACAAGCTAACAGTTGGCCCTCTTCACCTCGTCCAAAACTGCCACACACTACACACATGTCCTAGTAAGTAGAGAAAGAAAGAATTCAGATCTGGCAAATTATGACAACACAACAAAAACAAAGATCCGAATGGCAGAATTTTTCTCTTTACCTGCAGCAAAACAAATTTATCAGTATTGGAGAAGAGCACGACTGTATTCTGCATTGTGTCATCCTCTTCCTCCTCATCATCTTTGTTTAGTCCAGTGTCTGCAGTCATGGTTTGCTATATCCATAAAAAAGGTTTAGGTCAGATCCGCAATACTTGAATGGTGCCTTTATAATACGGTTTCCATATATAATCACAACAAATGTCACAACAAGCGCTGTCCACACACACACACTTAACAGTTATGATTTAACAAAGGAAATTGTTCTACAAACATTTAGACAGAAGTATAAAAAGCAAGTTACAAGAAAAGAAAAGGAATTTGGTACACCCCTATGTGCACATAATGGGCATGCAAATATAGATCAATTAAATTAAATGCACCCTGCATATAACATTAAGTAGTGCAACTCACCAAGAAAGCATCAATGCAAGAAGCCATGGCTTTGAGACGTGATCGCCCTCGTCCTCTTCCACCTCCCCCACCTCGTGGCCTTCGCCTTCCTGGGAAACCACCACCTCTTCCCTGATACGTTATAAATTAAAGCCGATCATTAGGTTGCTTATCCTTCATTTATTAAGGCTGTCTCTGTAGATTATATTAGTAATGAATTCATCTACCAATAGTTTTAATATGAGCATAATCTGCAAACAACATTTAATTTAAATGTCACAAACAATTTAAAACTAAAAACATATGCACATGTAAAAGAACCTATTGGTGTGGGTTTCCTCTCGTTCAACGACTTGAGCGCTCAAGGTGTAGCCTGCTTTGGTTATGCCAACATATTAAGAGCTTCCAATTTGATAAGATGTCAGAAGAGATATCTATTGTAAGTGAGTAACGTAATGGCGAATGCTAGGCTGGATATGAAAAATCTTATATTGTGCTCAACACACCTGCTTTACTCTTGAGCGACCTGGAGATCCCCTTCGTTTTAGCTTCTCTCCATCACACTTGAGGGGGTCGAAGGGTGAGGAGTCATCTGTCTCAGTGAGCAAGGAATCAGAACGTGGCCTACAAGCTGGCACAACACCGAGGTCAGAGGACAGCATATGGGAGTCAGTCTCTGCTGGAGAGCCAAGGAAGCCACTGCTGCTCTCATCTCCGTGACTCATGTTGGACATCTCGTCATATAGCAGTTCTGACTTGATGCCTCCTTCTGGAGCTTCAGACTCCTGCTTCTGATCACTGTCTAACTGACTGTCACCTTTAGACTCTTCTAAGACCTCCTCCTCATCTTCCTCCTCCTCCTCAGACTGACCAACTCTGTCATCTGTGTCTGAGGCAGAGGGCAGTTCCGCTTGAGAAGCAGGATGAGTCCTGTTGGATGCCTCTTCATTCAGCATCTCTGGCTCTGCCTCCTCTGTGTCCATTGCAACAGTGTCCGCCTCTTCTGGAACAGTCATGGGAGGGATTTGAGGAGAAGAGGGGGAGGAGACTGAAGGGGATTCTATTACAGCAACTGCAACGCTACTGCTCAACTCTTTCCCCTCCTGAGAACTAGCTTCCTCTGGCAGCTGAACATGACTTTCTGCTTGGGTCTGTGCTACATTGGGTTGGGCTTCCACCATAGTGTTGGTGACAGAGCTAGCAAGGCTGTCTGGAGATGCCTGGTTTAACTCAGGTTTATCCTCTGCGTTGACAGCACCATCAGCAACAGGTTGATCACAGGTGTCTTTGACTGCATCTTCAGGATCTAGAAAATATTGTAATTCATCAAAACAAACAGATATTAACCTTTCTTCAGACCATTAATACAGATTCAATTTGTGCTTTAGTCTTTGTGATTACCTGCAACCTCAGCTACAGGGGTCTGCTGCTCTGTGGGGACTTCACCATCCAGGGGTACACCAGCAGGGTCCACGCTCATCTCTTGCTGCTGGCCCGTAATGCTTTCATCCACTTCTGCTCTCTCAGTAATTTCAGCTTCTGTTCCTAAATTAGAACACATGCTCAGTCAGTTTACACTAATGCAAACTACAAGGTAAAAATGTTTCCCACTAAATGTGTGGTCTATGTTTAGTCTGCTGTTGATTTGTTTGCTTATGTGTGCACCGCTATCATGAACTGACCTTGTGTCTGAGAACAGGATTATACAAATTAAGCTTCTTTTTCATTTGTATTATTGTAATTTCAAATAAAGAGATAACATGGCATACCTAAATCCATGGGCTCCTCCAGATCGGGACGTGTCGATGACATCTCTGTCTCTGTGACATTGGTTGGTGTTTCTCTGCAGATCAAGCAGATGCATTTCTCTTCTGGAGGCTCAGATAGAGGTGCACACTCACTGTGTACCCATCTATGAAGGGGGGAAATTAAATACTACAGTTCAGCTATATCAGACTTCCCATTCATAGTACCATGCATGTTAAGAAAATGAAAAAAAAAAAAAAACAACATTTAAAATATCACCTATAAATAAGGCAATATAACCGGCTCGTGTTAATCCTGTTATGCATTGTGCTACATTATTACTAAATCAGTGGCCAGTCATGAAAAGGAAACAGGATTTTACCTTTAACTTTGGGGTGAACCATGCACAATATGAAAACCTTTACTCAGCGTAATGTACTACTGACTGGCCTGTATCTTCAAGCAACAGAACTAGCAGCAGTAGTGAGCAACCACCTCCACTGACTTAAAGAAATTCCAAAATAAAGCTCAATAATTTGCTGTCTAAACAGACTGTTAATTTATTTTGAACAGAAAAAAAAACAAAAAAACAAATTTAAAATACAGAGGCAGAGATTAAAAAAGATACAATAGTATTTATTTATTGTATATATATATATATATATATATATATATATATATATATATATATATATATATATACACACACACACACATACATTATATATATATATATATATACACACACACATACATACATATACACGTGTGTATATATTATATATATATATATATATAATATATATATATATACATAATATATATATATATATATATATATATATATATATACACACACACACACACACACACACACACACATGTATATGTATATATATATATACATACACACACATATATATACACACATATACACACACACACACACACACACATTTTTAAAAAACACACAGATTCCCAAATATGCACAATTATGTTGTGTAATAGAGACAGCAAACCCAAAGCAAAAGAAGTTTGCAAATCTTTGCATAGTTTCAAAACAGTTTATTACCCAAAAGTAATAAAGGTAAGACTCAATGTTATGTAATGTGTAATAGGTGATTTTTAATTTAATGACAGAAGGCACAGCCCAGGCAACCTCAGTCTTGTTTACCACATTTACACATATTCTATATGTATAGTTAACCCCTAAAACATAACCTGGGTCACTGTTCACAAACTAGGCTTGAGAACATGGTTTAGGCAGTAGGGAAACTCTTTACTGCTCCCACCACCATCCACAATCAACTTCCATGAGCTTTTTCACAGAGGGTCACTTAATATGAACCAACTACAAAATCATCTATTCCCATTGTTTTAGCCAAGTGAGGAGAGGCAGACATACCTGTGGCAGACAGAGCAGCGATGTTGTAAAGGGACCGAGGACTCTTTACTGCAAATCCCACACACAGACGTGCGTTGCCGATAACAGCTCTCACACACCGAATAGCTCTCAAACCACTGCTCAGAGCCAGGCAGAGTAAGACCTCGAGCCCCGCAGTCAGTACAGACACGACACCGCTTAAAATAGAGAGAAAGAGCGAGACATAAATCTCAGCACTGACACAATTTACAAAACTACACTTTACGCTACAGAGTTTAGCAGCTCTTAGCCAATTCTTTACGCCTGGTGCCAAGCCTGCATTTTGGCACTATTCTGAGGTGTAAGAATTCGTGCCTTTCACCCAAGTATTTAAAGTGTTTACCAAACCATTAAACTGTCCATGTAGCTATTTGGTTTACTTCTTTACCTAGGAAGAGACTTCGCTCTCAGTATTTTTAGATTTTTAAACATACATTTTCTTCATATCTATAAGGAACACAACGTAGACAATATGACACAAGAGCATAAAATCTATTAAGGTCCTTCATTCGACTAAAGATAAGAAAACTATAGCTGAATGGTTACTTACTCTGCATTTCCAAGAATCAGGGGGTACAGAGTCCATAGCTGGCTGCAGACAAAAGGTGTGATAGCCCTTGTCACATGCGTCACAGACCAGCATCTTAGAATCTTCCCCCGGTTGCCTTTTTTAAAATAAATAAATAAACACAAGACAAACTCATTTACATTTACAAAATAGGTCAGACAAAATAGGCCACACAAAAAAGTTGCAAAAAACGTCAAAACTTATTCCATCGTAATCATCAAGCAACTGTACAAACAAAAGCCATATTTTGCCCATTTTATTCACCATTCCATCAAGCGTTATTTGATATTCTAAAAAATGCATTAAAATAATAACTCCAACCTACCTGCAGGTTTGGCACACCTTGCACTCTGGGCATTGCCAACCAGAGCGCTGGAGTGGTGTGGCGCTGATTTCCAGGCAGGCGTCATGGTAGTGTTGCCCACAGCCTGTACAGTACAACAACCCCAAAAGCTCCCCTGCAGAGTCACACACCGCACACCGTGCTTCCTCTCCAGCTGGGGCACAACAAGCGAACAGCCATTTCAATAAACAAACATTTTTCCATGATCCTAAGCTGCCATTCTTTGACAGAGTTCCTTACCCATCTCCTCTGCCTTGTCTATGTGCTCGGGACAAAGGAGAGACAACTGCTTCATGGACTGGAAAGATCCACTTGCGGCCGAGCAAGGGAAGTGGTAGAACCGTGAGCAGCCCTCGGAACGACACCTGATGGTTGCACCCATCCTTTTGCAATAATCGCACGGCTGAAACACAGAGAAACATACAGAGCTAAGGAAGATTTCTCATTTTAAACCTTGGAACTTTAAAGTCAAACCGAGTGCCTAATATACCTGCTGTATCCCTGAGATGACTGCCTTGTCCACATTTATCAGCTCCTCCCCCTCGCCCTGTTGCACACCTTCTGACCATACTGCACACCAGTGGTGAACCCAGCAGCTCCCTGTTTCAAATGGTACTATCAGTCTTAATTCACAGCTTGACAAATCAAAAGACAATATTTTTTATTCATTCCTTTAAACTGAATTAGAGATCACACTGCTTTTAAACATACCTGTGTCATCAAAGAGAAACGCAAGACTGGTGGATTCAGTGAAGCCAATGGAAGACAGGTCATCATTTCCAGGGGATGGCAGTGAGGAGGTAGAGGCCTCCAGTTGGGGCCGGTGGGAAGAGGTCCCAAAACACCGAAGCTCGCGTTGTCCATGAAGACTTCTCTCCACACAGTTACAGAGCGCACAGGCCCTGACAATCTCCCTAAAGATTCAAGCCCACATAAATATAATAAGTATCTTTCACAACCATAAAATAAGCAAGACAAACAGAAACAAACTACTGAATTTTGCAGAACAAAGACTTTCAGACTTTTTGCTGACTTATTAGTGATGTCCTGAATCTCAACAAATACATTTGCAATATACAGCTGGATTTTGCTGATGCACAGATGAGATTTGAATGTAGACCTTCCAAGTAAGCCCTTCTCAAACAGCCCAAATCTAATAAACCGAAACACACGATAGGAAAATTAAAGAAAGGCTTTACGCTGGTGCACTGGAAGTGTCCGCAATAGAGCCTGAGATGTCCTGTGCAGCATGGGGGGTTTCCGATTCCCCCGGAGAAGGGACAGTCTCTTTTGAAGAGGCACCATCATCAGCTGTGAAGCACATGGTGGATATTAGTTACTGAACACACATAAGGACTTGACTGCATTGTAATTCATTATTAAACTGCAATGAAATCACTGCTAAATCACTTCGTAAGCTACAAAAAACCCACATGAAAGTCACTGTGAAAGATTCAGATCACAGTTTGCACCACATTTTTACCAAAATAAATAGCAAAGCATGAAAAGTATTAACGTATGCAAGGTCATACTTTACAGTGCAGTGGAAAAATGAACATAATTAGTGCACATTATAAACATTCTATTAAAAAATAGCTAATATACATACTACACATACATAGCCAGAAGTGTCTTTAAGCTACTTTAAAAGTGCACCTACTGCTGTCACAAACAATGAGCGCAAACACAGTGTAAATAATATCTGTAAAAAAGCACTACTAATAAAATTCACACACATGAACCTAAGGTCATCTTGCCCAACACCAAACATCAGCTTGACATGTGTAAAGTCCCCCAGCATAAGGCTGTGGAGCAGTGGAACTGGTGATAAAGCCTATGGGATGAGCTGTAGAAAGGTTTGTAATCATGTACTAAATTACCCAACATCAGTACCTGACCTCACCAATGCTCTTGTGGGGCAAAATGCAATCAAAGCCTCACATAAATCTTGCAACATCTAACTTAAGGTAAAAATAGCCCTGAAGAGTATAAGCTGGAATGGCAGCAAACCTCCCAATAATATCATTGATTTTGGAAGAAACCCTGGATAGGCAGATGTTATCAAACTCTTGGACATGCACTGCATATCTGAATGGGAATCAAACAGTAGAAATGAAGGCAAAAATACCACACCAGGCAAACGTGCTCACTTACCTGCCGTTTCTGAATCATTTTCTTCGCAGTTTGACTTCTGCTCGTCCATTCCTTCTCCTGAAAACGATCTCTCTAAAAGAGATCTGTAAGAAGAGAGAAGTTCGCACTTAGAGCCATAGACCGTGTGTGGCACATGTTATTATTAGACAGGCAGAAGCCTGAAATGGGGAATAGCTAGCCAGTCCTAGCTAACGATCACACAAGTTCGCAGTTAAACTACTCATTAGAAAAGTTCACTCGCACAACAAAACTGCCTTCTACCAACACCAAGCCGAAGCAGCAGCAAGGCTGGAAAGTAACACAGGGAGAGTGAAAGAAAGTCCTGGAAGTTACATCTCTCTGCACAGAACTACGCGAACACAATTACTCCAAAAATTAAAGAGTTAAAGCACCACAAAATAATACAAACCATGGAAATGCATTCACATACTCAGCTCATTTTCACCGCGTAGCAGGGCGAGCGCGCATCTCCCGAAAAACACGGTCAACAAAGGCTCAGTGGGTTTGTGTGTTTGCTTGTAAACTGGCTCTGATCTGTCCGAGATTACTGCAGCTAACGTTAGCGCGCTAGCTGCCTGACCGGGCTTCGCTAACTCTGCGCACACAAAAGGCCAGAAAACAGTAAAAATAAGCCACTGTGCACAACCAGATACGGTGCTTACCGGTTGAACCAGATCAACGGGATCTTTTTAACGCGTACATGCTTCGCGCATAACGCTGCTATCTTCATATAAAACACCCGTAAACGGAGATACACAAAGAAAACACAACTTCCGAGCGGCCCGCTTCCTGCGACATGCATAACGGCTTCGGGCAGAAACAAGTCCGGCGATCGGCAGTTCCGCGTCTGAGTGAATCAAATCTGGGAATTGCATGTTTGAAAGCAGGTCATGGCTTGTGGTTTTTGAAAAACACATTTTTTTTTCTTTTTGCATTAATTTATTATATAGTATAATAGTGTGGGCTTATTTTTGCTGCTCTTTATGGCTCACAGTAGCCGTCCTGGCTACAGCGTCTTAAAGGGAACCTGCCTGCTGAAACATAAAGGCCCTGATGTGATGTAGATGTCCAATACCAAGGCATATAAACCAAGCAAAGGACTTCATTTATTATTAGAAACAGACTAGCAGGCAGTCAGTTTCACTGATGCATCAAATTATCTGTCATATTTATTTTTTTCTTAAATTCTAATTTAACTCTTAATTTATCTTTGAGACTTTTTGGCTGTAGCCAGAGCATGGGATCACTGAATAGAAAAACCTATTGTCTTATTTTCTCTAGGACTTTCACGACAACCATATAACATGACAGTTTGACAATAGCGGCTTCCTAGTAGAGGAATTCTACCATGCTCATTTGGTTTATATGCCATGTTTTAATGGTACTGGACATGAACACTGTTGTCTGTAGTCATACAAGTCAGAGTCCCTTTAATATATACATCATTTATTTAAATATATACACTACACCACAGCTGTCATTACTAAAAGTGTAAGAAAATACCAATACAGTGTCACAATACTACATTTTGTGACACTGTAGCGATTCCAAAATACAGTGTATGGTTTTGTGGTAGACAGTTGTTCCAATCTACTAGTTAGCAGTGCTGTAACACACCTTTGGCCATTAGATTCTTGCATGTCAACGTAAACAAGTACCGTAATGCTGCCTTTAAGTCCTCCTCAGAAACTCCTGCTTACGACTTCAGATGTTGTAAGTACGATTTAATTTGTGTCACAGGTGCGTTGGGAATGAAGTACCTTTAAAGTACTATACGTATAAGTCATGTTCATATCCAGTCGGAAGCATCACATGATACCTGCTTACATTTGTATTCTATGTATGGCTGCTGAATAACCAATACAGCCAGTTTACAACACAAGTATCAGAGTATCAGCTATTGTTGCTGTTTTAGTGACACACTTCCAATCTGAAAACTCTAGGCTTACTGATAAGAGTTTTCCACCAGGAAATACTACATGGTAGCAGTATTCATGTGTGCTTACATCATAAATACAATATTTGTATATTAGGACCTATGCATTATTAGGGCCTAGTTGCTGGTTGCTGTGTTATATGTGTATGTATGTATGTATGTATGCACATACACACACAGATTGTTTTTTTTTAAATAAAAGATATAAATAGATTTATATAATTTGAATATATCGCTTTGCTTATAGTACTACATTGTATTGACCAGTTTTTGCCAATACATAGCCATAGCTACTACTAATAGTAGTAGTAGTAGTAATATTATTATAATTATTATTATTAAGTATTGAGAACACAGCTGTACACAGTTATGCCACAGACCTTAGAAAAAAACCCACATAGGAAGCACAGAGAGTTACAAGGCCTGCTCCTTGTTGCCTGCGACAGTTGTCCCCACATCCCTTGATTTACATGTCTGTTTCCTCCCATGGCAAGAAACCGTTGGGGTAAGGGAAATGGCACTGTCTACAAGTTTTTATCTTCGTCTTAGTCTTAGACTGTGAATTTCAAACATTAGCTGAGGGCTACCAATGAGCGCAGATCTGTCTCAACCTAAAAAACTGCTGAGAGAGAACTCAGACTTTTAAACCCAAACAGCTGCTGAATACATCTGAGCTTAACAGCAAGGTGATAAACATGAAGATACACAAGTTTGTGTTGATGAAAGTTTCTGTTCTACTAAATTCATAATCTACATTCGCTCAGAATCGCTCGTCTTGGAATCTAGCAATGAGGCATAAAGAAATCCCTCCATTACAACATAGAGCTAAACAAACTGAAGAAGCGTGGTGCCACAGCTGGCAACGGCTGGACGATGTAAATGGGCAGTGCAGGCTGCAACAGCAACATGCAAATTTGGTAGTCACTGTAGAAAGAACAATGCACTGTTCAAAACAAAAACTTAACAACATCCAGTGGGAAAAACACGGTAACAATAGTAAAGAATGATAAACAGCCACCAGTGCACTTCTACTAATCCACAAATAGAGATGCATTTACCTTCAAATGAAAATACAGCTACGAAGTTCTTAGTTTGGTGTGTAGATCAACACTAACGACACGTTATAACCCCTTAATATAGTGCTGATACTTTTGATTTAGTAAAAGGGGAAAACACCCAACGCTATTTATTTCGCTACTGTATAATGGAGACTACACACAGGACTAATTCGCTAATGCTAGCTGTCAACGTTAGCTTAATTACCAGAGCCTAATGTCAGTGCGTTAGCACGCTGATGATGAATTTTCTACTGAAAGAAAAACGAAATTATTTACTTTCAAAATTTACTGGATATCATAATTCTCCATCACATCCTGACGTCTAAGGCACTGAATCATAAAATGCACAGTATGTGCAGGCTCAGCAATTAAAAAGTACAAGTACGCAGCTACGCTAACAAGCTAGCTAGCTAATTCCATAATATGGGTCACTACATTGGCTGGCAAACTCTCCAAAACACAGGCTGCTCAAAGAGGCTAGCTGTTAAACAGCACAGTCGAATTCAAAACACGCATTTTGCACAATGACAGGACTGTAACACTGAAACAACTTAGTTCGTGAACTTTTCAAACTGTCAACACAAGGCAACGTCTAACTCTAGCTAGCTACTTAGCGAAGCTTGCTAGCTTATATGCTAAAATGACCCGTCCATAGGGAAGTAACATTAGAGCACCCAGGTGCCTTAGCAAGTCAGTTAACTCTGGTCAAAACGGGGTTAACTTTTAACACAAACTGTAAGCATATGACAACACATAACCCAGATACCCAAACACAGCTAGCACGCTGGCTAATCCTACTTACACCGAGCTTAATCGACTGGAAATGCAACGTTAACTATGCAGCTAGCTAGCTAACCTAACTCTCCCACACCAAGGGCACACGATTTCGTGCATCTTTTTCTTTTTCATTTGGCCGAGACAAACATTGATGCCATCTAGCTTGTTTTCCAGCGACAATGGAGACAAACATCTCAACCAATTTGAAGGTTTTCTACTTTCGCACTCGGCTAACGTCAGTTAAACAAATAGGAAGCTGCGACCAGCTTGTTAGCTAGCAATCTCATACAAGGTAATACCAACGACCACAGCGAAGTTAAATGACTTTAGCTAGTAAGGCAAATGAACAAAGTCCGAGCTGGTCATTTGCAAACAAGTTAAATTTTATGGAAAGCAGGAACTTACCCTACAGAGCGATACTCGCGTCCTCGTACATCTTCAGATTCAGAACAGTCCTACGGACGCAAATCGCCTGTGTTGGTTTCATTTCATAAAGCTTTAGCTTGGCTGCTCACATCAGTTTGTTGTTGATGGGGGGAAGTGGCCCGAAGGCTGGCCGTAACGTTCGCTGACTTGATAATGTATTAGCTAGCTAGCTCACAAGATGGCTAACGAAATTAATCATAGCGAGTTCGTCCTGTGCTCCCCTGCAGGCATGGTTTGTCCAAATATCTGGAGCAGAACCGCGACCAAATCCCAGTCTTCGAGAGGAAGGGAAGCTGGCGGCGTTACCGCTCTGCAACTTTCTTTGTCTCTCTGCTAAATTTCTGCCTAGTTTTGCAGGTAACTAACTGCGTAGCTAGTTATTCTGGGGCAGATTTAGATTTCCCCGCACCCTGGAAGATAAACCTAGTTAGCTAGGACCGATCAGGAGTAAGTTTACTTGCATCCACAACACGTTAGCTAACCCCCTCTTCGGTTAAAGCAGAGCCACAAAACAGGAACTAATGCAACTGCCTGGCGCGGAACAGGACGGTATATGGATGCTAGCTCAGCCAACGCTGGTGTTTGTGTAATGTTTCGATTCGGGCAAGATACAAATCCGTTCCCACCGCCGCCACATCCACTTCAATCAATCCCTCCCTGTGATAAGAGTGGGCTAACGTTAGCTAGCTGGGAAGCTAACAAGTATCGACGAAGCCAGTCGTTTAGCTAATGTTTTTATTGTCCGAACATGAAACTGTGTCGCGGGACACGATTCAAACCACACATTAAACACTTCTACGTTGTCTTTGTATCAGGAAGGTGTCATGTATTTGCACATCCTTAAAAATATCATGAAGTGACTGAGAGGGCGTGGAGGCGGCAGGGTTAGCTAGCCTGCTAAATGAAATTGAATTGCGGCCATGTTCGAGCCTGCTTGTTTACGTTATGGCGCTGTAGTCTTTGACATGTAACAGTTACCCTGTAATGATATCAGGCAGTTTAGACTCGAACAAAGAGAACACGAAGTGCTACAATCCCGGGATTTAACGTTTTTTTCTGGTGGCCGCACTTGGAATGATATGGAATACCAATTAGTGAGGCATTTGGGCTTGTTCCAGGACCTGCTCTCTTTCTCTCACCGTGATTGGAACTGAAAATGATGAAGAGATTTTGGCCTGTGTGCCACAAAGGCTTGCTTCCCAGACCCAAATCAAACCTGAACCTGCTGCCAGATTCCCGGATATGGATTAAGCCTACCCTGGGACTAAACTGCAATGTTGTTTGTTAATCACAATCGGAAATCTTTTTAGTCCAAGACTATGCTAATCCCTATCTGGGAATCTGCCACATGGGTTGTGCTCCCAGGCAGGGATTAAGCTCGGTTCTGAATTTAGATTCTTTGTTAAAAGGAGGAAAGTGTTCCTCTGCTTAATCCCTGCCCAGGGAACCCAATCCGTTTGGCAGGTTCCTGGATATTGATTAAGCATAGACTTGGACTAAAGATATTTGATCATGTTTGCATCTTAGTCCAAGACTATGTGGAATTAGGACTAGTCCTGAATTTAGATCCTTTATTTAAAATGAGGAAAATTATGCTGGGTTTAATCCCTGTGCAGGGAACCAAGTTTAAAGGGCCAGATTCACAGTAATTAAAACTAAAACTGAGATTTTGGTTTGTTGTGCCAAAAGAGCTTGTTTTCCCAAATGTATCTAGGAATCATCCCTAGAGAAGGCCCAAACCTGATCTTACAATTTTCTTTTTAATGAAAAATGATCTGTTCAGCACTAAGGTTAATTCCTATGTGGGACCCTGACCCATATTGCTGTATTTCCTGGATAGGGGTTAGGCATAGTCTTGGCCCAAAATGATTTCTGATCATGATTACTAAATAATGTTCCAGTTTAGTTCAAGACTATGGTTAATCCATATATGGGAATCTAGCACCATGGGTTGGGTTCCCAGACTGGGATTGAGCCTAGGCCTGAATTGAGCTTCTTAATTATAAGGGGAAATGTGCGACTAAGCTTAACCCTTGTCCTGCGTGCCTGATCCATAGAGTCAGATTCCCAGATGTAGGAATAGGTTTAGGTTTGTTCCAGTACTTGCCCACTTTTTCAAACCACGTTCGGAACTGTAACTGTTACAGAGATTTTGGTCTGTGATGCTACAAAGGCCCATTTCCCAGACACAGATCAAACCTAAACCAGTTTTTTCTCTAGGAATCTGGCTCTGTGGGTGGTCTTGGACTATGATTGACAAGTAGCATTGTGGTTTAGCCCAAGTCTATGCTTAATCTTTATGCAGGTATCTGGACCATCATATGTGCCCAATCCTAAATGGAAAACAACCTATGGAAAACAGTTTCAGGGCTTGCTATCTCTTTCATTTTGGTCCGAGGTGCCACAGTAATCAAAACCCCAAGCCTGAACTTATTTCCTATCAGGGATCTGGAAGTATGTTTCAGGTTCCCAAAACAGTCCTACGTTTTCTTTGGAAGGAGGAATTTTTGTTCAGGACTAGCATAGGGACCAGCATTCCTGCATATAGATCAGGAAAACTGCAGTGCTGTTGGTTGGGACTGTGAGAATCTACACTCTAGTTCTGTAGGAAAGAAAATTCTGCTGTTCATAAACACAAGGTCTGTTTAGAACAGTTTCATGCTTTGTGGTTCTTTGCGAGGTAAGTTTGATCTTCAGATTAATGGAAAATGTGAGCATGGTTCTGTATAGAACCTTTGTTTAAAAAGATGGTTCTTTGTAGCACCTAAAAGGGATCCGCTGTTGTTCCAATGTCAAGTTTTTAATAACAGAAGAACATTTTCGGTGTTATATAGAACCATATATAGCACACAGGCTGAACAACTATTTCACCATGCAAAGAACCTTTTGAGCATATCGTCCAAAAAACAAACAACAAAAAAAAACAAGTATCTCCAAAACGGCAGCTTTACAGGAGAATTTCCACACCTTTTTGAACGTTGTAAGTCAATGGAACCAGAGTTTTTAACCAAGCAAGTTTGGACCATATCTGTTGGTACACTCGTCATCTCATTTTGACACTGTGCAAACAGCTGCTGCTGTGTTCAAATGATGCATCAAATTAAATATCAACAGTATAATTTGGAGATGAATGTTTCTCATTGGACAGCGACAATATATTATGCTTGTTTGAGTGTCCATGGTTCTACAGTATATAGAACCTTTGTCTTTACTAAGAAGAACCATTGAAGAACTCTTAAGAATGTATATTTAGAGGATCTCCAATAATGATTAAAGGGCCCATATTTTACATATCTGGGTTATTTATTTTTTCTTTAGTTTATATTTATAATTTATAATATTTGTGTGGTTTCATGTACTACACATAGCCAGGGTTTATTTTACAGCCTTTCTTTATCCCTTAGAATGAAACAGGCTGTGTGTTACTGTTCCTTTAAAACTATTCTGATTGGTTGAACTGTGTTGAGCCTCATTCGGAAAAGAACTCTGAGCTGAAACATTCCTTGGAACTTCAATATAAAAAAACTTCTGCTTTTTTATCCAGACTGGGTGGGTATGTGTAAATGAATGTGTATCTGTGACATCACAGAAACAGCGAACTAAAGATTCCATTTTTCAGCTTATATTCCACATATAGACTGAAGAATGGTAAGTGTTGAAACTTTAACAATCTTTGCATATTACCGCTTATTTTCACCAACCTGAGAGAAATAAAATTTTTCCATGAAATCAGTACTTTAACCAATAGCGTGGCACGTTAGTCCAAGACTATTCTTAGTCCATATCTGGGAATCTCTATGAGTCGGGTTCCCAGAGGCGGATTAAGCTTTGTAAAGGAAAATCTTCATCACAAGGAAAAATGTAGGACTAGGCTTTATCCCTGTCCATGGAAACCAACTATAAATGCTAAGACCACCAAGCACCAGGATTAACTGGGACTGAGATTCAAATCATTGATGTATAATGGTACATGGGGGACCTAAAAATAAGGCTGCACTATCTTGCTGCAACATGCAGTCTCTGCCCCTGAATTATGAATAGATTACCTCCGTATTTACTGCAAAGATATGTGCATTATATGCCCAATCGTATATAGACACCCGAATTAATATACTGCAGTAGGAGCCACTCTTCCTCTGGGAAGGTTTTAGTCTGGATCATGAGGATTAGTGAAGTCAGGTACTGATGTTAAATTATTAGTTTTGGCCCACAGACACCACACCATCTTAGTTTAATGGGGCTCCACCTCTTCAGAGCGTTCAGTGCTAGTGGCCTTTACACACCTCTAGCCAGTACCTGTGCCTGTGTACTGCTGCTCCAGAGTATCCTATTTTATTGGAAGCAGTGCTGAGCAATATGACAATAAATATCGGTATCGTGATAAATGATAACACAATATAATGTACTTCTGAAAACATCACATATGTCTCGACCGGCTGCATGTTTCATTATAAAGAGAGCCAAATTAGCTCTGTTTAACTGGATTCAGCGCACAGTATGTACAAATACTGAGTACAAATGAATGTATTTACATTTTTTCATAGTATTTTTTTAATTTTTAAACTCACATTCTACTCTACAAACGGTATGTGTTGTGACATATGTTGGACATTTCTTTGAATATTGCAATATTATATTTTTGTATTATATCACCACCTTTAATTGGTAGTGTTTTTCTATGGACATTATACAAGCTGTGTGTTTGCAGGTGAGTGCTGAGTGCTTGTGTCAACAATAGGTGCACCTTAAATTGTTTTATTTGGTTGTTAGGACTTTTGTGTATGGGCTTGTGTAATACATTGCTGACAGCGTGAACCCAGGTGAAATCCAGTGTAATGTAGAGTATTTCTAATGAGTCGCCTGTATAACGTGCATACCTGAAGCATATCAGTCTTATAGACCATATACCTTCTTCTGTATTCTGTGACCAGTTCTAAATATTTTGGGTAACGTTTTATTCTTTACTTCCAAGACTGGATACTTATTATTAAACATGTAATCTGCTATATACATTTTTTTTTTTGCCCTAATGAAACACATTTCGTGGAAAACACATATAATTCAGTGCCTAGTGTCCATATTTGAACCTGGGCAGATATAATGTGAGCGTTTTTGAAGGTGTAAAAAATATATATTCAAATTTTATATATTAAAATCAATTTTTAAATATTAATCATATGTCACAAATCAACCACTGGAACTTTGATGTCTTTAATGAATGTACCATTGGATGAAAAATTCCATAATAAATTGTTACATAATATTAACTAAAGAGCTTTTTTAACAATCGAACTAATAGTAAAGATATTACACTTTTAAGTTAGGGATGCATTTATACAGCTATCCCAGTTCTGATACCAGCACCGATACATAAACTTCAAATCTCTCTCTCTCTCTCTCTTTCTTTCTTTCTTTATATATATATATATATATATATATAAACAATACTAAGCTTACTCATCCAGCTGACTCTCTGGCTCGCTCCATGTTGTTGTTCCTGCTCGTAAATCAAGTCTACTGGAAGGTCTCGGGTTCCTGCAGATCCACCTCCGGCCACTCGAGGGGGTGATGGGCAACCGATCAAGCAGTAATCAAGTAATCAAGCGGCAAACGCTTGCACCTGCAGCTCACGCTACTTAAGTGTGAGAGTGCCAGCTCTTGTTTGTACAGCGTCGAGTTCACGCTGTCACGTGCACACGGCTCTCGTGACCAGCCGGTAGAAGATTTCGAGGCTGTTGGCTTGATCACAGCGAGGATGGTTCGATCCTCACTAAGATGCAGTAGTTGATCTATACGCTGTTGACGACATAGCACACATCACAAACAGATTAGAATGGGGATCGGCCCCATGGGTCGGCCTATCCAGCTACTTTAATATCGGAGCCGATATCCGATCCTATAATCGCATCGGTGCATCTCTAATTTAAATACCCAGTGATGTAGACAGAAAATGTTCATCTACTTATCCACTGTTACATGTAAATGACCATTAGATACTACCTTTAACTAATTAATTTAATTAATAATTATACTAATCAGGGGGTCCTGAGAAAACTGTCTATTCCCTGCAACTTGTACAGAGCGCAGCACTTCGAATCCTAACACATAGTAAAAGGAGAGCTCATGTCATTTCTGCCTTGGCTGCCTGCATCTGTTAGAATGGTCTTTAGAGTTCTGCTGCTGGTCTATAAGACTTAATAAACTAGCACCTGCTTACATTACAGAATGGCTCTCTGTTTATGTTCCATCTGGTGATCTTAGAGCTACAGACGCAGGCCGAAACATGGAGAGACCTCTTTCAGTTATTCTGCTTTTAAAGTGGAGCTCAGTTCCAGCTTCTATTAGACAGTGGAGCTCGTATCTCTAACTCAGCATTTAGTTGGAACTACATTAACAACAAGGTATTTATATGTGTATATCTATCTAGATAGATAGATAGATAGATACATATATTAGAGTGTGTGCAATAGTAGTATTTCTCCCCATTGCTGATGTCAACTGTGTGTAAAGCATCTTGAGCTGCTAGTGGTATGAAAGGTGGTCTATAAATAAACATTTATTATTATTATTATTTTTAATCAAAGCATAATTTACTTGCATCCAGACATGTATGTGTGTATGTAGAATTAAATATCTACCATTTACATATGTACCTTTAACAGGGGACGCAGAAATATGCAAAATATCTCTGAAATAAATACTGGGCTGACATAAATACACAGTCATTTAGAAACAGCATTTGGTTTGGTCTTGGAGTTGGTCAGCTTCAGTGAGCATCTGTCCGCCCAGCCGCCATGTTTGTTTTTGTGTATAACAAGGTAAATTAGAAAGCATTCTAAAAATGTGCGTCCAGAACAAAGACTGAGTTATAACAGAGAGCGTGGTGACGTACCTGCTTCTATAGAGCTACAATACCTGCGGGAAATGACGTCCAGTATATCGGACGTTGGGGCTGAGGAGGTTACTACGTACTGAGTGACATGAAAGGTTTTTTTTCCAACTCCTGCAGGTGACCGTGCCACCCCACTGACAGGATTAGCAAACTGCCATGCAGCTTTCGCCAGGATTATTTTAAACTGAAGAGGTTTGGAAAGGCCCATGGGGTCGGGAAACTCTTAAGATCTGATTGGTTAAGCAAAGAGGTTTGAGGGGAGGGGTTATGGCATCCATCGTCATTCATTGGTCAAGTCCAGATGGCTGACAGGACATTACCCTTCTTTGGGGGTATGCGTCCATCTGCCTCCTCTACCAGCAGGGTAATCCTCTTGAATACCTTCACAGCTGTCAAAAAATAATAGTAGTAGGAACACACTTCCCTTTGCACAACACCCATCATGTGTCATGCATGAGTAATGCCATATTTTGAAACCGTATGCCTTTGCTTTATTATTGCTCTATGTATTATTATTGTTATCATCATCATCAAGTTTATAAGTGCTTCTGAATTCGTATCTAGTATGTATGTTTCCTGTCTTTTCCAGGAGGACATGTAAACTGCCGAGGCTGAGCACAAGACGATTTGTTTTCGGCGATGCAGGCCTTTAATTTATAATTCAAAGGTCATTTATAGCTGACATTTATCACTGTAGCTCGTGTTGTTTTGAATGCAGCTTTTTAAAGGCCATCCTCCTGTTGTCTTGTCAGATTATGAAAAATGTCAGGAAAGTCCACTAAACAAATAGCCAGACTGTGACCGTAATCATCCGAGTTTGTCATTTGGAGAGCTTTCCAATCTCGCTGCAACTGTAAACATAGAACTGTTTAAACATCAAGGGCCGTCTGGGTTGGCATTATCTTCATAAATAAACCAGTACCGTATGCATTTGCTTAATGCATGAAGGTTCTAAGCTGACACCTCCTATAATAACACGAACATGCCTTGTACAACATTGACTTGTCCACAAGGGGGGTGTAAAATACTACACTCCACTGGGCATTGCCAGTGGCATCCCAAAACCAGTGTCAGGGCCACCTAGCACATCTAGAGCAGGGGTCACCGAACTTATCCACAAAGGGCCGGTGTGGCTGCAGGTTTTCATTCCAATCCAGCAGGAGATCACGTGATCTGTTGTCTGAAGGCTGAGCACTTGATGGATCAAGTAGAATCAGGTGAGCTCCTGCTTGGTTGGAATGAAAACCTGCAGGCCCTTTGTGGATACGATTGGTGACCCCTAATCTAGAGCATGTTTAAAACGATGCTTGTATAATGAAGTTTCCAACATTATAAATGTAGATGATGAGCAGGGATATGGAAGAAGCTGGAACGAGAGATTAGACCACAAAACAAATACTGTTCATGGGGAGATGTGTTCCAGGGATCACTACATATAACATCACAGTACAAAAGCACACTTTATTTGGGAATCTCAGCTTTATTTCTTTACTTGATATATGATTGCTTTTGAAGGGTTAGAATGAGCTTATGGTACAACCTCCTATTCCTGCTGAAACTAAAGACAAGCATAGAACTTTTCTCATCTTCTCAGCATCACCGTCCTCATCTTGATTCATTTACAGCCCCGATCAAGAATGGCCCAAACACCATATTTCTCCAGGGTTAAACGGGAACCAGTTTGTCTAAATTTGTGCATAAGTAAAAGGTTAGGAAGTTAACAAAGCCGTTCCGAGTGGTTTGGTGTGAAATGCTCTATCCCGGTGAAACAGTGGTGGTGATGGGAACCAGGTGTCTATTGTGTTTCATTTTTCTTAAAGCCGCCTCGCACACATAAAGTTGCACTCGTTATCAGAAGAATAGCTGCACCCAGTGTGGGACTGCAGTGCTGTTGGGAGAGAAGATAAAGGTTACCAGAAACAATAAATGATGATATGGGCAATATTTATTGAGCTACACATACAGAAGTAGTATCTGGTGTTGGGCCAAGATACCGGGCCACCAACACAGCATGCCATACGTCTTGGCATGGAGTTGTAGAGGTTCCTAACGCTGTACTGTGATAACCCATGCAGCTTGAATATTCTCACAGTTTCTGCACACCTTGTGTGGTAGGGGTGAAGGTGAAGTGACATCAGGCCTCCTGGACATGTGATGCTTGACAAACGCTATCATGGCGCTGACCACGGTGCCTCCACACAGATTCATTGGTCATGTAGTCCTGCTTCGATCTGCATCGTGCAGCCGTCTTCGCCTCTAACAGGTTATCTCATGAAGGGCATCACTGCTTGCTGAATGTCTTCAGTTGTGGCTGATGGGTCACTCTGCACATGTTGGACAGTTTGTCGGTTTCCTCTCTCTGTGATTCATGCAGGGTTCCCTGATCCTTCATGTCTCTGGCACATACCTCCTATTATCCACTGCGTACAACATTGTGCTATGCTAGTAGCAGCATGACACGCAGTACTTAGTTGAGACCATCCGGCTTCACGAAGCCCTACGATACGACCCCTCTCGAACTCTTTCACCTGCTCCAAATGCTTTCGTACTCTAAGGCATACTTCCCATGCAAAGGATGCTAACAACACAAGCACGAGTCAGAACCAGACGACCTTATATAATCAGTCAGGTACAGCGAAAATGTCCATCCTTGCTTACGTCACATGCACAGCCAAGCGTGAAACTTGAATCATTTGCATGTCTCATGATGTTAAATCTATCCACCAAGTTTCATTCCTGTCGGTTGATTTCTTCTGGGTGCAAGCGAATTACAACCATGGCAACCTGTTTCCTATCACCACCACCACTGTAAAGAATTCCAAGTTTTGCTACCATTAACCATTTAACAGATACTATGCAGAAATTATGAAAACTGGGAATTCCCCATTAATTCCGTGTTTATTAAAAGAGACATTAAATCATATATGTTTTAGAAGTGCTGTGTTATTATTTGAAACCCTTTGTTGCTGCTATTGCTTCAATACTAAAACTGGCCTGCCAGTTACAACACCTATTCTTGACTGGAGATGCTAACGTGTGACATTTCTAGCATGCAGCTTTATATTGGACATTACCAAATGTAACAAAAAGCATGTTAGATTTATAACAAAACGTATTAGAGCTCAAATGTAACATTAGCTTACAGTTCATCATCAAGAATCTGTTACATATTCAGTCTGGAGAACAAGTAATACAAGACTTAAAGTCATAATCAGATTAATAACCATAGCTTGCAAAAGGTTTATATATTATAAATCCAAACGTATAAAAATAAATAGTTTAATTCTACGAAATATTTCCTCTTCTGTATAAAAACGCTTGATTTCAGTCTCACGATAGTATGCGCCATAGCTGAATAAGTGTTTTACGTTATACAGTGTACTTGGCATGTTTTCATGACCACAACAGGAAAAGAAATTAAGGATATATTACATATAATGAAAAGCTTCATCAGTTTCAATATAGTTCGTATGGCCTTGAGTAGATTTAATGTGGTTAGAGCTCTGAGCGAGATGTCATTGGTAGGCTGTCTCCATTCCTGGAAGTTTATGCATAGAACATCTGAGGATGCAAAACCATCTGCCCAATAGTGCGTAGGAGCCGTGCATACCAGTGAACCCTGACGTTGGTGCCATCCACACTATCGGAATATTGCAAATGAGAATGCCTATTTAAACATGAACCTGTGCTGTGAACTACACCCGAACTGTTGTGCACCACATCCATATGTCCTTTGGAGGGAGACGAGTAGGTTGGATAGACCGCAGGACTGACTGCCCCAGATTGTCTGTCTACAGTTAGTGTTGTCTGGCCCACAAACAACTGGGTCAGTCCAAAGAAGAACCGAAGAGGCCCGAAAGCCCAATGTGCAAGTCTGTGATCATTTATGGAAGCATAGCTGGATGCCAGCACACCATCCACAAACAGGTTGCCGTGTTCTGTCAATGGAGCATAAACCCCAGTTCTTTCCTCCAGCGAGACGGAGACGATTCTGGATGGACGCAGCCCTCCATCTCTTCCAGATACGAGCACGTAGTCTCCTCTCTTAACCTGGCTGGCAAAGCATGCACTATACTCATGGTGGTGCACTTTGTGCTTCTGAGACATAAAGATGAGGTGATTGGGAGTAAGTGCAATTTCTTGGCCATCTTCAGTGCTGAGAATCATGAAGGTAGACCTACTGTCAGTGTCCAGATGTAGGAAAAGAAGGACGCGACTGAACACCACCTCGCCCGACACGGACAATGCAAGCACAGTGTCTCCAGGCTGCAGACATGTCATGGGCTTTTGCAGCCCCCCAGCCACAGTCACTAGTCCTGATGCTGAGAAACAGCCTCCTTTCTCCACGGCGACAGAGTGATCTGAGAAAATGAGAAAGTGAGTAAATGTCAAAATGTCAACATCAAAATATTCCACCTGTTAGCAGCAGCAGTGTCAACAGTCCACATGTCCTCACCATTCACCCTCCCAGAGAAAACCCTGACAGGGTGAAAGAGAGCTAAGAAAGTATGTGGAGAAACAGATGGACTATAGTGTGTAATTATAGAACTATGAAGCGCTCCTATGTGGTAAGGAGAAGGAGGTGAAGTGGCCAGTCGGTGTATGTTCTGTTTAAGCTTATCTAAAAAGTGTTTTGGATGGCTAGCTAATTCCTAAACTCATTGAGGTGTGTCCTGTTGCTCTGTGACTGGATTTCCATGCATTCCAAAAATTTCCTTTATACTTCCTCCATATATGATGTAGAGAGTTAGGTTGCAGCATAAGGTATTATTTGTGTAATAATGTGTAATTTGTGTGATCTTTTCACTTATTCACTTTAATTTGACAACTGAGTGGAAACCTGGCAGTTGGCCCCGCCTCCTTTTGTGTTGTGAGTGGCCACTTCTGTAAAGCAGTAATGCACTTGATAATGCACTTGTGTTGAGCCCTATTCTGACTAGTTTCGTTTTGTCTGAGCAGTTTATATGGTTTAAATGATTCCTGTTCTGATTCTGTGATTTGAATTTAGTATAAATGAGCAAAATCTTTATTTCTAACAAGACTGACAGTGATTGGCTACACCCAATTTCAATCCAGGTTACCTATGAGAATTTGGGGAGGCTTTATTTCCTGTAGAAATTAACCAAATTCCTTCACAGAACCCAGTTAAACTATTCCAGCACTTACTTTCTAGATCACTTGTCCTGGAGGGCCACCTTCTTGCAGAGCCAAGTTATAACAACAATATGCCAGACCTGGATCAGCTAATCAACTTCTCCCTAAGTCCCTGATTGGCTGGATCAGATGTATTATAGTTAAGTAAGGGGGCGGGGCATCTTTATTGGATACACTTTAGAAGTAAACAGCAGAAAGGTAGCACTCCAAGCTCCAGGACTAGGGTTAAAGACCGCTGATCAGTGTTTCTAAACCCTGGTCTTAGAAGCACCCCCCACACATAACTGGTAGTGAGCAGGGCAGGGTGCCTGAGAAACACTGATCCAGACCAGCGGTTATCAACCCTAGTCCTGGAGCTTGGAGTGCTACTTTTAAAAGAGTTTACTTCTGACCTGTATCCAATAAACTGCCCCGCTCCCTTACTTAACTATAATACATATGATCCAGCCAATCAGGGATTTGGGAAGAGGTTGATAAGATAATGCAGGTGCGGCATATTGTGGTTATAACTTGGCTCTGCAAGAAGGTGACCCTCCAGGACAACTGATCTAGAAAATAAGCCATTGTGCTACCATGTTTCTGGCGACACTGAGTTACATTGAAATGATCACAGTTCAAATGATATTTACCCGCTTTGACAGAACAGTGGACATGATACTTGGACTCGTAGTGCACCCAGTCGAACCCAGCTTCCACAGCCAACTGGGCAAGAAGGCCATATTTCTTTATATCTCGGTCTGAGGTGGTGATGTCAACAGCACGTCCCTCATAATGCAGGGAGCCGGACGGGTGGTTGTCGTCTTCATCCCAGGCCTCAGTCACTCGCAGCCGAACACCTGGCCATTGGTTCATAACCGCAATAGCCAGTTTATTTAGGCAATCCTTGCAGCGCTGCCAGAGAACAAGGAAGAACAAACCAGTTTAGACAATCAGTTTAAACCCAAATAGAAGTATAAGCAGGATCTTAAGGGCGCCAGAGCAAACAAAGACGAAAGTCCTGCTGCATACGAAAACAACTACTTAATAAAATACAACAATGTAAATCTAACAGTAACCTAATTGTGTATGTTAGACTTCCTGTTTAGTTCACAATAATATGTTATACTGAGCTGTCTAACACATTACTGCTCATACTGTTTCATATACATCAATGAGCAACACCTTACTGCACAACAAGCACATTTTGAGTTTCAGGCATCTACAAAAATTTGAACCCCTCAAATGACATGTTTGGCCGAAACCAAAAATAACACATCCTCCACACTCTTAAATAAAACCACATTGATTTAGCATCATTTCTTAATATATTGGAAAAATACATAATGTGTCATATTTAAAACATGTGCACAAACATTTTATGTTTCATTATAATTTACCATATGTTAAATAGAGCAAATAAATAGTAACTCTGCATTTGTTATGCAGAAATTTGTTCTAGAGCATGTGCTATCTTACTATTACCTGGATTATGTAATTTTCCCTTGTAATTTTGCATCTACTACAGTTTGTCCAGAGGTGTTCAAAAGTTTGCATGCAACTGAACAAAATCATTTTGATCTTCTAAGACTGTAGAAGTATAAATACTGGTTATATCATGTTGCAGGTTGATTCATTTATGCGCAGTGAAGACGAGAGAAAGATAAATGGAGGTCATGTGTTATAGGGTCAGCATGTGTTATAATAATAATAATAATAATAACAACAATAGGCTTTATGTACAGTATGTAGCACCTTTAATATTTAGGAAAATCTAAAGAGTACAAGAAGAAATTAAAATTAAACACCACCACCACATAAACGAGTAAAAAGCATAACGATAATGGTGTTCAAAGAGAGTCACCGTATCAATACAGTGTAGTGTTGATGAAAACTAACTGGACAGAATGTTGGTCTATGATTCAGGGGGTACAGTTATGTCAGGGGGTATATGAGCAACCCAGTGAAGAGTGTGTCTGGGTTCAGTCACCACCATGGACCTCAGTGGGTTTAAGTCAGTGTCCTAGCATCTTGTATCTTGTATGGGCTGTGCGTGGTTCTCAATTGTTGGTTCTCAATCTGTTACTCATTTAACCATCAAAGTAATTAGCGGATTAATCTAAGGGACCCTAATTCTAACCTCATAGTTAGAAAAGCCCATGTCACCAAAAGCCCTTCATTCATAAGACGGGTGATTCTACCTTCAGCCTCCATTCAGAGGCATTCTGTATCTGAGCGAAGACTAAACACCACTTCATTGTGTTATGTTTTGACCTCACTGGTTGGCACCAGCAAATTTTTGTCTGTACATTCAGCTCTGATAAAGGCCATCTACACCCCCTTCCAAAAAATGCGTCTAACAGTCTGAACAAAGCTACTGTAACTAATCTCCAACATTCTTTGGCCATTTCAGCTTTGTAAGAGAGTAAATTCAAGGTCATTCCATTTTCCCACAAGATAGTAATATTTTCACACAGCCATTTTTCTCCACCGTGACTTGAATCGCTGTGTTTGTGCAGGATCGGTACTGTCTGCTGTCTGTTCCACATGATGTACAAACCATGGCTTGCTTCTCAGCACCACAGATAATGCAGTATATAATCAAAAAAAAAAAAGTGGCTTTTCGTGGGAAAATGCAGTGTTCTAGATAGTGTATATATTGAACCCATTGAGAAAGGAGTGAGAAAGAGCGAGTGAGAGACGCAGGGGTCGAGAAAAAGGCGAAACGAGAAGGGCCCGGGCCGAGGGAGAGGGCAGATCGGTGGAATGTTTGGCCATGCACTTGGAAACGTGACAGAAGAAGTGAGAAATCAAGAGGGGCAAAAAACAAACCGGGGACATTTTTCTCGCAATGCAGCCTGACAGAGGCGTTTCATTGTCAGAACCACAATAGAGGCTTTTCCGATGCTGCCATTACTTCAGCAGGCGGGAATTCTGCACAGACGACCCCGCAGAACCTCCGAAACCTACACAAAGAACGGCTTTCAGCGGCAGGCGAGGGCGAGGGCACAGGCATACATACACATACCCTAACTCTCAGCCTGGGCACCATTAGAGGACCTCTGAGTCAACTGGTTACATATCATGTGTAATCAGCCTGATAAGATCTTTTATCTCTGTACAACGTCAGGTATTGTGGTGGATCCAGTTATTGTTTTAGTCTCTTCTAAACAACCTGGAAATGATTCTGTGGAGTGGCATGTACTGACTGACTCAAGACTCAACTCTTGACTTGACTTGACTTGACTTGGAATTAAGTCAGCCTGAAAGAAAAGACAAAAACACTTCACCTGTCGGCTGCTATGCTCATACTGGTCATTGCTGCAATGTGATTCTCCCATAGTTCGCATCAGCATCAGGTTCAACAGTTCATCTGATACAGCGGTCAGAAAGAAGCGCTATATTTACTAGCCAAAAAAAAGGCAAAACAACTTGAAACGTAGTGTAGTTTGTAGCCTATAGCAAGTATGCTAGCTAGCGCAACAGCTAATTTTGAAATGGCTAGCAGGTAGTTTGCAGCTTATAGCAAGTATGCTAGCTAGCACAACAGCCAATTTTTAAACGGCTAGCATATAGTTTGTAGCCTATAGCAAGTATGCTAGCTAGTGCAACAGCTAATTTTGAAATGGCTAGCATGTAGTTTGTTGCCTTTAGCAAGTAAGCTAGCTAGCACAACAGCCAATTTTTAAATGGCTAGCATGTAGTTTGTAGCCTATAGCAAGTATGATAGCTAGCACAACAGCTAATTTAGCTGGGTTTTTTTTTAGCTATTTTACTAAATTACATTTCATGTTCCTTTAAAACTTAATAAAACTGTGAAATGTTCTTATATCTAGTGAATGTATCTTGAGCCCTGGTTCCATCAGTGATTCGTTTATTAATATGACACTTTGTTTTTGTGCATTCAATAGGCTGGTTACTTTTTCCTATGACTATGACATCTTTTTTGCCAACTACCCTGAATTATGAAACTGTTGCCAAAGTGAGTCACAGATTTCTCCAAAGTTCTCCTACTCCCACTACCGGTGCTGCTACAGCAAAGACTTTTCTAACCCGTTTTTGACGTTGACTACAAAGCACTTACTGTTCCAACAGCAGGCAACTTCTAAAAATGCAGAATGGGCACATTTTGCAGCTACTCATGTACACTCATCATCATAAGAATAGTTGGACCCGGAAGGAAGTGTTGGATTGCTATTCAGATAGAAGATAAAGGTTACCAGGACCAATAAATAACGGTAAATTTAGATGCAGCATGCCAGACGTCTCGGCATGTAGAGGTTCCTAATGGTGTCCTGCGGTACTCCCATTCCAATGCAGCTTGAATATTCTCTGAAGATGACACGCTGTCATTCTGAGTTACTACATGATAGTCTGGCACAACACCCGCAGTTGTGCCTGTTGGGTACAGCGATGAGGCTTGTGTTTGCTCACGTCACATGCGCAGTCGAGCTTGAAACTTCATTTGCATGTCTCACAATGTCAAACCTACAGACCAAGCTTCAATCCCTTTCGGTTGATTCCTTCAACTCTTTTTACGACTCTATTACGACTTGGTGATGAGTGTACTTTCAGAAGTTAATAAGGAACAAGATTCAAGTTTTCAGAATGACTTTGGGATCTGTGCACTATTAATATTAAAGAGGTTCTCGTTTAAATCTGCTACTTAGTACAAAAAGAGCAAACAGATATGGGTGAAATGAGCTGCCGTTTTACCACAGGCCTTGGTTAAAGTCCCATCACCCGTTGTGGTGATTAGCCAAAGCAAGGCGGGGTCAAGAAGACAGGTGAAGTCCTCAGAGCGCCCTTGTTGCTTTCCTGTTGACCTGAAGGTGGACACTGGAAAGACACACTAGCTTACATATTTCACGTTAAGCTATAATGTACAGTTAAATGTAACGGGCTCTTACGGATCTGCATTTTTCTGGTTATTTTAAAGGATAAAGCTAATTCTACCGAAGTATAACTGAAGAGGAACCTACACCTGACCTGCTTTGCTACCGTAAACACCCCTCATTTCAGAGCTTTAGTGGTTTGTTTTAGACTAAAAGGATCCCAAATAAAGAAGAAAGCTCTTTTCTTTCTGTGCTGAGGGGTTCAACTACGGTTCTACAGGGACAAGTCAGTGACAGTGAGTGATATCAGCTTTCTCAAAAGTCCTGGTTGGGGTTCTGGTCTCTACACCTACTGCTACTAGAATCTTTATCGGTGTTTATCACCATGTTTAATCGTTTGTGATGAGTTGCGCTACATGTCCCAGAGTATCCAGACTTGATTTCAGCAAAGGGGCTCAGCACAGCACACGCGGCTTATATAAGCTCTATAGGAAAATAGGATTGGATGCTGATCGGCAGCCATATGTGAGCCTAATGTCAAAAAGTCCCCCTGCATTGGGCTGGGGAGCAGTGGAATTGTTCTCTCAGTGATACAGCACCATTGGGATAAGTTGGAAAGCTGTTCAATCAATCCAATCAAATCCTTACAGCAATGTTCCAACATCGAATGTAAACACTTCTAAAAGAGTACGAGTTGTGAATGCAGCAAATGAGTTCAATCTCCTAGTTAAAGGTGATATAGAGTGGAACTGTATTTACTTTGTCATAGTTGAATAAGAAAAGTTCAGGACACGGAACCAACATATCATGAACCTTTAAACACCTTTGCCGTCTTAAAAATAATTGGAAGGAACACCTTTCTTAAAATAATCATCATTTTCTCTTAATATACTCATTAATATTTATGCCTCCAAAATGTACATACACCGTCTCATGTTCTAGCCCACTGAAACAACAACGGAGGAACAGCAATGGACACAATGGACCATGAGGAGAAATCAACTGTTGCAGGCTGTGAAGGGGATGCCAACCCTTTCATACCCTTTCCAAGGAGCTGAACTGTCAGCTGTTCATCTTTGAACAAGGCTGAAGTTTAACCGAATGTTCCAGTCCACCTTAAATTTTACAGGTTATACAGAATGTAACTGCAACCCCATTTAAGGTGGAACGAAAAATTGGCAAAGCAAGCTGGTGAATACGAAGCCAACTCTGAAACAGAGCAACATCTTTAACGAGGTTCTGGACAACCTTAATTCAGAACCCCATCACAACCCCAACAGCAGCCAGTAAGTAGCAGCCGTGCTGTGTGATTGTATCCGTGTTTTCTGGTTGAAGCAGATCATCTTGAACTGAGAGCTTCATAGTGAGGAACAACTTCAATCTACTGTGTGTTGATGTCCAGATGGAAAGAGAGTAGCTAGTATTAGGGATGGCGGATTGATGCCTAAAGGTCGATACTTCAGATCTTGGAATTGACTTTAAAGAATCGATTTTGGTGCTTTAGGATGGATGTGAATCCTATCTCTCTGGTAGAGCAAACTATCAAAAGACTCAGAACTGAAAGTCTTACGTGGTACACTTTTCCTACAGAGCGAGACTGCTTCAAAACACTCAGCAAAATATTAGGTCTATTATGAATATGTAAAATCCGTATTTTTACCGTCGTATCTGCCTAAGATTTATCCCTCATTAGATAATACAATGAACAATGAATGTCGCTATTCAGATATTGATTAAATTAAGACATGAATTTAATTATGTTTTTTAAAAGAACCAAAAAGAGAACTCTGATATCTGAAAGTGTATTCAGTATTAATGTCTGACATTCTGTTATGAGTTATGACCATTAGTCACTGTTAGAAATCACATACCTTAAAATACTGCTATCAGTATCTGTTTTGGGATATTTGCCATTGCTCGGTATCGGACTGAATGGAAAACCATAGATATCATCCAACCCTTGATAGTATAGGTAACGTTAGTGACTAGCAGGCTCCACATTACTAACATTAGCATAGCTAAATCTTTAAATCTATAGAAGCTACAGTTCCTTCTGTGTGATGATTGGAGTCTTGCAGTTAACCAGCCAATTACAGCAGAGCTAGTAACAGCTCGTTTCAGTCTAGGACTAAATTATAGGATGTAGATGGGCATGTAAAACCGCATCTGACCAAAGTCACATACCTTCTATGTAGAACTTCAGAGAACCATTGCTGAGTAAATCTTTTAAATGGCAGATTTAACCACCTTGATTTTAGAAGACAGTTTGGTTGACCAGGTCCCTACAAAGATTTGAACATGCAGTTTTTGCCAAATATGCGGGTTAACTGGATTAGGCCAAGTCCTGGACTGCACAGTGTTAAGACTGCAGATTCTCCATTGAAAGAGAGCAGTACTAGCCCAGGACTAGGCTTAATCCATTAGAACCCCCCCTATGTAAGAACCCCCAGGCTGTCCAGTACTGACATATGATGGAAGGTTGGATGAAGAAAGTTGGATGAGCATTTCCCTGACATATGATGGGATGTGACTGAGTTCCCTCTGAACTCCATTACCCACAGTACCTTGGTCATGAGGCGGTCGGCTTTGGTCTTCTCCTCGTCCTTGAAGTCGATGTCGGGGTTGTAGTTGCATACGAGTTCGTTAAAGCGCTCCGAGTGGCGCGTGATCTTGCCCTCCGCGCGCCCGCTCGCGCCCAGGTTCGTCTCGGACACGCCGGGCACGTGCTGCCTGAGCGCGAGCGGCGTGAGCCTGCGCGTGCGGGGCCGCGCGCCGTAGCCCGGTCCGGGGCCGCAGCCCTGCGCCGCCAGCAGCCACGTGCACGCGCACGCCGCCAGCAGACCGAGGCGGGCCGCGCGCGGAGACCGCATCGTCTTCAGCACGCAGGGGAGCGCGCGGCGAGAGCGCGGCTCCGGGCGCGCGCTGCCGTTTCGAGGCGAAGGGGCGTGTGCACGCGCATTTCGCGGCCAGTAAATCGGCGGGGCGCAGGACGGCGTAACGTCTGTTGTAACGTCACGCCAACAAGTGCGCAAAAGTTTTGGTGGAGAAGTTTCAGAGCCGGTCCACTGCGGAGAAAGGGAATGTCCTTTAGTGAAAACTCTGGAGCTGGAGAGTCTCACAGGTGAGCAGGCATTCGGCTGTCCAGCGGCACCAGACTGTGGTGTTAACGCCGGCCAGTCTAACTGGAATTAGCGCCAGAGGTCTGGAGTGATGAATGACAACATACAGAGTCTAAGATCAGCTTTACTGCTGCAGCAGGTGTCCAGTCCCATCATCCGCGGAGAGCCCCCCTCCTCCTCCTCCACCGGCCTTTTTCATCTCGCGTGCTGACCACAACGATGTCCACGCGCTCTCTGCCCGGGCTCCGTGTCCGTCTCTGTGCCGCGCTCAGCGCTTTTAACTGCGCGCGCGTGACCGGACGCGCACGCCCGCCCTTCCTGCGCCGGCGGAGCACGCGCTCACCCGGGCCTCGAGCGCGCAGGGTCGGCGCGAGGATGGGTTAAAAACAACAACAGGGGAGATCACCTTTAAACCCACGGCACCGTAGAAATCCATCACTGCACTGAGGATATGAGGCACGCATTTAAAGGGGAACCCCACCAAAAGTTTTCTTTCTAAAATTTCTACCTAATTAATTAGCAGTTAAGGTACAAACAGCCGTTTCGCTGAGGTTCTCTAAAACAGTGCTAAATGTTCTAGATAACTCTACCAAAGCAGAATTGTTCACTGTGGTGGTGATGGGAACCAGACGGTCACAATCTCAAAGACTCTTTAAAGAAAGTAAGAATGTATACTGGACAAAAATGTCTTGTTAATTAAGGGTACATGAGTACATACAGGGATTTATACAGCAACATTGTTCCCAAAGGATCTTTTGTTTATTTAGCACCAGCTTTTTTAATTTACCATGATCAAGGGATAAACTGGCCTTCGGGACAACCGGAAGCATTGAGGCTGCAACGCATGTGGCACACTGAAAGTGTGTGAAATGCTAGTCCGATATCCTGCTCTACTCCTATATGGAATGAACGAGACCGTCTGGGATAAAAGACTCACGTCAGGTGAATGCTGGAGTGGCCCACAAGATGGCGGTCAAAAGGCTAAATGTAGCTCCCAGTCCAGCCCTGTCATCATCACATTGCGTATGAAAAGTCATGTGTCAGATGTTGTAGACATTGGTAAAGTGGTATAGTGGTTGGTATAGTGTAGCAAGAAACACCTACCCCCTTCACCGATCCCCTACCAGGGCAAGCACCCTACACTATACCAGTAAGGGTCCTTGAGCAAAACTCCTAAAACTACCTTCGCCTACCTGTAAGTGGTCAAGTTGTAATGCGCTCTGAGTGCCTACCAAATAGCTTGATTGTATGATATGTGCTTCCCAGCATCACCACAGTATAGAAATCAGTGTCTGTATTCAGAATGGTACATACTTCAGTAGTGTGCACTGTATACGCCCCCTGTGTGTAGTATACAGTGCAGTAACATGTTCTGACCTACAGTGTAGTATACTAATACAGTCACATGACCAGTTACCTCACATTTACCTCAGAGCTGTTATTACTGTATCCACTGTTTAGAGCTAGCTGCTGCTAACGCTGCTCAGTTCACCTGAACTACGTTTAGCCTAGCTGTTAGCTCCCCTCGACTATTTCACTGTAAAACTGAACCTCTAAAGTGAGTTCATCTTTTATTAATCTTCAGACCTGTATATTTTAACTTTCTGAGACTCATTCCGATTAAAACATACCCCACTACAATCACTACACCCACATTTATACTCAGAGCTGTTATCACTGTATCCACTGTTAAGAGCTAGCTGCTGCTAACGCTGCTCAGTTCACCTGAACTACGTTTAGCCTAGCTGTTAGCTCTCCTCAGCTATTTTACTGTAAAACTGAACCTCTAAAGCGAGTTCATCTTTTATTACTCTTCAGACCTGTATATTTTAACTTTCTGAGGCTCATTCTGATGAAAACACACCCCACTACAATCACTACACCCACATTTACCTCAGAGCTGTTATAACTGTATCCTCTGTTAAGAGCTAGCTGCTGCTAACGCTGCTCAGTTCACCTGAACTTCGTTTAGCCTAGCTGTTAGCTCCCCTCGACTATTTTACTGTAAAACTGAACCTCTAAAGCGAGTTCATCTTTTATTAATCTTCATACCTGTATATTTCAACTTTCTGAGGCTCATTCTGATGAAAACACACCCCACTACAATCACTACACCCACATTTATACTCAGAGTTGGCTGCGTTTTACTCCCCAGTGTTAGCCGCCGCAGTGCATGTTGGGATGCATTACACAATGAAGATAGCTCCCCCTGTATACTAGATACTCTGACTGGAGTAGAACACCATCCGGGTATCTTTAGTGCACTACAGATCTTCTGTTTGGTCACATACTACATACTACCTTTAGATAGATTCAGTATGTGAGTAGTATGTAGAATGCCATTTCGAATACAGCCAGAGCCTCTACAATCAATCATTTCACACCAAACCACTCCACCAAATGACCATGTTTATATCACAAAGATGAACTTAAGTGACATGTTTGAACAATGGACAGATTTCCTCTTTATCGCTCTTCAAATCAACACAGTCACTGCCAAAATAGTTATTGTGCCCAGGTAGTAGACAGACAGGGCTTCTCTGGTCTTTGTGATGAGTGGTTTATGCACTGCAGCCCGACTCTTCCAGTCTAATCACGTACTGCATGGACATTCTCAGTCACCTGAAAAACAGATGCTCTTCTGTTTGTCCTTACAGATCACACTAAAACACGAGACAGTCACGGTCACTGAATGTGCACTTTCCACCACAGTTTCCAACCGGATGCCCTGATTTCTGAGGTCTTTCATGTGGATCTAAATGGATATGTCACTATAGTCACGGTTCCTATTGAAGTATTAGCCAATCAATGAGTAACTGAAGCTCCTGCTCCAAAAATGAACCATCTTTAAAGTCATTTGGATTTTTTGCCGCCTTGATCCAAATCAAGGTCAGCTGGTCCTGGTGAGCATTGTCCACATGCCACAGAGCAAGCAGGGATGTTGAATGGTTAACTGTACCATGCAGCACAGCATCTGCACTCAGTATGTTTCTCCAGTCGCTTGTTGAAGGTTTTCCTTGTATTTGTTACCCGTCATTGTGATGACCTGGAGTGCTGTGATGAATAAACATGTGATGGTCCAGTATTACTGTCAAAACTCATGCATGGACTCCTTCTGAGCTCACTTCTGCTCTCTGTCAGGTTCCCTAATGTTGTTCTTTTAGCACTCCAACTGAAAAATGTAACTCTTCTTATATCTGTTGTAATCACATCCACACCTCCTACAGCAGGGCCACTGTGGTCTCAGAAGTGAGGTTTTCTGCTTCAGACACCCTTCAGATGATGTATCTTAAAGGCAGGAGGAGCTTTGGGAGAAACTAAAGGCAGGCTGGTGCATGGCTAATGGCTAATGGGGAAGGAAGCCAGATTTATATCACTATCAGTATTTGTATTTATTACTAAATACTAATTTGTATTTATTAGGCTCTACATCAGTGGATTCCTTTACCACTGTTAGTTGTGGTTATGGATGTTTTTGTCTGTTTAACCAACGTGGCATAAAATGCTGTGCTATAGAATATTACATAACCTCACAAATAGCATATCGTTGCTGTCCAATAATAAACATGCATCTCCATTTTTGTTGATGTTTACTTTTATGCATCATTTGAACACCGCAGCTGCTGTTTACGTGGTGTTTCATGATGAATGGACCTACAGTAATGGCCCATAATTGCTTGGAAAGAAGTCTGGTTCCATTGACTTACATTCAAATTAAAGAGGGCATTCGTTCTCTCCTGTCAAGTTGTCCTTTGGGAGATAGTTGTTGGGAGATACTTGTAACACGCCCCCCTTTTAGAATATATCTTTTCCATAATGGTGGCCTGGAAGTGCAAAACAAATGAACGTTTCAGAAAATAAAAATAAAAAAAAACGAATCTACAAATTAAATAATACAATACATTTAAAAAAACAAAATTACAAAAGCAAAAACAATAAAATTTATTACATCTCAGAAAAGCAAAATCAAATTTACAAGATGTGAAACACTTTTACAAACTGCGAATTCTGACGGAAATGGTTGGTCTGCGGAACCTTGTCAATCAAACTGCTTGGAAGAAAGTAAAGAACAGGCGACGTCTAAACCACTTGGAGTTGGACATGCTTACGAAAGTAGGTGGGCTGTAACGTTAGCTGTAGAGGATAACCAGTGGTTTATAACCAACTCCATGTGGTTTAGAGCCGCCTGTTCGTCTCTTTCTTCCGTCTACCCTTTAAAAACTCTAAAGACCTTCCACAGGAAAATGAAAGCGTGCCAGCTGGATAACAATGTGTGCTACAAAATGGACAAATCATGCTTTAGCGTCATCACCATCCCAAACTACACTCACTTTACCACCGCCAAACAGTTTGATTGACAAGGTCCGCAACAAGCACTTCGTGTGTGTCAGACCCGCCCTTTCTGCCAGAATTCTCAGGTTGTAAAAGTGTTTCGGTACTGGTAAAGTGTTTCAGGTCTTGTAAATTAGATTTTATTTTTGTAATT
Organism: Prochilodus magdalenae; assembly: GCA_024036415.1. Lineage (NCBI taxonomy): Eukaryota > Metazoa > Chordata > Actinopteri > Characiformes > Prochilodontidae > Prochilodus > Prochilodus magdalenae. The sequence continues at coordinate 111,090 of JAMWET010001917.1, read as the reverse complement.
TCTTTTCTTACATGTATTTTTTTTCATTTGTTTTCTGATATGTTCAATTGTTTCGCGATTCCCGGCTTTCGTAGTGATGCATATTTTGTGACACCTTCACGAAGTTCATAGATTAACACTGCTATTGTACTGCAGCCCAGTCTACAGAATAGTGTGTACTGTCCACCATCCTGTAGTTGGAGAAACTTTGGGAAACTGTATTTCAGCTTCAGTTTCTGCTTACTAGTGGATACTGGCTGACAAGTGGAGCTGTCTCTAGGCTCAAAACTAATCTGAACAGGACAATGAATATAACAATGCCCTAATATTGCATGCCCCATCACATGGTCCCATATAAGCTCCGTAATACATTTTGTGTATTGTGTTGTGTGTCCCAGTCCTAAAGCACTACCGCACAGTTAAATATATATTTTATCCCACACACATGTGTACCTACTTGGGTAAAACCTTTGGGGGCCAAAAAAACGATCCAGTGAAACTTCTTCCATTTTGCGGGGAGGAATGTGGAATGCGTGAAATAAAGCACATTTAAAGTAATTATTAATTCATTCATTCATCTTCTATGCCACTTATACTTCTTGGTCACAGGGTGGTGCTGGAGCCTGTCCCAGCGCTCATTGGGTGGAGGGCAGGAAACACCCCGAATCTGCCACCAGTCCTTCGCAAGGCAGACGCAAACATTCACTCACACACCCACACCGAGGGAGCAATTTAGCATATCCAGTTCGCCTGACTGCATGTCTTTGGATTGCGGGAGGAACCCGGAGCATCCGGAAGAAACCGACACACGCATGAGGAGAACTCCACACAGAAAGAACCCCAGACACTCCAGCTTGGAATCAAACCCAGGCCCTTCTTGCTGTGAGGCAACACCGCTACCCTTTGCGCCACCTAAAGTAATTCTAGGTTTCCTGACAGTGATAGTGATGGTCCTGCTAGAGCAGAACAATAGGTTGAGGTTGTACTGATATTGCAATAGTGCAAAATTTTTTTTTAATAAAATAAAAATAATTTCAGTTTTAATGAAGTCCTGCTTTGCTCGACTTTGTTTTAAGCAGATTAAGTGGACAAGTTAAAAGTAAGTTAGCACCATAAGCCAGAGCTCATGGCCTGTTAGACTTCCACACTATACATTCAGTGTTCAAGCCCAAAACAATGCACTGAGACAAGCTTGAAGCTTCACAGAGAATAATTACATTTAAATCTCAATGCTGGTTAGAAAAATCACAAACAGATAATTTCACCATCATTTCCGTCATGCCTTGGTGTCCCTCTATCGTTTTTAGCACTAGGGTTGGTTAGACATTGTCCTCGCAACTCAATTTTTGAGAGGGCCAAATTAGTCACGTGTGACTGAAACGTACCTAGTAGCGTGTAGTACCTTTACTTTTATGCATCATTTAAAACACAAGCTGCGGTTGATTGAACCAACTGTAATGGGTTACAAATGGTTGGAAAAATGACTTGCATTATAGTTAATTTATTAAAGTTGTCATTTTGGAGATACTTGTTTTTTTTTGGGGTTTTTTTTTTTTGGACAATAACTTTGGACAACTTTTGGCAACTTTCTGGATGTAGGCCGCATCAGTGTTTAGCAACTCTTTAACTCTTCTCCTCAAAGAATTGCACAGGTGGGCCAGATTTGGTGGGTGCCTTCCCTGGCACGATTCTGAGGAGAGTTTCCTGTAGACTGGGATTTTAGCCACTGCTGGTAGAACCGTATGACCGTACTCTTCCATACACCTGCAGATTCAGCTACTTCCTTCACACTATGGTCTTTGGTATGTCCAAATGCAGTCCCTCCTTTTAGCCAATCATTAACATCTGCTCTGGAGACGTTTTCCACACATGGAACGAGACACTCCCTGCACCATAGCTCCTCCTCTAGGTTAATTGTTTGTTGATTAGCTAATGAATCATGAGCTGAATCAGGTGTACTGAGGCAGAGATAACACTACAGTACTCTGGGATCATGACCAGAGAAACTCTACTGTATCGAAAGCTTATAGTTCATATAGTACAGGTTCAGTGTAAGGTTAGCTTCCTGCCAAAAACACATACTGTACATTCAGCCACTAGCGGCCTCCCCCCTCACCGACTCACTGATTTCTCCCCACCTTTTGTTTCGTCCTGACCCAAAAGACGCTGACAGACACGTGCCCTCCGTGCACTTAGGACCTCGGAGTGGGGAACACCCACTCATTCCGAAAACATCTTGTATATTTTTACCCACTTTAGAACAATGGCTTGGATGTAGAGGACAGTAAAAAATCACAGCTAGTGTCACAATCTGAAGGAGAGAGGGAAGACAAATAACGAGTAGCGAAATATTGCAGCGATTTCCGCTGACCCAGTGCTCGCATCCAGAACTCTGACAACCGAGATAATTCTTTTAGATGCAAGATGACGGAGAGGGCAAAGGTCATGGTAGGCCCTGAACATGCTCGGGAAAAGCCCGTAAACACCTTTAACTGTCCGCTCAGTGCTCGTCACTTTCTGTTCTGCTGAAATCCTGTACAGGACGCAGTCACCCCAGGCTGGAGAAAAGCAGACCACATGAGCACAACAGGGGACCTGGGGCATTCATCACCATACATGGCATTTATGAAGTGCTTACGCAAAATGTTTCTTTTGGGCAATGCTGTAGAAGAACCAGTTTTGGTGCTCTGAAGAGTCTTTGGAGAGGTTTGATGTGAAATGCTCTAGTCTAGAGTTGAGCGAATTGTTCACTGTGGTAGTGATAGTAACCAGATGTTAAGAGCATTTAATGCTCCCTCAGCGAAAGCTATTTCATTAAATGGTTACGAATGCACCGCCTCATGGTTGAAATACTGTAATAATTAAGTAATAAATGGTGATACAGAGTGATTTATAAATAATTTAAACTGATATATACAATATTTATTGAGCTACACATACAGAAGTAGTGTCTCTCAGTATGGCGTTGGGCCGCCATGTTTGCTAACACGACAAGCCAGACGTCTCAGCATAGAGTTATAGAGGTTCCTAATGGTGTCCTGTGATAATCCATCCCATGCAACTTGAATATCCACACACAGTTCTTGCATGTTGTGTGGTAGGGGTGGAGGTGGAGTGACACCAGGCCTTCTGGACATGTGACGCCTGACAACAAACCGTTCATCTTGTTGCTGAACACGGTGCCTCCACACACAGATTTGTTGGTCGTCTCCACTAATGTAAAATAGGGATTGGACACTAAAGATGACCCGCTGCCATTCTGAGTCACTCCATGACAGTCTGGCACCACACCATTGCAGTCTTTGGTGGTGTTGATGTGGTGTTAAGGGCAGTTTTCGTAACAGTCTTTGCGCACGACCGATGGTGCTGCCACTGACAGGATGAGTCATGGAGGCATCACTGCTCATTGGATGTCTTGCAGTCGTGACTGTTGGGTTAGCCAGGTACAGCGATAAGACCGCTCCTTGCTTATGTCACATGCACATCTGAGAGTCATTCGCATGTCTCACAAGGTCAACCCACCCACCAAGTTTCAGTCCTGTCAGTTGATTCCTTGTGCAACTATTGAACAAGGACCGTTGATGACTATATGTTGACGACTCTCTCTCTCTCTCTCTCTCTCCCTCTCTATGTATGTATGTATGTAAGTATGTATGTATGTGTATATATATATATATACACACACACATATATATATATATATATATATATATATATATATATATATATATATATATAAACATATATATATATATAAATATACATATACCACACACACACACACACACACATATATATATATATACACACACACACATACACACACACACACACACACACACACACACACACATATATATATATATATATATATATATATATATATATATATATATATATATATATATATATATATATATATATATATATATAGTAGTAAGTTTCAAATAACAATGGTTTTAGACTGTTCTACTGACTTCATGTCAAAAAGAGAACTGCGTTTGTTGGAGAGAGGAAAGAAAGAGCTGTTATTGAATATCAAAGGGAGGGGGATTACAACAAAAACAAACATCTGTGAGACCTGAAATGGAGATACTGTAATTGTTATTAGTTTGCATTTCTGTGTCTCCCTGGCCCCCACCTTCTTGGCTCTTAACTGGCCTCGCTCCCTTCTTTCCGGATGGGAGTATATAGCGGCTGTGAATGGCCGAATTTCCTGAGCAGCCACGGCACAGAAAACGAGATTTTTCCTGTCCGACTCACTCTGGCTCTCTTAGCCCCCACCCCCAACTGTCAGAGTGGGCCCGCCGCTGCACCTGGGCTTAGAATAGTACGGCGGTATTGAGATCATGCCACTGTAGTCAGCGTCAGTAAAATTAGATGCTGAGTCATTTGTAAAGCTCTTGGTTCCAATCGTCTGTCATGAGATGTCCACCAGATAACCCTCAAAGCGTAAATCACAGTCATAACATAGGACGGTGTTTAGGTAACTAATACAAGTCAATGCTCTGAAATGAGGGCGGATTAGAGGATGTATGTTAGACTGAAAAAAGCTGAATAGACACTCTGCTTCCTGCGGGGAGGGCTGTTAGCAAGGGCGGTCAAGGAGCTGACACCGTACGGGCCGTCCCGGTGTCTTTCACCCTGTTATCAGTGCAGGAAAAGACACAGGAGGGGTGCGCTCTGACTCAAACAGTCAGGGCTCAGTTTGAGGGGGGACGCAAGGGGATGCCAAAAAAAGGTTCACCTTGGAAAATTCCATATCCCCCCTTCGTCCATATTGGATTAAAATTGTTGTGTGATGTCACCAAATGTATCCAGCATCAATATTTGATTCTACCTGTTTTTGAGATTTGCACACCATATCGCCTTGGATTTATTAAATAGACCCTAATAGACACGCAGTGACATATCAGTCAGGTTTTACAGTACAAAGGAAATCGTTGTATTCCTGTACCTCACTGACCCAACACCCACGACTGTAGACATCCAGTGAGCAGTGATGTCCTTCATTAGTCACCCTGTTAGTGCCAGCACCATTGGCAGATGGCTCCACGACGCAGGACTACATGCATAAAGACTGTTATAACAACTGCCCTTAACACCACGTCAATGTCTCCAATGATTGCAATGGTGTTGTGCCAGACTGTCATGGAGTGACTCAGAATGGCAGCAGGTCATCTTCAGTGAGTAGTCCTGCTTCTGTCTTGGTGGAGACGACCAACTGTGTTAGGAGGCACCATGGTCAGTGCCAGGATGATGAACGATTCGTTGTCACGTGTCACATGTCCGGAAGGCCTGGTGTCACTCCACCTCCAGCCCTTTCGCACAATCTGCAGGAACTGTGTAAGGATATTGAAGCTACTTCTGTATTATATATGTATATATTAATATTAATATACATAATATTATTTATATTATTAATACAAAATAATCTAAAATAATATTATTAATAATCTTTTGGAAAAAAAATATATATATAATGTGCAAACTAATATTAATAATAATAATAATAATAATAATAATAATAATTTAATTTAGATCCATTCAACATGAAATTTACACAAGAGAAAGGTAAAATTTTCAAATTATGTCAATAACTGAAAAAAAAATCTGCATATTAGCTTCCTAAAACCAGTATTAGTAAAGGTTCAAATAAAAAAAAAAAAAATTTTACATGTGTTGATTGAAGTGAACCCAAAAACTTTAGTATTTTATTTGAAAGATCAAAAAGTTTCTGATTTACAGAACATTATGTGTTTCAGTGGTGACTTAATAACATGGCACACTGATTTCAGATTTTGGGAAACAACAGAAATTAATTTCTAACCGTGTGGCTATGAGGGGGGTGGGATGCAGTCTCACTTCCTGTTCTAAAATGCAGCTAAAACAAGGGTCCGCCTATGGATTAAAACTCGGTGTTGCAGTAATGACAATTATGGCATCTTAAATAGAGTTTAAATTTTGAATCAAACTAAAATTCTAAAACATCTTAAAGCCATCAATAAAAATGAAGTATCATTTTAAATGTTGGGGTTTGCGTTTGGGACAGACCTGCCAATAGAAAGTACACTATAAATGATATAGAAGGTTTAGCTTTTTATTGTTGCTGCTAATGCATCGGGTTTAAATAGATCATCACATAATCCTTGTTTGGTTTGAACTAATTTGGCTTAATAGTCCATAGTCAGTCGTTTGAATCCACCATTGCTGCTAACCACACATACATTGTGACTCTGGGATCAGACAGCAATGGCTCCCACCCGTCGATGCTACCCTTGACCTTAAATACCCGGCCTGTCACACAGCCTAGAGCAAAGCAGAAAGGGATCACCCAACAGGACGATCTATCATAGGTGTTCTTAGACATGCTGTGAGAAATGCTGTACTGCAATCATGGCCTGTTTTAGCCCTCACGTCATGCGTCTACTATATAGAGCCTCTTTTCAACACGAGATTTAGATTTGCCGCAGTGTGACAGCCGGGATGCTACAACGGATCGGACAATAGCTAACCAGGGTGGAACTTCCTGGCCACGAAACAAGCAGGTCAAAGGTCGAAAGAAGAAAATATACCTCATACCTGCTATCACATTCACTGCATATCTAAGAGCAATTGTTTTCTTTCCAAACAATATACTATTTTTTCCAGCAGTGATGCAATGTGTTCACAAGGTTTTGACTTCTCCGGAGGCCATGAGGAGAAGTGAACACTGGATGACGTTTTCCAGACAAGAGGATCCACTTCTGAATGGCTATTGTGTGATAAACTTTTGGTTCTTTAAGGTCATTTCTGCTCCAGAACAACATAATAATCTAGCAAAAATAGCTTTTATTTTTGTTTTTGTTTTTTTTGCACAGGAGCCAATAAGCTAAAACTGCTTACAAGTAACAAAAGCAAAGAGAAGCCACTACTGAGAACACCTTTCCACAAAGACGGCTGTGCTATAATGTTATAACCGACAGACAATTAAAAAAAATGTGTACAACGTTCACAATAAAATTAGCATTAACCCAGAATGTACAAGTTTTAATATACCATTGCTCTCCAAAGAAAAACTAGCATCTCCAAAAATGCAAGTTTACAGGAAAGGGCAAGGTAATTCATGTCAATTGAACCAGATTTTGGCGATTTAAGTGATTTTGGGTCATTGCTGTTGGTTCATACACCATAAAATTTCCACACAATGTAAACAGCAGCTGCTGTGTTCCAATGATGTGGAAAAGTAAAACATGGAGCTACAAGTCCACATCACTTCTCACTGAATGTCCAAAACCTTGGGCACTCTGCGCATATGTAGGTCTCCCAGATCTTTATTTTATATAGCTATTACCAACAGCATGCTACGGTAATACTCACACAACCAGTATGGAGCGCAGTACATCCATAAGACCATCCCCAACTGCTCAAACTGCTTTCAAACTGTTCTCTGAGGTAGACATTACTCGCAAAAGATGCTACCAACACAACAGCACAAGTCAAAATGGAAAGCACGCTCAACAGGACGACCTTACATAGTCAACCAGGTACAGCAAATTTTGGGTACAGTGAGTTTTGTTCCGACAGCAGTGATATGTCAGTAGATAATGTCAAAAATCTGAGTTTTAGCATCTTAAAGCCAGTATCAGTTAATGTTCAAATTGGGTCCTAGATTTAAATGCACCTAGAGCTACTCAAAATCGTAGTAAGACTGTCAGAATAGTGCTGTTTCAATTCACTGTGAATTGCAATTGATATATGCTACATACTTTGTCATATACAAACATCACCAGTCAAACGTCTCACAATGTCAAACCTACCCACCAACTTTTATATCTGTGGGTTGATTCCTCCTCTGTGCAGCTATTATTGACTGTAGCAAAGAACTTGGAGATTTGGTACATGGTATCATTAAAAGATTCAAAGAATCCAGAGAATTCTCTGAATGCAAGGGACAAGACCAAAACCAGTACTGGGTAGCTGTGATCTTTGGGTCCTCAGACAGCAGTGCATTAAAACCAGGCACAATTCTGTAATACCCATCCCTGCATGGGCTCAGAAACACATTCTAAAATCATCATCTGTTCATTATTGCTCCACAAATGCAAGTTAAAACTCTACCATGCAAAGAAGAAACGAGACGTAAACAGACACAGATCCTTCCCTGGACCTGAGCTCATATAAGATGGACAGGGCTGAAGTGGAAAAGTTCTTGGCAAAGTTCTTTTTGGAAATCGTGGACACTGTGCCTTCTGGGCTAAAAAGGAAAAGGACCATCCGGCTTGTTATCAATCCACGCATCAGCTCAAAGGCAGCATTTGTGACGGTAATAGGAGGAGTTGCATTACTACACATGGTGTGGGTGACTTGCACATCTATTAGGGCTCCAGGTATTTGAGCAACAAGTGCTGCCATCCAGACGACGTCTTTTTCAGGGAACCTCTATTTTTTCAGCAACACAACGAACCACATTCTGCACGTATTATAACAGCATGGCAGGTAAAACGTCCAGGTGCTAAACAGGCCTAACTGCAGTGTAGACCTGTCACCCACTGAAACCATCTGGGACATTAGGAAGGAAATATTGACCTGGAACTGTAGATCAGCTGAGATCTGATAGTGAGCAAGTGAGATAGTGGTAAACACGAATCTGTCACAACCTTTTGAAACGTGTTGCTGACTTTAAATTCGGAATATGTTCTTCCAGAAACAACATAACAGCACAGTTCTTTTGGACAGAGTGATGTAGACTTTGAGAGGTCTGAAAGTGTACATTTGACTGACTCCTGCAGTTTACATAGAAACAGCTACTGCCACCTTTGATTTAGAATGAACGATAGTAATCTAATGGCTATACGAGAGTTTGGGTTCAGTGATGTTTCTAGGACTTCCAGAAGGCCCAGATCCGAGGTCTTCAACCTGGTCCTTGGGCCCCACAAAAAAAACCCACATTTTGCTTCCCCTTTGGGGGAACCTGTTTAAAGACCTTTGGCCAAGCTTGATATTTTTATAGCACAGAACTGGTCACACCGTTGGTCACGTCTTAATCATGCTGGAGGGTAATAGTGAGCTAGCGTGGATCTATCCAAGGAGACCAAAGTCGGACTAGATCTTTTTTTTTTTAGTGCTATAAGATTTGAGCCCATGTGTTTCCAAACCATGGTACATGACTATTACTGTGATGCCTGCAGTAGTGATGGTGGAGTTGATTTTAAATAAGTATATGGTTTGATCTCAGCACGTCTGGGATTTAGAGCATGTCCAGTTGGCCTACTCTTGGTCAATGACTCTAAAAGTCGAAATGCGTGGAGTAGACTTATGGAACATGTAAACTACCACTCCATACTTCTCAAAGAATTCTGACGACTGTAAAGGTGTTCTCAGTGCTTGTAAGTTTCCATCTCACCCTTATGTGCAATAAGCTGAATTTATCGCTACTCGAATGAGGCTAGACTATCTTTAGGCTGGTTTCATCTCTGCTGTGTTCCATTGTCATCAGTTCTGCTTCTACGTGGGTTAAAATAAGTGTTGAGGATTCGCTTCCATTGATTTTAGCACTTTTTAATTTTTAGAGTCGAGAGTTGACTCCAGAAAACATGGAGTCATGTATCAATAGCTTGCAGAGAGTAAATACAACAAATATGATGGAATAAAAATGAATAAAATAAAATCTTTATTGACGTTTCCTAGAAATCAAGTTCCCAGAAAGGTCCTAGAAGGCCCAAATGACAGCATGTCAAGCAAAATCAGAAAACACATCAGTAAGTCAAAGACAAATATGAGATTACTCAAGCTACTCTGAACTTCTCCATTCCTTTTAGCCGTTTTTCTTTTCCAGTGGATTCTGTACAGCATGGCTTCAGGCTTCTTTATCACTCTCCGCTATAAACTCTGGAGGACACATGTGCTTCCAAAGCTCAAGAACGTCAGCCGTCTTAGACAGTGTCAGCTAGACAAGGCACGGGTCGGAGTGTGTGAAACTGAGCGTGAAGTGAGTGTGCCATGAGCGTGCACGCAGGGTGTGGGTACGCAGTGGCAGGCGGACAGTGTGACCCATTATCTGTTGATTAGCGAGAAGTCTCGCCTTTTCCTGCCACCAGTTTTCTAGTTGCCCCCAGGAATAATAGGTCCTAATGCACTTTGGCACACACTTCAAACAGCCAACTGTCAGGAAAGCTAATCTGAGCCTTTTCCCCCCTTCATTCTTGTGTTTTGACAATAAAGATATCCTATCGCATCCCATGAAAGTTGGCTGTCTCTTGCATTGTGTCTGATACGCTAAAATAATTCGGATTAGTCAAGTGGTCTCGGCCCACCCTTTACACCAAGCACAGGAAGAGAAATACAATGAATTTGTGACATGGAATTCTGTCCCCCCCTTGTCACAATCTGATAATGAAAGGACGGGCCTGTTGGCGAGTTTCCATGCCATTTGCTGAATTTAATAAGACTGTAGAAGGTCCATATCTTCAAATAATAATGGAAGGACATGATTATGACTTATAAGGCTCTAAACGGCCTCGCTCCTACCTACCTTACTGAACTTATCTCGTACTATAAGCCTTCACGTGACCTTAGGTCTCAAAGTGCGGGCTCTCTGTTAGTGCCTAGAATTAACAAAGCTACATCGGGGAGCAGAGCCTTTTCATACAAGGCCCCCCAGCTTTGGAATAATTTACCTGTCAGTGTTCGGGATTCAGACACAGCCTCAATCTTTAAGTCCAGGCTTAAAACCTACCTGTTTAGTCAAGCTTTTGGTAATTAGTTTGTTTTTTTTCTTTCGGATAGATAAAAGGTGCAGGTCTAGGGGTCCACTGACAGAGAGTGTTTGGTAAACTGGGAATGTTGGTGCTGTCGTCCCGCTGCTCCTCGTGTTCACTCAGGTTTGTTGACGGTGGAGCAGAGGGGCGCTGACTTCTCAGGGAGCCCTCATGTCTGTGTGACCTTCTGGCTCTCCCTTTTTAGTTATGCTGTAATAGCCAGGTCTGCCGGAGTCACTGCTGCACTCTGTTAACATCGTATAGTGTGTTCAGGTCTTCTGTCAGAGCTAACAGTCTGTCTGATCTCTTTGTCTGAGCTGAACTGCTGCCCGTCCTGTGTGGCCTGATGCTGCTGCTACATCTGCCCCGACTGGGAGCCACTGGGAGCCTTACTACCACGGAGCTCCTGGCTGTCCTGCACTGTGGAAGCTTGGCCTGTGCCTGCTGACCCATCTTAGGAACCACCAACATCATTACAGACTAATCAGACATTACACTCTCCTTTCTAGTGCTGTCTTGTATCTGGTGTTGACCTGAGGAGGATGGGTTCCCCTTTGAGTCTTGGTTCCTCTTGAGGTTTCTTCCTTCCTAACTAAGGGAGTTTTTCCTTGCCACTGTCACCTTCGGCTTGCTCATTGGGGGCTCGAACACCAGATTCTTTGTAAAGATTCTTTGTAAAGCTGCTTTGTAAAACTGCTTTGTGACAACATCTGTTGTAAAAAGCGCTATAAAAATAAATGTTGATTGATTGATTGATTGAAATAGAGGCTTTGTTAAAAGGAGTTTGATGATGTATGTAAACATCAGGTTAAGGTTTAAAAGGTATCGCCATTTTGAACTCATGATTGTGATGTCAGAACCATGAACACAATCTCGTGTGATTTCCTATTAAGCCCACAGCAGTTCAGCTGCTCATTCACGTGGAAGTGATGAGGAGTGTTGTTACTGCAGCCAGTTTGTTTCAAGAGTTATTGGAGCAGAAAATGTGGGCAAATGATTTAAAGGGGACACGTTATGCTGATTTTCAGTGTTGATAATAGATTTTTGGGGGTTTTCTATAGTAGATTTACATGCTTCAGTCTTCCCTATAGTAGATTTACATGCTTCAGTCTTCCCAAAGCACAATACTGTTCTCCTCTCACTCTGTTAGAGCTCCAGTATCTCCTGCCAAGTCCTCAGGAGCTTAGTAGGTCCTCTTTAAACAGGGTGCTATCTGAACTTGAAGGTTTGTTTCATGTATCTCAACCTGGACTGCTTTTTGAATAAGCCAAAAAGCAGGGTAGCCAATCAGAACAGACGTCAATCTTAAAGGTACAGTAACAAAAACAGCCTGCTTCATTGTACGGTATAAAGAGGCTGGATAAAAACCATGAATTTGTGGTATAAACAACACACATATTGTGCAAGTCTAAAATTGATTTCTGTGATTTTTGCCCACCACAAAGTCTCCATAACCCCACCTCTTTAGCCAATAGGAGAACCAATATATTTAAGCCTTATTAAATTCTATTAAATGTTTACTCAATTTTAGAATTGGGCAAATATAGTACCATGTTGATTGAATCATGTTCAGCTACTTTATTTGTACACCGTTTTTCTTTTGGGTGTAGTGGTTGGTGTAGCTCAGCGGATAACACCACTACCCTCCAGGGAACCACCACCACCACCAGATGTGGGAGACTAGGGTTTGATTTCTGGTCTAGGTGACTATGCTGTGCTACACCAAATAAGAGTCCTTGGGCAAGACTCCTAACACCACATTGACCTACCTGTAATATGATTACCCTTGTAAGTCGCTCTGGATAAGAGCGTCAGCTAAATACCGTAAATGTTGGGCAACTATACACATTGCAGTTTGGGCCCCCCAAAATTAATATGTAGCAAAAAATGCGGAACAATGGCGCAGTCCAGTGAAAAACCTGTATCTCCATATTTGTCATTTTTCACTTTTTGCATTATTGGAACACCACAGCTGCGGTTTACACTGTGTGAAATTTTAATGATGAATGGACCAACTGCTTAAATTTGCTTGAGAAAAAAAAAAAAATTTGGTTCCATTGACTTACATTAAAATGAAATACGGGTTTTGCTCTCTCCTGTAAAGTTACCATCTAGGGATCTTTGTTTTTCTTCAGACCATTTCTTTTCTTAGGACAGCTTCAGTGGTAGCAACCATAACTTACATGTATCCGCAATAAGTGATACTGAACAACATGTAATCCTATGGCTGAGATGTGCTATGTGCCATGTTGAGTCCGTCATGCTGTATTCTGGGGGGCTTGCGCTGTAGCCTATATCTGTACAGAGGAAACCAAGCAGAAAACAAGCGCAAAATCAAAACTACCCTCAATTAACAGATCCAAGAAAAGACAACAAGAAACAGCAATTAAAGGGGACTTATTTTCGTGTGAAGTTCAGACAGAATGAAAAGAAAGACAAGGAAATGAACAAGGAAGAGGACGGAGAGGTGGGGGTGAAGGAGAGCGTGGCTGGAGCGGTGCTGATGATGATGTAGGGGTTTTATCTGCCAGGGGCATCCGTGCGGGGGAAAGCGGGGGCCGGGTCAGCGACGGCGCCCTCCCGCAGGCCTGCTGACAGACCAGGGGCAAAATAACGGCCCTGATTAAAGCAGCAGCGCTCGGGGCGGAGGGCCAGCTGCATGGAAACGCAAGCCCACCGACACCAAACAAAAACGAGGACGCAATCAGAGCAGGGACAAAACGCTTAGCGTGACAGGAACCGGCGCTTAGCGTTTCTGGGAAGATGTACTAATTGCTTCAGTTGTTGCCTTTATCAGGTAACAGTAACAGTCTTATACACGCAGCACAAAAGAGGCAGTGTTTAGCAAAGATGGAAATACATTTATTGTTCTTTTTGTCTCAATGCTCACTCACATCTTTCCCCAAGTACATTCAAAGACAATGTAAACAGCGTACGATTAGGTTTACCGGCATTTTAAAACCTCTAAAAACTCAAATGCCTTGTTCTGTTATAAGACTTCCACCACTGTTACTGCAACCTTACATTCGCTAAGGTTTTGGTTTTTTTGTTTCTGCCCGTATGGAAAATAAACAGGATATACAAAACCCCAGCTCAAAGACTGTTCACATAATCGGACAGAGACAGAATCTCACAGTTTGCATAGCTCTTAATCCCTATATGACACCGAGAAAGGTCCTTCTATCTCTCACACCAAACACATGCAATAGAAATGCCTAGCGTGGAAGACATGACAGCACCCCTCCCCTAAAAATGCCTTGAATCAAGAACAAATTAATATTTAACGGAACCACAAGTATGAGGCGTAATGTGACTAGGATACACTGTCCCCTTCTGGCCAGTAGATGCAGGACATTGGTTTAAAACATGCTGATACAGCAAATGAAGTAAAAAAGTGAACAGATATAAATAGTATTAAAAAGAAGAAAACTAAGTATTAAATAAACCAACCAACCAGAGACAGTGGCGTCAGTGCCCGTCATACATCCAATAACTGAACTCACCATGCGTTTCCTGTAGAACGTACTAGATGCCTATTCCCATATTGTTGTCATCTGGATGCATTTGGAAGAGGCATCCGAGTTACATAGGTGTACTGAAGGGCAGCATTCAAAAGGCTACATGACATCAGACAAACCTATATTAAACTATAAAGGCTTAGTTTTATTAACCAACTGATTTAACTCATTTTGGCTGTTCAGTTGTGTCCATTTAACCTCAACTGATGCTTCTTGGTATTAGCCTTTATAAAAAAGTCTGAATAGGTTTGTGTCAGAAAGGCTTCTGTAGGTAGCCTTGGGAAAGCAGCACTCTATACAGTATAATATTGCACTTATTGAATCTCAGAGGAAGCAATACAGTAAATATATACATTTAAATCAACAACATTCACAGTTTTCTTGGTCCAAGACTTGCATATTCTTCTCTAAAGTCTCATTAAGGCATCAAGTTTTATTCATGGTGCATGTAAAGCATGCCTCTTGTCTCTAATATTTCACTTTGAGAAGGATACATTACACCAGCTACTCCATTTGATTGTCTCTTACTGTCGGACAGCATCCTGTCACGCTGTACCCCGTAGATTTTCCTCCCTCATCAGACTGAACTTCCTGTGACCGCTCACCTCCAGAAGACTAGTTAGGACCCATTGAGAAACGGCAAATGGGACTTTGGTGGACAAAGGCTAAAAATAGTGGTGCACAAGCGGGGGAAAGCGTCGGGGGGCTTACGGGCACGGAATTCAACTCCCTCAGTCCGCTGACAGGAAGAGGAAACCCTGTCAAGTTTTATGTCATCCTCTGAAATAGCCGTAATGGATGAATGTGCGTCAGAGTCCCACCTCTAAAGCCACTGTGCATTTTTCATTAAGGCATTAGTGGTAGAGCGAACACGTGACCCTCAGGGAAACTGAAGACAGCTTCGATCCCTTTGTACAAGAACTTCACCCACATCCCTGTGGACACACAACTGCAGTCCACGAAAACAACACGCGATGGCCATGTCAAAAGAAGCTCCACGGACCTTCACCAGACTGCCCGCAGCATAGATCCTCCACCAGGCTTCGGGTGATCTGCTCACTCATAAGCTGATGGACTGAACGCAGCTTGCCTCTGGTCCAACAGGAGACGGACACAGAGCTTCCACCAGAGGGGGGAGAAGGCTTCAACAGCTAATCATGTACTTGAAAAAGGTCAACCGCAATCACTGGATTTTTGACAGTCCGCTTGCCAGCAAAAGCCTGAAGGGGATTGCAGATCGGGTCACGGGGAAAGGCAGCCGATGGAGACCTATGGAAGGCAGAGAGATAGAGGGAGAGATGTAAAAACTGACAGTGAAATGAGTGAACAAATAAACCCCTTTAGTTCAACTCTCCTAATTCTCTCTCACACAGTACATATCGTCGCTGTCCAAAAAAATCTCCAAAATGGCAACTTTACAGGAGAGGCCAAAAACTTTGTTTAATTTTAATGGAAGTCAATGAAACCAGAAGTCTTTCCCAAGCAGTTTTGGGCCATTTCTGTTGGTCCATTCATCATTTGATTCTCACTCCGTGTAAACAGCAGCTGATGTGTTCAAATGATGCATTAAAGTAAAAATGGACAAAAGTGGAGATACATGTTTGTCATTAGACGTTAGCCGTTATACTCATCATCAAAGAATAAGTGGCACCCAAAAGGAAGTGTGGGATTGCAGTGCTATTGGGAAGGAAGATAAAGGTTACCATGTAGACTGTGTTGGGCAATACTTACTGAGCTACACATACAGAAGCAGTGTCTCTCAGTATGGTGTGGGGCCACAATGTTTGCTAACACAACATGCCAGACTTTCGTCATGGAGTGGTAAAGGTTCCACAATCGTGGCTGTTGTGTCAGTCAGGTACAGCGACAAGGCTCGTCCTTGCTTACAACACGGGTAGCCGAGTGTGATGCCTGAATTATTTGCATCATTTGCAACCACACAATGAATGAATGTTTGTATATGTATCAGAGATGGCCACAAGTCACAAAATACAAGTCCAAGTCAAGTCACGAGTCTTTAGGCTAGAGTCCAAGTCAAGTCACGAGTCTTTAGGCTAGAGTCCAAGTCAAGTCTTAAGTCAATTTACACAAAGCATATATACTAACTGTAGCATTAAAAAAAGTGTACAAATACAACTGTATTTTTTTTTTTTTTTTTTTTACAGTCCAACACTTCTTTTCACGACATGCTCTACAACTCTCAAACAGAACAAACAAGAAGCAATATCACTTTTTGTTTCGGCACCATACTCCACCTCAAGCACTTCCTGTTTCAGGCCAGCTGAAGGGGTTAACACTATGTTATATAGCTGGAATGATGGCTAAACGGCTAAGCGGCTAAGCGGCTAGCACAAACCTATCCGGGTGTGTTTCAGATGCCTTATGAAGTTTGATGTGGTCGATCCAGTGTCTGTAATTTGTCCCACACTCTCTGCACGTCGCCACTCTTCTGTTATATGCTAGGATTGTGAATTCCCTGTAACCAAAGGCTACCACGTACGGCGCTCGCGCCGAAGCCATGCTACAGTTTTGTGTTTACACTTGGCGCCGCTCACTGATATCACGCACGCGCTGAAGTCGGATGTTGTGATTGGTCCGTGGCCGTTGGCCGTGTCCCAAATCAACGAAATAACGTACACATACACAAAGGAATTATTTTCCTGTAATTTCCGCACACCGTGCCTGGATGGTAATGGAAAGAAACCTGATGTTCATGTGTTATTTTGGACCGAGTCCGAGTCGAGAGTCATTATAGACGAGTTACAAGTCAAGTCTGAAGTCTATTTATATGCACCTCAAGTGCGACTCGAACTCGAGTCACTAACTCGAGTGCCCATCTCTGATATGTATATTATAATTCTTAATTAGGAAATAATTCTTGGCAAAAAAAAAAATTCTATATCATCTTATCATTGGTTAAATAAAATTATTTAAAGCGTTCATATCATGTAAATAACATTTAAAGCGGTACTGCTTTCTGAATGAGCTTTATGTAGGTAGCCTTATAAAGGCTCCCTTCAATAAAGTGCTACCCATCATTTATACAGCATGAAGCTACACCTGAAGCTCAGATGAAGAAACTCAGTTATGTAAAGTGAACAAATCAGTCTTAAAACCTCCAACAAACAAAACAGTGACAATCCTGATAAATCAATCAAACAACAGAGCTCCGTCAGGGAGGTAAACGGAAACGACTCGCTGCAAGATACCATCTGAGCAGGGTTGGGGTGTGTGTGTGTGCGCGCACATGTATGTGTGTGTCGTGCTGTGTTGTTTGTGTAGGGCGGAGGGCAGAGGGTGTGTGTGCTGCAGAAGGGGCCTGACTGCTCAGTCTTCAGGCCCCAGAGGGACTCTACTCCCCTTCTGTCCCCTTTCGCTTTCCTGAGAGAATTGTGCTCTTTCTATCTGAGGAAAGAGACCAGCCCATAGGGAAACACGGCCTGCTCTGGGAACACCTAACCCAAAACACCGGCAGCGCAGCACGCCCCTTTTCACAGAGCTGTCAGAGCCGCACAAAGGCATGATCCCATGGTGGGTACTGATATCAATCCTCCTTTCACACTTCGTTCAGCTACATTCTTAAAAATAAACCTTCCTAAATCATTTTTTTTGGCTCAGTTCAAAGACAATCTGCCATTGGCATACAAACTAGACTCTGCACATGAAAGCTTCCTTAAGCTGCATACTGCAAAACTGGAATAACCTCATACAGAGGGACGGGTACCTACTATCTCTCATTTTAAAGCTGTGGTAAGAAGATTGTTTAATCTATTTATAGAGGTTTTAATGTGTTTTAAGGACACATTAAGTACGTCTAATGGCACGGGATCATTTAGCGTATTGCGAGGCAGACCACCAATGCTTCTGCTTTTTTAATGCCTGAACCAACAAACTTATCTCCCAAGGGAATAAGGAAAGGTGGTTGGAGCAGTATACTTTAACATGAGTATTGTTGTGGTTCAGCTCAGCGGATAACACCACTACCTGCCAGGGAGCCACCACCACATGTGGGAGACTGGGGTTCGAATCGTGGTCTGGGTGACTACGCTGTGCTAAACCACAAGAGCGTCAGCTCAATGCCATACTTGGCAAAATACTGAAACCAGAGCTGTTCAACTTACCGAAGGCGCGGATAAGTTCCCTCTGCACAGCCCAGGTGACCGTGTTGATGAGGCAGGCCGAGGTGAGACCAGCAAAGAGCACGTTGTACAGGAAGACTATGTGGAAGTTCCCCAGCCAGTTATAGCGTCCAAAGTCCCCCAGCAGATCAAACCTAGTGATTCCTAAACACAACCAGAGGAGGACAAATAAAAAGGAACACATGATTTTTGAGTAAAAAGCACCAAGAGCAGCGGTGTCCTACAAGACTTGGGTCCTGAAAAGAAAAGCGATCATGTGTATGCATATAGTTTAACTGACCAGTTAATATGATGATAATCTTTAACAGTTTGTATTTCTGTGATGTTTAATAACACTGCGTATGAAAAAATAGGGATGACAAATTTTTTTATTTTAAATACTTATATTAGTATCTATTTTATCAAGATGATCTTAAGACAAGTAAATCTTGATATTGCAAAAACACAGAAACGCTTCTACATTAACTGACACACACATATACACACACACACGTATACATACATATATTCATATATATATATATACACATACATTTACATATATATTTATATAAATATATCTATGTATGTATGTGTATATATCTATGTATGTATGTGTATATATCTATGTATGTATGTGTGTATATATATATATATATATATATATATATATATATATATATATATATATATACACACACACACACACACACACACACACACATACACACACACACATACATATACACATACATATATATACATATATATATATATATATATATATAATGTATATATGTGTGTGTGTGTGTGTGTGTGTATATATATATATATATATATATATTTTTTTTTTTTTTTTTTTTTTTTTTTAACTATCGTGGTTTAAATTAGCAGATTATTCTACACATTAATTACTTATATGCACAAATACAATTACTTGCACACACACACACAAAATTATCATTTTCACTCAGTCTTCTTCACTCCTCACTGCAGCCGAAGCCACACTGAAAGCTTATGGAAGTTCATAGACTGCATATCAGCAGCTACTTGCAGTGCCCTCTCGTGGACAGATGCGGAACACAAACAATATTCTTCTGACTGAAGACACTCCAGATTTTACAGTTTCGCACAACACAACCAGACAAAGCACAGTGTTGTTATAGGAGCTCACCCAGAGT
This sequence comes from Prochilodus magdalenae, assembly GCA_024036415.1. Classification (NCBI taxonomy): domain Eukaryota; kingdom Metazoa; phylum Chordata; class Actinopteri; order Characiformes; family Prochilodontidae; genus Prochilodus; species Prochilodus magdalenae. Next base: position 91,555 of record JAMWET010001917.1, on the reverse strand, counting down.
GCGGGAGAAGACAGGCAGAGCTGAGCTGAGCACCAGAAGAGACACACAGTTCCCTATGATCTGCAGAAACACACATATTAATATCCAGAGTGTGAGAATGTGCGTGTGAAAATGAATGGTGCGTGATCTTCTGTACTGGTGGAAGTGCGAGCGCGTGAAGTCCCTGTACCTGTGTGAGCGTGGTGTCTTGTGTGCGAGGCAGAAGGCTGCTGAACAGAGGTGAGCTGTAAAAACCCACCACTGAAGACACCATCAAATACCTGACAGGCCACATTAAGGGCTCCAACATGCTCAGAACAAAGACGACCTCCTAATTAAACCATCAGCTAACACAAATCAACATGGTGCAAGGAAAGGCCTCAGGGGCCACAGCTCTTTCATGAATGCAGGAGCATACGCTCAAAGAACCACTTTGGAGAGCAGCAATGACAAACCAGGTAGAGCAATGATCATTTATTCAAACTTATGATAACTTAAATCTTGAATAAGTTGATTCAGATATTATTTGACTGACTGACTGTAAAGGATGTATACTAATCTTATACTAATCTGTACACAACGACCAAACTTTTGCATACAGCGGTATCACATTTGGGCTGTATTCCTCAACAAATAGCCCAACGCACAGTCCAACATAAGTGTAGGAACCATGAAAAAGGATACAGGATCAGGACCACCTGCACTGCAGCCCCAAGGGAGCCAAGCATTGAAAAGGAAGCCATTCCCAGGTGGGGGTCCTACAATTTTTTTTTTGTGGGGGGGGGGAGAAAAAAAAAAAAAAGGAAAATTGTTACATGCCATTAAATAAAGCAACTTCATGTAAAATACAGATATATTGATCAATCAGATAAATTATTTACCTTATAACAATAAAGTTAATGTTATTAATTTAATATATACAAGATAAAAAGGTGTTACAGATGTTTCATATCGTCGCTGTCCACAGAAAAACAAGTATCTCCAAAATGGCAACTTTACAGGAGAGGCCAAAAACCTCATTCAGTTTTAATGTAAGTCAATGGAACCAGACGTCTTACCAAGCACTTTTGGACCATTTCAATTGGTCTATTCATCGTGCAAATTTCACAAAGTGTAAACGGGAGCTGCTGTTTTCAAATGATGCATAAAAGTCAAAATGGACAAAAATGGAGATACATATTTTTCATTGGACAGCGATCATATGTTTAATTATTCTGCATAATGACCTTGATGTAAAATTAATGGGAAACATTTCAAATCTAGCAGAAATCTTCTGTCAGAAGACCTAAAGGAACCAGATGTCTACAGAATTTTAGGTTCAAAGAGATGCTTCAGAGAAAGCCATTACGTCAAACTATCCCTTAAACACTGTTAGATAAGTTACAACACATATAGGTCGCTATAACCCGGACCCACATACACATATAGGTGGCTATAAACCCCCTATGTATGTATGTAGACACCCCAAATGATTTATTAACCCCCAATTTTCTATTTTACCATCAGCAACATAAACAATTTAGATCATCAAGGTCATTAGTGGTGATGGGCAGTCAATAAAACTGATTTTTGTGTTGTAGACATTGAGACATCAGGTTCCTGTCACTGTATGAATGAATAAATAAATAAACCAAGTCCATATGTTTCTCTGCAATTAGCCATTTTACCTCAAACCACTCAGAACTGACCTCTCAGTCCCTGGATTACAGATTATACTGAAATCTGGCAGTTCACCTTTATGATCAGATATCACGTCACACGTATGACACAAGCTTTCCCCGTTCCCCCTAAATAAATCTCACCTCCATTCCTCTGGGCATCGCCGACTCATCAAAGAGCAGCTCCAGCACATGGAAACACACCATCAGCACACACACCACCTGAGGAGCAGCAGCACCAAGAGCAAATCACCACAACTGACCATTAAAACGAGTAACAGTATCTACATCAACCACAACGAGACTCCTCCGTACAGTTAAAGCCAACAGCAGCAGCATGACCAGCGGGTAGCCCAGGTTACGTTGCCATGGTGATGCCTTCCTCCGTGTCTCTACAGAAGAGAAAGAATGAGGGATGATGCGGAGTGAGGGACAGTTGGCTTTTGATGTGAAATGACAGCTGTACTTGTGACGAGAGGGTTCTCACCCAGAGCCATGCGCTTAGCCTGCACACTCACAAACTGCCTCTTCATCGCCTCCATGTTCAGACTCAGCCAGCAGGAGGAGTTACCTGAGACGGACACAGAGGGTTGAAGTGATTTAGTTTCCTTTCTGGCATCTTTAAACAAATTCCAAGAGTCCAAAACACAATGCTGTTTATTCGCCAGGGTAGGAACAGGTTTACTGTAACCGCTCAAAAAGACATTCAAAACGGAGATCAAAGAAAAAAATAGAAAAGAGGATAAAAATAATAACATCTGGGTACAACATCCACCCCACATCACTGTGGCTATTTACTTGGTGTTAATTCTGCTGTGTCTGTTTGATCCTGAAAGGTTAGGTGAGGTTAAAGTTGGTAGATCCACTTGGTAGATGTGAGCTAGACTAGAGCAGCAAGTTGGTGGTAAGCTGTCCTCTGTGCATTGTGTGAGGGTGTGCCAGGATTGCTGGTAGGTGGGCAACAAGGAGTGTGTTATGAGATGATGTCACCTTGCAACAGAGTAACGGGCTGGGATTCCAACAAGGACTTATAGGCAGCTGTACTTTAGGCTTTTATGGATTTGCACAATTTTCATGCACAAAAAAGCTCATTAACACATTAAAAGGGGAAAACTGGAAACCCAGAACAGGGGACCTACAGAGTGGTGAGCCGTGACCTACAGAGTGGAGTCGCATACCATACGGACAAATTTCTGTTTGTTTCTTTCATTTTCTCATACAGCACCATATACCATAGATGTGTTTATTTTGCTTAGCACGAGATGCATTAAGTTGTCTCTCTGCATTCGGTTCAGATCTATGCTGCGAGCTTTGCACAAAATGTATTTGAAACAGTGAGCTAATCAAAATCGCTTGTAATCATAAAAACCACCCCTGTATTTTAAGCGCCTAGAGGGGTGAAGAAATGCCAAGCTATGTTGAGATAACCATATATGGGAGTAACAGCGCATATCCTCAACGAATGCTGCGATATGAAGAATGGTAGACGTCCCACGTCACCCACACAACACTCACTGTTGAGCTTTCTGGAGAGAGAGGCCTCCTCGAACACAGCGCAGTTCATTGTCTCCTCCACATTCTCCAGCAGCTGAAGGCACACAAAGAGACCAACTATGTTAGTGCACACGGAGCTTATATGGCACTCTACAGTCTTTATAATCAAATCACATTTATTTATATAGGGCTTTTTACAAGTGATCTTGGCTCAAAGCAGCTTTACAGAAATTCAGTAGTAGTAATTCATTAAGGAGAGAAAAGAAAGAAGCCCCCGGCGAGCAAGCCAAAGCAACGGTGGTAGAGAAAAACTCCCTCAAGTTGGAGGAAGAAACCTTAGGAGGAACCAGACTCACACGGGGCGACCAATCCTCCTCTGGTCAAAACTACTTTTTGATTTTTAATGTCCCCATTTAAAGACAAACAGGTGCTCATTCATGGACAGTTTCTCAGCATGCATATACCAGCAGCAGACAAGGCTGAAACTATTACACAACTGACAATATGGCAATATTTCCCAACATGTTTCAAAAGCTGCTTAGTACACTTCACATTCTTACCCGAGGTTTAACCAATAAGCTTCCAGTGATGCTGAACATGCGTGACATTCCAAAGGGTGTACACACTGTTGAGCCAAAAGAGGAAAGAAAAATGATGCAACAGAAAAACGTTATACAGCACAATGACACAAACCACTCGAATGAACTGTCAACAAGCACCATGTGGTCAGACGGCATCCTCACTAGGCTTTCAGGTATCAGAGGCGTGTGTACTTACACAGCAGCAGCAGCACACCAAAGAGAGAGATGCAAGAGTAGAGATAGGGCAGGTAGTACTCCCACAGGTCTGAAAGAGAGCACAGTAAACAAGAGAGTGAAATTAACAGATGAAGGGGGGAAAAATACCACACGGGATTAAACTACACAGAGGAAGAGAATTTACAAGCACTTTAATGCTTTACTCAACATCCGACATACAGTCCTGTACAACAGACAGAGAGCAGATTTGTTTGAAACATAGATAGACAGACACACAGAGAGACAGAGAGACAGAGACACAGAGAGAGAGAGAGAGAGAGAGAGAGAGAGAGAGAGAGAGAGAGAGAGAGAGAGAGAGAGAGAGAGAGAGAGAGAGAGAGAGAGAGAGAGAGAGAGAGAGAGACACAGAGAGAGACAGACACAGAGAGAGAGAGAGACAGAGAGAGAGGGAGAGAGAGACAGAGAGAGAGAGACAGAGCGAGACACAGAGAGACAGAGAGAGAGAGAGACAGAGAGAGAGAGACAGACAGACAGACAGACAGACAAAAAAAATCTAAATGTTTTCATTTACCGCCCAGTTTATCTAATCAATCCTTCATTAAATTAAAGGTGCAGTGTGATATTTATCCAATACTGACAAATTCATTGACTCTCCAGAGATGCCTGCAAGCTGGTGTTTGTACACAGCCCTTGACCAGTAAATGGGAAATAAAGTGGTTTGGGTAGAGATGCACAACACCCCTCCAGTCAGTTACTAACAGGGGACATTGGTGCTTGTGCACAGCACAGGGGAAGGGGAGGAGCTATGTGCTGGTCTTAAAAAACGAGAGTTGGCTGAGAAAGACCAAAGAGGAGAACATCTGAAGAACAAAGATTAAGAAAGTACTTCTTATGGCAAGGAACAGCAAAGAGTTGTGTTAACATTGGTGAGCCATCCTAGAGTTGACAGGCCTAAATCTGGCTCCCTATATGCCAGTTTCTTGTCCCACCATAAATTTTTTCACATGATGATTGATGATGGATACTACCGGATGACGGATCTAAAATGTTCCCTTCAGGACGTATCAATCAATCAATCAATCAATCGATCAATAAACAGTATACGGTATGTGTCCAAACAAATGTCCAAGCTTTAATTTCACACACCATAGAGACTCTCCCTGGCTGTGGTGTCGTGGAGGAGGGCTGATGCCACCCACACAATGCCAAGCACCAGCAGAGTGAGGAGAAGCAGCATCACTGCAGTCTCGTAAACTCTGGCCATGACACCCTGCAAAAGGAGCACACAGACACATGAGCATATATACACACACACACACACACACACACACACACACACACACACACACACACACACACACACACACACACACACACACACACACACACACACACACACACAAACATAGATACACACACATACATACATATACATATATATATATACGCATACATACATATATATACACATACATACAGACTGACAGAGGCAGCATTTACAGTACACAAGAGTAAACAAGCATGAGAAAGGTGAGTACCCTTTTAGAGCCCGTAAAGCCCTCCGACTCCGTAAAGAAATAGGCGAAAGGCATGAGGAAGACCAGGGAGATGTTGGAGAAGAGGAAGACCAGATTCCATAGGCCTGAACGACAAGAGACAACAAAGGTAACACGTCTGGCACTACAGCTGTGACAGGAACATCAGCTTTCAGGAGCACTCTTGTAGGTCTTGAAGTTACCACTAGAGGGCCACCCTATATCAACATAGACCTCAAACAACATGCACTGCATTGCTTTGTTGGGCTCTGGCTCCTGACTTAACAGATGTGAACGCGTGTCTTTGTAGTTTATGTTGTTTGTCTGCATTATGTAAAACATTGCATAAGGCATTATGTAAAATAGAAAGCGTTGGCCCATATCCATTACACGCCACCATAAAGGGACGTGTTCTGCATCATCGGGGGCTTGTTAGGCAACTTGTGTTGCTTTGGAAACGCCGTCAGTGGATTTTGTTGCATCCAGCATGTGTGCTGAGACCGTGTTCCGTGAACCTCGGTGGGGTAATGCAGAGATCACTTAACACACACTGTTTAAATTCCTCACATAACACTGAAGTATCACCATATCACTAACACCTTGGTCATGGCAGTCAGAGCCAGTGCTAATGCGTATCAGGCAGTCAGGGTCATGTGATGAGAACACTCCTGGCCTCATTTTAAAAACAAGTCCATGTTATTCAGGATGTCTCAATCAATTATACGTGAGGGCAAATAAACAGCCTTTGTGCATTGGAAGGTGCAGACGTGTTTTCTATAGACGGTGTGCTCTACGTGCTTTCAATCTTAAACTTAAAATATAATCTGTTCAGAGGTGGCCACACTTTTGCATATGACCGTTTTATATTTGGCCTATATTTGAAAAACTGTGGCACTGAGCAGCCCAGTGATGTACAGACACATATCACTGCTGTCTGAATAAGACCCTGTGTCCAAAAGGCTAATTCTACAGAGGGAGGAAAAAGAACATGCTCTATATGTAATGCAAGTCAGTGTAACCAGATCCCTCCCTTCCCTTTTCTTTTGGGCGTTTACCATCATAACGTTTCTACACAATGTAAAACCAGCTTACAAGGTTTTGTTTAGACTTCAACTAGAATGTGGTGTGTATGTCTTACAACACTCAAAAGCACAAATTAACACACAACCCAAATTACACTTAAAAAAACAAAAAAATAAAAATAAATAAAAACCACTTGCACCCAGAAAGAAGTGTCAGTAGTAACGCATCATGCCAGATGTCTCTGTATGGAATTGTAGAGGTCCCTAATGGTGTCCTGTGATAAGCCATCCCATGCAGCTTGATTATTCTCACACAGTTCCTGCAGATTTTGCAGTGGAGTTGGAGCGACACCAGGCCTTCTGGACATGTGGCTCATGACAAGAACAGTTCATCTTGGTGCTGACCACGGTGCCTCCACACATGGATTCGTTGGTCGTCTCCACCAAGACAAAAGTGGGACTTCGAGTCTCTCCACTACGTGACCAGTGCAGTCTCTGGTAACGCTGACGTGGAATTGGTGGCAGTCTGTGTGCATTTAGTCCTTCGTCTTGTAGCCGCCTGCCAACGGTGCTGACGCTGACAGGATGACTCAAGGAGGGCATCACTGCTCGCTGGATGTCCGCTAACGTGACGGTTGGGTTAGATACAGTGATAAGGCCTGTCCCTGCTTACGGCACGTGTGTGACCAAGTGTGAAACTTTAAGCATATTCATGTCTCAATGTCCAACCTACCAAGTTTCATTCTTGATGACTAATTCCCTCTGGGTGCAACTACTTGGGCAACTCTACTTTTGATTGATAAGCGTATACATAGAGTGATAAGAAGAATCTTACATGTGTAAATAACTTGGCAGTGTTGTGCTAAAGCATCCCTTTCTAACCCGAGGTTCCAAAAATTGGATAAATACAGTCCGAGGACACTCTAAAGTTTGATGAAGTTTGAGTGTCTGTGTGCACTCACCATGTATAAGAGACCCGTTGAGCCACTGCATGTAATAACTGTGTGGAAAGGTGAGCAGAACTTCATTGGACAGGATTGAGATCGGCAGGAGAAGCACTGCACACACGGCCACTGAGAGAGTGAACGTACACAGCCACAGCCTAGACAGCACACGCCAAAAAAAAAAAAACAGGGGGCTTTACATTAACAAGAGTCCAGCTGTGAAAAGAGGTGTTCAGTGCCTCAATGGAGGGCTAAAGGTCGAACCAGGCCAGGTGTTAATATTTAGAAAAAAATTGCTTCGGTATCATTAATTATTATTAAATATTATTTATTCATTTTTATTATTACTTAGACAAGCTGTTACATTCAACACAGATACTTACGCAATTTTGTTGACAGTAGCATCTTCAATATCATCTACAGAGAGAGAAAGAGACAGAGAGAGAGAGAGGCAGAGAGACACAGAGACAGAGAGACACAGAGACAGAGAGAGAGAGAGAGAGAGAGAGAGAGAGAGAGAGAGAGAGAGAGAGAGAGAGACACAGAGACAGAGAGAGACAGAGACAGAGAGACAGACAGAGAGAGAGACAGACAGAGAGACAGAGACACAGAGAGAGACAGAGACAGAAAGAGAGAGAGAGAGACAGAGAGAGAGAGACAGAGAGACAGACAGAGAGACAGAGAGACAGAGAGAGACAGAGAGACAGAGAGACAGAGAGAGAGAGACAGAGACAGAAAGAGAGAGAGAGAGAGAGAGAGAGAGAGAGAGAGAGAGAGAGAGAGAGAGAGAGGTCAATATCCATGTCTTCTTTCACGTAGAGGTCAGAACATCCTGATATGCAAACTAGCAGTTGAACTAACAGTCAGATAACACTGATAATGGATTATGTCCAAGGGTATGTTATAAAACATGATAAACTGAACGTGTGTCCCATACTGGCAGTGGTGGACAGTAATGAAGGAAATGTAATTGGTCCGAGAGAGACACTAAAGTCTCCCCTCCTATGATGAGCTGACTAGGAGAATCATTCCAGAAATGATAATTAGAGCCATAATAAACCATGCGCCTGTTACTCTCCAAGTACATACTTCAGTACTTCTACTCCAGTAGAGGTCTAAACAAAGGATCCTCTACCTTTACTGGAGGAACATTTAACCTAGGCTATCTCTACTTTAACTACATGGTCTGTGTACTTCCTCTATCACTGCACACGGACACTTGTCCGCTAGCCTGTAAAAACACGTATAGTCTGTCGGAGCGCATAAACCAGCGATGACAATGACCGAGAGAAACAAGTGGTCCCAAAATAAAAAGTGGGTCTCCAGGAACAAACAGTTCCAGTCTGAGATTAGACAGCATATGCAGTAAATTATAAATGACAGCATGGCCCCTCCAGGAGAAAATCAAAAGCACCTCCCTCGCACTTGCTTCGAAAACAGAACTTGCGCAATCCGAAGGAGCCGCAAGGCAGAAACACATGAGAACCCACAGTGCGAAGAACGATCTACGAAAACGCAAAGCGGGTTTTTGCACATATCCTGCCAAATGGCCACTAAGCAACTTGGAATGCCTCCCAGCCAATCCACCACAGGCCCACAAACTCTTAAAAGTTTCCCCAGCTCCTACAGCTGGTTCCAATATGCACAAAATTCTGGAATGCTGACGCATGTCCAGCAGTGTGGCCACTCTGGTCCAAGCTGGACAGCAAAGCTTTACACTGTGCATGTCTGTGAAAAAGAAAAACAACAGGGTAACAACACAGATGCTCACACGCAATCTGGCACCACACACTTCAAGACACTCCTGAGGAGACATGAGGGTTGAACACAAGAGACGAGCAAGTTCTGCTGTGTGGCTAATGAAAGAGAGAACACAGAGGGCTTTGTGTCTAACCCTAACCCAAGTGGTGACTGAACGTTGCGAGGCCTCGGGCAATACTAGGTAAAGGAGACCGTGTTTATCTCCCAGGAACATTCCACACGCCCTCCCCCCTGTTGACAGGACCATTGCGTAACGTCATTCCTCTGCCATCGGGGGCACTGATCCTGCATGTCACTTCAGTGTCCCCGTTCAAGAGCCAGAAGCTTCCACATGCGGAACCCTCCCTTACGTTCAGAGGAACAAGCTAAATAGGTGTGGACAGCATTGTGCAAATTAAATATATGCCGGCAGGCGAAGACTAGGAAACATATCAATAACTCCATGGACCACCGATGGGAATACTCCACCGGTATGGGAATACCGGGCTGAAGCCAACATCTGATATTGTTCTCTATATACATACACACGTCTGCCGATGCTGATGTAGAAACATCATTCAAAAATGTAGAAAATATAAATATGTCCGTATTAGCATTTTAGAGAAACGTAATGTGTATGAGTAGCAGGTTATAAAGGCAGAACAATTAATAAAATGGTTCAGAACTCTCTACACGTTTCAGACTAACTTCCAAATGTGTTGGAATGTGGTGTTTTTGCTGTCCTTACTTTTAAAGCTCTTATCGTGCTAGCTAAGCTAATGCTAACCGGCTACTGTAACCCAGACAGCAGCTATTGTGCCCTGCATTCATGTATTTGGTGACCATGTAATGGAAACACAGTTGAAAAAATATGGAAATATCAAATATTGAGGTATTATTTGGGATACTGGGTTCAATAGAGTTCAAAAGTTGACATTCAAAAAAATTTGTGTCAGACGGTTGTTGTGCTAGCAATTTGTGTTGCACTTAAACCGCCCAACCACTAGAAGGCAGTGTTCCTCACCATCGGTCTCTCTCACTCCAAAAAAAAGCGGAAATACGTCGACGCTGGTTAGTACAAGTTCCTGTACTCCCGGCTGACCATTAAACATTTCACTTCATCGCTGTCGAGACTGAAATGTGAGAATGTCTAGTTTAAGCAAATAGTAAATATTATGAATGATGCTGACTGCTTTAGTTAACGTGATCTATGAGGCTGAAGTTAGCTCCTTATTCGCAGCTCCCGATTAGGTTAGCTAGCAAACCAAGTAACGTCAGCTAACGTAAGCTTTGTTTACATCTATGCCTGCTAACACAACAAGCTAATCCTCGTCACGAGAATGATAGGCTCAGTGTTATTGTTTATTCAGTGTCCAATATAGTCGACAACCAGGTGAGAGTCAGAGCTAGATGCTACCAATCGATCAGGAAGAACGAGGAGCCACACAAACTTGAGGTTATACATGGTCTGCCAGTTGGCTTCTACTCCCCGGCGAGAGCTTGCTCTTTCAAACGCTGACAGCTTATTAGGGGGACGTAAAAATTGTTCCACTGAAACAGAGTGGGAACAGCACCCGGTTTCAGCTGCGAGCTTCCCTCTATGTAGTCCGCAGCAGTGAAGTGCCGGCTGCACACAATGGTACTCCCGCGCCGAATCGTTTACCCCTTCATCTCTCCTTATCGCACGCACCCATTTTTTCTTTTGCTCGCCGTCAGCCGGAAAGCCATGGAAACTGAGATACGGCTGCTTTTGTTTTGAGTTCAAACACCTTGGTACACTGCAAAATCTCTTGTTCTTGGACTCTGCCATCACTGTTTACTGTTTAGCGGAACTAGCGTTACCCATCCGCGCGTGTTTCCGGCAAAAAGAATGCGGAAGTGTGCAAAGGGCCTATAAGTAGCGCAAGGGCACGCTGCTAACACTAGCAAAGCTATACATAAAATGGTATGTTTATGGTAAGGTGTTTTGCTTGGTAACGGCATCACAATATACTGCAATATATTGATTTGTAACTCCTATATATCATGATGCATATCGTATCGCCAGTTTGTTGCCAATACAGAGCCCTCAAGTGAGCTAAGCGTTCAGATTATTTTCCTTTTTGAATGATGCAGAATGAGGCGGTGTTCTGTCGAGTCGTCCTACCCTATCGAAATGTCCTACCGTAGCGCGTATTTATAGATATATCTGTCGAACCGTGCTACCGTGTGGGATTGTCCTACCATGACCCGCATTTACAAAGGGTGGCAGTAAATCAAAGGGGAAAAAATACAACACGTTTTTCATCGACCTTTTCTGCTTACTGCAGTGATTTACCAGAAAAATGGCATTACCATAAATTACTTTATAGGTAGGGTGATTTTATAGACTAGATCACCTTATCAGAAAACGCTTCCAGCAGTAGAACTGGTTTGCATACAGACTTTTGAAGCATGTTTTTGACGATTTTGAACTAATGTGCTCTCTCATGAAACGTTGGACCAAACAAAAACATGCAGATGGCTTTATATAACATATTTAAACAAAGCAATTAACATTAAAACCACAATGAAAAGTTATAAAGACCGAGTTACATGACTACACCAAAGAAACGTCCGACACATGGTAGGATGAATTTATGGGCATGACAGTATCTTGACGTAATATTGATCTGCGCATGCGCAGTAAGCCTCGGTAGGACAGTTCGATGGGTATGATGAATTGTTGGAACAGCGGCACGAAGGTGACAAAAGGTGTTAACGTCACCTCACGTTAATGATGCTTTCATGGCCAACCTCCCGCTTTAAATGCATTAAAGCATGTGGATACCGCCTGGCCCCAATTTTAGCACAGCAACCCAGGCTCATCTACACACTCTGCTCAACACGACTGCACTGAAAGGGTCAACAAATGTTGGTTTGAAATATGATTTCAAAAAGTAAATCCATTATTAATTAATAAAAAATATTAAGCACATTTCTGCCAAAACTGATATGATTACAATGAACCAGTCATTATGCATCCCTATGCAAACCATCAAGGAAACTATGATTACAGTAGCACATGAGAAATGAAAACATCCTCATCTCCAAAACAGAATTCCAGACAAACTACACCCAAAGTACCAGATGTGTTACACTTGCTGTGGCCATGCGCAGCACCAACTTAACGTGATGCATGCTGGTACTCAGACAGTTCATACTGGTTTGGAAATCTGGCCGACTTTCGCCGGCACTGCAGAACGTCACCAAATCACATGACGTTAAAATCTTACGAGAGCATGACGGCTGCAGTTCTTGAAGTCAGACGCTGCAGTTGCTGTCTCTCTGCTGCCAGAGCTATAACACAGCTTTATAACACCATCACTGGATGTAATCTCTGATGACAAACATGACATGTGTTCCATGTATGTCACGTTTCTATTCAGAGAACATCAGGTCAGTTATTTCCTGGTTATCAAAAAAAAAAAAAAAAAAAGTTTAATTTCCCTCTGGCTGCTCATTATTTACACAAGGCCACCAAGCGCTATAATGTTTATTTCCAGCAATAAAGCTGTAAACACAGTTTAATTCAAGAACTGCAGACTGCAAAAGAGGATAATGTCCTTGTAGGTCATAATTTGTTTCTGAGATTTCTTGTCATCTTCCAGGAAATAGGGCTGCTTTTGTAATTGTGTTTATTTGTACTTTATCCTCAAGTGTATCATCATATGTCCAAAGAAAAATGGCACCCTCCCATTTCATTCGAATGCAAGTCTATGGAACCAGACTTTCCCCCGAAGCAATTATAGGTCATATCTGTTGGTCCATTCATCAACGAAAACATTAATTATCAATTACCATTTTAACAAAGAGTAAACAGCAGCTGCTGTGTCTGAATGATGCATAGAAGTGAAAATACTCAACAAAACAAATATAACAATAGTAATAATAATAATAGTAATAATAATAATAATAACAACAACAAATACTACTACTACCACCACCACCACTACTACTACCACCAACACCACTAATAATAATAATAATTTAAATGATAATAATAACTAAAAAAAGTGCATTTCCTGAAGGAAACGCGGGATGGTTGCGCAGCTTGCTCGGTGAGGAATGAGGGATAAGTAAACGAGTGCGGGTCGGTAAGACTGTGGATTAGCGTTTGGGGGCCTGCCCTTAGTGAGTATGTGAAGTTTGGTCGCTCTCGGGCGAACGGAAACGTTACTGCTGGGTTTGGGTCGAAAATGACTGGGACTCAGTGGGAGGAACGAGGGATGAATGAACGACAGATAGACGAGTGCAGGTCAGTATGGCTGTACAGTAGTGTTTGGGGACCTGCCCTTTGTGTGTGTGTGAAGTTCTGTGCCTCTCGGGCGACGGAAACAGCCGTGTTCGGTTTGGGTCAAAAATGACTGTGACTCAATGGGAGTAACGAGGGATGAATAAATGACAGATAGACGAGTGCGGGTCAGGATGACTGTGGGTTAGTGCTTGGGGACCTGCCCTTAGTGTGTATGTGAAGTTTCGAGCCTCTAGGCGGAACGAAAAAGCCGGCTTTAGGTGTGTCTAAAAATGACTGGGTCTCTATGGGAGGAACGAGGGATGCGGCAAAAATAGGAGAAACGAACGAGTGCGGGTCAATCCATCACTGAATGCTTTGCAATGCGCAACCATAATAATAATAATAAAGACAGCGATAATATGTTTCTCAAAAAACAGAAAGCAATAAACATCTCTAAAAGTGCAGCACTAGCACAAAGGCAAATGCCGCAAGATCAGCCAATGTGATGAGCTCACACTAGTAGAATGTGTCCAATTTGATGGCAGTGTTCTATACCCCACCCGTGCGTTCATCAGCAGTTCATACAGTTCACTGTCAGCCAAAGTCAGGCTAAGTCAAAAACCAACACAGCCTGCGACAGGCCGTTTACAAGCACATCAATAGAAGGTCAAGATTTTGGGTGAAGATTTAAAATGCTGTCTCTCGGCTGCTTTGTGGTACAGCAGGAATAAGATTTATGTGAGAACGCAACTTCTCGGTGCTGTGCACCGCCAGAGGCAGCTATACATACCTGTGACAAACTCTGCATTCTTCTTGAAGTGCGTGAGAACCAGGTAGGACAGGATGTATAGGCAGACAAAGAGCTGTACACAAATCTGTAACAGACAAAAAGGGAACAGTGAATATATATACGTGTGTGCAGAAGCACGTCAACACCCTTCATCAAGCCTCAACACGGTGACAAGTAATTCCGGCTCGCTCTTATAATAAAACCTGATGTCCCAACAAATGTCTATCAACTGACATGAGCTATGACAAAGGGGTACTCCTGCATGCGTTGGCCCCACCCCAAACTGATACTTGATAAGGTATTTTAAAAAAGGCATCAGAAGCGTATATCATTAACGTGCCACCTCTGGAAATAAATAAGAGACCTCTCCAGTTTCTTCTGAAATCAACATCTCCACATGTGCAGCAGGTTCTTAATGAGGAACTTGGTGAGTTAATGATGCTTTCATGGCCAACCGCCCGCTTTAAAGGCACTAAAGCATGTGGATACCGCCTGGCCCCAATTTTAGCACAGCAACCCAGGCTCGTCTACACACTCTGCTCAACACGACTGCACCGAAAGGGTCAACAAATACTGGTTTGAAATATGATACCGAGAAGTAAATCCGTTATTTATTAATAAATATATTAAGCACGTTTCTGCCAACACTTGATATGATTCCAGCGATCCAGTCATTATGCATCCCTATGCAAAACTTCAAGGAAATTGAGATTAAAGTAGCACATAAGAAATGAAAACATCCTCATCTCCAAAACAGAGTTTAGTGAGGAACAGGTTTGGTTCACAACATTAGCCAACATATGGTGTATGTGCTGGTGTGCTTTTTAAAACTGTGATAGTTCAAAAATTTTATTTAAAAACTGGTGATCGATTAGCTTGTTATTATTACTATTAATTATAATTATTATTATTACTATTTATTATATTATGATGATTATTATTATTATTATTATTATTATTATTATTATTATTATTATTATATTGCAATATATCGAACTATAACTCCTGTATCGTGATATGTATTGCATAACCAGGTTCTTAAAACCAGACAACCATACATACATACAAACAAACAAACAAACAAACAACCATACATACATACATACATACATACAAACAAACAAACAAACAACCATACATACAAACAAACAACCATACATACATACATACAAACAAACAAACAACCTTACATACATACATACATACGCCATTAAGAAATCACAGTACCGCAAACAGCCTGTATGAGAGTGTTAAAAATGATCAGGTAAAAATTTATCGACTCTTTTAGGAAGTGCTGCAAAACAAAGCCTCAAATTTAGAATATACCTGGTCAGAAACCAAACCCATAGAGGTTTTTGAATAAAAAAGGCCCCAAAATTACAAATAAATAATACAATAAATAAATTACAAAGAATAAACAGTTAAGTTTACATTAAATAAAACTACATTTTTACAAAATCTAACATCCCTCTAAAACGGATAACAGATGGTCACCCAAGGTAATATATTCCATTATACTTTAGCACTACGTTGCACTTTTGCATCGTTTCATGATATGAGGGTACCAATAGCCACAGTTATGAATGGCTGCGCTACTGGGACCCGGGCTAATACTAACTCAGTGATTATCCGTACTAATAGGGTTTGGCTGAACTGCAGTGCTACCATCGGACCCTGCTGATAACTGGAAAATGAAGTTCACAGGTCAAAACGGGTGGGACTGATGAACTGAACGTCCACACTAGAAGGGAGTTAACCTATCAGTGTACGTTATCAGGCAGCGTGCTGGAAACAAGCTCCAGTACCATCCAGAGTACAGGGTAGCCTCTCCCACACACACATTCTCTCATAGGCTTATCAGCCCTCCACAACGCTCACTGACAGCTGCCGGTCCTTACAGTCCAGTGACATAAGAGCAGCTTATCTGTCTTGCGTAGATGGGGTATTGGGTGGCTATGAAAATACATTGTGCAGATCAGCAGATGCAGATGAGTGTAATGGGCTAAGAGGAACACGGCAGGAGATGAGACAGAACAAAAGACGGGGGGCTACAGAGTGCAGGGCATAAATACCCAGGGCAATGGGGTTAAACCAGAGGTGCATAAGGGATGGAAATAGATAGCATTGTGTAACCAACCTACTGCCGTACTATATTCGTAACCAATACAGTGACGCATGTACCATTCCTTATGTCTCAAATTTCTTTAGTACACCCTAGGTGTGTTCACAATTCTTCATTTTACACTTGGAGCTCACAATAATGAGGGCACTGAAGCGCATGTTCCACAAAATCCACCCCTAACCCCCCCCCCCAAAAAAAACCCTTTCCCGTTCATGGTGCTATGCATCATGTGTCACAGTCTGATTGCCAATCGAACCACATGGACAAAAATCACAATGCACCACAGTGGAGCAGGTAATTAATATGGACAGATCAATTTTTACAAGCTCAACTAATCAGTGGCTGCTTCGGCTGAACCATCGATTATTCCATGTGCACTGCCAAGAACAAATTTACAGCATGGCTTGCAGGACACCGGCACTGTTCCAGCATGATTAGCCTTTGTTGCTACTTTAAATGGAATAAAAAAGCCTTTCCAGTTTATCATAACCAGCAGATGGAATAAACAGACCCAGAGCAAAAACCACAGTAGACATTACCCCAGTCCCTGACTCATACTGCTCCTGCTCAATCGATTACAGTGCCCGTTAATTCCATTACGATTACAGCTTCGACATATTTACCTAAGCTTTAAAAGATGGGCACAATCGGAGCTTGAACCATCGAGAGGAACAATCACAGAGCTTGCAATATTTTTCAATATGGACAAATATTGGTGGGACCTGACTGCTCATGTCAACTGCTCCCACAACTTGTCACCCACTTTTAACAGATGCTACCCTGTTTAAAGAATCAATCTGACTGGTTTAAACTAATTATTTTTATATGTGGTTGGGCAATATGACAAAATATATAGTCATTATAATAAACTGTTTGTTATGCCTTCCAGGTGTGACAGCTGTGACTGGATTTGGGATGTACTGGACCAGTTTCTGGATGGAGGCCACATCAATGGTCAGCCACCCTTGTATCAAAGAATTGGTCAGTTGGGCCAGATTTGGTGGATGCCTTCCCTGGCACAATTCCGAGGAGTGTTTCCTGTAGACTGGGATTTTAGCCACTGCTGGTAGACCCGTATGGCCGCACACTTCCATACACTCAGCTACTTCATTCACACTATGGGCTTTGGCCACGCCCAAACGCAGTCCCTCCTTTTAGCCAATCATTAACATCTGCTCTGGAGACATTTTCCACACATGGAATGAGACACTCCCTGCACTGTAGCACCTCTTCTCAATCTATGGATCCCGTCATGCAGTGCCATCTGCAGGAGCCTGCAGCCTTTTTTTCTTTCAAAAAAGAAAATTCTAAAACAGAATTTAAACTATTTTATCTTTATATTTTTACATTTTATGTATATTTATTCATTCCATTCACTCAACCTAATGACCGCCATAATGGTCACTACATGGTAACTGGCACTGTCCTGTCAGGCTATTTGGCACTTCGGGTCATGATCAGTTCAGACCAGGTTCAGGTAGAATTGTGTCATACTCCGGTATGTTTCAGACTTAAACAATTACGTGGCTCTTGTTGGGCTCAGAGAGAATTCTCCTGGGTCCTGATCTGGTTTTGACAGTGTTATGTGTTGGCTCTGGTGAGGCTGGAGAAGGACATTCTCAGGCTGTATTGGGTCAAGTCCGCAGTCTCAAAGCTCTAAATCTGGTGGTTCTGATGGTACTGATGGGTGTAACTGTCATTTCAGAACCAAAAGGGGGGCTTCCTACGATTAATTCTGACAAAATCCCTCGTTACTTGGGCAGAGACTAGGCCTGACCAGGGCCAGGTTTAATCCCCGACTGGGAGACTGGCGAGTTTTAATCCCAGCTATTTTTCTGTACCTTATATTCTCCATGAGGTCGGCGTATCACAATAACCTGGACTTTCGAACCGATACAGTCATGCTTGGTGTCTGCACACTGACCGTACAGACTTGGAGTAATCACAACCGTATCATTCAGTAGGGCAGGCTGCTGATTTAATGACCCTGCTGAATTATACCAGCTGATGTCATGAGAATTTGTAGCTCCTTAAGATAAGCTTCTGGGAACGTCGAGATCAGTCTTCATCAGCACTGAACTCTCATGTTTAACTAAACAAAGAACTGGGGGGCAGAATCCCTGACAGATGGAGGCAGAAGCTTATGGCTCAAATCCCACAGGAGAGCAAAACCAGATGAAAGTAGCTGACCAGGATTAGAAGAGTGAGTGGCCTGACATCTTAGACAAAAGATAGACTATATGAGACGACATTAATACAGCCAGGCCAAATGTCTACATGTCTGGCTGCCTTTCACATTTAATCCCTTGTTGTCCAACACACTATTGACATTCCTTTCTAGAATCTAGGGAGCGGACTACACCCTAACAGACATGGGCACATCCTATTGTGTCAACAGTATATTAATCTTAATCTCACTTCAATAAATCCTGTCACTGCTTTCTGCAAAAATCTGCATGTTTCAGCATGTCCTTCCGGAGTGGATGACAGAAGAGGAACTACCTGCAGTGCCATCTCATTGTGGCTTGTTAAAACATCGAAACACACAATACACCAGCCTCCTTACAGACTACATTTCCTCTTGTGCAGCAGCTAGCCAAAGGAAGTTTGGCCAATTCTATAGGACTTTCTCCATTTCCCAAAAGGGCTCCATCAGATAAAACACATAAAAGCCCATTACAGTAGACAAAAGTTAGCTCCCCGGACAAAAACAAGTGACCTCTGAGATGTTCTGTGGGTGCTTTAATTACACAGAGGAGGGCTCATTGGTTGAGGTACAGTAATTCTGAACCATGTTGCCTACAATGAGCTGCTGGGCAACCAGCATAGAAACATAACATTCCCATCCCTGTATTCCAAGATGACAATTCTCCCAATCACAGGGCTGGAAATGTAACCGATTGGCATGATGAACATTCAGGAGCATTCACACATCTGGAAGGGCTCGCCAAATACACTGATTTGAGCACCTCCCAGACTACCTGGAACAAAACGCCAGGGAAGGCACCCACCACATCTGGCCCAACTGCACAACTGGACACTTAGACAGCCCACATCCAGAAACTAGTCCATGGCAAACCCAATCACAGCTGCTAATGGTGCTCCCGGTGTTAGGTACTTTTCAGTCCCAGATGACTCGTTTTTAGTCCAGTGGGCTTTTCAGATACGGAGAGTAACAATATAACAGTTGACATTTCACAGCTGAATTTCGTCCACATTTCTGTCCAATTTATAGACAATATTGTCATACAGTCTCAGAAACCACAATCAAGCCCAAGTGAGATTACTTAACAACTTGACACAGTTTGAGGCAGATGAGTCACGACCTAGGCATGCAGTTTGCTAATAGGAGATGAGAAGATTAGCCTCACAGCCCCACTGCAAAACTACAGACATTGATTTTGGATACCTAACATTTTTTGGCTGCACTTGGGGTAAAGGGAAACATCTTCTAGCTCTTTAATTACAGGCGTGCTGAAAGAATGCAACATGTGGCAGACATGCGTTTTAGTAGATGGAAACTTTCTGGAAGCGTATCAAGCCGAAGAGAGAACTAATGCAAAGCATAGTAGTCTCATATCCTGCCACTCTTCTAGGGAACAGAGGAAGCGAACTCAAAGGAAGGAAAGTGAAATTTCAACACAGAAGTACAAGCATCAGCAAAAAGCACGGATCCCGGGGACATGTCCGTGCTGTGAAGGCCTGTGCTTCCACACACATGGCTGACCGGGCAGAGCGAATGTTCACAACACACACCATTCTGTCATCAATACAGACACTTTTGTATCACCCTAAAACAACAGACGGGGCTGGACGACAAAGACCTCAAGGAGGAGCAGCTGTTCATACTGTACACAACATGGACAATGAGGGAAGAGTCTAAATCCCAAACAATGCGTTTACCCCCCTTAGTGAAAGGAGGGGCCTTCTGCAACTCCTGACCCCATTGTAAGATTATTTGACCAAAATCTGGCTGTATCAAACAACAGTCTAGACAGATGGCAGATGATGGGGGGAAAAAGCTAGAAACTGTAAAAGCAATAGTTGTTAATTAAATTCTATTAAATAACAGTATAATAAAATAATTTGGATAGGAATTAAATAAATAATATTCTCATGAATAAAAAAAATATATATAAATATATATATAAAACTTTTTTTATTCATGAGAATATTATTTATATATAAATACATATATATATACATACATACATACATATAGAGTGATGTGCATGATCAGAGATCACTCTACAGTACACAGAAACCAGAAGCCTCAACAACAACTAGGTGTTGTTCTTTTATATCTGTTCCTTTTTCTCACCAAGGGTCTCTTGATTCAATACATCATTTCCCCCCAAGTGTTGAGTTTCCTTTTGACAGCAGAAGGATGGACAGAAATACCTGTAGAGTTTTTTTCAGATCTGAAACAAGAGCGGAGCTTGACATCCTCTTTCTAAATGATAACAGTGCTGTTTATCTGACGGTGAAAGCACAAATGGTATATAACCAGTGATGGATGAAGTACACAAACCATGTAGCTGACTTAAAAAGAGTGATTCCCAAAGTAAAATATTCCTCCAGGTAAGGTAGAAGTCAGTACACTAACACATTACACTTACTGAGTTACTGTACACCAACACACTACTTACAGCACACTAACACATTACACTTACTGAGTTACTGTACACCAACACACTACTTACAGTACACTAACACATTACACTTACTGAGATACTGTACACCAACACACTACTTACAGTACACTAACGCATTACACTTACTGAGTTACTGTACACCAACACACTACTTACAGCACACTAACGCATTACACTTACTGAGTTACTGTACACCAACACACTACTTACAGCACACTAACGCATTACACTTACTGAGTCACTGTACACAAACACGCTACTTACAGTACACTAACGCATTACACTTACTGAGTTACTGTACACCAACACACTACTTACAGCACACTAACGCATTACACTTACTGAGTCACTGTACACAAACACGCTACTTACAGTACACTAACGCATTACACTTACTGAGTTACTGTACACCAACACACTACTTACAGTACACTAACACATTACACTTACTGAGTTACTGTACACCAACACACTACTTACAGTACACTAACACATTACACTTACTGAGTTACTGTACACCAACACACTACTTACAGCACACTAACACACTACACTTACTGAGTCACTGTACACCAACACACTACTTACAGTACACTAACGCATTACACTTACTGAGTTACTGTACACCAACACACTACTTACAGTACACTAACACATTACACTTACTGAGTTACTGTACACCGACACACTACTTACAGTACACTAACACATTACACTTACTGAGTTACTGTACACCAACACACTACTTACAGCACACTAACACACTACACTTACTGAGTCACTGTACACCAACACACTACTTACAGTACACTAACGCATTACACTTACTGAGTTACTGTACACCAACACACTACTTACACTAACACATTACACTTACTGAGTTACCGTACACCAAAACATTACAATGAGTTACTGTACACTGATACACTACTTACAGAACACTAACACATTACACCAACACACCCTGTCTATCAGCAGTGATAGGGAAACAACTAAAACCGCACCTCACGTGCACTTAAAAGCTTATTCATTCACACTGAGAAGCCTTCACTTCACAACAGACTTGGCAGGAAGCTTAAAATTTCATGAAAGCTATTACTGGCTAACATGGTCACAATGAGATTACAGCAGGAACACACAGAGAGCTCCATGCTGCCGAGTAAACACGTGTTGCACTAGACTGGCTATTCACTAAGGCAAACTTGGGACAAAGGTAGCGCCAGTGGCTTGACCTGATTGTTGGAACAGGCTAGCGTCTAGGATTTAGCTTTCATATGTTTACCAAGGCAGGAAAATCACAGAGGCTTCTCACTCGATCCTAACCCAGCGACCATAAGTTATAAACCTTAATGGTACAAAAAAATCATTTTCAAACTCTTTACTGCCCAAATAGTGCTTCTACAGTTTAACACTGGAGCTGCAAGACACCACTAACAAACCCAGGAGGTCATTAGTCACCCAAAACCATAAATACAGGCCCAAAACGTCTCTCAACCAGCAGATGACTCTTCATTCATGTGGTCAGACTTGGTTTAGAGGACAGTACAAGTCACTGTGAACTATAAACAGTATCAGAAGTAGCTGATAAGTGCAGGTAGTAATTTTAGACAGGTGGCATGTATGTACATATGTATGTATGTATGTATGTATGTACATATGTATGAATGTACATACCCAGCACACTGAAAGCATTCATGCACATGACCTGTGCCAAGCTATCATAACAAACTACATGGAACAAGTTGTTCTGCATACAAGACAGAACACACAAGAGCCGCTATGCAGACTGAGGGACGATGTGTCACTATGACCCTATGGAAAAGTACACTGTGAAGCTCATTCCATGCACAGTTAATCAAAGAGTCACCCTCCTGATTACACTACTGTAGTACTAGCTGACCTGGGATTCCAGGAAGCGTCCTCTTCGACCAGCCAGGGCTACAACAGGACCAGTCGCGCATTAGTATCACGCAGTTGTTTATAATTGGAGTAAGAGGATTGATTACAAGTCTCGACAAGAGGCCAAAACTCGCTACAGTTTAGACACGTCTAGACAAACAGCGTTTTGGCTTATTGTAGCACAGCTGTGTACGACTAGTTCAAGAGTTATTGATTTTACCAGCTACCCTCTGAACTTGCGAATGGTCCGTTATATAATCACATCAAGTGCTGATTACAGTCCCTCTAGGGCACGCAAGGTCTTAAAATGCGAAACATTATCTGGATACAGGGATTAAGGGGTCCAGTCTGAGGGGCAGAGGTATGTACAGATGTACGATGTTCCTTGATGTGACTGCTACAACCACTCACCACCCACTTACAATGGACCTATGATTTACTAAGGCTCCGGCTGAATCATGCAGACTGTACACGGACTGACTACTACCTGTACAAAAAGACACGGCAGCATTAATACGCCAACATACGTTCAACTAAAACGTTACACAGGGCAATAATTCTACTCCAGCTAAAATAATAGAATCATTATTATACAATGCCTACCGTCTTCCCACATACAGGGGTTGGACAATGAAACTGAAACACCTGGTTTTAGACCACAATCGTTTATTAGTATGGTGTAGGGCCTCCTTTTGCGGCCAATACAGCGTCAGTTCGTCTTGGGAATGACATATACAAGTCCTGCACAGTGGTCAGAGGGATATTAAGCCATTCTTCTTGCAGGACAGTGGCCAGGTCACTACGTGATGCTGGCGGAGGTTCGTCCTTCTTGGTGGTATGCTGACATTACCCTGGATACCGTGGCTCTTGATACATCACAAAGACTTGCTGTCTTGGTCACAGATGCGCCAGCAAGACGTGCACCAACAGTTTGTCCTCTTTTGAACTCTGGTATGTCACCCATAATGTTGTGTGCATTGCAGTATTTTGAGCAGAACTGTGCTCTTACCTGCTAACTGAACCTTCACACTCTGCTCTTACTGGTGCAATGTGCAATTAATGAAGATTGGCCACCAGGCTGGTCCAATTTAGCCATGAGACCTCCCACACTAAAACGACAGGTGTTTCAGTTTCATTGTCCAACCCCTGTATACATGCGCCTGATCAGGACTGCTGAAATGCTTTTATCTGCTGGTAAAGATACCTTTAGCATGCGCTCAAGGCTCATGCGTTCGTCTGACTGTCTTCACTAAGGATCTCCAAACCACACACTTAAGATGCTGTCTTGGGCGGACACAGAATATCTTATCAGCCGCACTTTTACCATCTCCACCCCTGTTTTTGCCCCTATCCACCCATGTTTTGTGCAGTCCTCCTTCAAATGCATACAGTCGTATGCAAATGTTTCAGCACCCCTGGTCTAACTGCACTGACCACATTTGATCATCCCCAAGCGCCATAATACAATGCCTCTTGTTTTTGTCCATGAAAAAGTATCTACACTCATTAAAAGAATAGCTGCACCCAGAAGGAATCAACTGACATATGTCATTGTGAGACACGCAATCGATTCAAGTTTCACAAGGACCTTGAGTCATCCTGTTAGTATCAGCACCACTGGCAAACGGTTGTACGATGCAGGACTACATGCAAGCAGACCGTTACGATCCCTGCCCTTAGCACTCCGTCAACGTCGCCAAAGACTTCAATGGTGTCCTGCCAGACCGTCATGGAGTGACTCAGATTGGCAGAGGGTCATCTTCAGCAATGAGTCCTGTTTTTGTCTTGGTGGAGACATTTAACGAATCTGTATGGAGGCCTCGTGGTCAGCACCAAGATGAGAGGTTTGTCGTCATGTGTCACATGTCCAGAAGGCCTGGTATCATTCCACCTTCACCCCTACCTCAAAATCTGCAGGAACTGTGTGAGAATATTCAAGCTGCATGGGATGGATTATCAGAGGACACCATTAGGAACCTCTACAACTCCAGGCCGAGACATCTGGCATGGATCGTTAGCAAACACAGCGGCCGACACCATACTGAGAGACAGAATTCTGTATATTTAGCTCATTAAATATTATCCATATCAGTCTAAATGTGTCATTTACTGATCCGGGTAACCGGAAAAGTGATTTATATGATTTACTACCTACCAAAACTCACTAAAACGAACAAACTGTGGGCAGCACGTTTAAAGATGCCTACGCATCATGATAGATATAGCCTGTCTTGCGATACGTCCGGTCCAACACGAGAGGACAAAGCGGCACGTACTCTCGCGCTGTAACCTCTCGTTAACCTCTTGTTAATCATGTTGAAGGTCCTGCAGCCGGTTAGATCATTTAAGGACCGATAACCGATGGAAGGAACAGTAAACGTAACAACGGCTGAAGCCCTTGGTGAGCGACTGGCGCCGTCCGCTCTCAGCAAAGAATCCTCTTTCATCAGCAAACAAAAAAA
Source organism: Prochilodus magdalenae (assembly GCA_024036415.1). NCBI lineage: Eukaryota > Metazoa > Chordata > Actinopteri > Characiformes > Prochilodontidae > Prochilodus > Prochilodus magdalenae. The sequence goes on along the minus strand of JAMWET010001917.1, from coordinate 66,242 downwards.
CGGACATAAACAGATGCAAAGCAAGACTTAACCCCAACACTAAAACTGGGCAGTGGTGTATTACAGTTCTGGTTAAATCTTAATTCACAGTAAGTTCACAGTGCACCAAAAGCTGCTGAGCAAGAAAACGGCACTCCGCAGGTGTAAAGGTCAGCACCAGTGCCTCGTTGTAAGGTCCCTCAAGTCTGAAGTTCAGTTTGCGTCACATCATGGCAAGTCTAATAAGGCCATGAAAACGTTAGCAGGTGCCAAACATGCTTGTCAATTTGCAAGTTTAAGATATTCAAATCCCGGACGCCTCAGGCTCTACGTTTTCATTCAAGTATCCTTCCTGCACAATGGAAAGACGGAGATCCGTACATGCAGAGACAATGCACAGCTTTAACCTGGAAGACCTTCTCCGGGGTTTACATACTGACTGAACAGTTCAGGATGGTTAGTTAACAGGCTTCATCAAAGGAATGAAGAGCAACCTGAGCTCCAGGTTCGAAGGATAACGTTAAACATACTTACAACATTCATGGCAGCAAATTAATACCTGAATTATAATAATGCAGAGCTGGAGATGAAGATGATGATGATACTACAGGCCTTTATTTGATCTCGTATTGATCACTGTAACACTCTTTTCTCCTTGCTTAGTTTGTCTGCTGGTGATCGTGTGCAGTCTATACAGAAAGCTACTGGTAGATGACTTGCTAGGTCACATAGACAGTCACATATGACCTCTCGGCTAATATCTCTTCACGGGTATAGTACAGGACCCAGTTTAAAATGCTCAGTCTTACTTCTAGAGCGATGCATGGACTGTCTGTCTGTCTGTTCCCGTCTCAAGACTCGAAGGGGATTGAGCATTTCTGGCCTTTGGTCCCAAACCGTGGGACCTATTCGCCGCCTTTTTAACATCTGCTGACTCTGTGGAACCTTTTGGAAAATGTTCTAGGCAGGACTGTCTTGTGTTTTATTCTTATTTTCTTGTTGTGTGGGTTAGTTATTTGGTGTTTGCATATTACTATGCCGGGAAATGTCTTTGTAGAGCACTTTGAAAAGCGCTGTAGAAAGACACCTTACTGGCTTACTTCGTTTATTTTCTGGGAAGTGAAGACCAGTGTGTTATTTGGTCAGGAAGACCAGGGCATCACCTTTCTCAGCTAGCTGTGGTTGTGATGTCACAGAATATGGTTGTTTGGTTGCCTCTGATTCGTCTAACTCCTCTACAGGCAGTGTACAAGCTTTGGTATAATGTTCATATCCTATAATTTAAGTGGAAGTTCTTGCGTTTGAAAATTTGCACCCTTTTAAACTGTGATTTCTATATAAACTGACTCAACTGACCACCATACCAAATACTTGATCTGGAAAGAATATCTAATTGCCTTTTCTGGCCAGTAATGCGACTGTGATTTAAACTGCAGTTATTAAATTACATATTCTTATTGCATTTACATTTACAGCATTTAGGTGACGCTCTTATCCAGAGCGACTTACAAGGTTAATCATATTACAGGCCAATGTAGTGTTAGGAGTCTTGCCCAAGGACTCTTATTGGTGTAGCACAGTATAGTCACCCAGACTGGGATTCGAACCCCAGTCTCCCACATGTGGTGGTGGCTCTTTGGCGGGCAGTGGTGTTATCCGCTGAGCTACACCAACCACTATTATTGCTGTGTAATGTCTTTGTAAAGCACTTTCTAATGTGTATCTGTGAAAAGCGCTGTACAAATACGTCTTTTTTATATATAGTTGTTTGGCTGTCTCTGATTGGTCTAACTCATCTACAGGCAGTTTACAAGCTCTGGCATTTTGTTTATGTTCTCCATATAAAAGAGAGAGCTTTGATAAGACAGCCTATAATTTAAATGGCAGCTCATGCAATTTTAATACTGCACTCAGTACAAAACAGACTACACATACTACAGTAGTTATACAACTATCACTATGCTACATTAATAATCAATAATCAATCAATATATGCCAGGTGGCTAGTATCTAAATCAGTTTACTCTGTTTCATCCATGCTACACCAAAGATGCTTTCTTCAGGGTTCTTTAATTTTCTCATTCACCACCAGTCCTAAGATGAAACCCTTTACAGTTAGCAAAGATTCAGACTTCTGGGGTTCCTTCTTAGTTGAGAAGCAAAACAACATACACCCAACAGCACAATGGTGCAAACAGTTCCGCGGTTTAGGAAAAAAAATTAAAAAAAACTTTGTTCCTGATGCCCAAGTGGTTCTATAAAGAGCCATGAACCACACTGCGCATGCATACATGGTTCATGCCATGGTGAACAGTTCTTCAGAGGGATGGAGAGCATGTTGTATATGGATTGTTAAGTATAGCAGAACCCTTTTTGGTGGAGCCATTTTCAAAAATGTCTATAAAGAGCCAACTACACACACACACGTGTTCTCCATCAGTCTGAAGATCTGTTTCACCAGTCAGAGAACCACTTAAGTATGCAAATGTTTTATATGGTTCTATAAAGAACCAACAGCCCTTCCCTGATATCTTCCCAAGGTTTTCCTTAGTGTGGAGGTTCTGTTTTTACCTAATAACAAATCCCAAATAAGAAAACACTGGTGACGGCCAGGATCTTCATCAGAACAGTGCATGTGGGTTTAGGGTGGAATTTCTTGGGGACTGAATCCCAATGTCTTTATTGAGGGACCTTCGAAGAACCACCAGCACACGAGTAACATGTCCATGTAATTGTTTGAGGGACTAAACTGATTATGTGCGCCTTTAATTCCACTTACATGGATGGTGGTTCAGAACAGTTCCAGCTCAAGCTGGCTTCCAGTTCGCCAGCTTCTTGTCTTCCCGTTCCACCTTAAAGGGTGCAAGAGTAACACTAAGGCGCCTGAATGCAACTGCTGCACCATTTGAGGTGGAACAAGGATCTGGGACGCCTGAATGTAACTGGTCCATTATTTAAGGTGGAACGGGAAATTCGAACAAGCAGCTGGAGAGTAAGCAGCTGGAGAGAAAGAAGCTGACTTCAGCTTTTTCGACTGAGGCTCTACAGAGAACCGAGAGAACCCTAACCAAGCTTGTCAGCAAACTGCTAACCGACCGGCCCTATCAGGACAAACAGCGCCTTTAAAACTGGACGGCCAACTTACTAGGATCTCTCGGACGCGGTCGTGGAAGAGCTGCTCTCTGAGCGACACGTCGTCTGTTTCCATCCTTCAGAACCAGAACCATCGCTCGGGACACCCAGCGTGGAGCCACAACCTGTTCTACTCACTCAGCGACCAAAAGGGACCTGTGAAGAGAAAAGTTGTGTCGTTCCCCTCCCGCAGAGGAAGTCTCGGTCCCCCTCTCTCTACACCACCAAGGCTAGCTGTTTAGCTACTACCAGCAGCCCGTCAGCCTTTAGTCCTGCCAGGCATCATCTCGGGGTTAAATCTGCTCCTCGCCTCAGAGGGGATTCATGGACGCCACTGGCTGAAACCCGAGAGACTGAGTTTGGAGCAGTCCGGACTAACAAACTGCAAACACAGTGATATGCGCTCCCCGTACTCCGCGCATGGGGGAGGGTTCGGATTGGTTGGGGGATGGGTGGGGGCGGAGTTAAAGCACATGGAGGAAAGAAGGGCGTGTCCTACAGGACGGTGTGACCACGCCCCGCAGAGTACTAGAGCTGAGAGTATTCAAATAAGGAGCAGCAGTTTGATGTAGTTACAGCAAGTCTGTCTAATTACCAGCAGTGGCAGGACATCCGTTCATTACCCAGTAACTCTTCATCTGATTAGTCCCCCACGTTATTCCCTCTTTCTTTCTCTCTTCCTTTCTTTCTGTCTTTCTCCCTTCCTCCTTTTTCTTTCTTTCTTTCTTTCTTTCTTTCTTTCGTTCTCCCTTTCTTTCTGTCTTTCTCCCTTTTCTTTCTTTCTTTCTTTCTTTCTTTCTTTCTTTCTTTCTTTCTTTCTTTCTCCTTTTTCTCTTTCTTTCTTTCTTTCTTTCTCCCTTTTCTCTTTCTCTCTTCTTTTTCTTTATTTGTTTCTTTCTCCTTTTTCTTTCTTTCTTTCTTTCTTTCTTTCTTTCTTTCTTTCTCTCTCCCTTTCTTTCTGTCTTTCTCCCTTTTCTTTCTTTCTGCCCGTCTTTCTTTCTCCTTTTTCTCTTTCTTTCTTTCTTTCTTTCTTTCTTTCTTTCTTTCTTTCTTTCTTTCTTTCTTTCTCTCTCCCTTTCTTTCTGTCTTTCTCCCTTCCTCCTTTTTCTTTCTTTCTTTCTTTCTTTCGTTCTCCCTTTCTTTCTGTCTTTCTCCCTTTTCTTTCTTTCTTTCTTTCTTTCTTTCTTTCTTTCTCCTTTTTCTCCTTTTTCTCTTTCTTTTTTTCTTTCTTTCTCCCTTTTCTCTTTCTTTCTCCTTTTTCTTTATTTGTTTCTTTCTCCTTTTTCTTTCTTTCTTTCTCTCTCCCTTTCTTTCTGTCTTTCTCCCTTTTCTTTCTTTCTGCCCGTCTTTCTTTCTTTCTTTCTCCTTTTCCTCTTTCTTTCTTTCTTTCTCTCTCCTTTCTCTTTCTTTCTCCTTTTTCTTTCTTTCTTTCTTTCTCCCTTTTCTCTTTCTCTATTTTCTTTATTTGTTTCTTTCTCCTTTTTCTCTCTTTCTTTCTTTCTTTCTCCTTTTTCTCCTTTTTCTCTTTCTTTCTCCATTTTCTTTTTTTCTCCTTTTTCTTTTTCTTTCTTTCTTTCTTTCTTTCTTTCTTTCTTTCTTTCTTTCTTTCTTATCTTAGATTTTCCTTCCTTCCTTCCTTCCTGTTTGTTCTTCTTCATATATTTCTGTCACTATTCTTTCTTCACTTTATCTCACTTCTTTCATTTATTTATTTATTTCATTCCTTCTTTTATCCACAGCCTTGTTTGCATGTTTCTTTATATCCATCACGTTTCTTATTTTATTCAAGTTCACTTATTTATTCAGTAACCTGCATCACCTTATGCTACTGGCTTATTCCAACATCCAAGTGCAACTTTAAATAAATTCCGGTTAATGTAATCCACTGCCTGCATTTCATTTACGTGCAAGGTGGAACAGAAAATCTGCAACACAAGCTCCTGAATGGTGAGGAATAACTTTAATCTACTGTGAGTTGGTGTGGAGGTTCATTTTATTCCCCTGCCTCTTTTAACATGTTGCTTCACAACCAGCCAATCAGAGCAGAGTCCATCAGTATATTCATAAGCTCACCAGCTTATGTAATTCTCGGGGCAAATCTTAGGGCTGTAAAGGTGCATGTCAAACTGCATCTGGGCATTTTCCACCCTGACCAGCATTACAGATCTTCTATGTAGAACATCAGAGAACAACACCACCTTTAAATCCTGTCTTTACTGTACAGTATAGCATTCTACATGTATAAGGTATTTGCCTGTAGCCCTGTAATAGGACATGGTTTATTATTAAAATGCATTAATGACATTAAAATAAAGCAGAGAGTGCAATGATATTATTACAGTTGGCGGGTTTATGGAGCCTGTACTAAAGATCAGGTAATGTGGTCTAGCCAACCGTGAATGTTTGATCAGAAATAGCCAGTTCAGTTAACAGCAAGATCACTGTCATCTTCCAAAGTCCAAAGTCCAAATACACCACTACAGAAGCTTTACACTGCACGAGAGTCCACAGGAGCCGATAGGGAACCGACTCTACACTGTATTTGATGTTTTTTCCTTGAATTATGACTCACGCTGGTTTTATAGAGCGATGCGTGTCACATTAGGCTTCTATATCCCGGCCTCTGGTTCTGAACAAGGACATTTTAAATTTCCACTCACTGTTTGTACAGGCTGTCAGTCACTGCTCCGGTCATAGGTAAGACTGTCATCAGAGTTTATTGTTCAGACTTCGTCAAAAGTAATCTGGGTTTCCTGTATTGTAGAGTCGTTAACTGTAAGATTAAGTCGGCCTGTTACTGAGGCCCAGTGCTGCAGTGCTACAAAATATAACCTAGTGTTCTGTTTGGAATATGATTATTTGCATTTAGTGAGTGAAAATGTCTACCTCGGGCAAAGTGGGTAAAATGTGACTGGCTAAGGGACAGTCTGACATGTTCCAATCACGTCACTAAATGTAAAACATGCAGTAAAAGTATTTTAGTAAGTCTAATAATTCTATAATACAGATTTCTGTATTTATACTGGACGTTTTGTTGACTTGTGTGATTTCACAGACAAATCGGATTTTAAATGTATGTTTTTGCTGTAGAAACTCTGGAGGCAAAACATTAATATAATTAATGTTGAATAATAGGGCCTGATATGCATGTTTCCTTGTATGCTTAATATTAAGCTCAAAAAGAGTCACCCTGCATGTTTAAGGTGGTAGTACCCTCAGACTCCTGCAGATCACGCTGCACAAGGATGATGGGGCTATGAATACCAGTGAGGTGTGACGGGATTCATAGATTGAGAGGAGGTGGTACAGTGCGGTGAATGTCTCATTCCATGTGTGGAAAATGGCTCCAAAGCAGATGTTAATGATAAAGGAGGGACTGCATTTGGACATACCTAAGACCATATTTATACCAAGACCATACAGTTATTTGTGCAACTATTCTTTTGACGATGAGTGTAATTTTTTTATTTAGTTATTTAAAGTTCATTCATTCGTTTAATGTTTACATCTGTGATGGACTGCCCCAGGAATTTGAGCCCTTAAGGCCCCCCAAACCCCCTGAGAGTCATTTGCCCCATGGCCCACTAGCCCAGTCAGTAATCCATACCTGCCAAAAAAGGCTTCTTTGGAGTGATGCTCTAGAAGAACCTCCATAGAGTAACCTTCTTTAAAGAACCGCATCACATGTTAAAGGAGCAATGTGTGATATTATGCAACTTTCCTTTTATTATGATATTATTATGATATTCCTTTTATTATGATTTTTCTACATGATCTTAAATTATCTAATCAGGAGCAGAACCGCCAGCATGATTGACAACAGGTTAGATTATGTCGTCGGGGGAGCAGTGCTACTTCTTCGTCCTGTAATGTCAGGCTGTAGGAAAGGCTCTATATTGCAGTGACTGGTTAGCACACACACCTTAGAAGATATACCTACAACAGATACATAAAACTAAATGTTAATATGTTAAACAGTTAGAAACAAACACTTATTTTTCGATTGATCATTTTAGTTCATAATGTTTTACACTAAAAACTTTCATATTGCTCCTTTAAACCTCTGCTGGCACATTCAAGAATCTTTTAGGGACTTTTATTTTGAAGAGTGCATCAAATCTAGCAAATTATAGTCTCATGGTATACTGATTTCGCTAACACCATGTTATTTGTTTTTATATATTTGTATATTGTTTTGCAGAATTACTCCACTCATACGTGGAGGACTATTTTCCTCAACTAAAGTCTGCTCAAAAGATGCTCCTATGGCCAGACTACTAGCAGCCTATGCCCTGTGGGCAGTAGGAGGCCCCTTGGGTCTGCACCATCTGTACCTACGGAGGGACAGCCATGCTCTCCTATGGATGCTCACCCTGGGAGGCTTTGGGGTCGGTTGGCTGAGAGAGTTCTTCCGCATCCCAGCTTACGTCAGTGAAGCCAACCAGGAGGCAGAGAAAGTTAGACGTCCCTCCGGCATCCCCCCTTCGGTGGGCTTGTTTCGGTTTGCTGGCCAGATTTGTGTGGGCATTTACTTTGGCTCAGTGGCTCTGATCAGTCTCAACACTCTGAGCTTCTTCTACCTGATCGTGCTCCCGCTGAGCGTGGGGGCAGGCGTCCATCTGGTATCCTGCATCGGCCAGCAGACTTCCGACCTCCAGAAGACCCTCACTACTTGTGTCATTACCTCGGCCGTATTCTACGGCAGCAAACTCTCCCCTCTGCCAATCAGCATAGCAGCCAGCATCACAGCAACACAGCACCGAAGGTTTAAACGCCCCCGACGTGCAGGAAGCCCACCAGAGCCACTCGGTCAGTTGTACACATACACTTTACTGTAAAAGACTGGAATTAAGGTTTGTGGTAATATAAAGCAATTTGGTCCATGTTTTGGCACAATTTACAATTTTAGATCATTTTCATTGTTCTCTCGCTACAATACCCAGCATGCATTGCAGACACATACACAATTCAGCCACTGGAAATCTCATCAATGAACACAACAACTTGCATCTGTCTAACATTTCCAAGTTCCCAGTTCCTCGGGAAAGTCTCACCAAAACTCAAAAGCAGCACTGCCTCAACTCTGTAGTATTATGCAGTCTATTAGTCTATTTGTGTTTGATTAAATCACTCATAAACACAGTCCTGCCCAACATCCGTGTGTGATTCACAAAATACGACGTAATCCGTAGCTATTAACTGATTTTGTAGACATGGTTTCCATCACCACCACTGTTTGTTTCTCCATGAATGACCCATTTCACATCAAACACCACTCATAGCCCTTTTCCATCAGTGTGGAACCAACTACGTTCCGGTTCGCGACTCTAACCATTCAGCGCATTTCCACAAAAACAGATCTGGAACCCGATAAGGTCATTCCAAGCTAAAACCAGAGAATAGTAGGCTCGCTCTTCAGCACGAACCATGCCAACATTCGTGGATGTGCCATAATCTATCTGCTCTGCCATCTTGTTTGTACTGTTTACTATGCAGTGCCCTTTACTGGTTCTACAGAAAGCAGAACCAGTTCAACAGCTAGGGTTCTTTTGGTCGAAAAGGGCCATCAGAACGTCTTTGGTGGGATTCCTCTTTAACATGATAAGGGACCCTAAACATTTTCTAATCATTCCATAACTGTCATCATTCTCCATGTCTAAGATCGAATGGAATTGTATCCTCACATGATTATGGACGCATGTGATTATGCTCTACTAACTGCCTGCAGTGTCATTATGTCTTTGTTGACGCCTCCGCCAATGTGTTTTTGCTTCTCTGTTCTTCAGGGCCTCGTGTGTACCGCCTGAGTCTGGCCGTGTTGGCTTTCTCAGCTCCTCTGGGATACTGTATTTTTCACAACACCACCGCCACTTTGTACTACGTATCGGATTGTGTGGCAGCGATCCTCGACATGTTTTGGTTCTTCCCTTGGCTGAGAGGGGTCATGGAGTACTTTCTGTTGTTGCCATACCAGATTCTGCGCACTCTGATGGGGGGGAGTTATTATGAGGAGAGCTGGAGGAAGGTGTTGGAAATACTTCTGAATGAGTACAGCAAAAGAGAAGTCGATGCCATGAAGGTGAGCCCAAATGAGTAGGCACCCTCCTACAGTGCTGGACACACCATACTGTTCACACTGGACTGGTTACACTCATAATTTGCTCTGACAACAAGGTTGTACACTCATCATCAATAGAATAGTTGCACCCAGAAGGAACTGTGAGACTGCAATCCTATTGGAATGGAGGATGAAGGTTACCAGGAACAATAAATGACCCTAATTTAGACCAGTATTTTAAATATTTATTGAGCTACACATACAGATATAGTGTCTCTCAGTATGGTGTTGGGCCGCTAACGCAACATGCCAGACATCTCGGCATAGAGCTGTAGAGGTTCCTAATGGTGTCCTGTGATAATCCATCCCATGCAGCTTGAATATCCTCACACAGCTCCTGCAGATTTTGCAGTAGGGATGGCGGTGGAGCTGGCCTTCTGGACGTGTTGCATGTGATAACAAACCATTCATCTTGGTGCTTGGTGCTTGGTGATTTGTTGGTCATCTCCACCAAGACAGAAGCAGGACTGATCACTGAAGATGACCCGCTGCCATTCTGAGTCTCTCCATGACAGTCTGGCACGGAGATGCTGACGTGGTGTTAAGGGCAGTCGTCGTAGCGCTCTGTGTGTAGTCCTGTGTTGTGCAGCAGTCTGCCAATGGTGCTGTCACTAACAGGATGACTGATGGAGGACACCACTGCTCGCTGAATGTCTGCAATCGCGGCTGTCGGGTCAGTCAGGTACACGTAAGTGCTGCCCATACTTCCGTCCCGTGTGCAGCTGAGCATGAAACTTGAATCACTGGCCAGACCTACTCACTGTTTCAACTCATAACTGTCAGTTGATTCCTTCTGGGAGCAGCTATTTGTGCAATACTCTTCTGACGATGAGTGTAGTTACAATTTACAAGACTGGGGCTCAAATATTTTAGATTCTTGGAAGCCGGAATGGAGATACAAGGGAATGAAAACTGGAATTACCAGAAAAAAGCAAACAAACAAAAACAAAACAAAAAAAACACACGTCATAGTTCTCTTGTATCCTAAAAGAAACTAGTAAGATGACAGATAAGATAATCCTTCATTAGTCCCACATCAGGGACCATTTATTAACCATTTAAAAATAGTACCAGTCCTATACAGGTGTATATCTACATCTTAAAAGTAGTTAGTGTAGCTCAGCGGATAACATCACATGTGGGAGACTGGGGTTCGAATCCCGGTCTGGGTGACTATGCTGTGCTACACCAATAAGGGTCCCTGGGCAAGACTCCTAACACTACGCTGGCCCACCTGTAATATGATTCACCTTGAAACTCGCTCTGGAGAAGTCCGTCAACTAAATATGAGAAATTTAAATGCAGTTGCTGGATAAAAAAGGCCCACAGCAATCTAAACATCACCTGAACCTGCACTGAAACCATACAGCTTAACAAAACTGATTGTGACGACGATGACATTTTAAACCTCTTGAAACTGAGCCCAGAGGAAGTCCTCAGCTAGTCCTCAGTCCACATGCTCATCAGCCTGTTTTCTAACCTTTATTGGTCTTGTAAAACACTGAGCTTGCACCAGCACTCCTATTCCGAGGCAAACGCACTGTGGAATTCATCTGACTATCCTTCAGTGAAAGATCACATGCTTAAAAATGCCATATCATCCTCAGTACACATGTTCACACGCTGTAGCCAAATGTTTCTCTAAAAGCTTGACCCGTATAAAAGAAAGATCTGAAGGACAAATATAGAGTGGCTCTAGCGCGTGGTGGATGTTTGTGGAATGTGCTGCATGCTTATGCTATTCGGATTTCACAGTAAGAATGCAGAGAATGCAGGAAATCCAAAATGTGGTGAATACAGATGTCTTTGTGGAACTGTACGGGCCAGCTCACCTGTGCCCGGTCAATTCATGACACCGATTCGAATTTAATTCATACAGCCATGTCAAATTTCACAGCTGTCCTTTAATGGGGTTTTAATGAATATCTGCACATAGTGTGACTTAATCATTCATATGTTTTATGTTAACAAATGACCAGAACAGTTTCACTGGATGGGAGATGTACTGTGTATGCCTGAGTCAGTTCTTGGTACACATCAGTATTACCTATCAGCCAGTTTATGGGGTATTCTTTGCTTTTAGCAAATCGCTATTACCCAAAACAAAGCTCCAGAATGGTAACATCACAGAACATCACAGGTTTCAATTTTAATGTGAATCAATGAAAGAAGAATGTGTACGATTGCAGACGATATTTATGGTCCATCACGAAATGTTTGAACCCCATATTGTGATCAGACAACCCATTATTTGACCCATGCTTTATATACACTCACTTGTGTACAAAATGTGCCACTTTGCATGTGTAAGGTGGTAGTAACTTCAGGCTCTTAATGAGGATGACTGGGTTGTAAACACCTGCACAGTGTGAGTGACAGGTATCACAAATTGAGAAGAGGTGGTACAGTGCAGGGAATGTCTCATTCCATGTGTGGGAAATGGCTCCAGGGCAGATGTTAATGATTGGCTAAAAGGAGGGACTGCATTTGGGCGTGGCCAAAGACCATAGTGTGAAGGAAGTAGCTGAATCCGCAGGCGTATGAAAACGTACGGTCATATGGGTCTACCAGCAGTGGCTACAATCCCAGTCTACAGGAAACTCTCCTCAGAACTGTGCTAGAGAAGGCATCCACCAAATCTGGCCCACCTGTGCAATACTTTGATGCAGGAGTGTCTGAACAGTTATGTGGCCTCCATCCAGAAACCTGTCATTTACATTTACAGCATTTAGCTGACACTCTTCTCCAGAGCGAGTTTCACGGTTAATCATATTACAGGTGGGCCAACATAGTGTTAGGAGTCTTGCCCAAGGACTCTTATTGATGTAGCACAGCATAGTCACCCAGACCGGGATTCGAACCCCAGTCTCCCACATGTGGTTTATCCGCTGAGCTACATCAACTACTTTTAAGATGTAGATATACACCTGTATAGGACTGGTACTATTTTTAAATGGTTAATAAATGGTCCCTGATGTGGGACTAATAAAGGATTATCTTATCTGTCATCTTACTAGTTTCTTTTAGGATCTCTTAGGATAGGTGTAGCACAGCATAGTTACTCAGCCATTCGACTCCAGTCTCCCAGTCCATGGCAAATTGAATCACAGCTGTTATTCATGCTCATGGTGGCATGACTGATTTTTCTGAGCAGATTAGATGTAAAGTAATCAGGCATTTGGAAAGGGAATGCCAAAGAAAAAGGCTAAGATTGGCTAAGAGAGACTCTTAGTAACCATGTGCAACACCTGGGAGACCTGTTAAATGAACAGCATGTAAAGCTTTATCTTTGAGAGACACAAGAACATCAAGCTCCACTGTTGTTTCATATCTGAAAACATCCACAGGTGCTTCTGTCCATCCTTCTACTGTGAGAACATCACTCAGTGGTTTTAGTCTATAAGGATGTGTAGCTGTTCAAAAAGCTCATCACTGAGAAAAGAAAACAGACACATCAAACAAAGAAGCTTGTGATGTTATCAGAACCACGGACTGACCACCCAAGGGTCCAGACCTCAATATCACTGAACAGGTTTGGAATTATATGGATCATGAGGAGCAGAAAATGCAACCAGTTTCTAAGAATGAAGTTTGGAGAAACATCCCTTTCTTAGAAAACTGCAAACAAGTTACCTGAAAACAACTGTAGTAAAGACGGGTGGACTCGTGCTGTTGTGTTGTTAGTTGCCAGTGAAGTAGGAGTGAAGTATGCCTTAGAGAGGCCTCACTTCGCAGGGCTCTGGAAAGAGGGATGGTCTTACTGATGTACTGTGTGCCATGCTGGTTATGCAGATACTCCCATAGAACGCTGTTGGTGCATAAAAGGATTCACACATGCAGAAACATGAAGGATCTGGGAGACCTACACCAACGATAGAGAGGCAGAACTGACGCTGACGGACTGACACAACAGCCATGATTGTGGACATTCAGCGAGAAGTGATGACCTCCATGAGTCTTCCTGTTAGTGCCAGCACCACTGGCAGACGACTGCATGACACAGGCATCAACAGATCGCTACAGCGACTGCCCTTAAGATGCCGTCAGCATCACCAAAGACTGCAATGGTGTCGTGTCAGACTGTCATGGAGTGACTCAGAATGGCAGCGGGTCATCTTCAGTGATGAGTCCTGCTTCTGTCTTGGTGGAGACGACCATCAAATCAGTGTGTGGAGGCACCACGGTCAGCACCAAGATGAACGGTTTGTTGTCACGTACTACACGTCCAGAAGGCCTGGTGTCACTCCACCTTCATTACTGTCGGTTGATTCCTTCTGGGTGCAACTATTTGTGCAACTATTCTTGGCTTGAGTCTTGATGATGAATTTACAGGTTTTGTGCTGAAATATTTTAGATTCTCTGTAAGCCGGAATGGAGATACACGGGAAACCAAACTGGAATCACCAGAAAAAACAAGCAAACAAACAAAAAAGAAACCCCACACCTCTCAGTTCACTTGTATCTTAAGAGAAACAAGTAAGATAAGAGATAGCAGATGAAATAATCCTAGTCCTACATCAGGGACTTTTTAACAGTAACTATTTAAAAATAGTACTGGTGCTATAGAGGTCTATATTGTCGAAACAAGTATCTCCAAAATAGCAGCTTTACAGGAGAGGCCAAAACCCAATTGAATTCTAATGTAAGTCAATGAAACAAGACTTTTTCCCAGTGATCTTTGGGCTATTTCTTTTGGTCCATTCATCATGAAATTCACACGCAGTGTAAACAGCAAATCGTGATCAAACGATACATAAAAGTCAAAATAATCAAAAGTCGAGATACATGTTCTTCATTGGACAGCGACGATATGTACAGCACCAGGGCCTGTCCCTGCTAACGTCGCCACACAAAGCCGACCGTGAAACTTGAATCCTTTGCATGTCTCACAAGGTGTCAAAACTACCCACTGTCAGTTGATTTCCTTCTGGGTGCAGCTATTTGTGCAACTGTTCCTCTGATGATGAGTGTCTGTAGTGTCATTAAAGTCCTGTACTTTCCCATCTGGTATAAAAACGCTTCTCCGCATTGTTCCAGGTGCTGTCGGTCTCTGAGGGAGCCACACTAGAGGAGATAACCCACAGCTACAGGGAGCTCGTTAAGTTATGGCACCCAGACCACAACCCAAAGCGCCAAGAAGAAGCACAACAGATGTTTATTCATATCCAGGAGGCGTTTGAGACGCTGACGCAGAGGCATAGGCCTCGGAAAAGAAAGTGATGTGCTGCTTAAACGGCACTCCAGGAGTGTGTTGAACATGGGGCTATCATAAACAGGATTGCTTGGTTAGGTAATACATGCAGAGCATGCTGCTGTAATGCTGCCTGGGTAACCATTTGCTAATAATGATCATTTAATAACAGACTTGGCCCTGTTGTTTCTGAGGCAGCTGTGCACCAACAGGTCTGCTGCCATCCAGTGGCTACAAACAGTACTTCATTCAAGTGGAAATCAGCAGCACTTATACTTCACAGCACAAGATCATCTGTGACTTGGGCCAGGTTAAAGGGGAATGGCACCAACTTTGCAAAATCCCTACATGATTATATGGTTAAGACGTGAACAAAGATACTCAGAGTGGTTTGATGTGAAATGCTTCTCAGTAGAGATACCTACAGAGCCGGAATTGTTTACAGTGGTGGTGATGGGAACCAGACGTCTGAAGCATTTAATGGTTCCAATAGTTATATCACAGGAAATTATTACAAACTATTCTATGACGGATTTCACCTTAAACATATATTTATACATTGCCTTGGTGGTGTAGAGGTACAAGCAGTGTGTTGTAAGGTAAACTAGAACTCAAAGAAACTCAGAAGGCATGTGTAGGTTCACTGGTCAGTTTGGTTAGTAAATAAAATGGCGGCATTGGTATCGAAGACTTCGTGGTCTCTGGTTCCTTTCACCACTACTGTACAGAAAACACATTCTGGAAACCAAACTGCTTTGAATGACCCAGTACTTGAGAAATTTTTGAAATATCGGTGGATTTTCCAACAGCTTTGGAGTCTAAAGATAATAAAATTACCTTTAAAGATTAAAACCAATCCAAAGCTAGTGGCTCCAAAACTGCAACTTTAACCTACATATACTTTGAGGTACATGCTTAGACCTATACAACGTAGATACTGTATACCTAATACCATATGAATGTAATGAATGATATGCACATATTATAACAGGTTTCAATTTTCCCGCTCTGGCGTGTACTTTGACGTGTACTTTGGTATTTATACTTTTGCAGTCCCTTTTACAAACCCAAACAGCTACATAACACACTAAAGGACAGAGAAAACCCCAGAAAAGCATAATATACATGTTACATTAAATTACATAACACCACTCAGAATAACTAATCTTTTACTTGCACAGAAATCTGAAGTAATCAAAATGCTAGGTGTTCCCCTTGCTGAAACAGACCTTTTAGTTGCACACACAGCTTATATATTCACCATAGCAAAGCACTTCCAATAGAATGAGCCGCTCTGGAGACCCAGGCTCAGCCCAGCAGCCTATGGTATAAAGACCCCCAGCACTTGGACTGAGGAGCAGCGGATCTGTGTTCTCTGGAGTGATGGTGCTCCATTAAAATACCTTTGGGGCGAGTTGGAGTGCCAGAACTAATCATCCAACAACAGGCCGCTAATGCCTTTGTGGTTGAATGCAACTGAATACCCATAGCAATGTTCCAGACATCTAAAGCCTTCCCAGAAAAGTAGGGGCTATTACCACAGTACACACTTCAAAAAACACGGTCCTTCGGTTGTTTAGAGAAGACAATGGTTCTATATATAGAATCATAAACACTCAAAAGAATTCAATTTGCATGCTTCAGTGTTTTTATGCATGGGGAAATTGTTCTTCAGAGTGATGGAGAATGCATTGTATATAGTTCTATATGCTCTGCTAGAAAATTAGCAGACATGTTTTGAATGCTGGTATGCTGGTCTGCAGCAATGGAAGCTGATATGCTGATCACCACCAAAGCTAGGATGTGCTTTGAAGCTGATATGCTGGTGAACCAGCATAACCATGCTTAGGTGACCAGGTAAACCAACATCAGACTGGCATACATCAGTGTAGACCAGCCAAACCAGTACTAGACCAGCATAGACCAGCTACCAGGGTTCTTAAGTAAAGGAAACAATCCTACATAAACCATGAACACTAAAAATACCCATGGGGTGATTAAACCATTACGTCAAAGCGTTCTTCAGATTGGTGGCAATTGTGCTGTAGATCAAATTCTCAAGTTTTGTTTACCCGGTGACCCACTTGATAATGACTACAAAGCATAGTGGCGCAATAGAACTCTAAAAATCAACTATTGTAAATATAATTTCTTCAAGAAATTTAGGCTAAAGAAAATTTAGATGTCCAAATTCAAACAAGTGAGTTGTGAAAGCACCCCAAGAAACCTCTCCATAAGTGGCTAGCCAGCGGCTATGTAGTCAGCACACTGAAGATGTTTAATTAGCCTGCTAATGTGATGATTTAAAATAAATTACATACATATTTTTATTTTAATATAGTTAATATAACACTAATATGGTTATATATGACATTTGGGACCCACTACAAACGACTGCCTACACCCGAGTACAGGTCCATGGACCACTAGAGGGTGCTTTATGGCCCACAGGTTAAGAAACCCTGATGTAGAAGGTTCTACATAGAACCTTTTTCAAAGGAATCTTATACAGCACCAAAAGGGGCCTATAAGCCTGAGAACCCGTTCTGGTTTTAAATATCTGGCACCACTGTCTTTACTAAAGAACCCCTGAGGCTGACTTCGTAGGAAAGACAGAATGTGTCTTCAAGCTATTATTAGTGTCATCCCAACCTTCCCATCCATCCCCTTTTCCATCCATCGATGCTCTCGGCTTTCCATGCTGATCGAGCGCTCCGCCCGTGGATTACTCGGGCCTGCTGGATCCCGGAACTTGTTGGGGATTTTCAGGTAAAGGATCCCGAAGATGCGCGAGAAAACAAACCGCGCTCGCGCCATATAAACAACCCGGCAGAGAGAGAGTCGCTCGCCAGGTGGGGTGAACAAGCGGGCCGGCCGAGTGCGACGCTCGTCGCGTCGGGGAGGTGACACGGCGTCGTGCGGGTAGCTAGCCGCGCTCTGTCCGGCCGAGTTTTACAGAGGCGGCTAAAGCTAGCTAGCCCGCTAGCCGCGCGGCATCTGCCGAGTATCGGGTGCCATAGCAACGCCGACGGGCTCTCGGGCAACATTATCGCGCTTTAGTTCGCCACGGCGAAAATACCGAGCAGGTTGGCACGAATGGACCGGCTGAGCCGTTAACGCGTTTCCCAACGCCAGTCAGCCTTGTTTTTGAGTCAGTTCGGCCGTGTTCTCGCCTTATTCACCAAGCTGTCGCGTTTCGTTAGCTCGTTAGCCGCTGCCGCTAGCTGGCTCGCCTCAGACACACACATACACAGGCTGAGACGTTCAGTTGCAGCTCAGTGCCGGAGACTGACAACCCTGACAGCAATGTCTGCGCTCTTTGCTCGGTTGTAAGAGATTTTTATACACACAGTCACGTCTAACTGACGGTATTTTGCCTGAGCTACTGACCTACCAGGCGTAGAAACGAGTGCCTGTTGCATGAAGTCGCTCAGCTCAGTCTTAAGGTGTCTGTCGGAGCTCTAGAGTTAACTTCTCTGTTTCCTGATGAACAGTCAGCAGTGGTACTGCACAAAACCTCTGTAGCTTAGAACCGAGATCTGTAAACTCCTGAACAAGGTTGAACTAGGAATGTCTGTGTCCTTTGTTTTGAAGTTAGGATTGTATTTGTGCAGTATGGGACATCATCTTATATGGGACAGTCTTAATTCATTTAAGGCCCTGGATCTTAGAGCCCTTCTGTTATTCAGTTCCCCACTCTAAATGATACTTTATAATGTTATTAAGCTATTTAACATATATCTTCCATATATTCTTAACATATATTTAGAAAGACTCCATTTGTAAGCATTTTCTGTGGCCTGATGGCCCAGAATACTTGTATCTGTCCTCTGGCCTGACAGCTTTCTCTTCCCCACACATAGCATTAGTTTTTTTTTTTATCTCAATGAATGTTGAGGCTGTATGAATGTCCAAAATGGTAACTTTGCATGAGCAGCCCCAAACCTTTCTTAGCTTTTAATGGAGTTAAGTTATTGGAAAGAGGTTTTATTCCAAGAAGCCTAATTCTGGAGCACTCTGTTGGCCTATTCCTTAAACAACATAAAGGACAAAGCGCATGTGAAAGGATGTAGACAGCTCAACAGAAATGGAGATGCATGTTATTCTTTGGGCAGCGACGATGTGTTTCATGTAAAGACCTGTCTTTGATTTGCATGTGTTAGTCTGGCGGGACAGTCTCCTAGTGCGCTCTGGACGTACCCTGTTCAAAAAAATGTACCATTTACAGTTTTCATAGGGTAACCCATTTATCTGCGATTGTCCGTTTGTGATGTGGTGGTGTCATCGCTTTTTGCTATTTCCCCTTCTGCTCTGTGATATAAAGGGGAGGGCATCATCTTATATGCTGCTTTTTCAGCCTTCACCAAAGTATTGCAGAACGCAGGGACTCAGGACTGGCTCTAGAACCCAAGGCTATATACTTGTGTTAGTGTTCTTGATACCATATTACAGATGCTGAAATATAAGGAAGAGATTGTAGAGCTTAATGTCAAGCTGAGTTGTGTGCCTTGTAATGCATCATAAAATGTTTGACCCTGAATTATTTCAGAGTAGAGTGATTTGACAGAAACGGGTAAACTTGTTGTTGACATGTCGCTGTGTTAGAATCGCACTGCGTTGACAGTTTTGCTTGTGGCTTCTTTCTGTTTTCAGGCATCTGGTGTGAGAATGAATGCTGACGATTGCAATGGCCGTTCTTACATGTCAGGTATCGGAAGGTTCTATTGATTTTAACCAACACAATTATCTGACTTTGGACCTCTGTAGGAGATTGACTTTGTGTGTGTGTGTTTGCAGGCAATGGAGATTCTTCGACAGAACGAGAGTTTTATGCAGGGCTAAGAGGACCTAGCGTGAGCACTCCTAACAGTCAGCACTCTTCCCCCAGCCGCTCCCTCAGTGGTTAGTACCCTATCGATGCCCCTTTTAAAATTTTTTGGTACTGTGCAAATATCAGAGCCCGCCCGTCATTTGCTTCAATTTCCAGTCAGTTTCCAGTACAAATTATTCATTATTCAGCATTAGAGAAAAAAAAATGTTTAACTGACAATTCCACAGAAGGCTCAGTAACTAAATAGAATATTAGATTTGTCAGTGTTTACTGTATCCAACTGCTTCCATTTTTCTGGGAGTCTTGTTTTCAGTTTTTCAAAGTATTCTGCAGTAATATTTTTTTAGGGTTAGGGGAAAATCAAAACAGCACATCAATATCATATTAATATAGTTTAAAGTTGAAATTATATGTATATTTATTTCATTATATGTATTTCAAATACAAGTTAAACCTTTGGGACGAGAATAATAACACCAACTGCTCTGAGGTAAGCAGAAAGGATTGCATTGAACTTGCATTGAACTTGTGATGTGTGGATGTCAAGGGCAGTGGATTCCTGTGTGACTATAACATCAGAGTTTTCCTTTGGGCACATAATTTGCAGTTGGAAAAAGGTAATTAATCACAGTATGTCACAATATATGTGACAATATGTGTATCCCTTCAGACCCATAGCATTGTCTTTGGTAGTGGAAGGATGAACAGAAAGAGCTGTGGTTTCTCAGATCAGTGTTTTTTTCCTTATCTCTCAAAGATGGTAGCTTAAAGATGGCTCCTGTTTATCTGATGGTTTCACTGTTGTTAAACTCTCATGTGTTTCTTCTGCGTTTTTGTTTTATTTCCATGACTGGAAATAAAATAAATGCCACAGTCCTGCATATGGAACCTGTCTTATTCTGTCACATGTGTTGTATTCTGTTTTTTCTGCTGTATGCTGTTCTAATAAGCCCATTCATATGTCCTCATCTTGCTCTTTCTCCCATCTGTCTAGCTAATTCCATCAAGGTAGAGCTCTACA
Organism: Prochilodus magdalenae; assembly: GCA_024036415.1. Classification (NCBI taxonomy): domain Eukaryota; kingdom Metazoa; phylum Chordata; class Actinopteri; order Characiformes; family Prochilodontidae; genus Prochilodus; species Prochilodus magdalenae. Next base: position 45,970 of record JAMWET010001917.1, on the reverse strand, counting down.
GCGACGAAGAAGCAGGTGTTGCTCCTCTTGCAGAGAGGAGAGGCTTAGAGCGGGATGAGGGATGGAAGGATGATAAAGGAGACATCCCAGAGGATGGTGGAGTGGATATGGGTGGAGGGCTTCGAGGTCAGGGAGGAAGTGGTTGTGGGGAGTTGGGCAGCCCTGGGCCTGCTTCGCCGGGGCCCATTCGACTGCCCAATGGAAAACTAAAGTGCGACATATGTGGAATGATCTGCATCGGCCCCAATGTTCTGATGGTACACAAGCGCAGCCATACAGGTGAGTGTCAGGCGGTTCTTTGACTGAAATAACAATTCAGCCTTTAATATCTGGACATGTTTTCAGATACCTTATGGAATGATGCATGTGGGTGCTTTTGCTGCAACAAATTGTTGATAGGTGAGAGGCCATTCCAGTGTAACCAGTGTGGAGCATCCTTCACACAGAAGGGTAACCTGTTGCGTCACATCAAGCTCCACTCTGGAGAAAAGCCTTTCAAATGCCCGTTCTGTAACTACGCCTGCCGTCGCCGTGACGCACTCACAGGTCACCTCCGCACCCACTCTGGTGAGTCTGCATAGTAGGTAGAGGCAAGGAACTGAAAACTTGGAGAATATGTGGTGTAGGAAATGTAGAAATGGAAAGTGCGTGGGATGAATGAAATGATGTAACACTGAATATAATGAGGATAATGAGCCGGCTGTGTTGAATAGCAGAATTGACTTGAATAAAGTTCCTTTAAAGACTCTCCAGATATCCATGTTCATACACTATATTTCTAATTAATTAATTCAGCTCTTTTAAGATTCACCCATTGCTGACGCAAGAGTTCAGTTATAGAAGAGCATTGTCAATAGAATAGCATTCGCTGGAGTGGCTAAACCTAAGCCTGAGGTCCTCATGCCTATGTGGAGAAGTGGTACTGCTTTTTCTGGGGTGATGGCGCACTATCCAACACGATTGGGATGAGCTGGTTTTGACTTTATGATTTAAAACCAATTATCCTACATCAGTACCTGATGTCACTTCAGCTCTTGGGACTGAATGCAATTAGATTCCCACAACAATGTTCCAATATCCAGTGTAAAGACTTCCCAAGAGAATAAGAGTTCTGCTACTGCAACAAAGGGGAAGACAAAATTCTCTGTTAATACCCTTGATTTCAGACGAAACTCTGGATGAACAGGTGCTTGAAAATGGTAAATGGCAAATGACCTCACAGCAGTCCCCCCCCACATGCTCATAGCCATGACATTTAGAATATTATGAAAACAGGATATCCTGCTTGTGCTTTCAAAATGTTGATGTGCATTCACCTGTAGTAATGTGAAGCAGGCAGGGTGCAGTGGCTTTCTTACCATTCCTCGGAATGAGAGCGCCGGTTCGGAGAAATGACTGCCAAGACTCATGGAGTTCTCCGAAATGACGTAAATTCCTGCTGCAGATAGACTTATGCGGTTCTTGTATGGTTTTTTTTTTAACGTTTTTAAATGTCATTAACGAGAAACCTTCCATTACATTCATATTCATTTAAGGAACTTATGACAAGACAAATTAAAGGCGTTTCACCCTATAAGAGGCTGCAGGTTCAGTTTATAGTTCCATCAATAGAATGTTATTTGATGCTCATATGTGTGTACCAACTTAACAAGTTAGTATTTATCAAGAAAAGATCTTGGGATGAAAATAAGGCAACGGGATTTAGTATATAATCATCTGTTTGGTTTCACTTAAACTGTCTGCTGCTGACTTATTTCATTTCTTAGCCTTTACAATTATGTGTTTACATAACGAAACAGAATTAATTTGGGTGTTTTTGTTAGTTGGGTTAAGGCCTATTCCCTGTAGTTAAATAAGAAAGCAAACAAGATATTTATTAAGTCACATTGTGGGTCTTATGTCATAAGATTTAAAGGGGAAAAGAAACTAGCCTGATAACAGAGTTTGTGAATTGCCTGTAGATAAGACCAGTCAGACCCAACAAAACACCCATGTTCTGTTTATGTGGCATCACAAAGATCACAGTTAACTAGTAGTCTGATGCACTCCACAGTAATAATGGAACTGAAATTGCAATGCCAATATTGTTCAGAAATATTGCATTTAGATGATTTCCCAAGATCATTCAGCCCTTTAACAACATCCATTACTTTGCAAATCTGTTATATATACTGCTTATTAAATTTCACAGTCCCGGATAAATACAAATAGATTCCATGTAGCCCCACACGAGCCTTAAAAATTAAATGTTGTTAGTAAAATTGTAATATATTTTATACAATGAGATATATAATTAATGGTTATTAATAATTTATTAATATAATAATAAGAATAAGAATAATAAAAATACAAATGGTAGTAGTAATAATAATACTAATAATAATAATGATGATGATGATAATAATAATAATAATAATGATAATAATAATAATAATAATGATGATAACAATAATAAAAAAAATAATAACAGTAATTAAAATAATAATTATTACTATTAGTAGTATTAGTAGTCGTAGTAGCACTAGTGGTAGTAGTGATCAGAGTGAAGATGTTTTTTGATCATTGTTCTCATTTTGTTTGTGGTCTGAGCTGTACAGGAAAGCCTACATGTTTCTAATATTACATATAACTCCATAAGCAAGTTAGACTGTAAATTATAGGACTTAAGATATAATGTCTCTGACCCTTAAAGGTCCTTTTGCACTATTTCAGTTTCCTCGCCAACTGTTGGAAAACCCTACAAGTGTAGTTACTGTGGCCGTAGTTACAAGCAGCAGAGCACACTGGAGGAACATCGAGAGCGCTGTCACAGCTACCTTCAGAGTCTGGACCATCAGCCTGCACACAGCACCCAATCCGCACAGGGTAAGTCACAGAGACACTCTTGCAGAGCTGACAAGGCCTTTATGAATGTCGGTGGATGCGTGCTCTTACACTACTGTCTGGCTATCTGGCTGTCAGGTGAGGAATCCCGTAACATGGACATGATTCCTGACCCCCTGGTCCATCCATCCTCAGAAAAGATGACCTTTATTGAACGGGTGGCTAACAGCATTACTAAAAGGAAACGCTCCACACCTCAGAAGTTTTTAGGTAGGTGCCCGTCACTGGAAACAGTTATATAGGCATAATTCATTATACCAACGTGGAGTTATGCGTTCTTTATAAGACAGAATGTCACACTTTTGTATTGTGTTCTGTGAAATTCCTGACCAACTTCTCGTGCTCCTGCTGAGTGCCATGTGGGTGTTCTTGACATCAAAGCAGTCGTGCTGGTCAGAAATAATACAGGCTCATCTTTCTTCATATCCATAAATTGTTTAATGTTTTTTACCAGCACATGGTGCAATTCTTTATGATAATATTCATCTACAAAATTCTTGTGTGCGGTAATAACAAACAGTTGTGTGTAAAAGTCAGAGACCACTCTGGCATGTCAAAGGCCAGTACGTGAACTGTAATGAATGTTTAAAACATCAATTTCTGAGAGAGAAGAAAATCAAGCACCGCTCTGGTGTCAGATCTGAAAAAATCTAGTGCATCTGTCTGTTTTTACATCGTGAGGGGAGAATTCTACGCTCTGAGTCTGAAAGGGTGTGTGGCTGTCGAGTGTGAATAGGAACAGAAGAATAATAGAGGAATGCTAATCAGTCAAATCAGTCTAAAAGCTGCATCACTGAACATGTTTAGGATTACTTGGATTGTGAGAGGCATGTAACCAACTTTTAATTCTGAACTTTGGATTTCTTTAAAAACTCAAAGCAAGTCTCTGCAGAGCTATGGAAGCTGTAATAAAAGCTGTGGTAGAGAGAGTGGGCTCAGTTAATACTTTTTTTAATGTATAAATATTTTTGTTATTTTTATTAAAGTAAAACTTTAATGAAGTGGTTAATAATTATACTTAATAATTATAATTAATTTAATTTTTATATATATTTTGTTAATTTTTGTTACATGTTATAATTCTGGATGCTGAACAACAGAATAATTTGTGCTTAAAGGGGACATTCTTCAGTGTTAATAATTTCAGCTAGAAGAGACTTCTGATTCAGTGTCTTAACAATACCATATTTTTCTTATACTGTAAATCCATATTCACCCCCTGTGTGAAACGTTCTGTTGGAGCTCATTTGTCTTTAATCCCTGCCCAGTATGCTGTGTTGGGTCAATTGCCTGCACTACTGTGGCGATTCTTACAATGGTGTCAGTTTGAAAGTCAGCTCGAATAGTTTCTAAGAGTCATGTTTTTCCCCCGCTGTTAGGTCTGTGTGTTGTGTAAGCCAAACTTGCAGGCAGTTGGGAAATAAGTTTTGTGTTACAAAGTGACGTCACCTTATAACAGAGAAAAGCACTGTAACGTTTCGGGTCTTTGTGAGAGAGTTTCTTATTCTGCCATGTACATTGGGCTTAGCAGACCATTTAAAAACACAAAAAGCTACATAACACCCTAAAGGAATACTACTAAGTCCCCTTTATTGACCGTATTGACTGGAAACAAAATATAAATGAAGTGTGGTGTCTCATTGGCATACTACTATATGACATGAATATGTGGTATGAGTATCAAAGTGAATTAATTTGAATATGTGGTATGTTGTTACTGTGTCCCTGTCTATGTAGGGGAAAAGCACATGCGGCTGAACTTATCAGATGCACCTTATGAGCTCAGCTCCAGCCCTGAGAAAGAGCGAGACATTCTGGGTTCGCATGCCGGAGTCGACCCCACTGCTTTGGTAGGCTTAGGAAACCGCTTCATCCGTGCGCCTCGAGGAGGAGGTGAAGATATGGATTCTCCGCGCGCCATGCGGCTGCCACCCCCTCATCCGGCCTGCATGTCTGAGTACACTCCTGTCATCAGCTCGGTCTACCCTCACATCACACCCCTGAGCCAGCACCTAAACTGCGGAGGGGGCGTATCCATGGGTCTGGCTGGACGTGAGGCAGGCGAAGGGCACGAGGACGTACCTTCGGGCCGCAGCCATGCAGCCTCACCCAGCAACGGCTGCCAGGACTCCACAGATAACGAGAGCATGGCAGAGGAGCAGTGCATCGTGGCCAGCATCCCGTCTGGCAGCTCCAACCACCGCGGGCGAGAGAGGCACAGCCCCAGTCACGCCAAAGAAATAGACCTTGAGGTAGAGAGGGATAGGGGCATCCCTGGGGGCCTCTCGATGGTCCCAGCTAAAGGCAGCCCGCGGTCCCCACCTACCTCCAAGGAGACCCTGCAGGTGGTGGACGGCGAGGGACGGCCGGTGCGCTCCTTTCGCTGCGAGCACTGCCGCATCTTCTTCCTGGACCATGTCATGTTCACCATCCACATGGGCTGCCACGGCTTCCGCCAGCCCTTCGAGTGCAACATCTGCGGCCACCGCAGCCAGGACCGCTACGAGTTCTCCTCCCACATCGTCCGTGGGGAGCACCAGGTGGGCTGAGAAGGGATAGAAGGGCTGGTCTGCGGGAGGGACGGGTTTTCAGAAGTGGGACATGGGTACTGACAGAGAGACGTATGCTGCTTTTGAGATGACACGGAGTCCAGTTTGGTCTGCACCAGAATTGGGGGGGGCGGGGCAGGGACAGGACAAATGAGCACTTGCTTTTACTGTTAAGTGAACACTATGCTTTCCTGTTGAAGGTTAACTGGCATAGGCACAAACCGAAGATGCTGGAGGGGAGAGCTTGGCCTGGTGCAATGGAGAGAGATTAGATTAGAACAGAGGGAGCAGATCCCATCATCTGATTGCACTCCCTAATCAGTTTAATTTGGCAAGACGCAGCTGTTTTGCTTTAGAAGTGCCTTTCTTCAGTGGGGTTTACCTTTTCTTGGTTAGTTAGAGAAACTTGGTGCTTGAGCATGCTGCAACAGGAGGCAGGGCCGGTGAAATCTTGCCAGCAGCATTTCCACAGTCTGTGTTTTAGAGGTTGCGAGTGAGCGTGTGAGAGAATGTGTGCGAGAGAGTGACTGTCAAAAAAAAAAAAGAAGAAAAAAAAAAACAACAAACAGAAGCATAAAGCTTGCTGCTGAGCGAGATCCACAGTTCAAGTATACTCTGAAGCTTAGAAACTTTGTGTTTGGACTCCTTTTGCAGTAGTTCTGAGGGGCTGTGGAGTTTAGTGGACTCAGGGAGGGTGGAGGGGAGACCTAAGAAGAAACATAAAGCAGCAACAGGAGCTGCAGGCCTCTTTAGGGCTCAGAGAAAGACCAGATCTGTATGTTAGCCATACAAACGGAGCACACACACGTATTGCCTTAATTAGTTGCTTTATATCAACCCTGTATTAGCTAGTTATCGAATTGCATGCCGTTTGATGCTGGTGGTTACTGGAGGCACAATACAACCTATTGCCAACTGCCTAACCATGGCAGACTCAAGTCGAGGAGGGTTAGGAATTAGGTCAAGCCTTGGATAACTGTATATTTTGTTTCTTCAGAGAACAGTGTATGCTAAATGTGTTATTTAAGTGGAAATTAACTTGAAATATTTTGCCTTAGTTTTTGAGAGTACAGCAGTGGATAACCTCTGTCCAGGTCAAACTCTTGGACTCGCTGGTTTCCTTGTGCCTCAGACCTTGATTGTTGTTTTTAATCTAGATAGACCTCACCTCAGTGGCGATGATGAAGTTTGTTGAACATAAATGATCTTCAGGACTACAGAGGGGTTTTTGTATCATTTTATTGCAGTATGAAGAAGTCCCCCCTTTTATCCAGCCTGTGCTACGAAGTCGTTGAATACGAAAAGGTACTTGGACTCCGCCCTGGAGTTGATCAAAACTGGGCTACAAAGTTGAGTTCCAAACTGGTGTAGTGAAGCACTGAGCAGTGAAAGGAGCCTTAATGTGCTGGTGCAGATCAAACAAAGACCCATATCGCATTCTGTGACTCTGACGAACGATGAGGAGGGGTGGTTGTTACCTCGGAGGAGGTTTGCACTTTTCTAACTCTCTGCTTAAATGTGAGTGTTTTGCCGGGGCTGTCGGGTGGGCTCTAGAGGGGTGGGGGGGCTGTTACTAAAAGGCTTTAGGGGATCCTACAGTACTCACTGGTGACTGAGCTTTGGAACATATTCTTTTGTTTTCTGAAATTGCTCTATTGCACTGATTTCTGATAAAAATGCTATTTAGGGAAAACAAGTAACAATTTGATACAAGAATATGTAGGTTATAAAGACCAGATAAACAGTGTGTTGTTTTTAAAGTTCTATAAATACTATTTTCCTAACGAAAGGGGGTCCTTGTCACAAAAGGTTTCAGAAGAGAAAACCTCTCCTTGTGTTGTAAAATTGGTGCTTGGTTGTTTGTGTGGCTTCTGCCCTTGGTATTGGACTTAACTTGTATCCTGTACGCTTGTCCTGTGTGAACATGTTCACGTATGAGTTCATGTATCAAGGTACACTTAACCTCGGCCCCACCCACCCCCAACAAATATGGATTGCTGCTTGAGTTGAGGGAAAAGAGTGGACTCACTGTTGCAGAATTTTGTACCGTCCTGCCAAGTTATTGTGGCTTGTTTTAATCCTCTCTTGCACAATTTGAGACAAACACGGCAGAAAACAGAAGCACCAATGAACGCATTTTTAAAAACATCAACTTTTATTTTGAGGTTTGTTTGTTACCACCTTTTCTGAAGTGGAAAGTGCTTAAGGATACTTTGATATTGTAGCATGTTCGTCACTCAGCCTTTGTGAAGGTGGTCAGCTATTTCCCAAACCTGCTTACTTGTGAACCACTGATCTAGTGTTATACCTATGGCTAGCTGAAAAGCAGCTGGAAGCCTCTTCAAGATGTGCATACGGATTCACTCCAGTGAAGGCCTAAAGTGTGAATGATTTCAGAGGTAGAGTACAAATAAGACCAAAACCAGTATTTCCTTTTTCTTTTTTTCATTTCTTTTCAATGTCCAGTCAATAGCTTTGCACCCTTCATAGCTGAAGAAACTTCATTCTTCTTCTACCGTAGACATAACAAACTTACTTGAAGTTATTTAAAAAGAAAATCAAATATATAATACTTAATGATGCACTTAATGGTTGAAATGAAATTCTGTAAATAATTATATGGTATGTATGACTGAGAAGGTAGCATGTGTGCTTTATTTGTTTGCTGGAAATCTGGAACTGTTCAGCTTGTAAAATATTAGCTGCAAATTTTCCCCGTTTCCTCCACCAAGACCTCACTGTTTCCTCCCCGAAGTTTGTTCCCCCGAACCCCGTGTGTGATGAACTTAAATTAATATTTTTAAACGAACTGTGAAGTGACCATAACAAGAGAGCAAGAGAGACCGAGCGCTTTTGGCGAGGCAGGGATCGAGTTCCCTTTCGTACTTATAAGGCTTTCTCCTGGGTTCAATGTTTTTAAAGGCTTTGTGAGAAAAAAATATGTACATGACAAAGAAAAAACTCTTTACCTCAAATTTGTTAAAATATGAAAAACTGCCTCATGTTCTTTAAAAAGGTGTGTTGGTTTCAAGAGGTATCGTTTATTTGAGTTTGTTTTTAAGGAGTGTAACCCAACATTCAGTTGAAGTAATTTTTTCATGTCCAATAAAGTAATATTTGTTGTACCTCCTGTCCACTTAAAAACCTCAACTGATGTTTCCAACTTTGCCTTGTGTGTTGTCAGTCCATCCATACACGTCTTTTGATTTCGGTCAACGTGAAAAGCTGGCAAAAGTAATGGATGAATATTCAAGTCAAAGACGTACAGAAATTCACAACGCGTCTCAGATTAGCATAGATCTGCCATCTGTTCCAGCTACACTCACATTATGAAGTGATGGTTATGATTGACTGTCCTTACCTTTTGGGAACGGCCACACCTGTATTAGTTGTAAGGTGTTATGTTGTGAGTGAGGTTGAACTGAGTGAGGTCAGCGTGTTTATGGCATGGCCTTGGGAATTACCGGAGTTCAAATGAGAAATGACAGTGGCTGTCGGACAGGATGGGACATTTCATTTCTGAAGCTGTGTGGGCATTTAACGTTCCTCCATCCACAGTGTCACGTGTACCAGGACTACATCTAGATATGAGTACCACACGCAGTGGGGGCCCCTGTGTGCTTAATGATTGCGACGCTGGCAGAAATCATGGCCATGTCAAACACCAACGCACATCTGGCAGAGAAGTGCAGTTTTCTTTAGCTTCCATGGTATAAGAGCACAGAAGACCGACCAGTCTTATTCTTCCAAGCCAATGTTTGCTTATTGGACCAAAGAGGACTGATGAAATGTGGCGTGGTTAGATTAGTCACGGTACCAGTTGGTTCAGGCCGACAGAGTTTGTGTGTGGCAAAAAACCCTATGAAGCCATTGACACAGTTGTCAACAAGCCTAGGATGGGTCCACTGGTGTGTCTAAACATGCCACAGCCTGCAGCCCTTTATGGACTTCATATACCCCCAAAATTATGAGATGTTTGAGCAAGATAATGCACGGGGCCATCAGGCCCAAGTGGTCCAGAACCATTCCTGAAAGCTCAGACAAGGGGTGTGGCGTGCATGTTCCCCCGACATCATAATTAATTTACATACCAGAAGCTGTGTGATCGTAGTATGTCAGTGCAACATCAACCCACAAAAGTCAGAACGTGTTTCATATTGCTGACGTCTTATGAACTAAGCCAACAATGTACCACGCCACACATGCCAGAGTCCGGTACAAAATCAGTGCTAAGCTTATCATTTGTGGACATGTCAACTAGTCAGGAGACCGTTTAGTTCAACCCTACCTTAAAGGAGTTTAACTAAGTAATGCTGAAATTAATAACTGGCCTGTGGTGTTGATTAATCAGTGTATTAAGTCTTTGTCTCAGTGGCCTCTACAGCTGTTCAGTCCGCTTTCAGTTCTGTACAGGGGTGACCAATGTGCCCAAGCTGTAAAGTTTCTTTGAAAATCATGCAGTAAATCTAGTTTTAAAATCCCAGATACATATTCTGGTCAGCATTAGGAATTCCTGGCTGTCTATCCAAACATTCCTTTTTTCAGCATGTCAATTTATGCCCATTTCTTTTTGGCTAAGCCTACTACAGCTTTCTAACACCTACGTGCAGGAATGCTTTCACATAGCCAATTCTCAGCTGAGGTGGACAGGCATTCGGGCTGGACGAGAGATTTGCACAATATTGACAACAAGGAGACAACGCTGTCTTTAGAGACCTTTATTATGTACGAAACAGTCCAGATTACATGGGTTTAGGAGGAGCTCTTGGGGCAGCACCCTAGAAGAAAAAAAAATTAACTCGTATATAAAACCAATTTTACATTAATTCATCACTACATATAAACATAAGAACAACAACTTGGTCACAAGCAAAGTCCAAATTCTGCCAGTTATCTATAAACGTACAAGTTTTCTCTAAGAGAGGAGCAAGGATGGTAAACTTACACTGGGTCTGAAGCGAGGTGGTGGAGTGCGGTCCTTCCTTGCCTCTCGTGACCGGTTCCTCACCACTTTGCTGTGAATGGCGCAGCTCACGCAGTAATGAAGCTTAACATACAGCTTCGGCAGAACGTAGGCTGTGAAGAGAGCGAGACAGACAGCTCTGTTCAGATACAATACAGCTTATCAGAACATACACGGTTACCACGCAGCTGAACCACTAGAGGGCACAACTCTACCTCCAACACACACCGATACTGTGCACACCACATACAAGCATTAAGCCAGATGTTTTTAAATCCACAATCTGAACCCAATTTTTCAGCACTGTGTTTTGTGGGTTTGGATTCAAAGATTTGTGCATCTTATTTTGTAGGAGCTGGTAAAGCTGGAATTGAGAAAATCTCTAGGACAGGACTTCCCCAAAGTGTGGCCTGAGAGGTCGTTCTGTTTTAACACTAGATAACTTTGGCCTGTCACTGTCTTCACATGCTAGACAATTTAGCATTTAGCAATTATTAGCCTCAAATATGCAAACAGCTGATTTTCTGTCTTGCTTATTAGCTATCAAAACTGACGTACTGTACCACCCTGATAAAGAAAGCTCGAGCTCACAAACATATAGGACCAAGACAAAAGCTGAAGCAAGACTCCTGACATGCCTCAGTAAATGTGTTTCCTACATGTATTTGAAAAAATGAAAGTTCATCCAGTTTAAATTCAGTTTCTTGTGGTGTAAACATCAGATTGCAAAAGCTAACAATGTTGGGATAATGCAGGCATTTTAATTAACTGTGATTAAATTGATAATGTGATAAATGTGACATGCCTATTACACAGTCAAGTCATATTATTATGACCACCAGCCACTATTCAAAGTAACTGCTGTGTGCAGCACTGACAGCAGCTAGATGGGCTGGGAGTGACTTAAGTCCTGGTAGGTTGTATCTGGAGCAATGCTGACTGCAGTGCATCCCATAGCTGCTGGAGGGTGCTGGAGGGTGCGTGGGGGAGGATCAATAGAGCGAACACAAGGATCGAGGTGGTCCCACAAATGCTCTGTTGGGTTCAAGTCCAGGGAATTAGAAGTCTCTGTCATGCTCTTCTTCCGGACATTTCTACCCATGTGACATGTTGCATTGTCTTGCTGGAAGATCCCATCTATCCCAGGGAAGACATTCAGCATGTATCGCCCCTTTCACCCATGACCACAATGAGAGATGTGTGTGCAGACAGCCTATCACATTGTATACCCACCAAGCCAGCTCACGACATGGTAGCTGCGCTGTAGAAAAGTAGGATCTGGTTGTCATAATGTGACTCGACTGTTCAGAATTGATTAATTCTGTTACTGGGAGGATTTTAACACCTACAACATCAAATAAAACATCTACATTTCAAAAGCCTTATGTACAAGACAATGAATTATATTAACAAGGTTATTCTGCCTTTGCTGAAGTCCAAGGACCATTCATATTACCATATTATAGTACAGAGCACCTCAACTCTCACCATCAAACACGCTGGCCTCAGAGATGTCCCTCACAGCTGCAGCCTCCACAATATTCCTGATGACAAACTTCTTAATGGCCTTGTCCTTGGGCACACAGCGGGCACAGTTGGTGCAGCGGATGGGCTGGACGTGACCACGTCCCTTTTTGGCGCGGCCGTTGTTCCTCCTTTTCTTGGTCTGAGGAATTACGTGAGAAGTTAGTCTTTCATATCAAGCAGTAAAACAAAACCACACAATCAGCTACAATGTGGTTGCATGCATGGCCGCTTTAGTTTTCAACCAAAAGTGTAATATCAGAACAGAATTACTACTACATAATGATAAGAACCTTCAATTAGATAGTTATATCTATTAATATATTAATATATACTAGATAGTTATATTAATTAATAGAGACAATTTAAAAGCTTACATTAAAAAAAAAAAAAAAAATTAGCACAGCAAATTCCAGCTTTTAGAAGAAGGGAATTACAGTTCAGTTCTCACTAATAAGTCCATTTTCCTCATTTTATCAAAAAATTATGAAATTAATGCATTAATAAAGGGACAAATGAAACTTGAAAGTGAATTTAAAATTAAAAACGTTGTGCTCATTTCATTTTATATTTTATTGACATACTCCAACTGTTTTATAATAGTAAAAATGTACTTGCAAAAGTTCTTACATGTAAAACTTTCCAATATATAACAAAAAAAAGTTACATGCATCTCAGCTACATGCTAAATAGCTTCTAAATGTACTGAAAACACACATGGCAAAATTATATATACACATGTACGTGTACACACACATTAACCTGCAATAAGTTCATTATATAGTATCTAATTTTATATATATACACATACACACAATGTTATATAATGCAGTAATTGCAGGTAAATATCTGGTACTTGTCTTGCACATATTCACAAAATAAACATCCACGTGAATTAGAATATGAACAAATGAAAAACGTTTCCTGTAGGGTTACAATTGGAGTAAAGCAGATATGATGCAGTCATTTGAAAGCAGTAGTCCAGCAACGCCTGGACACTACATCCTAGAATATGATTAATACAAAGTGGATATTAGAGAAATGACTTTTTACATTTCTTTTTATTGGCAACTCTTTAACGAGTATCTGCAGATACCTAGGTGCTTCTGGTTGCTCCTCATGTCTTTGCTAATTCACTAGCATTCTAACTAGTATTCATATTTTCACTGGTACAAGTGTCTGATCTCTGTGGAATGATAATGGGGTATAGCTGATATCAGTCTACTGGTGATTTACACTCTGGGTACAGTGAAAGGTAGACAGAGGTGCGGGAGAGGCTCAGGAGGAGCATCCACTTCGGTCAGATGAGGTCGTTTTGGTCAAGGTGGGCGGCAGAAGCGTTCATATGAACCAGAATAGGTTTACCGCCAAGAAAGATTTCAGACGGACATGCTTTTCAACCAGCACAAGCCGGAGAATGCGCATTACCCGACCTCCATTAAACTGCTCTGTGTTGTGGTCATTCAGACCGACTGTAAAACTCGCTCATCATTTCATTTCAAACTCATTTCAACATTAAGGATCAGCAGAACTCGGTTTTGGGAGCTGGCATCCCAAAAGAAGCCGTGAAACACCTTTAATACAGCTCAGGAATCCGCTCGACACAAACACACACTCACCATCTTGACTGGAGTGGCAAGCGAGAGGACCGGAAACGGTGTGACGTAGATTATAAAGACAGTCTGCTTTTCCGGCGGAACCGCTATATAGAAAAATAAAAGTCTCTATGAACGTATAACAAATAAAAGTCTGTATGCACGTATAACAAATAAAGGTCTGTATAAACTTATGGAAATATAAAAGTCTGTATGCAGTTATGGAAAAATAAAAGCCTCTTTGCACGTATAGAAAAAATGTGGGCACGTATAGAAAAATAAAAGTCTTTATGCACAAATTGGAAAATCCAAGTCTTGATATAAGTAAAGAGAAATAAACGTCTGTATGCATGAATAGAAAAAATAAATGTCTATATGCAAGTATTATTGACAGAAGTAAGTTAACATATCCTGTACACCGACTGGCAAATACGTTTCATGTGTTTATTATCTACTCTAAGTAACAGCCACAGGATACGCATACAAAAAACGTAAGCGAAACCTTGAATTTAAATGAGCAATGTGTAAGATTTTTCATTTAAAACATTACAAAATTAACCAAAATTAGAAATAAAATGTGAGAAATAACTTTTGACAGTATATCTACCGACGTTAGCATGCTAACCAGCTAGCCCTAGCCTGTCCTGCCATGTAATACCACCTTGTGCCTCATGAGGCGATAATGAGTCACTGTGACAGTGAGCTGAATCAGTTCAACATAAGAGGAAGAAGAAGTAGGCTTCTGCCCCAAGAGCGTTTTGAATCTTCTCCCAGTCGCATTGAATATGTTAGATCATTTAAGAACAGTCAGAGTAGCCAGTTAAAAGAAGAGTAAACGTTTCCTGTAATTACAAATAAGTTCTGCACAACCTTGAGGAAGAGTTTTGGACTATTCCTCGCTATTTCTGGGATGTTTGGTTCACATGGCTCTCTTCAGGTCATAGTAACAAAGGAACCGTAACTGCTGCACCATTTAAGGTGGAACGGGGAGACTGCAACAAGACCCTCGCTTCACCTTCATCAGATACCCGTGTTAGGTTGTGGTTAACAACTTCAGCTAGTCGGTGCGCATGACTCTAAGCAGGTATGAACAGACAGGCTGATGACTCTAGGAGGCGCGGGGGCAAACTGTCATTACAAAGTATGTCCACTAGATGTCAGCAGATGCCCAGACATCCACTTCATCAGCACTGAAAGTGTTAGTCACAGCCAGGTAAACTAGGATGCTGGCTCATCCTAAAAGGAACCAGATGGCAGAGGGTTTGATGTTTTTACCAGGCCCATCACTCCTCAGGTCCTATTAACACGTTGTCTGTTTTCAGTAGCTTGTAAGCATGAGCCCGTGCCTCTCTGGCAGAGAGTGGCTGTGGCCTGGATCGAATGTGCTGTCATTGTGTGAGGGATGGAGACATAGAGATGATGTACTGTTGGCTGACAGAGTTGTGAAATGAGCGCAGTCTTGCCTCTGGAAGCCATTACAGACTTGGGTGAGCAGAGCAGCGAGGAAGGGAGGGTGGCTGAGGGCAAGCAGGGGTGTATGTGTATGTCTATCTGTGTTTGTTTTCATGGATTTTGAGGGTCTTAATGACCTTCATTTGCAGGAGGAATTCCAGAGAAAAGTGTGGCCCCTCTACAGTATCAGAGGGGCCACAATCAAAATAGGCATGAAAACACTCTTGGTATGAGATGCTTTGTTGTACAACGCCAGTGAATTGTTTAGTCCTGACAATGCATGAATACGAACACTGATGCACACCCCTGTTTGACCTCAGCCACCCTCCCGTCCTCACTGCTCAGCACACATATGTGTGACCCCATGTCCTGACACGGCATAAAAACAAGCACGCGAGTGTATGCTGCTGGAGGAGAGAGAGGTTGTGCAAGCGGCTCCCAGCAGGCGCGGAAGATGGCTGTCCTCTGTGTCGCTGCAGTCAGCAAGCAGCTGCCAAAAGAAATGTGCTCTGTGCTGGGCTTGGCTTCCAGATGCGGAGGGGATAATGGATGGGACAGCAGCAGAGGCGCACCAATGAAAAGGCGCTTGCCATCAAAACTCTCACCCACGCGTGGACCACTCATGCAGAGCGGTAGTAGAGACTCATTCAGCTGCCATTCAGTGAAGTCACTTAAGGCCAGAGCATGCTGAGCTCACAAACACCTATTAGCACAGATGTTTGCTTGGTTTGCTATACTGGTTGTGGGTCGATAAAAGGTTCTGGCCTGTTTACATGGTTCTAGAGTATTCACCCATTCACATCGTTCTAAAGGGTCACAGTGTTGTAAAATGTCTGTTCCTTTTCACACTTCTCTAGAATGTTTGATCTGTTCATTGAGTTCTGTTTTCTCCATTCACACTGCTCTAGAACACTCTCCAGATTCACACTGATCTAGAACAGTCTCAACATTCACACTGATCTAGAACACTCTCCAGATTCACACTGCTGTAGAACACTCCACATTCAAACTGCTGTAGAACTCTCGCCACATTTACACTGTTCTAAAACACTCTTCCCATTCACACCACACTCACACTGTTCTAGAGCACTCTCCATATTCACACAGCTCTAGAACACTCTCTACATTTACACTGTTCTAAAACACTCTCCACCTTCATGATGCTCTAGAACACTCTCCACATTCACACTGTTCTAAAACACTCTCCACCTTCATGATGCTCTAGAACACGCTCCACATTCACACTGTTCTAAAACACTCTCCACCTCCATGATGCTCTAGAACACTCCACATTCATGATGCTCTAGAACACTCTCCACATTCACACAGCTCTAGATCACTCTCCACATTCACACAGCTCTAGAACACTCTCTACATTTACACTGTTCTAAAACACTCTCCACCTTCATGATGCTCTAGAACACTCTCTACATTTACACTGTTCTAAAACACTCTCCACCTTCATGATGCTCTAGAACACTCTCCACATTCACACTGTTCTAAAACACTCTCCACCTTCATGATGCTCTAGAACACGCTCCACATTCACACTGTTCTAAAACACTCTCCACCTCCATGATGCTCTAGAACACTCCACATTCATGATGCTCTAGAACACTCTCCACATTCACACAGCTCTAGATCACTCTCCACATTCACACAGCTCTAGATCACTCTCCACAGTCACACTGCTCTAGAACACTCTCTACATTTACATTGTTCTAAAACACTCTCCACTTTCATGATGCTCTAGAACACTCTCCACATTCACACAGCTCTAGAACACTCTCCACAGTCACACAGCTCTAGAACACTCTCCACAGTCACACTGCTCTAGAACACTCCACATTTACATTGTTCTAAAACACTCTCCACATTCACACTGCTCTAGAACACTCTTCCCATCCACACCACATTTGCAGTGTTTTACAACTCTCTCCACAGTCACACCGTTCCAGAACTCTCTCCACAGGCACACTGTTCTAAAACTCTCTCCACAGTCACACCGTTCTAGAACTCTCTCCACAGTCACATCGTTCTAGAACTCTCTCCACAGTCACATCGTTCTAGAACTCTCTCCACAGTCACACCGTTGTAGAACTCTCTCCACAGTCAAACCGTTGTAGAACTCTCTCCACAGTCACACCGTTCTAGAACTCTCTCCACAGTCACACCGTTCCAGAACTCTCTCCACAGCCACACTGTTCTAGAACTCTCTCCACAGTCACTCTGTTCTAGAACTCTCTCCACAGTCACACCGTTCTAGAACTCTCTCCACAGTCACACCGTTCCAGAACTCTCTCCACAGTCACACCGTTCCAGAACTCTCTCCACAGTCACACCGTTCTAGAACTCTCTCCACAGTCACACCGTTCCAGAACACTCTCCACATTCACACTGTTCTAAAACACTCTCCACCTCCATGATGCTCTAGAACACTCCACATTCATGATGCTCTAGAACACTCTCCACATTCACACAGCTCTAGATCACTCTCCACAGTCACACTGCTCTAGAACACTCTCTACATTTACATTGTTCTAAAACACTCTCCACTTTCATGATGCTCTAGAACACTCTCCACATTCATGATGCTCTAGAACACTCTCCACATTCACACAGCTCTAGAACACTCTCCACAGTCACACAGCTCTAGAACACTCTCCACAGTCACACTGCTCTAGAACACTCCACATTTACATTGTTCTAAAACACTCTCCACATTCACACAGCTCTAGAACACTCTTCCCATCCACACCACATTTGCAGTGTTTTACAACTCTCTCCACAGTCACACCGTTCCAGAACTCTCTCCACAGGCACACTGTTCTAAAACTCTCTCCACAGTCACACCGTTCTAGAACTCTCTCCACAGTCACATCGTTCTAGAACTCTCTCCACAGTCACATCGTTCTAGAACTCTCTCCACAGTCACACCGTTCTAGAACTCTCTCCACAGTCACACCGTTCTAGAACTCTCTCCACAGTCACACTGTTCTAGAACTCTCTCCACAGTCACACCGTTCCAGAACTCTCTCCACAGTCACACTGTTCTAGAACTCTCTCCACAGTCACACCGTTCTAGAACTCTCTCCACAGTCACACCGTTCTAGAACTCTCTCCACAGTCACACTGTTCTAGAACACTCACCATTCACACTGTTTCACCCTGTTCATGCTCTGTTTTGGAAATCACGCTGTTCTAGCTTGCTCCACAGTGCTCCATGAAGTTCTGCTGCAGTCAAGCCATTTAAGAATGTTCTGTCCGTGCGCAGTTCTTCTCTGTTTACACTGTTCTATATGATCCTCCACTTCAAGCAGTTCTAGTGTAGTTCATTAAATGTATAGTTGTCACATCTAACAGCATGATTGGAAAGTCGAGGTCATTTAAACTGATTATGAGAGAGAGAGAGAGAACGGGAGAGAGAGAGAGAGAGGGGGGGAGAAAGAGAGGGAGATGGGGAGAGAGAGAGAGATGGTGACACAGGAATGTGTCAGTGTTCCTGTAAGCCACTATGCTCCTAAACTGCAGCAAATAAACATTCCTCCGCTCGTGTGTCAGAGTTGAGTACTTGCCGACTGTTGCTGTAAAAACAGAGCCAATAATTAAAACCAAAGAACCCAGCGCTGTTTTCCTTTGTCTTAAATATTTTTTTCCATGGTTTGCATTTTAGACCGTGTATCATTGATACGTGTTCTCCTGGTCGTCATCTAATAAGCCCACATGCTCTAGATAAAGTCGCTCAGAGGGCTAGCAAAGTAGGTTCTGGAGATTCTTGTGAACTGAACAGACAAAATGTGATAAACTGAGGAACAGTATGTGCGTATGTATTCAGAACATGCGATTAAACGGAAACGATGTTCTGAGTGAGATGGACGTTAACACTACATAAAGAGATACGGCAGGAAACCACTAGCGTTACTGGCGTATCTACTCAGTGCCCATCCACCCACCAATACCCTCCCTATGGCGGCCAGTGTGAACTTGTAGAATTTTCCAGAGCAGTGTGCATGGGGATAGTGTTCTATAACAGTGTGAATTGGGAGCATTCTAGAATAGTGTGAATGATTATAGTTTTCTAGAATAATGTGAATGGGTAGAGTGGTCTAGAATAGTGTGAATGATGAGGGTGTTCTAGAACAGTGTGAATACAGAGAGTTTTCTAGAACAGTGTGATTGGGTGGAGTGTTCTAGAACAGTATAAATGGGTGGAGTGTTCTAGAATAGTGTGATTGGGTAGAGTGTTCTACTGTAGAATAGTGTGAATGGTGAGAGTGTTCTATAACAGTGTGAATATGGAGAGTGTTCTATAACAGTGTGAATATGGAGAGTGTTCTATAACAGTGTGAATATGGAGAGTTTTCTAGAACAGTGTGAATATCGAGAGTTTTCTAGAACAGTGTGAATACAGAGAGTTTTCTAGAACAGTGTGATTGGGTGGAGTGTTCTAGAACAGTGTAAATGGGTGGAGTGTTCTAGAATAGTGTAATTGGGTTGAGTGTTTAAGAACAGTGTGAATGGTGAGAGTGTTCTATAACAGTGTGAATATGGAGAGTTTTCTAGAACAGTGTGAATGAGTGTAATGTTCTAGAATAGTGTGATTGGGTAGAGTGTTCTATAACAGCGTAAATATGGAGAGTGTTCTAGAACAATGTGAACCTTCCTATGGTTTCATTGCTGGTTACATTTTCCCTATCCACCTATATAGTGCTGTGGAGGTATAATATCTGCTGTACCAATTAAGGTGGACTGGGTAAAAATGAGATAAGAAGAAGCAGGCGAGGAAGGAAACAGTGTTTGAGATGAAGGGCTCATTCTAAGCTAATGAAAACACAGCAATATGTAGTTACAGGTGATTCTACACTAATAAGAGCGTAGGTTTGGTATCTAACTTCAGTTTCTGCTAATAGATCCCCCCCAAGTCTTACACACCACTCCTATAAATCTCAGATGCATCTGTAGCATATACAGGACAAAAACAGAAGACCTGTTGACTCAAAATTCACTTACACATGCACACAGACATGTCACTGAGAACCTTTTAGTTCAAAGCTTCAGACACAAAAACAGATTACATTAATATTCCAGCATAACTATAAGATCTCTCTGATGCAGATTGAGCCTAAGCTCAAGCTCAGTTTCACTCAGATGTTTAAAACAGAGAAGGCACATCGGTATTGATGTATTTCAGTACTGAACTGAAAAATGGCGGGTCAGATATCAGAGTGGAGAATAGGTAAATCTTATACCATGCCTGAAATCTCACCCTGTGTTTAGCTGTTTATCTCTTCCTGCTGGGAAGTAGAGCGTGGACTGGTCTACGCTTCACAAGGTCTCAGTATCGATATCTGTAAAAACGAAATCCCAGCAGGCCATTTCTATAATCACAGACTATCTATCAATGCTGGGGAATGGGCAGTAACTTCCTGAGTCCCCTGTGACTGAAATTTACCTGATAGCGTGTAATACCTCCACAAGCACGAATAACAGCTGCGGCTGGATTTGGACAAGTTCCTGGATGTAGGTCTCATCAATGTTCAACCACTCTTGGATCAAATGATTGCTCAGTTGGGCCAGATTTGTTGGATGCCTTCCCCAGCACGGTTCTGAGGAGAGTTTCCTGTAGACTGGAATTTTAGCCACTGCTGGTAGATCATTAACATCTGCTTTGGAGCCATTTTACACACATGGGACGAGACGTTCACTGCACTGTACCACCTTCTCTCAATCTATCAATCCCGTCACTCACACCCCGCAGGTGTTATAGCTCCATCATCCTCATGTAGTGCCATCTGGAAGAGTCACTAGCACCTTAAACATGCAAGGTGACAAATGTTTTTGTCCAGTAAGCAAATGGAGTGTCATCCGTTTAGCTCTTATAAAAACAGTAAAAATGAAGCGGCTTTACAAACACAGGACCAATCATTAAAGACGAACTGGTATGCAAATTCTGGGCCTATGCGGTTATCCAATATTTCATAAATACATATATGCACATGTCAATATCCAGTATTTTGTTCATATCTTTACATCTTGGATATGCAAAACTGGCACCTGTGAGGGCACAGCGTTTCAAAATAAAATAAAAAAAAAGAACAGTGTAAATATGGAGAATTTTCTAGAATAGTGTGAATGGTGAGAGTGTTATAGAACAGTGTGAATATGGGGAATTTTCTAGAATAGGGTGAATGGTGAGAGTGTTATACAGTAGAACAGTGTGAATATGGAGAATTTTCTAGAATAGTGTGAATGGTGAGAGTGTTATACAGTAGAACAGTGTGAATATGGAGAATTTTCTAGAATAGTGTGAATGGTGAGAGTGTTATACAGTAGAACAGTGTAAATATGGAGAATTTTCTAGAATAGTGTGAATGGTGAGAGTGTTATAGAACTGTGTGAATATATATATATATATATATATATATATATATATCTTTACATCTTGGATATGCGTTTCAAAAAAAAAAGGTGGGGGGGGGGGTGGGGGGGGCATTGTTTTACATGGCCATCTTGTACTACACTCATCATCAAAAGAAGGTGTGGGATTGGGAGTGCTATTGGGAAGGGAGATTAAGGTTGCCAGGAACAATAAACGATGATAAATTTAGACTGACATGAGGAATATTTATTGAGCTACACATACAGAAGTAGTGTCTCTCAGTATGGCATCGGGCTGCCATGTTTGCTAATGCAACATGCCAGACATGTTAGCATTGAGTTGTAGAGGTTCCTAATGGTCTTCTCTGATAATCCATCCCATGCAGATTGAATATTCTCACAGGTTGTGCGGTAGGGGTGAAGTTAAATGACACCAGGCCCTCTGGACATGTGACGCATGACAACAAACCACTCGTCTTGGTGCTGACCACGGTGCCTCCGCACACGGATGCACTGATCGTCTCAAAAAAGCTGGACTCGTCACTGAAGACGACCCGCTGTGATTCTTAGTCACTCGCTTGCACTCTTGGGTGACGTTGACGTGGTGTTAAGGGCAGTCATCATAACGGCCTGTGTGCATGTAGCCCTGTTTTGTGCAGCCGTCTGCCAATGGCGCTGACACTAACAGGATGACTCATGGAGGGCATCACTGTTGGGTCAGTCAGGTAACATGATAAGGCCCTTCCTTACTTGAATCATTCGGATGCCTCACAATATCAAACCTACCCACCGAGTTTCATTCCTGTTGGTTGACTCCTTCTAGGTGCAGCTATTTGTGCAGCTGTTCTGTTGATGGTGAGTGTAATATCCTTATTAGATTACTTACATATATGACTGTAAGGCATCCAGTCCCTCTGAACGTGGCAGCAACAGACATCATCTTTAGACTGTTGCATTAAATTAAACTATCGCTGCTAGACTCCTTGTCTGGCTGTAGATCCTCTTCTGGTGTTTACTGTGAAGGTAAATAAAAAGCTAAGCTTTATTTACCCACAGAAACATCCAATATGGTGAGCGTAATCTGTAGCTTCCACATCCCTGTGATGACGCACCGGCATATTCTGGACACAGGCCTAGTAAAGATGGAGCTCTGAGGCCCAGCTACGCTGCAGGGCCTGAAAGGCACCAAAGCTGGGGTTGTCAGAACACGACATGCAGTATAAATTACTGGGATGTTTTAGTTGAGAAGTTAATGTTTTCAGTTATGCGGTTACAGAAAATGATTTAGTCTGGGTGAAATGCGGGCCAAATGGGAACAGCCCGTCACCCCTGTAGAGAAATAAAGAGGTCGTGGTCCTTTATTGTGTCCTGTGGGGGGCTGATATTGCAGTGTAAATTATACCACACACAAACACACACCTTCACACACACACTCACTCAAGAAACCAGAACTGCTCGCGCTCAGTTTAGTGCCAGGGAAATGGCACAGCAGAGCGAGTGGTCCTGAGGGTGTTGAGGGGGAAGCCGCAGACATGGGCCTGATTGCTCTGTGTGGTCCGGTGGTCTGTCCGCATTCTTTACGCACAGCAAACACATCCACAGGAAAGCTGCGGTTTTAGAGTGTCTGGACCCCTGAGTGTTTGGACAATCTTAAAATCCTTCAGCGAATGGGAATCCATTCACTCCAGGCCTCTTTCAGTCTCATCAGTCAGCGTGATGTGGTATAATATATTGAGATGTTTTTGTTGAAAAGTTAATCTCTGCAGTCGTGCGGTTGCAGAAAATGATTTAGATTAACGGCACTTAGCTCGAAATCCTCGAAGGACCACCCTGCTCATGTGGTGACATTTTCTTTTGCAACGATTCTGATCATTTTCATGATTCCGTGTCTGATTTTTGCTCTGTTCTCTGTTCAGTTATGGTCTGGTACAGTCGTATGGAAACGTTTGGGTGTCCTTGGTCAAATGACGTGTTACTTCTGCACAGTGACTGTTTATCTACTGTGTTTAACAAGTTGGGACAAATTAAAGTGGACTGTGCACGTGTTCCCAATATGTTCCCAAAATGCAGCAAGTAAATAGAAATTCCACACTAAAATATGCAGACATACCAAATTGAAGTTCACTCCAGAGGACATCCACTAAAATACGTGGGATACAAATCTGTGGGATTACGGGGTCCGTATCTCAGGTTCACTACAGGCTAGCTATCCTGGGAAAGGACATAACGCACTTAAGTTCGGCTGTGTCACGGAATTTTAAAGACGGATTTTTAAAGTGGGATTTTATATTTGTAGTCTCTTTGTTTCGTCGCTTCGCAAAGCATGTCCTTCTCCTGTGGTTTTATAGGTGACATCACTTTCAAGTCAGAATGGAATTTCAAAGTTTAGTTTTTTTGTGGAAATTTAGATTATATCGGATTTTTAAAGTCGCATTGTTGCTAAGCATTCCCTTCTCCTGTGGTTTTATTGATGACGTCATCAGTAAACTCATGAGGTGGACTCGTCATGTACTTGCTGATGACGTCAGCAGAATGCAGACACTTTGCCACAAGTAAATAACAATTCTGCACTAAATTATGCAGGGAAATACCATATTAACCATATTACCCTATTATTTGCAAAGGACATCCTTTGCGGGTGAGTGTCCAGCCTAAAGTGCATCTAGGTCGAATACAAATTTGTGAGATACCAGGGTCCGTATATCAGGTGGCTGGCAAAGTGATCTAGGGAGGGTTGACTTTGTCACTGAATCGTAAGGTCGGCTTAAAAGTGAGAATTTTATAGTTGGATTTTTGAAGTTGGAATTTTAAAAACGTGGAATTTTAAAGTAAGATTTTTTGTAGTAAGTCATTTTGACACGTTCTCTTCTTTTATGGTTTTATTGGTGACGTCATCAACAATTAGACAGAAGTAAATGAAGTAATTGATGTATCCAGTAAATGAATAGATCATGCAGAATCATGGTGTATGTAGGTTTGTTACTGTGGAATATGGGATATATATTTGTTTAATGGATTTATAGTGTTATGCAGCATATGGTCTGCAGTACATTTCAAGGCACCTAAGCTCTACACTGAGGAAAGCTATGCTAAATGCACACCTTTGATTTATGAATTTTTCAACAGCCAAACTAAGAATAGGCATTTATCCTTTGACCCTTCAGTTATTACTGAATGCCATTATTTGAGTGCATTGTCATGCCTGCCACGAGTGTTGCATGTTCCTCTGTTACGTGGCTGGAGCTGGAGAGAATGATGGAGATGTTAGAAGGGCAAAGCCATTGTGAAGAGAAGCGGCAGTTTCTTTGGAGCCACCATCTGCTGAGAGGGTCAGGCAGTCTTTAGGGTTCAAATCTCCTGGACCCGGCCTATTGCCCAGCTGCCGTGCCTGGGCACTCCCCGCAGCCCACGCGAGAAAAAGGAGAGAAAAAAAAGCCCCACACTCGCACACCTCCCAATTATCCCTCACTCGCAAACACGTAGAACATAATCCAGAGCACGGCGTGCCACCGAAACGGCTCTCAACAGAAGCCACAGAATGTCAGGCTCCGCGTCTCGCTGTGTCCGGGGTTTTCCGTTCTACCACGGGCCTCGTGGGGATACGCTAGCTTTGCTAAACCCAAGTACCCCCACACTTCTGCTCGTAGCCTGTCCGACCGCTGTGCGGAGTGAGTGCTATTCAGTGTGGTGACCCAAAGTGTGTTCGCATTCCACACACCCTCTTTGGCCCATTCTCTCCAGCGGCCCCTGCCCCTCAACTCCTCCGCAGGCCCAGCGCCTCACCAGGGAAAATAATCTTCCACAATTTTATAGGAATTTTAATAAGAAGCCCTGACCATGCTGCTTTTTTTTTTGGAGGAGGGTGAGGGTCAGTATATCATCTCCTCCACAAAAAGACCCTCCGTAATTGACCTGTTTACTCCACCAGTCCTCTATCGACTCCTTTCCTGAGGAGCTGAGAGAGAAGCTCTTTAGTCCTCCAGTCTTGAGTCGAGGCGCAGAGGGGAATATGCTCTACTGCAAAAAGAAAAAGTCTCACTCGGTCGACGTCTTACTCAATCCAGCGTAGTGTGGTTTTGTCTTGGACAAATATCAAGTGACTTAATTTGTGCAATTATTCAATTAGCTTTAAACCGCTGCTGGCCCTAAATTTGTGGGTTAAGTTGCTTCTCAAGTTAAAGACTCTTTAGAGACCATCTGAGGCACTTATTAAATTAAAGCTTTTATTGTTAGAAGTGGAAAAAAGGCCCGAGTCTTCCCATGAAGGGAACTGGCAATTAGTAGATCTTCTCTTTCTCTGTAGGATGCAGTGTTTCCCACAGGTCTGAAAACAGTGGGAGCAGCATTTCGGGGTGGGGGTGTGCAGGGTTAATTGAATATACGGACATCCGAAGTCATGATAGTACAAGGTGTCAAATACTTGAATGTTTAATGTGAAACTGGGAAAGTGAATAATGATGTGCATCAGTTACACTGCACATCCTTATATATATATATCACTCTGGAATTTATGAAAATGGTCAAATTGGAAGCTGGAATTTCAAAAGAATCATCAAAGGAATATCTGTAGCCAGAATGGAGTGTCAGATTGTAATGCTACTGGGAAGGAATATAAAGGTAAAGAGGAACAATAAATGATGATGCATTTAGACTGATATGGGTAATATTTATTGAGCTACACCTACAGAAGTCTATCTCTTAGTATGGTGTCAGGCCGCCAGTGTTTTGCTACTGCAACACGGCAGACGTCTCGACAGAGGTTAGAGGTTCCTAATGGTGTCCTGTGATAATCCATCCCATGCAGCTTCAATATTCTCGCACAGTTCCTGCAGACTGTGCAGCAGACGTGGAGATGAAGCGACACTAGGCTTTCTGGCAAAACATGGTGCCACCACACCTGGATTCGTTGGTCGTCACCACCAAGACAAAAGTGAGACTCGACACTGAGGATGCCCTTCTGCCATTCTGATACACAACACCACTGCAGTCTCTGGCGGTGTTGATGTGGTGTTAAGGGCACTCATTGTATGGGTCTGTGTGCATGCAGTCCTGTATCATGCAGCTGTCTGCCAGTGGTGCTGACTCTAACAGGATGACTCATGGTGGCATCACTGCTCGCTGAATGTCTGAAGTGGCTGTTGGGTCAGTCATGTAGACCGATAAGGCCTGTCCTTGCTTACGCCATGTGCGAGGCCAAGCGTGAATCTTGAATCATTTGCATGTCTCGGCGTGGCCAACCTACCCACCTAGTTTCTTCCTGTCTATTGATTCCTTCCAGGTGCGGCTATATGTGCAGCTGTTCCTTTGATGATAAGTGTGTATCTGGGAGGCAATCAGTGAACACTGGAACATACTGGGTGTGCAGGATTACGCTGGAGTCCCACTGATATTGCAGCATATGTGATTAAAACATTGTTTTAAGATTGATATTTCATATTAACATTTAATTATATATTTGTCGGTCCCTGGAAGAGTGGAATGTTTTGGGAATGCTGCACAACTGCATTAGTGGAATGTTTGGGAATGCTGGACATAATCATATGCAAAACTTTGCACATGCAGCATTTTATGTTTTTTGGATATCGGTGCATCCCTGGAATATACATCACCACCTTCCAGGTCCCCTTCTTGAGAGCGTCTGCTAACTTCTCCTGCCGTGTCTTAATCGGTGGCTCTTTCTTCTGTTTCTCTGGCCCTCCACCGATCTTGCAGCTCCCTTTGGAAGCAGAGAGATGATGAATTTCTGCCTTTTTGAGGTCTTGTGCGGTTTTTGTGTTGCCGTTCACCACATTCCCAGCCTCCCTCCCTGCTTGCCGCCTGGCAGGCCTGTGTGTCAAAGGTGGCTTTAGGAGAACAGACTGTGGGAACAGCCGGTTAGCCTCCCTCGCTCCCCTGCTCCCCAAGCAGAGGGGCAGCCATCAATCCCAGCCTGCGTGAACCCCTCCCTCCCCTTTCCGTCCTCTCACACACACACACACACACAGCCCCGCAACCCATACACTCGCTTCCCAATAATCCGCGGAAGCAATTTCATCTCGACTCGGGTGGCGGCCCATTGTCGCCAGCCCCTTCAATCTTTCCTAATTAACTCTCGCTTTGTCCTGTATCCGAGCTTCTGGACTCATCTCTCTGACATTCCGATCGGGGCTGCTCTCCGCACTCCCAGGCAACCCTCGGACCCTAATCCTACCAAGAACCCGCCCCCCACACCCCCCCAAGAACCCTCCCTCCAAGAAACTCTTTCCATTTTTTTCCTCCCCCCCCAAAAAACCTGCCGATCACCTACTTACGGAGTTAGGTAGGGGCATTAACTCCTCGGGTTTTTGTGAAAGGAGAGAACGAAGGAGGGGGTAAGGAGAAGAGGGCTAGAAAGCGACTCCAACCCAGACAATTAGAACAATGGGCGAGGCCTGTAGGGGGCTAACTCGCAGCGTCACGCCTGGACGGTGGGGTATTTTGTCGGTTTAATGAATTGTCCATCAGTCCCTGGCTGCATCACAAGCCGTGCAGGGAGAGGACAGCAGGGACCCAGACACTAAGTCGGTATTTATTACACTGCCTTTGTCACTAATTGAGCTAATTATCACTGACTCCTCAGCACTCCCACAATGACAGTACCCCCTCCACCGGCTCCCTCAATCCTCCAGTGCCTGGGAATGCCGCCTTATTTTACTCTCTTATCCCTATCTCCCCCGTCATCTCCTTGTCCCTCACACTCAGGTTAATGCTCTGCGTTAGTGCACCCTTCCCAAGCATGTCCGTGTACCCATCAACCTCTCAGGCGAAAACCCATGCAGGCCCGGATTCCATTTTTGGCCCTCGCTGCTTTGATTCGTGCTCGCTCCCACTTCATTTTCCCCCTTTCAATTAGGGCTATTAAGATGCACTTAATGATACGTCTGGGATTAAATGAATAGTAAATTTCTGTCCAGCCAGCCTGTAAAAATATATAAATTTAATTGTAGAGACAGATGATATGTCTATTATTAGTCTCATGCCTGCTTGACTTTTCATCTCTCCTTCGCTCCCGCCCTTTTCCCTCATTCGTTTTACTGGCGTTCTGTGCTTTACGCAGGCTGATCCGACATGCTTCTTGCTCTGTGACTACGCAGCACCAGGTTATTGTTTTTGACTCATTATTCTTTCGGTCGCTTGTGGCTTTGCCTGGTTCCACCTCTCCTTTGGGGTCTAATTTTGACTCTTTTACTTCTTCTATCATATTTCCCTTCAATATTCCTTAATAGCCTTGCATGCTTGTCTTGCCAGTCTTGCATTTGCTTTGTAGTATCCCAGTAGTACTAACTCTTTAGCCACAAGCTAAAACTCTAAGCTAACATTGTAGCGACGAGACGTGTAACTGTATTGGTCATGATGCTGTATTGGTCACCTGTGACTGAAATGTAACTAATAGTGTGTTATACCTCCATAAGCACAAACAACAGCAGTGATGGGATTTGGGATGGACTGAACAAGTTTCTGGATGTAGGCCACATCAGTGTTCGTCCACTCTTTGGTCAAAGAATTGTCCAGTTGGGCCAGATTTGGTGGATGCCGAGGAGAGTTTCCTGTAGATTGGGATTTGTAGCACCTCTGTTAGACCCGTATGGTCGTACGCTTCCATACAACCGCAGATTCAGATACTTCCTTCACACTATGGTCTTTGGTTACCCCCATACGCAGCTACTCCTTTTAGCCAATCATTAACGTCTGCTTTGGAACCATTGTCCAAACATGGAACGAGACATTCACTGTACCGTACCACCTCCTCTCAATCTATGATTCCAGTCAAACACCCTGCAAAGTGTCTATAGCCTCATCATCTTCATCATTCTTACTACCACCTTAAACACTGAAGCTTATACAACGTGTCAGACTAATATGTAAATGGATAAAGTTCTCAACGTTGAAGAAGGGTATGTTCACATTACCAGGCTAAAGTGGCACGGTTTTTGGCCTCAGTGTGACCCAGATCTGATGTTGTCAAAACCATGTGGATGCACAAATCAGATCTAAGCCTAATTCATATGTGGTTCTGGTTTAGATACATATCCAGTTTGTAGACATCAGACCTTGATGAGAAAGCTCAGACTGGGACTCTGGGGCATATACCTTTGTTAGTGTCACCACACACTGCCAATCCATCTGATCTCGCTCTATTAATGATCTTACTCTAAGAGCTGTTCAAAGTTAATTGTCTTCATGATTAAGGCTTTTATGCTGGTTAATTTCTTGTTTATGAGGCACATGGTTTTTAAGTGATGTTGATTAGAACGCGCCGCTGGGGGTCATTTTAAGATTCAGGTTTCATTCACACTAGTGATCTACATAATTGTGAAATGTAAGTTAGAACGATCTGATTTGAGCAAAAACTCAAAAGTGCATAATGAGGCATGTCATGTTAACGCAGCCAAAGAGGCAGTCCCAAAGGTCACCTAAACAGACTCATTATGTTTAATTTGGGACCTGTTTTTCAGGTGTTTCTAGAGGCTAGTCTCTCCAGGTCAGTCTTACTGTTAATCCTGTATCATCATGTTCAGTGTCCAGACAGAGTGAAATAACTTTTAAGCCATGTTTTTTTTGTGATTATTAATCACTTTTAATAAAAAGGGAAATGGCTATCAGGTTTCTCTTGCATCTTCCAATTGGTACATGGTGTATGAACTTTAGAGAGTAACCGGGTTACACGCTGCACATAACTGATAGTAGAATCAACCAATACATTTTAATTTGCAATGGTGAGATGAGATTTGTGTCATGCTGAGGTTTTTGGAAGTTCTAGATATGCCACTGATATTTAATAAGAGACATAAGCTGCATTTGACTCGCCTACGTGTGCTAGATTGGACCCAGCGCGCACTGCTTGACCAGTAAAGCAGTATTGGCTATTTCTGTCATGAGTGTGTAGTATCCACACAACCTCTGACACACTATGTCCACCATCTTGCCAGTGTCCTTTGGCATAAGACCACACCACCACTGCAAATGTTCCACTATTCAAAATTGTATTAAAAGCCCCATTAACAGATAAAGTTCTTTACTATAATTACGACAGGCAGCTTGACTGGCTAACTTGCTAGCTAGTATCATATGAAATTATATTACCTCAGCTTGCATTTACCTCTAGCCTTAAAAACTCACAGGTGACAATGATAGAGAGTATAAATGTGATTAATGGTAAACACAAAGATTAGCTAACAACACAGTAGCTGCCAGCTAATATGTGGAAAAGACTGAAGCTCTCTGGAGCCCAGGAGAGAAAAAGAAGGAGAAGAAAGGGGAAAGAAAGAAGGCAAAAAGACAGATAATATAATGTGAGGAATGAATACTTTATCTGTTGTATAGTAATAGTTACTGTCAGATGCTCAGAGCAAAGTTAGCTAGCTTGACAATGTTGCTAATTCAATAGCTAGCTAGCTAGCTAGTGAGAGTTAGTGTCAGTTTCTCCCACCCTAAGTCTGTTAGGAGAAGTTAGAAAGACTGTTAAGATGTTTTTGGGGAAATAATTGAAAGAAATACACTTTCTTTTGTAAGTGTGCTGCCTGAACCATCTACTGCCTGTCTGAGGAAACATTAGCGACATCTTAGTCCATGCAATGTTAGCTAGCCTAGCCAGTGTTAGTCCTACACCGTGTTAGCCCTAAAATGTATGTTCTTCAGTCTTTAATTTATATAATATGCATTTTTCATACAAAACTTGAGGTTTTGCTTTCTTGTAGGCCGTCACTGAAAAGGTTGGGAATCCCTGCTCTACGCGTATTGAAGCTGTCATGATTACTCAGTTAAACACTTTGATTAAACTTCTTAATAAACCAGCAGTGACTTGTTTGCATGGTGATGCATGCATGCTTTAAATTCTCCAATGGCTTCTCTTACTGAAAATGCAACCATGGCTTTGGAGGTGTGGATAAAGACATCTGAGTGCAAGTCTTCCAAAAGGAGTGCTGACTGCTGAAATGATGAAGAAGAGGGGACTAAAGAATTGGTAAGTGCACTGGACAAAAAACGAGTCACCTCTGTGATGCTCTGGTGATGTTTAAATTATGTGGAAATGGGTTCTTTGGTTGAGGCGACAGAAAAATTGAAACCACAGTGCCTGCATTGGCCTGCTGGACAACCAGTCAGGGTAGGAGCATAACATTCATATCCCACATACTCAAATTAACAAGGCTGCAAATGTAGCTGATGGCATGATGCAGTGATTTGTTGGCTGTTTGCATGATGATGATGATGATGCATGTATGTGTTAAATTCTCCTATGGTATTTCTGACAGGAAGACACTGAGCTGTTTGCATACATACATGGTTGCTTGAAATGTAGCCTGAGGGCCAAACTTGGCCTGTCAGCACATTAGATTTGGCTCGCCAGAAAGTTTCCCTAACCCTAACCTCACTCCAAAAAGAGGAAACATACTTAGATAGTGTATATAACTTGTTCCGTTCTTATCCTCCTCGTAAACCTGCATTTTGAAGTATTTTACTACCAAAATTTACTGTCCTGTGTTCCTAGTAGCTTGAATTGAAAACCTACCTACCCTCTTTATTTGTGTATGGCTTTGTCTTGTTGACCACAAACCTCCGGCCTCCCGAGGGCAAAGAGTTTAGACCCCACTGTACTTCTGTTCATCTATTTTTTTTTACTATTACTATTATAATCAACAGTGACAGTCCTGTATTATATATATAACGCATTAGGCATGGTTTTGAGTGCTCTCTCTCTCTTATTCTGTTTCTCAGTGCGGCTTTGCTGTGCTCTGGCTGGCTGACCCTCGGTAGCCCACCGCTGCGCCTTCGCCGGCTTGAGAGAGAGAACCGAAAGGCGGCCAAGCTCCTGTGGTCACGCTGGCCTTCCAGTCGGATGGAGAGGGGGAAAAAAACGGCCTGTCATTATTTCTTTTACTATTTCTTTATTTTTTTCCGACATTAAGTAAATGAAGCAAAACCTTTGGTGTTGTAAAAACATATAGGATGGGCGCTGTGTTATGGCACTGCTCAGACTGCCTCAGCGGTTGCTGTGGATTCACCGGGAGGGGCCAGCCTGCTCAAAAGCCTGCACAGTAGCGGCTTCAGGCCCAGAGCATCCGATAGAATGGTAGGCTCTGTGTTGATTTAGCTTAATGAAAGCACTTGTGTTATGTTTTTCATGCCGAATCTGAGCGACAGATGGTTAAGTGAAGCGAAGCTGATGGGAATATGTTGCGGTATCTAAGTGAAATTCAAAGTACGGAGTGAAATTCCGCTGGAAACCATGTACTGGGTTTGTAAGAGAGAAGAGAACACTGTGGTACTTGAAAATATAAACTTTATTTTCCTATTACACTAGTCATAGACAACAAGAACGCTTTTCTAAATCTTCGACTGAAGTCCTAATACTGAAAATACTTCTCACTGCCCTCCGTCATACAGCAATAAATATCTCTATTCACAAAAAAATGATGTTCAGTGCATGTAAAACAGGTTTTCAGAGACAAGAGAACAAAGCAAAGTATATTTGGTCCTCATCCTGGAAGAACCAGGCAAATGTACCAATCGTATTCATCTATTAGTGACACATCCTAACACACCTGAATGAATAAACCTTCTCCACATTTGCGAACAACGATAGCTTTGTTTCATTCTACGTGAGGATAATATCACTTTCATAACTTGCCAGCATAAATATATATTCATCTATGTATAGTATTTACAACATTTTGGTTACGTCAGCTGATATACAGAACAGTTTCAGTATGGATTACATGTCCATTGTAAACTAGGTAGCAGGGAATTTACAAGATTATCTTTACACATTGTAAGCTGTATACAGTGCCGTACGAAAGTCAGGGACCACCCTTTAATTCCTCTCAGTTCTAGTCAAAATTACCATTATGTACAAGTTATATATTTGCCCAGAGACCTTTCTGAGACTCGATATGAAATAACTTCATCGCTTGTGTATGGAAAGAGGAAAGTCGAAGGAAAATCACTGGGGAAAAATGCAGGAGTTTCCAAAACTGGGAAACTGAAATGATTCAGTTGTCCTAACAACCACCTGGAAGACCAGGAAGGCCACTTAAACTGTCACCCTCAGATAATCAGGCCCATATCATGCATTCCTTCTCTATTAGATTTTTTGTCCTTGAGGTTAGTTTGTCCCTGCAGTGGATTGGCAGCCTGTCCAAGGTGTTTCCTGCCTTCAGCCCATTGAACACTGGGTAGGCTCCAGTGTTTCCTAAGACCCAGAAGGATTAAGGGGTTTTGAACATGAGTAAGTGAGTGAGTCAGGGAGGTTAATGTATTCCGTATTTCTGGCGTTACGTACCAAAGATGGTCATGATTGGTACTACACGACCATTTTCCAACCTCTCTTACTTGCTTTGAGACAGGCTGTTTTGTTACTCTGCCTTTAATACTGCTCTAAGATAAATGAGCTCTGTTTTAATTGGCCGTCCTGTATTGAGCCTCATATCATGTACATAAACTTTGGATTAAATACCCCTGACGATTTCCTTGAAAAATCTGAGAACAGGTCTCCCGAAAGGAATAGGGTCTGGAATGATGGCAGAAAAGGAGAAACGAAAGAATTAGTAAGCTCCCCGGACAAAAAACGAGTCACCTCTGTGATGCTCCGGGGGTGTTTTAATTACGGGAAAACGGGTTCTTTGGTTTTTGGCAAATTTGAACCACAGTGCCTACACTGAGCTGCAGGACAACCAGCATAGGAACATAACATTCTTATCCCTGTACTCCAAGATGACAGTTCTCGTGCTCACAGGGCTGCAAATGTGGCACGATGAACATTCAGGAGCATTCGCACATCTGGACCCGCAAAATCCCCAGATTTGATCCTCTTGGAACTCTATGGGACTTCCCAGAACAACCAGCAAAATGCCAGGCAAGGCATCCCCCAAATCTGGCCCAACTGCGCAGTTCTCTGATGCATGAGCGGCTGAACATTGATGTAGCCTGCATCCAGAAACTTGTCCAGTCCATGCCTAATCCAATCACAGCTGTTATTCATACTAGTGCAGGTACCTTTCAGTCAGAGGTGACTCTTTTTGTGCCTGGGTTAGTATTCAATCTGGTTAAATAAAGGAAGGGTGGTCTATGACTGTTGCACAGTGCTGTATACCATCATATCATTATATGTTATGCAGATGCCCCTGTTCTCTTTTGCCCCATGTTCTTTGTTCGAAGCACTGAAACGAGTGATGCACTCGCTTGACTGAAATGCTTTCATCATTTCCATGTGAACAAACTATATCACATCAACACAGCCGACAACAGAGTGGGCAAAAGTGTTGATGGGATACATTTGGTTCATATGGGAATAGTGTGCACGTTTACATCAAGCATCAGTACATCAGTTCTAGCAGGACGGATTACTGGCCTTCTCTCTTTACAGCCCGTTTAGTGCGACTCCGCAACAATAAAAACACTAATCGATGAACAAGTGTCTCTCTTCAGTGTTTCAACACTACATTCATTCATCCTGAAAGGAAATGTTAGTCTCTTTTTAATGCTCGCTTCCAATCACTGTCTATCAGTACGGCGGTGCGGCAAACCGCACATTAGTGAATGCTGGTACAGGATGACAGGAGGGTGTAAGCAACGCCGGGAAGTAGGATGAGCTTGAGTGGGAAATCATAAGAGCTTGGCCGGGCTCCAGGATTCTGCTGCACAGACATTGGGAAAGGACGGCACATCCCATCTCGAGATATAGATCATGCAGCTTTTTTCTCGTCTTTTTCCTCACTGAGAAAAGCAGGACTGCAGCTAAAGAAAACAACACGCTGATATTTTAAATAGCCCTCCTCTCGCAAGACTTTCTTCACTGGTTTATGAGAGAACATGCTTGTGGTTCTCTGGCCGCATGAACATCTGTCAGACTTTGCGTCCAGTTCCTGCCTCTCCAGTTTCCTGCTCCGTGGAGAATCGGACACCGGGAGAGGGAGGAGATGGCAGAACCTTCAGATTGGCGGTTCTGGCCTCAAAATCTATAAGTATTTTTTGGACCGGATCCCTCTCAGCAGTTCTCTGTAGCTTTGCAGTGCGTAGTGGTCTCCATCCCACCTAATTTGATTTGATGGATCAGTTTCAGCTTTTTTCACACTAGCCGGAGCTGCGAGACGTCTGTCTGTCTTACAGTGCTTCGAGTAAACCCTGGGAGCTTATCTTAGAGCAGAATTCCAACATGTTTCCAACATGAATTCCAGCATTTTCTGTGTAATTCAATCATGGAGATGTAAACTAAGTCACCGAGTGTGGTTTGATGTGAAATGGTTCATTTAAGAGGAAATGATTGGCTTTACAGTGCTGTTGGTGAGAACCAGGGGTCATTTTATAGCCATATATATATATATATTTTTTTTTTTTTTTTTTTTTCATTTCATTCACTGTGAACATACACAAGGCGTTAAATGCAATGCTAATAATAAAATGGAGGCAAAACTGCACCAACTCTGCATGTGCCATTTCCCTTGTGAAAGAATGTTTTGGCCAAAATCGTATCTAAAAGCCATTGTAGAGCAAAGTTTTACACATCAGCCAATGTATTTTACCCACATGCTGCAATGCATTTCTTATAATGTAGCTTTCAGAGGCATTACACACTCAGGACGTCTGGTTCCCATCACCAACACTGAACAATTCTCACTCAGTAAGCGTGCTAGGCGCCTGACCCTTGGGCTTCGCCTTCCCACCCTCTAGGGCGTCTGGCACAGTAGGTTTCTCTAGAATGTAACTTTTCACATCAAATGACTCTGAATAACTTACATCATAATCGGTCAATTAAACAGGAACTTCTGTGGAATTCCCATTTAAAGCCATATTGGGCTAATCTCTATTCTATTTATAGCACTGACGTAAATTATAGTTAAATGAGGTTTTTGCCATTTCCTGTAAGGTTGCCAGTTTGGAGATACTTGTTTTGCCTTGGGCAGCAATGATATGCTACAGATGCAGTTGAGAAAGGTTAGCTTAACAAGGGCTGGAGTACTCCTAAGAAGCCAACAGCTCTGTTCATTTGATAAGACGATATAAGAGAAATGATTTTCCTCCCTAATGCACTCTAACTCACTTCTTTTGCTTACCCAGCCACTCTTTCCTGTCAATTTCTCTCTTTTCGTGACAAGTACTTTCGTACTTTCGTGACAAGAGCAACTGCTAAAGAAAGCTATTCATCTCCAATATATACATACTGAACCTGGAAATACACTCATCGTCCCAATAGTCCAATTCCAGTTTACGCCCGTTTGATTGTGGCAGGAACGCTGCCCTCATAAACACTGGTGCAGAGTCTGCGTGCTGGTGCAGTTGAGGCAGCTGACATGGCAGCACCAATGGAAAGTACAGTGGCATCTCTCTGTCACCTTCTCGATATGAGTCTTATAGCCCCGCCCACAGCACAGCAACTCGCAGCCATCCAGCGCCGGGGACGAGCTGTTGCAGGTGCGTCCCGATGTGCCCAGTGTGCCTGTTTTGGCGTTATAAGAGCAAAAATTGGGCGACTTTTCGAAGTAGACCAGGTCACGGGCGGACGGCAGTTTGTGTGCCGGATTCTCAGGTTGCAGGTGTCGGGGGTCTGCACGGTGGGATGCCCGGTTGCTGCCTTTGTTGGCGTATACCACTCTGGAAGCTCCATCGAAGCGGTCCTTCAGGACATCACCTACAGCTCTGAAGCTGGGCAGTCGCATCCAGCAGGTCCGCACAGTGCAAGAGCCGGACATGCCATGGCACTTACACTCCTGGCGCATTTCTGCAGCAACAGTCTGGAAGAAAAGAGAGTGAAATGAGTGAGGCCCAAATCAATAAGGTACCTGTAACTACCTATCAGGACCCATTAGTAGTGAAGCTTGTGAAACTTAAATATGAGCTTTGTGGTAGTTACTGAATAATGCATAGTAATTACTGTGTAATAAGCGTTAATAATAGGCTAATAACTGAATAAGCCTTCACTTTAATGTGTAAACCCCTTAAACCCTAAGGGCCTGTATGTAATACCTTTTAATACCTCAGCTAGATAAATGTTAGCTTGGTGACAGATTGAGTAATTGATAGTAATTACTTTATAATAACCCCAATGTTATGCTTATAACTGAATGCTAGCCCTAGAGATTAAAGGACTAGCCTGTATGTAGGTTCACTTTTCACTTCTTCACTCTTATTTATAGCTACCTAACTTGCCCATTAGTTTCACACTGGCTACAGATTTGAATAATTCATAGTAGATACCATATAATAACCCTGAATCCTAATTTAATTACTGAGTAATAAGCCAATACTTCAGAGGGTTAACCTGTATGTTCCCCACATAGCCTACTTATAATTTTAGGTTTATACTTAATGATCTAATCATGTCATCAAATAATATTAGGCTAACAAGTAATGTTAGGCTTTAAACCCTTAAACCCTGTAAGACCTCATGTAGGTCTATCTTTCAGTTCCTGTACTACATAACACACACGTTACTTTCATAGTGGTTACTGATTGAGTAATTCCTAGTAATTACTGTGTAATAACCTTAATGTTATGCTGAAAGATGAATAATAAACCTAGACTGTAAGGGGTTAACCTGTATGCAGGTCTGTATATGGGTTTGCCTTTCACGTCCCCACTCTTACCCAACTACCTAACTTGTACATTCGTTTCACATTGGTTACGGATTTAATAGTTCATGGTAGTTACTGTGTAATAACCCTTAATTCTAGGCTAATAACTGAATAATAAGACTAGATTTTAAGGTTTACCTGTAAGTGTGTCCACTTTTCAGTTTTTCTATTTTAAAACTGCACATTAGTATCACAGTAATTACTAATTTAATAACATTAATAACTCTTAATGTTAATAACTCCTAATATTTATAACTCCTAATGTTAGGCTTATATCTAAAAAGGCCTAAATTGTAAAGGAGTTTATTCTTACATTCTTTAAGTTCTTCAGCCTTACAGGAAATTAATAATATAATAATACAATGATAAAAAGAAATTAATAATAATAGTAACAATAATAATAATGATGATGATAATAATAATAAGAAGAAGAATAGCAAAAATAATGATGGGGTGCATGAAAAATTAGCAGGTCCAGACTACCATTTCCCACATTTCATTGCCTAATTTTATAATTTCATAGTAATTACAGGATAATAACTGTGTAATAATCCCAGACCTTTAGCAGTTAAACCCTTATAGTCCAGAGAACCATATGTGGGCCCCCATGCGTGTTTATAAATCCTCCCTTTCATATCTATATCACTCCCAGAATCAGTTTCATAGTAGTTACTGAATAATAAGTCTTAAGATGAATGACTGAGCAGTAAGGCTGGAGTTTAAGGGGTCCAGAAACATTCCCGTTATGAGCATACCCTGCAGGTCTGAAGAGGAGGGGCATTCATCATGTCTAATAAATGGATATTAGTAACTGATGGTATCTCTTACTATTCTCCCCGCCTCGTTATTGTGTAGATTAGTGAGATATCGCAGGTCTCGGCCTCTCTCGCTGGAATCCACAAAGTCTCGTCCGAACACCCGGCCGAAGTCTATGTTATCGCTGCAGCCCCCCCAGTGCCAGTCTGGCCCCCCGGGGCCCCGCCGCCTATAGTCACAGGTGCAGGACTCGATGGTGCCTTCGGAACAGGATCGGGCCACGGCATGGGTCACTCCTGCGCTCGTGATGGCAAACACGAACGCTGTCTCTCGGCAACCTGACAAAACAACAGCCACAATGTTCTTCAGGAATTCCCACCGCGACTGCTTTTTAAACGGATAAATCATTTTGCAAAAGCCTCTCTTGCGGTCGAGTTCTGTTCTGCTGGCCAAGAACGCAGGCCTGCATTTTGTTCCATTCTAATGTAAGGTAGGCTTATGTTAACCCCTTAAACTAACAGGTCCTCACTTCCAGAACCATAGTGCATTCCTGGCATTTTTACTAGATGGTTCTTTCTTATTTATTAGACTCCAAAGACTTCTTCAGGGTGTTGTATAATCAGATCAAATTAAGTACTGTTAAGTGATCAGTGAATGGCTAAATAGTAAGTATTTATGATTATTCTTAACATAAATCCCTGTGATGTATACACAGTCGTTTAAAATGGTATATATATATATACACACATAGGTGTGTGTGTGTGTGTGTGTGTGTGTGTGTGTGTGTGTGTGTGTGTGTGTGTGTGTGTGTGGTGTAGTGTACATATGGTACAAGGAAATGGCGTGGATTAGAATTGCATTGACTTACTATGTATGTAAAGCATTTACTTTTTGAGGTGTGTGTTTGTATATAGATTAGGTAACATTAGATTAGATTAGATTAGATTAGATTAGATTAGATTAGATTAGATTAGAAATGTATCTCACTGCTACTGGAATTACTCAATTTTGGCTATTTCTTTTCGGCCATTCTTTGTGAAATGTACACACAGTGTAAACAGCAACAGGAATTTTCACATTGTGCCAAGAACTGAACAAACTGAGACAGTCTCACTGACGGCTGAGATAAACTCACCTCTGTTAACGATTTTGCCAAAGACGGTGGGAGTGTGAGAGGTGGGACAGTTCCAGCGCCGGTTGCGGAACTGCCACTTGCACTCTTTGATAGCTGTGTGCAGGCCAGCCGCGATGGCGTGCAGTATGCCGGGGTTCTGCCGGATCAGCCTCCTCTGACGGCGGCTGAGCAAAGCCAGGCTGGGGTCAAGTGCCAACTGTACGTTTTTGGTGTTGGTCAGGAGATTGGCTGAAGATGCCACGTTCACAATGCCCCTGAGGGAAGAGAGGAGAGGGGAGGAGAGCAAATGTGCTCTCAGCATCACTGCCATTCTTCATTTATGCATTTTGACTGATTATACGGCATCATAAAGATGTATCATACAGCATAAATAGGTTTACAGCCATATATGATATATATATTCTCAACAGAGAACCAAAAAGCAAGTGTTGGGTTCCCTAAGAAACATTTAGGGTCAAAGCTGAATTGGAACCACTCTGTTGAATGGGTCTGTAGGGGAGCCAAGGTGGTTCTTCTATCTTGTTCTCTTTGGGACACCTCTTGTGGGTTTATTTTTAGGATTTAAAAGTTTACTGGGCGTCAACTTCTTTAATGGGTTTATATTTTAAGAACGTTTGGAAGTAAAAAATGGTTTATTTAAAAGCACTTGGACATGAAAGAACCTTTTGAAAACGTGCCAAATAGCGCTCTACGCTCTTTAAAAAGGACTTTAAGGACTTTAAGGGCTCTGAAGTAAAGGGGGTGGATATATTAGAACCGTGAGTTGATTATTTAGAT
This sequence comes from Prochilodus magdalenae, assembly GCA_024036415.1. Lineage (NCBI taxonomy): Eukaryota > Metazoa > Chordata > Actinopteri > Characiformes > Prochilodontidae > Prochilodus > Prochilodus magdalenae. Next base: position 5,372 of record JAMWET010001917.1, on the reverse strand, counting down.
TGTTGGAGAAAGTGTTATATATGGTTCTTTGTAGAACCTTTTAAATAAAAAGACAGTTGAGAATTCTTTACTAAAAGGACTCCTATATAGAACAATTGAACGGTTCTTTGCATGGTAAAATGTAAGTAGCAGCATCTGCTTCCAAAAATGGTTCCATATAGCACCAAATAGGGTTCTTGTATTGTAAGAGGGTTCTTGTATTGTAGGGTTCTTGTATTGTAAGACAGTGGAATAACAATATCAGAAGCTTTTTCAGAAAAGGTTCCACATAAACCCAACTTCGTGCGTCAGTGTTCTCAGAACAAGAACCACAGAAGAACCACTGCTAGATCTTCCCCGTCTCGTTAACCCTGACCTTACCGCTCCCATGCTGTTGTAACAGTAGACTGTAATTATATAAAGCAGAGCATATGAAGGTCAGTCGTGGCTGAAGGTGGGCCTATGTGATGCTCCGCCTATCAGCAATATCAACTGAAACTGGAGATGGTTCACAGAAATAGCTTATTGAATGACTTCTGACCGCAGGAGCACTTCAGGGTCATGTTGTTGCAGTGCTCGATTTTTAAAACCAACTCAAGTCAGCTGACCGCACCTTTAATGTGCTTGCAGTGCGGAGCCATTAATAAGATGGATACTCTCTAGTTTTATAATGTTTCAAACTCTATTTTCCATTCAGCATGATCCCCTGAGCGGGGTTCACTGTTACAGCACTCCCAGGGACTCTTCAGAAGTATCAGAGAGATCTAAGCAGCATCCTGAGTGGTCTGATGTGATATTCCCAGTTCTAGACAGTCAGGTTCGTAGAAGTGTTCACAGTGGTGGTGATGGAAACCAGAGATCTAAGAAGTTTTAATTCCTCCTCAAACTCCCTGGCAGGGTGTCCCTAATGTGTAACCAAGTTCAAGCTCCATTGCTAGTGACACAACAGTAGGCCAACATCAGTCTCATTCACTGTTGATGACTCTCATCATTTTCTTATTCAATATCCAGTTTAATTAGATTCACACAGACAGTTCAGAGCCTTTATGGAGCCTTTATATATATATATATATATATATATATATATATATAGAGAGAGAGAGAGAGAGAGAGAGAGAGAGAGAGAGAGAGAGAGAGAGATATATTATATGTATATATAATGAATTTATATTCTAAACTGTCTGTGTGAATCTAATTAAACATATATAGTCACTGTCCAAAGAAAAATCTCCAAAATGGCAATTTTACAGGAGAGGCCAAAAACCTCTTTCAATTTCAATGGAAGTCGATGGAACCAGACGTCTTTCCAAGCAGTTTTGGGCCATTTCTGTTGGCCCATTCTTCATGGAATTTCCACACAGTGTAACCAGCAGCTGATGTGATCACATGATGCACAAAAGTAAAAATCAACAAAAATGGAGATACATGTTTTTCTTTGGACAGCGACGATATGTATATGAAAGTGATGAAATTCCTGCAGCTGTCTGTGGCTATTCGCACAGGGTTTGAAGAGTCAAAAAAATTCATTATGCTCTGAAATTATCAGCCGACAAATCATGACCTGCCTAATTAGTCCTAACGAGTCAATTAGTATCTATAAGATAATTAAGTTCAGACACTTCAGTCAGTTATGCTGATTACTGTCCTTTACCACAGTGTTCACTGTCTGCTCAGCAATTCAACACAGTACACTAGCAATCAAGAGTTTAGATGCCCCTACCTAAATTACTGTTGTTGGTTATCTTAAAGAGTCTACAGACTTACACTGATGTGACACAATGTTACATTTCCACCATATCGCCACCTCTAATACATATTTTGTATGTATTGTATATTTTCTGGCACAATATAAAAACTCTAGTTACTCTTGTTCAGTTTGGTGAATATTCATGATGTACAGACTAGTTAAAATAGAATAGAATAGAATAGAATAGAATAGAATAGAATAGTTTCAGAACAGCGTAAACAGAAGCCGTGTTATATCAGCCTCTGTTTAAGCAGGTTAGGAAAGCTGTTTTATCCTGCTGTAAAGTTCCAGTTTGGAGGTGTTTTAAGGTGGACTGTACAATTCCGTGAGTGCTCTTTTATAGCTTAATGTCTTCCTAAGAATTGAAGTTGCCTTGTCGACATTTTTGAATAATAGTGTGGGCTACTATTTGGTTGAGATGCCAAAACTTGGGCCTTGGGTCCTTGGCATTTCACTGTGCAGGCCACTTGGGGTCTCTTTTTTTCATGGTGCCATGCTGTGCCCGTTGTTTCTTAGTTACATGACAAAATAAAAGTCCTTTATGTCGACAGCGCCACGTAACACTAAATCAGAATTTACAGACATATTACATATATTTATATATATATATATATATATGATTACAAACATTATTTAAACAAACACTTATTTGTGCTATAGAAACGCTATATACAGTAAATGTCTAGAATCTGTCTCAGACAGTAAGTCACCATCTGGAAAACCCACATTCGATTTTTTTGCAGGTACTGTCTTAACAGCAAAAGGGTGCAAAGCATAGTTTAATCTGTATATAATTTATAATACTAATCATTGTTATTTCTGCTTTGTCAGTCATCGCAGATCCACAGGGTGGGGGTGAAATCTTACTTATTGTATATATATATATATATGTATATATGCATTGTGTCAGTTCACTGGTGGGTTCTGGATAGTACATAAAAGGGTTACATCTGTGCTGCAGACATAGGGACCCCGGTTCCCATCACAACCACTGCAAAGAATCAGAGTCTGTAAGTTTCTCTGCAGTGATGCACTTCCCAACAGATTACCCAGCACGACTCTGAATTTACCCCTTACCCACCAAATAATGCTGAAGATTTTAACTACATGGGTGGACTTCCCCTTTTAATCAGCACTTTGTGTGTTAGTTCAGTGTGTGCAGCTCATTAATAGATGCTTTATTAAACAGGCCTAAGCATCTAATAGATGCGTATAGAGCTGCGTATTTCTAGAGCAGCCTGAACGCGCAGCATGTTACGAGAAGGCGACCCTGAACTGAGCCATGAAATAAATCCACATTTAATTTATCCCACATTGGACCGAGGAAAATGTTGTCTGGGGTTCAAGCCACACTGTCAAAACGAAAGGCTTTGAGAAGAGGAGGAGGTGGAGGATTGGAGAAGGATTGGAGGGGAGGGGGGCGCCTTCATTGTAAAAATGCATGCTGGAACTCTTCCTCCTCCTTCTTCCTCTTCCTCCTCCACTCACACGCACGACAGTTTCCCGATGTTGGCATCATTGGCGTGGTATACTAGAGGCTGAAACTGGCTGAGCGGATTGTATAGCAGGGTCAGTGCGCTCTCTTCAGCTCTATCTCTGTGTGTGTTTCTGTAAATCAGTTTGCGTGCTCTTTCCAATTACAGCTTTAGCTGGATTTGCAGATTAAAAGAGGAAATCCACCCATTTTTCAGAATTTATGCCCGGAATTAAATGGTGGAGAGTCGCTAGTAAAACTCACTGATCTATTTACAGTGGTTTTGAAGAGAAACTGGGGTCACCATGTCTACAACACAAATATCACCAGTACTGTGATCTCAGAAATGTGCTTTAGGCCAGAACTCCCATGTCTCAGACATCAGGCGGCATGTCCGTAACTATTCCATGCGTTAACCGTCTGTGAAGCCATTTTTAGAGACATTCAATGATATAGGACGTCTGGTTCCCATCAACACCACTGTGCACTTTTCGGGCTTTAAGTCTTTCTGGGAAAGAGCATCTCACACCAGACCACTCTGAATGACTATGTTTACATCACAGTCATTTAATAATACTGATATTTTAGGGGAATACAAATTCAGTGGTGCTCCCCTTTAATAGTACAGGACCTTCCATATCCTCATATAAAGTCATACGTGTGCACGTGCAGTTTTCAACATGTATAAAAACAGTGTTATAAATAAAGTTTGTATTGAACTGTTTAAAGCTCTAAAAGCTTATAGCACTTAATACAAACAGCGCCTCTCGGTCTGCTTCAAAACTAGCGGAACTGATCGTTTAGACCACTTATAGACCCTTTATAGACCGCTTATAGACCCCTTATAGACCCTTTATAGACCCCGTATAGACCATTTATAGACCCTTTAGAGTGAGTCCTGCCTGGTCAGACTGAAGTGCACTCACCACCAGCGGCCGCTGCTGTTCGCTGCGCTCGCTCCCGACAGCGCGGACACGAGCAGCACGCACGCGCCTTTCAAACCGAGTAGCAGCGCGAGCACGCGCAGGGAAGCTGGAAACAAAAAAAATCACACCAATTAAAACCATATTAAAACACAACACTAATTATAATAATAACAATAATAGTAATTGTGCTAATAATAGTGATACTAACAATAATATTGTTAGTATCACTAATACTAACAATACTAACAATAATAATAATAATAATTGTGATAATATGATAATTAAAATGATAATAATATTTAATAATGGTGGTAATGATGATGATGTCCTTCCACTACACAGAAAGGCCTCCAGTGTTGAATTTACACCTATAGTGTTTATGTAAGTCCAGCTGAACACCAGAAGAGAGTCCATCACTGCAGATGTTAAAGTATGTTAATTCTGTGTTCAGGAGAGGTTATCCTGTGTAGTGTTCACTCCACTCTCCATAACTGTCCATTGTGTGCACTGAGATAAACTTCAGTGAGCGAAACATCAGTCGGTGGTGTCCTATAGGGTCAGAACACCATCACCAAAGCTGAAGTTAAACATACATACAGTGACTGTATACCTACATCTGAACAGGTGAGTTCAACACTGCAGGAATTAATTAAACACACTAAGAGTGAACTCAGCACACAGAAAGTGAACTCAGCACACAGAAAGTGAACTCAGCACCTTAAGAGTGAACGCAACACACAGAAAGTGAACTCAGCACACAGAAAGTGAACTCAGCACCTTAAGAGTGAACGCAACACACAGAAAGTGAACTCAGCACACAGAAAGTGAACAGTACATTAAGAGTGGACTCAACACACTAAGAGTGAATTCAGCACACTAAGAGTGGACTCAACACACTAAGAGTGAACTCAGCACACAGAAAGTGAACTCGGCACACTAAGAGTGAACTCAGCACACTAAGAGTGAACTCAGCACACTAAGAGTGAACTCAGCACACAGAAAGTGAACTCAGCACACTAAGAGTGAACTCAGCACACTAAGAGTGAACTCAGCACACTAAGAGTGAACTCAGCACACTAAGAGTGAACTCAGCACACAGAAAGTGAACTCAGCACACTAAGAGTGAACTCAGCACACTAAGAGTGAACTCAGCACACTGAGAGTGAAACTCCAGCCACTAAAGTGAACGCAGCACACGAAGAGTGAACTCAAACGCACACAGAAGTGAAACTCAGCACATAAGAGT